>CANTUS010000014.1:6250000-7500000 GCA_947683365.1 Euphorbia pulcherrima | reverse complement strand
TTTTTGAAGTTATTGGCTATTTTTAATTAATATAAATATATGTACTTCTCAAAAAATTCTAAAATTTATCACTAATGTGTATTGTATTTTTATAAATAAATCTACAAAATTTCACTTCAATTGTCAAGATTACCCTTCTAAATATGGTTTAAAAAATTTGAGAAGCGTGTTTTTTTGCTAACTTTTGAAACCACGTGCACCATTTTGAAGTAAAAAATTCCACAAGGACCTTTCTGCAAAACGGTCAAACCACAAGAAATGTTTTTAAAGTTTACCCTATAATTAAATATCCACAAAGATATTAACTTAGTTCAAGTGGTAAGCGTCTTGGTATTAGTCTCAAGTTCGAACCTTGTGAATATAAAAAATTCTCATAGGAAAACTCATCCACCATAGTCAGGTGCACAATCCGAGTCGAATCTGAATGTTGTAGAGGCAAGGCTCCTATAAACTAGATTTGAAACAAAAGAAAATATTTACAAAGATACATAGATTGGGAGGGTCTGATCTACAAGTTGTTTAATTACAGAATTTCACCCAACACCTTTCTTCATGGGGGAACGGTACTCGAGCAATAAAAACTCTAATTTCTTCCAAGTCAAGTTCATATATCAAATCAAATTTCAATCACAATAAGATATGTAGCTGTCAACAAAAATTTTCACCCCACAAAAAGAAGGGATAAGATAACCTCATCCAATTAATTTTCTTTGTATTTTTGGAATGATAACCTTATTAATTCAAACCCATGTCGCCCTTGATTTATATCCCTATACTCAAAATCCGGTTAGATATTTTATTTCAAGTTGAACTTTCAAATGACTATAATATTAAGTAAAAAATTTGATAATATATACATATACTCATATGTTAGAGTTCAGAGATAGTTACGAAGTTTATCACAAGTTTGTTAAAATTAGTTAGTAGCTAGCTAAACATTCACTTTGCTTAATCTTCAACTATGAATACTAATGTAAATGAAACTTGTACTTTGACAGAATAATAGAAAATTCATTTTCCATTGATGAGATTATTATATATATGTTTCATGTGTTGGAATCTCTCTTTTTATGTAGATGTAGGTCAATGTTTAATATATTAACTCATTTTTTTCTATGACACAAGAAAAATAAGTAAAAACCCTTTATGGTAAATTACATTTTTTTTATTCGGAGGAATCCAAATGTATCTATTTGGAAGTGTAAGGCTCTGTTATTTTCAACTTATAATTAGTTCAATTCAGCACTTTTCAATACTGCATATATATAAATTGAAATAATTAATTATCATTTCAATTCAATACACCTATTTATAAGTTGAAAAGAACATGACCTAAGTCCGAACTCCAAACTTCATGAAGTGCCTTTAAGAACTGACTGCTAAAAGTTAGTTTAGATTACTATATCTATATGTATTGAAGCAAAATACTTATAAAAAAGGTAAATAATTTAATTTAATTTAATCAAAATAAATGTTTGATAAACATTTGATAGATAGTGGTGTACATGATGCTTTAGCTCCATGAGCCAAATAAAAGCAACAAATGTAAAATCACAAGTACATATCAGTTGACTAATAATGAGTTAACCGTAGCATTTTATTTCTTGAAAAGAACCGAATTATTCAATAATTAGAGAGGATGAGGGCCTGTATAATGCTGGAATAATCTCAACTTGGGCTCACATATCTTTTCTTATAAAAAAAATTAAAAACAATCAATTTCTTGAAAAAAGGAATTGACACTAATCCTTGGGTTAATCTTATTATGCTTGAAGATTGCCTCTATTTTGTTTAGAATTTCTGTTGTATCATGCTTAATTTTGTTAAGTTTTGTGTCATGGAATGGAAGTCACCAGAGGTTTTCAATTCGGAACACATTGCTGTACACATTACAAACATCTTTGCTAACTCGGTTTCCGCACTCCACCCCTATCTTATTTATAAAACCGCTAAAACTAAACGCAAATTTATAGGGGGAATGCATATCAGCTTCGGCTTACAGAAAAGGATAAGTTATCCAGCCTTAACTTATCTTCGATGTTTAAAATATCACCAAAAGTTTTTACGTTGCAATGAAAAAATTTGGAAGCTCTACTCTACCTCTTACTCGAACCCGAAACTTGCCCTTCAGCCAAACTGTATGCACCAAGTTTAACAAACAGATGAGAACAAAAAAAAAAACTGGTACTGAATTCTGTTAATGTCAATGACAAACAAATGTACAAGGTATTAAGAATTCTAACAGAGAAAACATACGAGATATACTCACGTAGGAGGGTTGGAGCCAGGCCCATCACTTTTTCGGTCGGAGTTGCCGAAAAATTCAATAGTGATCATATCTTCTTTTGCCCCAACTGCTGGCAGAGGTGATCCTTGTAGGTTCATTCCTTTGCTTCTCGCACAGATTCCTGCAATACATTTCAAGTAAATTCCCAATTACAACACTCTGTATAATGATGAAGGATTTACAAGCTTAACAGATTAAAAGCTCGTTTAATCTCAAAGCAAAGAGCATCAACAGCTAGCTGATGAGATGCAACGTGCACATATAAATTGCAGATATGTCGAGGCGAGCTTATTAACCATTTGAAAATCACACGGTACTATCATACTATGTCTACCAAGTTCTAGATGTGCACTTGCAGATTACTACTAGCAATCTAACCAAGCAAACATGGCCCATAATAAATCACTAAAATCAAAACCCATTTACCTGTAATGAAAGCTACAAATTTCCAAGCTCTTCATTATAAAAGCTAGCACATTGAACTACCAGTGCTTCATTATAAAAGCTTGTTGGACTCCCCATAACGGGCATCTTTTCCAAATTCATCATTACTAATACCAGTCTAAAATCTATATCTCAAGCATTCGATTGGGCACGCTTGTGACAACTATAAGTTCAATGGTTTTGCGCTAACACTTTTCTGGGAGCACTACATGGCATCGACATCTATACCCTACATAGATTGCCTCGAGCATAAATTTATTGACATAGCTAATGTAACCACACAGTGAATGCTCAATTTTATTTCAGAGCACAAGATGCTTATCAGAAATTTTTAGTTAACCAACTAGACCACACTAATGGATATGAAAATGTAGGATAGTTGTTACGGGCACAAGGCACGCTGAGGCGCCAAGGGGTCAGGCTCGAGGCAATGCGCCAGCTCGAGGGACTCAAGGCGCATACAGAAAAAAGTGCATTATACTACAAATTACAACCTTTAACAAACCTGAAATGCAATAAATAGTAAAAAACATAGCAAATCTCATTCAATATAACCATAATCACGCTCAATCTAACTACCCATAATCAAACCCTTATATATGCAAACTCTAAATAATAAGTTCAATCAAACTACAAAAGTTACCTAATAAAACTTTTAAATAACACTGTAGACTCCATGGATAAACTAAAACATAAACTTGAACTCAATTCTATTTGCTAATCTCATATCCAACATTTCATTCTCAACATCTTTTTACTCATCCTACTCAAAGTCCTCCTCTTCTTCATCATCATTTAGAGAGAATGAAGCAACATCTTCAACACTAGATAATACTACTTTATCATTTCCGCTTACTCCTTTAGCACTAGAAGAAATGATGAAATTGCGATTTGAGTGAGTTGATTTCTTTCCTTTTCGTGAAGAAAAGTCCGATAGATGATATCGCATCTAACGAAACAAATGTTGCTTCTTTAGTCTTATTTTTCTTTTTTTTTTACTAATATATTATTCTCTTATAATGGTCAATATCGCGTATAAGACACAGTGCTAAAAAATATTTCAAAACCTTCTTTATGCATTAAGGCGCAAAGGCACAAGGCACGCCTAGGTGCAAAAGGCGTGCGCCTGATGAACAGGAGCCCGAGGCGCGCCCATAACAACTATGAAATGTAGTTAAACTTCTCTTACAACCAAATGGTGAAAAGGGGCAAAAATAAGCACAAATTGAAATTTCAATAAGCCAGTAATACCTTGAAAGATAATTATAAGGAAGAAGATAACTGTGATAACCATGGCCCATAGAGTACCATTCCAAGAAGATGATTTAGCTGCCCTCGTCTTCTTCAGCATTTTAATTCGTTCAGCCCTAGCACGTTTTCTCATAGCAAGCTCCGTGATTTCCTGCACTAACTTGTGGTCAGCTGCATCCAGTGATGGACCTTGAGGAGGCCTAGGTGGCTTTGGAGCCTTCCTATTCTCCTTTTTCTTCTTTGCATTCACCAAAACGGTGTGATGTTGACACTCTTCTCCTTCAGAACTCTTGTCTAATAACAGCTCCACATTTTCATCAGCAACATCCACAAATTTCGATGAATTTGCCCAAGAAAGAAAACTTAAAGGCCGACTCCAAAAACTATTTACAAGTTCCCCCCTTCGATTATTTGCCAAAACAATTTCCTCATCTTCACTAGTTACTCCTCCACTTTCAGAATCTAATTCAAGCTCTGTGGCTCTTGAAACCAACCCATTCATCATCCAAGGTAAATTGCTATGGCTGTTATTACAATGTTCTCCCCCCATTCACATGTCACCACTATTTTCGAATTTTTCAACCTATCAAAAACCAATCAAATCATGATTTCTCCAATCCAAGGCAAAAACCGAAATCCTAGACTCTCAAAAAACTATCTAACAGAGGTTTCATGAGCAGGAATTGCTAGGTCATTGTTTTGTTCTCATGAAAAAATCATCAAATAACTCCTTAACCATTATTCAAAATCGGATAAAGGACCCATATGTTTAAGCAATAAAAATTCCTGTGTTTGGAAGCAAGAAAGGGCCTTTCAAACAGTATAAAAAAAATCACATGAAAAATCAAGAACTAGGAAACCACCCATACCGCAGATACTAGAAAAGTTAGGTTCTTTTCTAAATGTTTTGGCCGTTTAATCCCAAAAATCTGCTCCAACCTAATTCAAAAACCTAGATAAATATTAGAAAGCTGCGAAGCAACTGATTGAGGAATTGGGATTGATCAAAAAAATTCAGAAAAATTGCCAAAAAAAGAAAAGTAGAGAAATAAAATGCACCTTGTTGGCGGAAGGTTGATTTGGTCGGGTCTTATGAGAGCTTTTCGCAATCATAAAATGTAAAATAAGGAAGATTCTCAAACAAAATTTAAACAAGAAACTGAATTGAAAAAAACAAATAAACGGAAAAGAGGAAAAGAAAAGCTGCCAAGACATGTTGTACCGAAATTTTGTCTTGTTGTTGCCGATGGGTTATTTTAAAGCGTAAACTACATAAAATTAATTATAATTTTATTTATTTATAAAATAAAGTGTGAATTTTTTTTTATATAAAATAAGATTTATAATTTTAAATAATTTATAAATAAAAAAATTTTAATATTAAATTATATTATTAAAATGGATAATTTTACTTTTATATGATTTTTTTAGAATGATCATTAAAAATATAATACATATCCGCAAAATTTTTTAAATAATAAAAATATTTTTTTATTAAATTATGATAATAAATTTTTTAAAATTATAAAAAAATAAATAAATTTCTGTAAATTACTCAAATTATGACGTATAACTTTTAAGTAATAAGGTTAATTTATTAGAATGTTGAATTATTAAACATATTTAATCTAACACGACTATTTTAAATTCATAGGGCCATTTTATTAAATTTTTAAAACTACAAACCTTATTTTATAAATAAAAATCTCTCCAACCAACACCAAAATCATAAGCTATTTTTTAAAAATTTATTCTATTTTAAAAGTATTTTTTCGATGTCTGCTTGTTCTAAGACGGCCATCGGTATTTCCGGTGACAACAAGGACTTGCCACAGTCAAATTGGATAAATTTCCTATTTCTAGAAGACAAATTGAAGCAAATTGCAGGGATTCGTGTCCCTTTTCATATTTTTTATTTTATTATATATTAAATTTTTTTATTTAATTTTTTATTTTTAGATTTTTTTTTATTTTTCTGTTTCTCTCTCATTCGTGTAACACATGACATAATTTGAATGAGACGCGTAATTGAGGATAGCAGATTTCAATACAAATTGTAAATAGAAGCAAATTGTTGAATAAGAACTCTTCACCGTGACTACAATTGAATATAGTTTAATTTAATTTGATTCAGTTTATTTTAGTTCAGTCTAATTTAGCTATGCATAATTATAAATTTACACTTCAATTCAGTTTAGCCAACTTTACTTCAATTCAGTTGAATTCCGTTCAGCTTTCAGAATTTAAAAATAACACATGTAAATCTTATTCATATTTAAAAGGGTAAATAATTATAACCTCCCTCAGATTTGACATAATATATACCTCCATGTGTTTTAAAACCCTAATTAATAAATCCCTATGTTTTGTATTTTCTCATTACTACCTCCCTCTATCATTTGTTAAGCATTTTCATTCAAAATTATTGATGTTTCATATACTTTTTTACAATATTTACTTAATCTGTGATCATATGTACTGGTTTTTAAAGATATTTCATAAATAAGATGTTTGTTTTACTTATTTTCTGACATTTTATTAGATTCGAGTCTTATGATTGCGTTAGAAAAAATATAAATAAAATGGACAAATCAAAGAAAAATTGAATATAAAAATATCACAATAATAATAGTTTTATTGTAAATGTATATTTCGGTTAACTTTTCATAAAATAATGACATAATAATATATAAAGGGACCTAACAATATAATAAAAATAAAATATAAAGCAGTAGTAATGAAAAAATATAAAATATAGAAAGATATAAATTAAATTTTTAAAATTTAAAAAAATAATAATATATTATATGAGAAAGGTTATAATTATTTATCAATTTAAAATAAGCTTCTCTTTCATTAAAAAAAAGATAATTTTATCATTTTTCCTGAATTATTATGTAATTATTGGCAGAATGTCATTAATAGGGTCCGTTCGTTAATAGTTAAGATATGTTGTTGTTGTTTATTTTAAATGAGCTATAACTATTCTTTAATGAAAAAAATATAAAAAGGTTATTGGTTGAACAGGTTTGCAACCTGCCTAGAATTAATTAATTAATTAATTAATTGGGTAACGCTAACAAACTGCCATAATTTTTTAAGAAATTTGGTTCATTAACCACAATGTGGGTAAGCATCTTCACTTGGAATATAGTGGAATGTACGGGGCCAATCACATATTTATTGCACTTTTTAAATTTATTTACATATTTACGGTAGAGTTTAAATATTTTACATTTTTATGATATTTTACTGCAGAAAAGTTGAATTTGTACTTTTTTTTTTATCCAACCTCATAATCAAATAAGTCCAAAAGTAAAAAAGACAGATATAAAATATTTATTCCCCTCATGCCCCTGCTTACATTTATATCATTTAATATTAATCATTTCTATTTCTTCAATAAAATTTGTACGATATTAAAAAAATTTAATATTTTCTTTTTTTTCTGATTTTTATTTGTTTATAGTATGTAAAAATTTATAATTACCAAGTATTTCAATATGTTAAATATACTTTACATACGAAAATTTAAAAGTAAAAAATTTACCACAAATATCCATTTGTACTTAAATTTTAATGAATTCAACTTGAGTTTCGGGCTTCGGGCTTAATTTAAACTTAAATTATAGCTTTGAGGTCAATTATTTAGTAACATGTTTATTTATGAATAATTTATTTAATTTGTTTATTATTGAGTTCATTTATTTTATTTTTGAATAAAAGTAATAACCAGTTTATGGAATTACATAAACTTCTGTGCTCAAATTTGAGTCATTATAAGTTGAGGTGAAAAATATTATTCACGAATGACTCATTTTTAAATTCACTCGAGTAAAACTTTTATTGAATTGAATACTAAGCCACTCATAAGTAAACTTGATCATTTACAATCCTATTTATCTTGTATCTAGTTAATGCTCCTTCGTACCTTTTAAATTCTCTCTTTAACGTTTTCATTGGATCAATACAAAATTTTTACTTTATCTTTTATAATTCTTATTACAAGTCTATTTCTTATTAATTATAAAATTTCATCAATATAAATTTCTCATAACTTTTTTTTCTAAATTTTGCACAATTGAGTTTACGATAAATAGAAAAAACAATCCACATCCATCCTGAATGTGGGATCTCTAGAAATCAGAAGTTCAGTGTTAATGACTAGGTTTAGACATTCGCCACTAAATTTCTCCTAATTGATAAACAGTAAATTAGAAAAAAAATGAATGCATGAAAAATGCATTGAAATGTAACTAACAAATAAAAAACTAAAGAAATAGTTATTTAGCAGCGGAGGAATATAAAATTGTGTAAAAAGTGATATACATGGTGAATTTTTTATTTATCGAGAATTTCTCACATATATATTGAAATAGTCAGTTAATTCTAGAATTCTTTATATAGTATGAACACAGTATTGTTGTAATAAAAATCAGAAAAAATGCAGTAATACTCATACAATTCTATCAAAGAAAATGTATTGGCAAAGAAATAAAAATAATTGTTATTTAAAATAGATTTTAGTAAAATTATTTATAAAGTAAAGAAACAAATGGGAGAGGGGTGTAAGAAGGAAAAAATTTTGTGAATGTCTTTTGACTTTGGACTTTTTAAAACTAAGAGTTGGATAATAAAAAGTATAAGTTAGACTTTTCAAAATGCTCTACTTCAATAAAATACCATAAAAATGTAAAATATTTGAAAACTCCCCTATATATTAAAATAAATTTGAAAAGTGCAATAAATTTATGGTTAGCCCGAATGTATGTCCACTGTGTCTTAAAAAGCTGTTTTTATAAGCAAATCTTCTAAGCTCCTTGTTATAATAAAAGAATTTGATAAAGTAATTATTGAATTTTGTTTATTCAATGTCAAACTGATTCTAAGTGCACGTATGCACAATAAATTATATATCAAATATATTGAAAGAAGTAGGAAATAAATAAATCAGCTGCATACAAATAAAAGAATCAAGATTGAAACTTACTATTAAAAGTTTAAATATATGTTTTTTTTAGTAATATTTATAAGTATCTTTATTGAGATAATTTTATTCGAAATTTAACTTATGTATTAAAAGTTTAAATACACAAAATGCATGCATCTGGTCCCATATACCATAAATTACATTGAAAAAATTGTTATTGTTTTCTTATTTTTTCGCGGGATCAAATGTATTTTTCATAATAAAAAGTAAATTTAATTATTAAGTAAATTTTATGTTGAGTATTAAAATGCATATACCATGTTAACAACCACAAAATTCATTTCGTTAGTACTTTGATTTAGTATTTATTTAAAACCTTCACGTCTTATCAGACAGTTATTGGAACCATCAAGGGTGCTTATAATTTCAAACTTTCAATTCAAATTTTCACACCAACAAAAGCCAATAGCAGATAGAGATTTTAAAACACTTTAAAGGGAAATTTGAATCGTCTATTTCATTTTGGATATCGGGAGTTTATAAAAAACACTTTGTCTAATTATACTTATATTATTAAATAAAAAAAACCTCTAACATTGTATGTGATTCGACATTTACATATCACAAATCCACTCTCCGCAGGGCTAAAATTAGTTAGAAATTCCCTAAAATAATTTAGGTGTTAGTTCTTGTCAGGAGAATCCAAAACCAACAAAAACAGATGAAGTATAAAGGTTTGCCCTTTTAAGAACCTAAACTGCTCACATCCAAATCCTAGTAACAAGCAAAATAAACCCTAAAATTGGTGCCAATTATAGAGCAAAGCCAGCGCAATCAATTACCTATAATCAACCTATAACCAATTCGAAAAGAAGCATAAGCATCAATGGTAGCATATACAACCTGAGCAGCAGTTAGTACCCTCGATTGCCAGTCACTCCTTTGCACCTCCGCCGGCTTACTCATCACAAGCCCTACTACTAAAAAAGCGATGTCTTTCAACCCCGGTTGATTTTGATAGAACATTGCCGGCATTCGAGTCATGGCCAATCGTCGAACATCTTGTGTGCATCTGCATTCCATTCCATAATCGGCATACAGCCTCGATGCATCGCTTTCCACCTCAACTCCGACGAAAATATTGTTCCAATCCCTCAAAAAATTGATCAGGGACAGAGGACTGTAGTCGATGTGGAAGAGCTGGATAACTAGGCATTTGGTGCCTACGCAGAGCTGTAAAATTGCGGTTTTGTTGTTCATGAATCGCCTCGTGTTAGGCCTCCATTCGCAATCCAAACCTACAATTAATGGCTCGTATTGGCACCTATAGCTGTCGATGCAGTGAATCCAGTCGTCTACTTGATATGCTCTGTCCGCCACTCTTGCTTCGATAAGTTCGCCGCCGAATTTAACTATTTGCGCGTTTGACATGTCGTAGAATTCCATGCTTCTGCAATTTGTCAAAGAGTAAATTCGGTATAATCACCCAAGAACTAATTTTCATTCTGCCGACGAAAAAATAACTTGATAGCATTGTTTTAAAAATCTCTGCCTACTTTCATCTATATTTTATTTGGGTGCTATTTTAGAATTTCCTATTCGATTTTTCATTTTTAAGGCGCTATTGCTCAATCGATTTATTGTCGCTTAATCTAATTTTTTCTGTCCAGCCGGCATCAAATTTATATTTTTTTGTGATATTATCATTTATAATAATTATAGTTTACCAACTAAAAGTAGTTTAGTTGATAAAATTAAAATACATTAAAGTATTCTCACAATAAAATTATAATTTTGAGTCTCAAAGCAAGAAATAATATGTTATATGTCACTTAATATTTTTTAAAATATGATCTAAATTATATTTTTTATATTATTATAACTTATTTTTTAATTGAATTTATATTTTTATATATATAATAAATATTTAAAAATTAAAAATACAAATCCGCCTATATCTCGCTCAAAATCCGCTTAAGCATTTTAAAACTCTGACCGTTTGACCCCACTACTTTTTAAAACATTGTTTTATAATAGTTTCAAAAGCAGCCAGCGGCCATGAGCAACCCTAAATTTTCAAAAAAATTCAAATTACTCTCCTTTTACGGAGGAAATTGTATAAATCAACCAAATATTTTATGCAGAATCCGTTTTTCTTATATAATTGAAATTCATATTATCTATAACCTTGGAAGTTGAAAATTAACTTTATTGAACATTTGAATAAATTCAAGCTCTTTGGTCCATTTTTAAAGATTAGGATTTAATATATATTTTCCTAAAATAAATTACTTATACATCATTACATTTTATATTTCTCTAACTTTATTTTAAAATTATTTTAGAAAATCATTTTTCATCTTGTAAAAAAAAAAAGTAATCTCTGTTTGAATTGCTATTTATTTCCCCAAATTATCTCATATTGCCCTAAATATTAATTCCAAGTTTTCTACACAATATTTTGCTCTTATTAGATAAATGTATGATTCAAGATAATGAAACACAGTATTTTTTTTAAATTGCACAATTAAGCAAGTTCAACCATTTTTTTCATTTTTCATTCTTCAAACTTCATTTTAAGATGTACCGTGTTTTTACTCCAACTATCTTCCTAAATTTAAATTTTCTTTAAAATAATAATGTTTTACTCTTAAACTAACAAAAATGAAACAAGAACTAAAAATAATAAAAATATAAAAAATAATATTATTTTAATTTATTCCCCAACACGAGGCATATAACTATTCCCCATATGTGGGGGAACCTCTATTTTAGGGAGTTCCTCATATATGGGAAATATTATATGGTGAATGATTGGATCAGTCCTCATATTCATTCCTCATTTTAGAGAATTCCTCATAATGAAAAATGATTGGACTTTCTCTTAAGGTTAATTTTAATCATTAAGCTAAAAATTCGTAACAAATGAAAGAAGTTGTTATTTTGTGAGAAAAACAAAATAATCTGGAGGTTGTAAATATAAAATAATTTCCCCATATTATGTCTATATTCTACTCTACTTCTTCACTCTATACATATCTTAATTGTAGTTTGTTTTATGGAATGGAATATACATAAAATAGAATAAGATGTTTCTAAATAATTCTTTGAGAATCCCTATTATATTCAGCAATAATATACTCCAAACAGAACGAAACATTATTATTTTTATATTTTTTTAAAGAATTATTTTGAATAGGTTGGGTATTGAACTCAATACCTCCCACCTCCATTTTAAAAGGTGTATTAATTGAGCTACACCCAATTCATATTATATAAAAATATTACTATTTTATATTTAACTTTTTTATCAAGGATAAATTTTAGATACACACCTAGAATCTGATCATCAACCAGGCGATTTGGATGTGAACTTTGAATTAGTTACCAATATGAAGTTGAACATATCAAAACTTCAAGGTTGTCCTAATCAGTAAATTTGTTATCTTCTCACCATAATCCGCCATATGAAACAACAAAGAAATTCTAGTCATATTTGAATTGCAACTTCTAATTGATATTAAAAAGGGGAAAATTAAAGATAAGACAATATCGAATTTCCACAACAGTGAGGGAAAGGCAGTTATTGCAATCCGTTTTAATTTATATTGTAAAGTCAGGAATAAAATTATGTTGTACTCTCCATGCTTCCTTTTCAATTTTGACACATGCCAATTTTATATTCTTTTTGAACTTCGTGTAATTTCAAGTTTCTCTCTCCTAAGAATACTTCATACTATAAAAAATTGAATCGGAGACATGAAAAAGAAATCAAATTCATGGAAAACATAATTTATTTCATAAATTTTTTTTACTGAAGAATATTATCTGTTAAATAACATCAGAACCAACGCCACCTCTAATCAAAGGTGAACAAACATCAAGTCTCTATATATGTCGAAAAATCAATTGCTCAAGCTAACATTTGTGCAGAATGATTCGCAGACCGATAAACATAGACAAACCTAAAAATATTAAAACAGTTTACCGGAGTTAAAATACCGGACAAAACACATAAACATAACACAAAACAAACTAAACTTGCTAATACCGCAAGACAACACACATGCCCTTAGGAAAGACTTTAATCCGAAAATAAAAAACATAAAACGCTGCAACCTATATTTCCTTAACCCCCAACTAACGACTTCATCCACAACCATAAACTGCTTTCGCTATAACATAAACCAGTAGTCCAGATCTGAAACGATCTTGTTCAGAGATAGACTGGGGTGTCTTATATGAAAGATCAACAAGTATCATGTCTAAAGGAGGATGGAGTCCAACCCAGTTGTAAAACTATCAAGATTGAGATATGTAGTAACAAATCTGTGTTTGAAGAAGAAGATCTTATAGTGTATAATAAGAAAGTATAGTTGATGTAGATTATTCTCACAGAAAACTCCGAAATTAACGATAAAGAAAAAGAAAGACAAGAAAATAATGAATAGGAGGGAGAAAAAGCCTAATTCCCTAACAAATAAACTTACAAGCGGAGGAGGCAAAGATTCTCAAATCAATGGTGATTAGGGTTTTGATTCTTGGAGAAAAAACCTAAAGAGTTAAGTTATTTCATAAATTTTATTTGTAAACATTCTGCAAAAGGAATTAGTATTTTGCATTTAGCTTTTGACATGCAGGGTATTGGCATGAGAAAGAAACTAAATATAAAATAAAATAAAAATAAAAACTGACACATATCAAATACTGAATAGTAGACATGAAATGAAGGGCATCAAATTCTGTTCTACACTTTTTCTTAAAATTTTTTTTTTACACAATTACACTTATATGAAATAGAAAGAAAAAAATCCATAGATTGGAACCGGAACCTGTAGCCGCCACCTTATTGAGTTGAGCCTCCAAGTATAATTATTGGAAAAGGATTGAGGATCAGATGTAGAAAAAAGTTAATTAAACCTAAAATAAGTGTAGATCGAATATATTTATTTACCCTCTCACTCCTTCAATAAGAAGAGACGAAACAATACAGAGTCAACTTTAAAGAATTTTGTCTATGATTATTTGACTATTTGGTCGATGTAAAATATATGTTATTTGGTCAATGTACATGCAATGTAAAATATTTTTTTTCCATTTAATACGGATTATCCTTAATAACATTATTATAAATTAAGAGTTCTTTTACACAAGATCGAAAGCTGACGATAAAATGGATAAAGTGCATTCTAACTTTTTAAAGTATAAGTTGGCACCGTTGGTTCACTTTCTAATCTAAGGGTAGCAGTGAGCAAAGTAACATTTTCTTTGAAAAAAAGTCATTGAAAATCCCTATACATAATGTGCATGCTCCATGGACTAATTAATTACAAAGATGGCATCAAATTATATTTTTTATAAGTATCAGTTTCGTACTTAAAGTTGATAATACGTATAAAATTATTTGATGAAAATAATATTATATGAATCTAAGAAATTAACTAAAACAGTTGGAGTATAATATATGAACATTGTAGTTACAACCCATCTTTCTCCAACCATGAGAAAACACAAATAAGACGGTACCCTCACCAACAGAGTTGTTTCTTGTTGACAAGAAAAACCCTATTAGTAATAACAGATCTCAGTCACACCATTCAGGACATGAAGAATATCCAAGTTAGCCAAGGCATAATTTACCTACTGATCTGTTGTGCTTAGATAGAACATGGCTATACTTGAGCACTCTACTTAAATTTCTTCAATAAGCCCTATACTTTTATTCTATGTGGCCCATATATACTTCTATTTTTAAAATAATCTATTCTCGAAATAATAAATCTATAAATCGGTTGAGTATAACTAAGAGAGAATAGCATCTGATGTGAATGATAATGAATAATCAGGAGTCAGATTAATTGAAAACTTCAAGTACAAAGGCTAGCTAAAGCCAAAACTAAGTACATACACTTGTTCAAGAAATTAAGGCCCGGGCAGAGGCAGTAGAGGCAGTACTACAGTGGGCAATATAACTTTCGCCTGCAATTATGCGGTTGCCATGATAAACTATGAAACCATTGAAGAGGTAAGCAAGCAGATACAACCCCAACAAGATGATATAGATATAGATAGATCTATGTATAACACTGGTTTTCTTGGATTCAATATGACAGTACCCGTAACGGCATTCTCATGTACAAAAGAATGGACAGCAAAATTATGCATCAGATAAGCAATAACTTCCAACATAACTGCATGGAATATTTAAGTATGTATGCAAATTACAGTATAATAAGTCTGTCAAACGCTATTCCATTGATTCAAATATTATAAAATTAAGAGTCCGCAACTTCTAAATAGTCCACATCACTCTGAGAAAGTTAAAACTACTTTCAACAGAAGTTCTGAATAGAAAAGAATTGCTACATGAAACATGGACAGCAATTCCCTTTTCAAAAAGGACAATTGCAAAACAGACATACTTACCTATATTCAGCCCTCTTCTGCGCATTTACTCGTACCTGACCATGATCTAGACACCCTGAAAATGTTTGGAGCAAAGTTTTAAGTATGGAAGAATAGTTATCATAAATCTGCAGACACCATATAAAGACTCCGTGCGTCAGCAGTACCTGTTTAACCAACCTACTACATTCACAAAATGTGCACCCTCCAGGGCATTGGCTAAAAATTAAAAACAATTGCATTTAGAGAAATGAACAAAGTTATTGATCGATGTTTCCCCTCCATTGTCCCCAGGCATGATGGTTAAATTTATCAACTATTTCAGAAAATAAATAACGAAATGACCAACATTGCAAGGGGACAGTACAAAAAGAAATTACAACTATGATTCCTTCTATTTAACAAAATAAGTGAGACAACTCACCAATATCCAGCACACCAACTTAGTACCGATTGTATGCTTTCCCAAAATCCTCGCCCCTCTGCCGCTGGAACTCACCAAAACTTTCATGAGTCCTTGAAGAAAAATTCTCTACATGGTTTGGGTATCTGGCCCTTGAATCCAATGGTAAACCTGTTGCATTATAGTGGGGATTTACGGCAGATCCGTCATAGTCATTGTATGTATGTTGCTTATAACCCCCAAAACCCGATGTGGGCATTTGTTGTTTTGTCTGTTCATGCCTCTGAGCATATATTTGAAGAAATTCCTCCCATTGTCTGGCATGTGTGCTCCTCAAGGCAGATACTTTCTTCATGTAGTTTTCTCTCATGTCCCTGATTGTCTAAAATCAAGTAGGCAAATATAAGTGATAAGATTTACTAACCAATACAGTAAGGCATTTCAGTGTACATTATTAATTTCAGATGACAATGAAAACACAGTAACCACTCCTAAGAAAGGAAAAAACCTTCAGATTTTTTACAATCTATGATTTTGTGATAATCCACACAGCTCTTTCAGTCAACCTCATTGCAACACAAAACTAAAAACAATGAATATGAAGAGACGGTGCCTTTTTTTTGAAAGAAAAAAGAGAGAACCTCAGAGAGACTGATAAGGACATAAAAACCACAGAAAATATCATACCGCAATCACAAGATGCGAAAGCCCAAATAGTTAAAGTCAAACAAATATGATTATTCAACTTGTTGGTGCTTTACATAAAGAACAGAAACATGTTTAGCATATAAGGACCACAGCTTAGTACAAAGTATTGAGAAAGTAGATGCATTACCTCTCGATGCTTATAATTCTCTTCATCTTCTTCCTTGTCACGAATTCTACCCAGTTCCATTGCCTCCCTCTTATATTCCAACTCTAGCTCCTCTAAAGTCTGTGGGAAGGTTGAGTATTCAAATTCGCAGCCAGATTGCAGATCATGTCCCCGTCTCTCTGTTTCCCACCCTTCATTTCTATAACCAACCACACCCTGATTGTGACCATCGTATGACCCATATAAGTTTCCAGCATAAGTGGGGCGTCCAGGAGATTTAGAATGGCTTGACAGACTTCTACCGCCATCATTACCATAAGCTTCATTAAAAAGAAGAATATGTTAAGCACTTGAGTTCAAGATGCTAGATGGTAGCTCTCTAATTACATGCTATTTAACATTTATAGTGATTCCATCTGGTCGCTTACAAGCTCGAACTTTCTTTAAACAAATAATTTTTTTTAGAAAATCGTCAATTGAGACCCACCCATGAAAATACTTCAGAGTACACATTATGCTTGAAGCTAAGAACTTACCTCTTGCTGCAAATAACAGTAAGCCTCAATCAGCATTACCAGATATTCAAAATTTCAAATGAACACATGAAAAGAAACAAAAATTCTGAAGGGGCCAAAGCAACTACACAAATTGGATTACCAGTTTTTATGGATGTCATAAACAATGCTGTCCCTACCTTGTGGAGAGCCCCTAGAAAACTTCTGTGGATCCCCACGAACGCGATCTTCAACACTCTTGTCTTGTCTTCCAAACCTTGGTTGATACTGCATTCCATCGCGTGGGTGACCTGAATAAGATCTTTGAGAATCAGATCGCCGCGAACGTGAACCAACTGGACTACACACAGGCGACCTAGATCTGCTCCTACGAAAACTAGAAGAACCCTTCTGATCACCATCTCCTTTAATCACCTTGCGCACAGCATCAACACCTTTTGACAAAATTAACCTATCTTTTCCACTAACGATTATAAATTGCTCATCCATTTTGATTTTGCAGCCGATATCCTTTTCAATCGTATGTATCACTTTTTCTGTGAAAAGAGCTTTTACATGCTTCTCTCTTGCAGGAACCCTTTCAAAGAAATCCTGAGTCTTGCGGTTTGCTCCCAAAGTAGAGGGACATCCCTGCATATTCACAAGATGGCATTGTTAATCATTCAATCATTATAGATAAAGAGGTAAAAAGGTGAAAAGGAATGGGATGGTTGGATTGGGAACAAGAAAGAAGGTCAACAGCTTGCTTCAGATTACAGTTGGTGTTTTACAGCAGTGAACATTCATGGGAAAACTAAAGGGAACAATTAACAGCAGCATGTCAAACTTCAATAAAAATGGCAGAATAAGGCTTTGCTCTTTTCAACTTATAAGTAAATGTAACGAACAAAACTTAACTTATTTCAGTGTAAATTTTTAACTATTCAGTATTGAAATGCACTGAACTGAATGGATTATAAGTTGCAAAGATGAGGGCTTAACCGCCTAAGTGAAACGAAGAAAAGTAAATGCAGAAAAGGTAAATTTAGGCCTGAGCAATACGAAGACATCAGGATGTCTAATCACTCAGTTTTCATGCCATCAAAACCGAGCTTTTAATATGGTTCCGAAACCTGAGATTAAAATTACAAATAATTAAGAATTTGGTGTATATTTTGTTTTAGTTGTGTATGAAAAACAAAAATACAAAAAGCAATAAAGCACGAAGCAATGGAGTTAACCCTACATTTTTTTGTAGATGTCGTTTTCACCACTAAGTCTTACTAAAAATATGTTTTCCAAAACAGAAACGTTACCTGAGTAAAATGACCCGAATCCCCGCATATTTTGCAAATCATTTCTTCTTCTTTCCTCTTCTTCCAGTTTCTCTCTGTAGCTTTTGACTTAGCTTCCCATACCTTCGCTTCTCTGCTGGTGAAATCAGTTGGTACAGCATTCGGGTCCCGAGCTTCCTCTTCCTGGTCAGATCCTGCATGTGAACGCTTATTTTCTTTTGGCCTATCTTGGGCATTATTAACAGTAGAAACTGCAGGTCCAGTGTATTCCTTATAAATTTCACTAAAGTCCTCATCGTCATCTATATCTGACCTTGTTGCCATTTAAAATAAATATAACTCAAAAACTCCTGCAATTCCAATACAAATTAAAAAGCCTATCATACTCTAGGAACAAGTTTCAGGAAAAGAATGAAAGATAATTTTGAAAAAAGATTCACTGGCTGCTAGTTAAGACAGAATTTATAAATGAGAACAAAAATTAAATATGCCTGTACACACATATACAGCTGGGAAAAAAATTTAGAAAAAAAGGAACAAATGTTAACCAAGAGGTACAGCAAAAAATTAATTCTTAAACCCACTGATCATGAGCTCACCCCTGCCCCGTATATAGCAAGCAGTGGTTTATGTCAGTAAAAACTGAATCTGATTCGTAAAATCTTAATAGGTTACTGACTACAAGATTCTAAAACTAGGGGAAATAAATCAATTATTTCTGTACTCTACAAGCTTCAATCTATTTGAATAGGAGAAACGTCATGTTCAATTAAATGGAACAAAACTGGAATCGTGTAACATAGAACAGAAACGGAGAGAAAGCATTACCTGAGCGGCGATCAGAAATAGAGTTCGAGGGTTCGATTGGTCGACGAATGCAAATAAGCTAGGGTTAGTTTCTCTCTATTCTCGCTGCTTCAATCCGATTTTTCAATGTTATCTTGACAGGATATTAAACCGGTGGCAACGGCTTACGGTTTTAACGTTTTAACGATAGGGATTTAACCGTGATTCAATAGTAATTTAGGCTCTTTTCTTTTAAATTAAACTATATTTAATTGAATTTAATGAAATTGACCTGAATTTATTAGTTATAGATATTAATAAATTTGTGTTATTATTAAAATAATAATAAAAAATTAATTATTTTTAAAATAAATAATCATAAATATTAATAATTAAAATAATAATTTAAAATAATATTAATTAATTTAAATATATAATAGTAAAATGAATGATATTGATAAGTTAATGAATATAAGAGCATCTAGTTTTAATAAAAAAACTTAACTGAATACTAATTTATAATAAATATAAATAATTAGTAGTAATAAATTATAATAAATAGTTATTAATGATTATAATAATTTTTGATGATAAATAAAGTAATTATTAAAACTATTTTAAATAATATTTAATAATAAAAAAATAATTCTTATATTTATTATTAGATAATAAATTTTTTTATTAATTATAATTAATCATTACAATTACAAGTAAATACTAATTGTAATTAAAAATTATTTGAATAAGAATTATTATTTGGGAAGAAACCAATATCAAATATGATTTGATTTTTTACTATTTTTACGAAGAATCTTAAATATAGTAAAATATTAAGTCAAATCATGATGAAAATAAATTAGGAGAAATTAAGATTTCATTATATAGAAAATCATCCCATGTAGATTATAGTACATATTATGTATAATATTGAAGGAAAAAATACACTTGACATTTACTTATTTATCATGTATTGATTTTGTTAAATTTAAATATTGTAATTAATTTATAAATTATAAAAATATTATTTGATATTATAATTATAATTAATAAAATTCAAATATATTAGTAATAATAATTAATAAATATTTCTTAGTATTATTAATAACTATTATTATAATAATAAAAATAACAATCATTATTATAAGTATTTTATAATAATTTTATATTACTTATTTTATAAATACTATATTAATAAATTACATTTTTTATTAATTATATTATTTAATTACTAATTTTTTAATATCAATAATTTTTATTATTATTTATTATTATAATCAATTATTATTATTAAATTAGAATGGTAATTTTTGTTATTTTTTTATTAATTAAGGATTATTCACTATTTATATTAATAATAATAGTAAAAACTGAACTGAACTGATCAAATGAATTGCAATTTAAAAGAACAGGGCCTTAATTGTAAATTTTTTTCGTTGAACTGTCAAGTTCAGTTTGATTTTAATAACACTGCTATTTTTATTTTCCCTTGGTTTGCAAAATTTAAGGATGTGCCATTATGTTTTAGCCTTTGTTTGGTATAATTTATGAGATGTCAAAGTTTAAAAAAGCTAAATGAGGTTCGCTCATTCGTAAAGTAAGGTATGTGGATTTTTTTATATATATAAAATGAAGTGTGTGTTTTCTAAAAAGTTGACAACAAGAGTATAGAAAATATTTGTTTTACTCAATGATGTTACATAAAATATTTTAATCAATTTAATATTCTCGTAATTTAACCTTATTATTTAAAATTTATATTTCATGATTTGAGTAAATTTCAGAGATTTTTTTTCATTTTTATGATTATTTTAAATTTATCATCATATTTTAATTAAAAAAAATATTTTCAATATTAAAAAAATTCTATAATTATCATTTATATGTATCGCATTTTTATTAACTAGTCCACAAAATTTCGGATAAAAAAAATAAAATTACCTATTACCGTGACATAATTTAATATTGAGAATCCATTTTTGTCAATTTTTTGAAATTACATATCCCATTTTACAAAAAAAATCTTCTCATACCATGTGTTTGCAAATGCGTGAACCCACATAGTATTTTTTTAAGTTTTCCCTTCATTAAAACACATACTATAGTATTATATATTATGGTATTATATCATATGATTTTTTAAAAATTCTTGTTTGAATATGTTTTATATAGATATGATTTTTTTAAAAAAAATTGATTTAATTTGAAGGAGAACCACCAAATCTGTAAATAAAATTTAATGATTTATGAACTATAAAAAGTTAATACTACACATACCAACTATGAAAAGAGATTTAAATTAAAACTATAAACTAAACAAGAGCTTAACGGATTCATATCGTTCTATTAAGCAAATCGCTATCTTTTCATTAGAGTATTTTCATCAAAATTAATAAAAAAACTAGTTAATTAACTTTAATTATTAAATTCTTATTCTCTGTATAAACACTTACCTAAGTTACCCTAATAATAAATTATAGAAATTATTAGGCATATTCGCGTACTGGGCTACCTTAACAATCGGGCTCGCTCTTTTTTTTTTAACGGAAGGCTCGCTTTTATAATCATGCATAGACACTCATTTTTCTTAACCTCCGTCGAGCCCGCCGATATTGATTCAAAAATCTTTAGCACTATTTTACCCGATATAATTAGTCGCGGGCAGCATCACCCAAGCGCCGACAGTTGACTGCCTTTAAAATTTTGGCCGTTGATGGTATTTCGGCGGCTATTTCAAATTGTGCTTAGGGTTATCGACACTTTGAAGACCATCATTTTCACCATCGCTGGCAACCCCCCGCCCCCTATCCCCCCTTTCCCGCCCCGCCTCCCAATTTTTTTCAGCCTCCGCCACAGCATCAACCCCTCTTCTTCAGTCGCCCCGATCACTTTGTCGATCACAACAACTCTCACCACTTCCACTATCCCTTTCCTATTCCCAATCCGGATCCCGATCCATATCCATATCATAATTTTAGTTATAATCATATGACCAGCAACGAACCAGTTGATTCTTTCGGTGGATTCTGCTCCAATGATCGCAAAAGAGGCAGACATTGCCCTGGTAAGTGATGCACATTCTCATCCCTTCTCCTCCTTTCTATATCAAGTTTTTCTGATGCCCTCAGTTAGCCATGACGGTAACAATTAGCCCATTGTAGTTATGCTTGTTTCTCTTGTTGGTTTATTGATCTACTTTGGGTGTCGCCTATGCCCATATTGTAACTCAATTAGACTTTTTGGTACTTCGGAACGAGTATTTGGAATTTTCCGTATTATGGGAGAAGCGAGTTCCTGATAAAGTGTTGATGTGATATCAGAATCTTGCGGTCATTACACTGGACTTATAATTTATTCAATCGTGTATTTAGTTTGGATATTGTGTTAAATTTACACCCATAATCCCGTATATTGGCGATAATTTGTGTCTATCTTTTTTGTTACGGCCAGTTTGAGATTGGTAGACTGCTTTTTTGAAAAGCTTTATTTTCAAGCTTTTGCAAGTTGTTGTCCTGAAAAGTTCTAGAAATCAATAGCAAAAAGTTCCTAATTAATTATATTAAGAATTAAAATCTTTTGTCCAATGTCCAAATATGTTGTTCTATTAAAAGTTTGCGTGGAACTTTTACGGTAATCCCAAACAGGCCCTTAAATATTAAAATGATAATTTGGAGATTATTTACTGTTTTACTTTGCTTCTTATGGATTGAAAAACTATAGAACTTAGTCTGATTTCTTGACATCCTGTGTTATTACTCTGAAATTCATTGCTGTGGTCGCATAACAGTTGAATATTTGAAGAGGTGCATGTTTAATTTACTTTTTAACTGTTGCTGAGGCATATATCTGGCTGTTTCTTTTTTATGTCAGATCCTAAAGGTGATGCTTTTCATGCAAAACTGTATGTTGCACCGGTTCCAAGTTTTTTGACTGAAGAAAATGTAAGTTGTTCCATTCAAATTTCAACTTTTCTTTGCCATAGATTCAGCAAAAAGACGAACTATCTATAATTTGTTTATATTTTTATCCACCATTGCATCTTCATGTTTCCTACATTGACTTTTTCTTCTGCCACTGTTTATGTACTCATTGGAAATAAATGAATATTCCTTCTGAGTAGGACATTTAATTTAGCTGTTAAACAATGTCTTTGATTTTAAAGATTCTGCCATATGCTTAGGTAATGCTTGCATCTACTAGGAACAATTTTCTTAGGCTGAAATGTACATTTTTCAAAAGGCAGGGCCAGATGTCTTGAATAGAAGTTTTCAAAGTTTTGTAAGGCTATGCTGGTGAGGCTACGTCATCCGGCCTACCTTTTTCATAATAATCCATAGTTGTCAAGGCGCTAGGCGCAAGATGAGCCGCGCGCCTGAGCTTTGCTAGGCGCATAAAATTTGCAAAAAATATTTTCTTCTAAAGTGAAGTTAAATGCAATAACAATACTAGAAAAAGGACTAAGAGAATTGTTAGATGTACATATGTATGTAAAATTTACATATTGCATTAGGAATATCTAGCCTTGAGTTAATCTAGCCTTAATAGAAATTGAATTAGGAATATCTAATCTTGAATTATTGTTAAAACTCTTAAAAATAGATGGACAACACATATTAAAGTAAGTTAAAACCATAGTTGTTATGGGCACAAGGCGCACTGAGGCGCCAAGGGGTCAGAAGAGCCGAGGCGCGAGGCACAAGGCGAGACGCACGCCCGAGGAACTCGAGGCGCATACTGAAAAAAAGGGGCAGTAAAGTATTAATTACCAGCCATAACAAACATAAAATGCAATAAATAGATAAAAACATACTAAATCACATTCAACATGACTAACCATAATCACTCTCAATCTAACTACTCATAATCAAACCCTTATTAATACAAAATTTAAATAAAAAGTTCAATCAAACTACAAAAATTACCAAATAATAGATCGTAGATTCCATAGATGAACTAAAACATAAAGTTGATCGCTATTCTAATTGCTAATCTCATATCCAACATTTCATTCTTATCATCTTCAAACTCATCCACCTCAAAGCTATTGTTTTCTTCATCATCATATAGAGAGAATTAAGCAATATTTTCAACACTAGATAATACTAGTTTATCATTTCCCCCTTGCTCCTTTAGTACTATAAGAAATGATGAAAATTTGATTTGAATGGGTTGATTTCTTTCCTTTTTATTAAGAAAAGTCTGATAGATGATATCGTATCTAATGAAATAGATATTGCTTCTTTAGTCTTATTTTTCTTTCATTTTTAACTAATATATTATTCTATTATAATGGTCAATATCATATATGTTGCACAATGCTAAAAAATATAAAAAACCCTTCTTTATCCACTTAGGCGAGCCCGAGGTGCAAAAGGCGCAAGGCGCAAGGCGAGAGGCGCGCCTAGGCGCAAAAGGCGCGCCCCTCATGAACCTCGCCTAGCCTGACCCTCTGTGAGGCTCTGGCCCTTGAGCCTCGAGTGCCCGGAGCTCGAGGCGCGCCCGTAACAACTATGGTTAAAACCTTGAAAAATAAAAGTGTCTCTGAGGTATGGTGAGGTGCAGGACCCTAAGCCTTGCGTGAGGCTCGCTTTTAACAACTATGTAATAATCGCTTGTTAACATTTCCATTATACTCCAGAAATTGTTTTATGTTGCCTTGCTTTTTTCAACAAATTATTTCTGTATAACATTTGACCTTACTTCTGTCTGCCAGATCCGCCCATTGTTTGAAAAACATGGACATGTTGTTGAGATTGTTTTCCCTAGGGATAAGAGGACTGGCCAACGAAAAGGTAATTGGAGTCGTAACATCTATTTGTTTGTTCTTTATGCCAATCACTTGAGGGATATTATTCGTTGTTTACCATTTAATACCTCATGGCAGCAATTCACAACCATATGAAATTGGTCACTGCTATATCATTTTCTAAGAAGTTTCTAGAAAAGGGCTGAAAGATTGCAAAATATTGAAGTTACTCTGATAGGATGTGTTGGATATCCCACATTAGTTCTGGCTTGAGCGATGTTGCTCTTATATGTCTGAGGCAATCCTCATCCTTTGAGGTGCCTTTTGGGGTGATTTAGGTCATTTTCCACACGTTGGGACACCCGTTGATAGCTCCACGCTCCAAATAGATTTGGGCGTGACGGGGTGTGTTGGATATCCCACATTAGTTCTGGCTTAAGCAATGTTGCTCTTATATGTGTGAGGCAATCCTCATCCTTTGAGGTGCCTTTTGGGGTGATTTAGGTCATTGTTCCACAGGATGGTATAATTGTTGTAGAGAATTTGCCCGCAAATACAATCATTCTAACAGGTTTGACGTTTTGTGCATGGTAAATACCTTAAACAAAACTCAAACTATTTGTGACTCACTTTCTGAATGATCTCTGAGTAATGGTCTATGATGCCCAGAACACTTTGTTCCGATTTGTCAATTGGCTTGCAAATGCTTAAATATTTTTTTCTTTTCTCATCAGAGTACTTAGAATTTGATGTTACAGCTGGGCCTGAAGAAATTACTTCCAGATTATTAGATATTTGGACTTTTTTTTGAATTCTAATACCACAATTACTTCCAGATTATTAGATATTTGGACTTTTTTTGAATTCTAATAGCACATAACCTACATACTTTATTATTCATGTGGAGCCTTAAGTATGGGGGGTACAAGTTGAACTTTTTCTGCTAGTTACTGCTTTATTCTCTTTTGTTATTGAACATTCTCATGGAGTTGCTACTTGATCCGAGTGCTTAGTTCTGGAATGTTAGCATAATATCTTGGAAATTGTACATGCGATAAACTATGATTTCTCCGCTGTTTATTTTCAGGTAGAGAGAGTTATTTGAGTATAAGTCTTATGAATTGAGATAAAAATAGTTATATAGTTTTCAGGTCCATAAATGAACTGTACATATAATTTGCTTTAAGTTTTGACTGATTCAGGACATATCTGCCCATGATCAACCAGTTAAGATTCAGTGCTGTTCAAAATATGCTTTCGGGTTTAAGATACTGTAGTTAAAAGGAAAAAATTATTCAGTGTAGGTGCATTCACCTAGTTTCAATTGAACCACCTGGTGGACTGCATTATGTAGTCTATTAAGTGAACTTGCACAGACCTCCTAGCTGCGTTTTTGCTGCCTTAAGTTCTCCATAATGCTCTTTTGGGTTCTTCCAGTGATTTTTTATAGGGATTGATACAAAAATAATACTTGTGGTTTAGCACACTTGAAAAGCCATCCCTGTGGTTTAGGAGATTTTAAATGCTCAGATATCCTCGGTTTGCAATGACATACTTTTCACTGAAATCCTCCATATTTGCCTTCGTGTCAAACATTAAAAGAGCATAGATTTAACGGTTTCTTTGCTCTATTTATACCTTTCTTTAATATTCTAAATTAGAAAGAATGATAAAGATGACTATAATTTTCCTGGATTACTGATGATTTTAGTGAAAATGTCGATCTTTGCAAAAAAATGAAACCTCAGACAGTTTGCAAGCTTTTGAACTACAGGTACAACTTTGCAAATCCACTATACAAGGAGCTTTATTTTTGTACTTATCCAGTTTTGAAAGATTCAAATTGGAATTGGCATCAGACCTTAGAGTTGCTGACTCTTAACTTATGTTTTTATGGCATACTTCTTGCTGTTAAATCACGTCTGCCGTAGTTCAGTTGCATTATGTTATACACTTCCTCAGGTTATATTTTTTTGAAATATGCAACAATGGAGGAAGCTGATGGAGCTATTTGGGCTTTACATGGTCAATATACTTTTCCTGGGGTAAGTTATTGGATGCTGTTATTGGAACATGTTTCCTATTGTTGGCTTCTGAATTCTGATACATAAATGATATTCCCTACTTTATATGTTTTTGATCTTCAGGAGAAGGAATCCCTTAGAGTAAAATATGCTGACAAAGAGAGGGAACGCCTTGCTAACCTTGAGAGGGAACATGTAGGTTAGTGTTACCGTTAATTGCATACCAACATATCATAATCTGAAGCCAATCCAGGCAAGTACCTTTTTTCATTCACAACTAATTATGTTATTATATGTGGTTATTGGCCTGATTACCTGCGATTTGTTTTGGTGAGCGGAATGGCAGTCAAATTTTGTCCACCCTCACAATAGTATTGGGGATGGGGTACAAGTGTTTCCTCATTATGTTTAGATGCAGTACTTCCGGAGGTCTTAGAATAATCTATGGTTTACTAGCAAGGAGGACGATCATCATATGCTTTCCCTAAGAATGCTTGTAGTACTTGTCAATAAATCATAATATCCATATTATATAGCTTTCCAATTACTGTTTTGTGGCCCCTTTAACACATTTATTCTCATTCTTCTTGAAGTCAAAGCATGGTTCCTTTTCTTATGTGCTTTTCGTTTACCACAATTGTATTATCTGTTGCTAGTCCCTAGTATGGGGATGATGTGCAAGACTTTGCTTCCCTACATTTTTGTTTGCTTGTTTTGTCTTTATCTCTCTTTTATTCTGGTGCCCTAATAATTATCTTCATTATCCTATGATAGGAGGAGGCGAGGTTGTGGATACGCTCTATGTTGGTGCAGTCAACAAACAAGCTTCAAAAGAGGAAGTTTTAGAAGTAAGAAACACATTTGCATCATAATAATTTTTTCAGCCATATTTTTTCAAATGAATTTCATATTTTGTGCTAGCATGGTTATGGAATAGACTAGATATAATGTGAGTTAAAAAGAAAGTTTCTAATTGCATTTAATAAACATTCATGTTTATTGATAGGTGTAATTGGTTCGACCAGGGTACTCATATAAATGTAGAGTTTCTATTTGAGTGGATTCATGTAGTTGTTGTTTCGAAATGAGAACATTTTATTTGCTTCTTGTTCGACTCCAAGGTTATAATCAAATGAGTTTTTTCTCCTTTGTAAGATATTTTCTCCATATGGTGTTGTCGAAGATGTTTACATTGCACGAGAATTTCAGAAGCCAAGTCGTGGTATGCCCATCTTTTCTTGTTAATCACCATTGCTTTTAAGTTGATATGTATTTGTACAGTTGACATATTGAATTTTAATAATTATTTTTTCTATATTTCAGATTCAACTTGTTGCATTTCTCCTATAGATAGTCTAGGTCATATATAAAATCCGTTGTGCCTGCTTTTGTTTTAATATCTTTGCACAGGATAACAAGAATTCAAAGGCTTAGATCAGTTGAGGATAATATGCAGTATTAAAGCTCTATTCTATTTTGTATATGGTTGCACCCTTTTGTCTTTCTGAAACTCATATGTTATTGAACAATGTTATTCTGGACTTATTTTATTGAGTTTTGGACTCTTAATTTTCATCTGAAAATTTATGGAGAACATATATCTATTTAATGGCCTTTTATGGAAGTTCTGATTAGCTGGTCTATGCTATTTTGAAGGATATGCATTTATTAAATATGCCCACAGAGATATGGCAATGGCAGCAATTAAAGCATTAAATGGGGCTTTCACAATGAGAGTAAAGTGTATTTCATATTCTTTAGTGTATGTAATTGCGCTTTTAACTATTAGTTTTAACTTCCTCTGTTTTCCCGGTTGCTTTTAGGGCTGTGATGAGCCTTTGATTGTCCGTTTTGCGGATCCTAAAAAACACAAGAGTGGAGGAGAATTAAGGTGCATATGCATATAGTTTTACTGGCTACTCATTATTTGTTAATGAACGGTGAATTACGTATTGTTGATTATGGAAGTTATGATATACATGTGGTTCATTTTCATTACCTAGTTTTCTACTTTGTGACATCTGGTGATGATTAAAAGCCAAACCACACATTAGATTTCATGCTTTTGCTTTTCAGTGTCCTTGTTATAGGTCTTTGGTTGACTGTATAGGTTTCACATATCAGTCTGTTCTACTTCTGTATTACTTGAGATGATAGCCCGTCACCCAATTGGACAAAGATAAAATAATCAATTTCTCGTTATGAATAGTCTGATACTAATCACTAGACTGAAGTAAGATACATTACTACTCAATGGGATAGTATTGGCCCTATCCTTTGAATCAAACATACTTCTGGTTTCACAGGGGGAATCATGTGGCTAGTGGACAAAACTTTGGTCCATGTTCGCAAGAACATATGATCAGGTTCGTTATTCATTCTCCTTCCGTTTTATGTAAATTTTGTCATGCTTATTCCAGTTTGAATTTCTGTTATCTGGTCTGATTTGCTGCAGGCCGGCACCAAGTTTTGGTAATGGCACGGGAGGATGTATGTTGCCTAACCCTCCATATCCTATGCAACAAATTTCCATGTATTCACTGCCACAAGCTGCTTGTCATACAGTTCAATCGCCTCTTGTTGCACCTCCTATCATGGAACAAGAACTACCTCTTGCAAAGCAGCCAACAACACAATTATGTCACACGCCACCAGAAGAAACACAGGCCCCAAAGAAATTTTTGCAATCATCTCAACAAGCTATGCTCGAAATGACAAAACAGACTCAAATTTTGGACCAGCAGCAAAGTGCTCAAGTTTCCTTGGAGGTAATGTTTAATTACATGACTATGAAATGGAAGTTCCATGGGCTCAGAATGTGTTTTGCCTAGACAAACGTACTAAAAATAAGGAAACATTCAGGTTCTGAAATGAATACCCCTTTGTCATGATGGATCTTACTATTTCACATTACATCTCACCTTTAAAGTCCTTCCTTTCTTTTGATTATCATCAATGTTGTTTTTCATCAGTCAGTTGGAGTTGAGTGATCAGTATTTTTGAAAGAAAATTCAAGAATGCATTGTGGGTACAGGTCTTACATTGATTAGTAGCAAAATTTGATGAATATCTTTATTATGAATGTATTGGGATTGATTTTTTCGTAGTTTTTATTATTCTGCCTATAGCTGATTTTTCTTGTTTAATTAGCTTATAGATTCAAGATTTGGGTACATTTTCTCCATTAATTTGAGGTAAAACTGCCCTTTCACTGTTTTACTTCTTTGATTTGGTGTTTTATCTCCGTATTAACAAATAGTTTCTTGTGGAATTTGTTGAAGATATGAGTTTGTCGAATGTGAAATAGAAATGTGGCAATAATCTATATCATTGCTTACATTTTTTTCTTTTTTTCATGAAAAAATGCATCAGAACTGCAGAACTTCAGATGGTTATAGAACACTTTCTTTTCTGTCTAAATCTTCTTGCATCATGTACCTGCTTGGTAATGCTTGCCATTTCAGATGGATTTTGCTTTTGGGATCTATCTGTGTCATCAAATGGCTGTGTTGGTTATACATATTCATTGACTTAGTGTAAAAAATCATCAATACTCATTAATGTGTTGTGTTACTGCATTATGTTTGATTCCATCACTAACACATAACTTAGCTAAATGGTACTTTCTATTGCGCGAATTGGCTCTTTTTGCTTCGTAGTTGGAACAATGTAACAAGATATCTGCTATTGCACATGTTGTGTAGTGAATAAAAAGCACATTAAAGTAAGTAGTCGTAAGATATTTTAGAAAAGCAGCTGTTAAATGGAGCATTACCAGCAGAAGCAAATGACTTCAATGTTGTTAGTTTTGTTTGTATTTCTTAAAAATAAAAGGCCAAAGACATCAACAGCTCCTCCATGTTGGCGCGTTGGCACGTTCCGCCTACTGCCCCCTCGAACTTGAAAAGTGTCCCCATAGCTCTCTCAACTTGGCAAAAGTGCACCTATTTGCCCCTGAACGCTACGTATTAGCTTCTGATTGGAGAGAGAAAAATCAGAAAAGTGACATCTTTGAAAATTCAAACCAATCAGAAGCTAACACGTGGCATTAAGAGGGCAAACTGGTGAGGGAGCTACTTCCTTCGAATTGCATGTGTTAAGCATGTAGCTAGCGGTCCTTTGAAGTGGCTATGGAGATTTCCAGTTCGTAGACCTGCCATGCCATCCCTTTGTCTTCTCTTCAAAGCTAGCCTAGCTAGGTGTGGGCGGAAACTTCCCTTATTTAAAATGAGAACTGGAGTAAGACAAGAAGAGTTGTGGACCTGTACTAGTCCAAGAAGTAAGAGCACCAGGTTGGAAGATGCTGATTCGAGTTGGATCTTTCCAAAGTTCAGGGGGCAGTAGGTGGAATGTGCCAAGTTTAAGAGCTGCTGATGTATTTGGCCAAAATAAAATGCACCTAGCATGCATGAAGTAAGTTTGATATTCAACTCATTCTCTAGAGGCATACCATAGATTGCCTTCCCTTTTCCTGACTACATGATCTATAAAATAGCAAAAAGTATATTGTCATTTACTACTCTGCTTAATTACTTCCATCATCAGTAACATTTAACCCTTGTTAAATTCATTGCACGGTAAATGTGGTTTTCCCATGTATTAACATGCTTGATGCGCTCATTTAATGACAGTCGCATATTCCTAAAAGAAAAGTACATGACCTTAATAAATTTGTCAAATACAGATGCAAAAAAATGGCGTTTTTTTTTTCGAACGTGACCAACTCTTCCTTTTAATGTGTCCAAATGATGTTGACTTTCCATATGAGGGCTGAGGCAATACACTTCCATGATTGATTATGCCGTCTTTTTGCTTGCACTCACTTTTTGTGTTTCTGTTCCTTTTTATTTATAAATTCAATGAACTAATATGTTTTTGTCTCAGGAGGTCTTGGTTGCTTCTGTTACCGAAATACAGTTTGATAGTGCCCTTGACAATGCTGGAAAACCAGAGATGTCTTTGAAATTAGAAACTAATGTTGCTGAAAATGGTAAGACTGAACAAAAACACCTTCCTGCACTCTGACAAGTGTAAAAACTCTTTTGGGGAAGTCAACTCAATGTAATGGAAAATCGTCTTCGCATGTGTTCTGGCAGCTCCTACCAGTACTGGTAGCCATTCACGACCATCCACAAATTCATCAGGAAGCTCTCTAGATGTCCCTGTAACAGTTTCACAACCGTCGTTGATGAAAATGCCAATTGAATCACCAGAAGAAATACTTCATGATACGACCAGTCTAAGAACATATGCCAAACGATCCAGAAAAACACCCCTGGCTGGTAACGTGGCTGCAGCTCAAAATAATAGCCCTCTTGGAGAAACGAAAACTGTGAGTTTAATTTCTTTTCTTGAATCATTCATTTACTGAGATTTGAATAAATTTATTATGTCTGATTTGAGTGTTTTGAGGTGAACTACACATCTAAATTTGATAAAATAGCGATGCAAAAATTGAAAACATAAATTTTATTATCTCTTGTGCCCTTTTTGGGGCAGCAGATTGTCATCACCGCCAATTAATGCTAGCTTCTAACTTCAAATGTCATAAATTGGAAGAGCACTTTTCTTGTCTTCTTTTTGTTTAGGATTTTTTATTTTAATGGGAATTGATATGAATCTGTCAATGGTCAGTGAACAACTACGATAAATTATTCACATTATTTAACCTATGTGGTAAAAATATATATAGATACTTTATGCTAGAAATTGGAGAACTTTCGAAAAAACAACATATGCACAAATGCTACCCAGCACATCTCGTAGAAGAACTTTAATTTTCTCTATTTCTTTATTGAAATTTAAATGTATTTTAAATTTACGAGACATCCTATTTGTATATGAAGGCATGGAACCAATTGATACAATGGCACAATGTTGTCCTATTGCTTTCATGTGTGATATTAGACTGTCATCAATTTCAGATGATCTGTACTTTTATGTTTCTTACATTTTCCCTTTCCAGTTCTTGTATTCTATTATTACATACATATTGGAATAACTTTTGGTTCTGTAGGTAGCCTCTCAGGTTGATGAACTCCTTTTTCGTATTAAAGAGCCACCTGAGGTATGGCTTACTGCATCTGCCTCAAATTTTCTAATTTTGTCAATTCGTACATGCTAAAATTTGTGTTTCTTTCTTCTCAATTAGTTTTAAATCCTTTGTTTGATTTTCATTTTAACAACGTTGACTTTGTTTGCTTTATACATTGTTGAGTTAATGTTTTTTTTACTGTACCATATGGTTATTTGATAGTTTATATATATATATATATATATATATATATATATATATATATTGAATGAAGCGGAGACCGGAATACACCGGGCTCGAATATTATTAAAGAAAAATAAAAAGATCTAAAATAAGAAAAGAAAAAACAGAAAAGAGAAAGTAAAAAGCCAAAAAACCATTAAGGCGATAAAAAATAAATACTCCTAATAGGGCGAATATTTGTTTAGTGGTCGACACCCCAAAAGTCATATCTTCCACTGACTTTTACGCCCTCCAGGCCCACGAATTTTCTACATGGTATGAAATAGAGTAGAGGGGCTTAATGATAGTCAGTCCAAGATATGACTTTTGGAGTGCTATTTCCCTATGATGTTTAATTTCCTACTATTTTGTTTTAAGTTGATTGTAGTTCAATGCAAATAGTCAATCCAATTGTATAGAGATGCATTGTTTTGACATATAGTTGACATTTTTGCTTCATTTATTTTTTAACAATTCTCTTAATATCGTATGAGATGAATTTTGGAGTACACCAAAACATTTTTGTTGGTAATATGTTATAAGTTACTTTCTTAGCTTTCTTACGGTTAAATTATTATGAAATCAAACGCCAGGATTAAAGAATAGAAACTGTAATTACTTTGGTAATTGTGTTATTTGTAGTTAAAATACTTTAATGGAAAAATTGTTGTAATAAATCTTTGTATTTATTGCTTTACACAATTGACTACCATATTAACATTTTCAGTGACATCAATTTTATTCTGAGAATAATATCCATATTAATACACAGGTTCTAACATAAATAGAAGGTAATAATAAGCTTTTGAGTTGGAAATGCTTGCCAAGTAGATCTACTATATTTGGTTATAGCACATGTTGCATTGTAGCTTTGCTTGGATATTTATATTTAGAAGTTTTTCTATGCTCCGTTAAAATTTTTTCATGAATTATATGTTGGCATCCACGCAGACGATTATGCAACAGAAAGCTCTTGGTTCACATAGCCAAATGCTGGATTTGGTGACAGAGAGAGCGCAATCTACCAGAACGCCTTTCGATAGTTTACAGGTTGCTGCAAAAGGTGGTATTTTCTTTGTTCTTCATTGTTTTACATGTGTTATAGCTTGAATAGAGTCATGGGTCCTGATTCTTGAATCCGGAAGTAATTATTCCGTGCGGTTCTTCTTTCCCTTGTGAAGTATTTTGAACAAACTTGGAGCACGTTAGAGAAATCCCGGATCTCTAGAGCTTATTAGGGAGAACTCTTAATCTCTGTTATTTGTGTTGAACTGTGGATAAAAATTTCTATGGTCACTATACTTTCTAGTTTGTGTAATTTAAGATTAAAGTCATGTTGGCCAGAATTCATCAACTCCACATAAGAATTTGAGATGGGGTCATGGATTTGCCAGATATAAATGTATACATGTCAGACTCTTGACAATCAGAAATTTTGGCTGCAAACCGTATTAACTTCACTGACTCAAATATCACTAAATGGCCGTAGCCGCAAAAACTAGAAACTTCATGAACAATAGAAACTTGAGTGTTTTACAAGGGTCCGAATATACACTAACGAGCGTTTAATTTGAGTAAAACTTTGTAATTGAAATACAAAATGATACTGACTCCTAAAAGCAATAGCAAATTGATTCCCAGTCTGATTAGTAATAAACTATTCAAGAAAACAATACTAATCTGATTAGAACGATGGCAAAAATTTGATTGCCTTACTGCTGGATATTCTGATTTCTGAATGTCTAACATGTTGTGTCCCTTATTTAATTTAAAAATATCTCATTGAAATGGTTTCCGTACTGCAGCGAAAACCACTACTTGCATGGATGAAAGTGAGGATAAGAAGAAAGAAGCTGGAAATTCTTTGGAAGCTAGCGAGGAAAAACTGAAGATTACAAGGACCCTAAACAAATGTTCAAATGATTTGGCAGGAGGGAAGATCGTGGTAAGATGTACTTTTCTTGGTCATATATAATCTTATATGTAGAAAAATTACCAAGATTCTTTTTTTCAGGATTCGATACTATGTGCATTGAACAATATTCTTTACTGATTTTAAAATCTGATCTATTCATAACTAATAAAATCTGTATTTTTCATAACTAACAAATTTTATGTGGATGTGGATTGTAATTTTGTTATGCTTAGTGTAAATCTGTTATCATTGATTTTTTTGTAGGGACTTGATCAACAAACACCTGAAGGAAGTAGTCATCGAAGAAAGAAGGGAAGACCGCGCAGGCTAGTGATACAACAGGCTTCAGATACTGGTATATATTAACCTCAAACAATAATCATTTGCCACATACTTTGATTCAGAGGTTTTTATTTTTTGTGAATATGGTCTTTAAGTGAAATTAATGTCGACAAAGTTACTAAAGTTTGATTCCAGTTTCAGTTGACATTCCAGCCAGAATTCTGGCTAGAATGTTAATGTGGTGAGTTAAAACCCAGACTAATATGTCACTTCATCCCCACATGTAGTATGTCGCTTGTCATATTGGGATTTGAATTAAGAATCGGAATCCGAATTTTGTGCATTGTGAATGGTGAATCAACGTGTCCCTGCAACCTAGGGCCAAATTGCACAAAGATTCACCATTCTTTGGCTTTAGATATCATAATGGACTAAAGCAAAATGACTCATTAAATTGTCCGAGCTTCCTTTATTGTGAAGTCATGGATAGCTGTTGCAACTCCACTTTAGGGTCAATTGGAAACAACCTCTCTGTAATCACAGAGGTAAGGTTGCGTACACCCGACCCCCCTTACCCCGCTTGTGTGGGAACCTTGTTAGGCATTGGGGTAATGTTGTTGTTGTTGTGAATGGTGAATCAAGTTGAATTGTAAGATTCTATTCGAGTTCATAAAATTAAAAAAACAAAACATTTAATATACTTAACTTATACTAAAAAGATTATGTAACCAAATAATAACATAAAATTCAAGTCTAATGCAAAACATTTAAAATACTTATATTAAAAAGATTATGTAACCAAATAATAACTTAAAATTCAAATCAAATGCATATATAATCCATTAATCCTAATACAAAAGGTTTAGTCAATGGTGATATATCTTTAGTGTAGCTTTGGTTTTTATACTTAGAAACTAACATTAGTAATGATCTAAAATATGAAAAGTTTATTTTGAACCTAACTATTATTTAAGGTAAGAATTTTTTGCAATTAGAATATAACGAGACTTATTTTCTACTTTTCTAAATTAAAGACTAATTTGAAGGCAAAGAATATAAAGAATTTTGAGAAAGATAATTGTATCTCTCTTGATTTTCAAACATATTATAATGTGGGTATTTATACATGAATGAATCTTATATGAAAGGTAACAAAATAAATACAAATAAATACAAAAAAATGCAATTAATTGTAATCTTCCTAATTGGGCTAATTAGCATGAATTGGGGAATAATCCAGTTAACACTCCCCCTCAAGTTGGTGCAAAGATGTTACACATGCCCAACTTGCAAAGCAGTGTATGAAACGTTCGTTTGTCGAGGCCTTTTGTGGGGACATCTGCTAACTGTTCTTTGGAAGAAACATGAATTAGATCAAGGTTTTTGTCCTCTATCTTTTCTTTGATGAAATGCCGATCAATTTCAACATGTTTTGTTCGGTCATGCTGAACTGGGTTATGAGCAATGCTGATAGCAGCTATATTGTCACAATACAAGGATAGTTTTCCTTTCTCTGCTAATTTTAGATCTTCAAGCAGTGTCTTCAACCAGAGAACCTCGCAGATGCCTTGGGCCATGGCTCTGTATTCTGCTTCTGCACTAGATCTAGCTACAACACTTTATTTCTTGCTCCTCCAAGTGACAAGATTTCCTCCTACTAGGGTTCAATAACCGGAAGTTGATCTTCTATCATTAAGAGATCGTGCCCAATCAGCGTCCGTAAAGGCTTCACCTCGGAGATGACCATGGTTCGACAAAAGAAGACCTTTTGCAGGTGTAGACTTAAAGTACCTCTGGATACGAAAGACAGCTTGCATATGTGGATCTCGCGGGTCATACATAAATTGACTCACGAAGCTAACTGCATAGGCTATATCTGGTCTCGTGTGTGAAAGATATATGAGCTTACCCACGAGCTTCTGATATCTCTCCTTGTCCACTGACTTTCCAATCCCAGATCGAAGCTTGTGATTGCTTTCAATCGGCGAATCCATGGGTTTGCAACCCAACATCCCAGTTTCTGTCAACAAGTCTAGGACGTATTTTCTCTGAGAAATGTAGATTCCTTTACTTGATCTGGCAACCTCAATTCCCAAGAAATATTGGAGCTTTCCTAGAGCTTTGATCTCAAATTCATGAGCCAACAACTTTTCCAGTTGAGCCATCTCCTCGTTGTCATCTCCTGTCATCACTATATCGTCAACATACACTATGAGTAATGTGACCTTACCCAGTTGATGTTTTATGAAGAGATTATAATCTGCTTGGCTCTGTTTGTAACCGAAAGAAATCATAGCTTTGCTGAATCTGTCAAACCATGCTCTTGGAGACTACTTTAGATCATGCAAGGCTTTCTTCAATTTACAGACTTTCCCTTCACTCTAGTTCTCAAATCCAGGAGGAATGTTCATGTAAACTTCTTCTTCCAAGTCTCCATAAAGAAAAGCATTTTTGACATCGAATTGGTGTAAGTCCCACATGATAATATGACTCTGACGGTGTTCATCTTTGCAACTGGAGCGAATGTTTCTTGGTATTCTACTCCATAAGTTTGAGTAAAACCTTTTGCGAGCCTTGTATCTTTCAATCGAGCCATCCGCTTTGTGTTTGACAGTGAACACCCATTTGCAACCTACCAACTTCTTGTCTGTTGGAGGAACAACAAGTTCCCAAGTCCCATTCGTGGATAATGCTTTCATTTCTTCAAGCATAGCATGCTTCCACTTCGGATCTGCAATCCAGTCCTGTGGAATAGACATAGACAAGAGGGACAAAGCAAAAGCTCTATAGGAGGGAGATAATGAATGATGAGAGACAAAGTCAGGCAAAGGATAAACAGGGTGATTAGTACAAGACCTGACCCCTTTTCTCTGGGCAACAGGTAAATCAATATCATTTTGAGAGGTAGGTAACTCACCTGAGGATAAGGAGAAGAATGGTTAGTAGCAGATTGCATAATGGCTTCTTCTGTTCTATTTCTTCTCAAATATCTTAACAGGTTGGGTCTATCCAACCTCCCAACTTCCTCTCTGGCAGGAGTCTCCCCCTCAATATTAACATCCATCACCACATCTTCATTTGTAGTCTCCAACCTCCCAACTTGTTCTTTGGCAGGAGTTTCCCCCTCAATATGAACATCAATCATCACATCTTCATTTGTAGTCCCCCCCTGAATATGTGATGGAGATTCTTTGAAATATGATTCAATCTCTCGAAATGTAACATCCATTGTGACAAAATATCTCCGTGAAGGAGGATGATAACATTTATATCCTTTCTGTGTAGGAGAATACCCGAGAAAGACACATTTAAGGGCATGCGGATCAAGTTTTCCATTATTTCGTGATTGAATGAAACACACACACCCAAACACTCTCGGAGGAACAACATATGTGTTTTTTCCTTTTAACATTTCTAAAGGACTCTTAAAGTCGAGGGCTTTTAGAGGCATCCTATTAATTAGGTAAGCAGAAGCAAGAATGGCATCCCCTCAATAAGGTTTAGGCAAGTTCATAGTGGACATAAGGGATCTAGCAACTTCCAACAAATGCCTATTTTTTCGTTCTGCTACCCCATTTTGAGCACTAGTATAAGGACAACTAGTCTGCTGAATTATCCCATGTGACTCTAAGTAAGCACCAAAAACTTTATCCATATATTCTGTGCCATTATCGGTTCGTAGGATTTTTATTTGGTGTCAAATTGGGTACAAATCATTTTGTGGAAAGATTGGAAACATTAAAAAACCTCATTTTTTGCTTTTAATAGATATACCCATGTAATCCTAGTGCAACAATCAATGAAAGTAACAAACCAACGATTACCAGATAAGGAAACTGTTTTAGTTGGGCCCCACACATCAGAGTGATTTGTGGAGAAAGGGGTAGTACTTCTACTATTGCTTAGAGGATAAGAGTTTCTTATGTCCTTGGCATACTCACAAGCATCACACGACAATGATTCAAAATTTGTTTTAGAAAACAAATTTGGATATAACTTTCTCATAGCAAAAAAGGATGGGTGTCCTAACCGTCGATGCCATTGCAAAATTTTGTGATTAATAATCTTATTTTCTCCAAAGAATGCTTGACTTCCCGACTCCAAACTGCCATCTATTAAATATAAGCCATCATGCAATTTGCCACTGCCAATCTTCTTCCTAGTTTCAAGGTCCTGAAAAACACAATGGTCAGGAAAAAATTCGATTTTGCAATTTAAGGCTTTTGTGATGGAACTGACAGATAAAAGGTTTACGGGAAATTTTGGTACATGAAGAATAAAAGATAGTTCAATATTAGGTGTACTGATAACAAAACCTGTTCCAGAAATAGGAGACAAAGAACCATCTGTTATTCTAACATTGTTTCCTTTAGGACAAGTGGTATAGGTTTGGAAGCTTTGTGAAGATCCTTTCATGTGTCTATTCGCACCAGAATCAATAATCCAAGAATTAAGATTAGTATTAAGCGCTATACCTGATTGCCCATAAGTAGTAGTTCCGGAAGTATACAAGTTCATTTTTGGATCTCCCATTAATCCAAACAATTAACAAACAATATTTCCGGCAGACGGTGACCGATGTGAACAGTAATCGCAGGCTTGAATAGTGTTGCCGGATGAACAGTAATCGCCGGAAAATTAAAGTAAGTTGTTAAACCTAAATTTGAATTTTGTAATAGATTGAATTATTGAGAAAATGATCGGGCCATTGCAGAATTCATCAAATGCCTATATAAGGCAGTGTAATTTGCTATTTTAAAGAGAGTAAGAGAGTGAAAAAATAATAAGAGTTTATGAGTGTATTGTAATAAAATTAGTGTGAATTACTCATTTTTATGTTTTGAGCATTTTTTTGTTTGATTATTTTCCTCTTCCATCCAACAAAGTGGTACCAGAGCCATTTCGTATCTAATCCTCTTTCCAAAAATCCCCGAGTAAAAAAGTCGAGTTTAAAGAGTTTTAGAAGCAGCCCAGAAAGTGTTGCAATAGGCTGTCAGAAGTGTTGCAAAAAACTGCAGAAAGTGTCGCAGTTAGCATAAAGTGTCGACAATACTCAAAAAAGTTGCAATAGCCTCTGTACTTCCTTTCTGGAAAATTTTCAAGTTCATCTAAAATTGCAAGGAAATATTTTCCCTTCCTGTTCTCCTTGCAAAATCTGTCTGAAGCTATAGCGACGCACCAAGGTGTCGCAATAGACTAAAAAGCGTTGCAACAACCCCTGTACTCTTTGAAACAAATTTTCCTCTTCAGAAATGAATCTCAACGGTGTTTCCTTTGTTTTCCCTCAACTTACAAAAACCAATTACAAAAATTAGTGTATCAAGATGAAAGCCATTCTAGGATCCCAAGATGTTTGGGATATTGTTGAAAAAGGCTATGAAGTCCCAGCTGCAGATGCACAACTGTCACAAGCCGAAAAGGACAGTTTGCATAAGAGTCATCGTAATGACCAGAAGGCTCTTAGTATCATCCATCAAGGATTAGATGATGTTATGTTTGAGAAGGTGGCAGAAGCGACCACCTCCAAGCAAGCTTGGGATATACTACGAGTTTCTCTTTAAGGAGAGGAGAAAGTACAAAAAGTTCGGCTCCAAATGTTGAGAGGAGAGTTCGAGATGATGAAGATGAAGGAGACAGAAGTGATTGTAGATTACTCCTCACAATTAAAATCTGTCGCTAACCAAATATGGCAATATGGAGAAAAGCTTGAAGAATCCAGGGTTGTTGAAAAAACTTCTAAGGTCACTACTACCAAAGTTTGACTACGTAGTAGTGGCAATAGAAGAATCTTGGGATATAAGTAAAATGACCGTCGATGAAGTAGTTGGCTCATTACAAGCACGTGAGGAGAGACTAAACAGACAAAGAGAAGAGTCTGTAGAACAAGTCTTGGCAGCAAAGGTTTCAGTCAAAGGTGAAACTAGCCAGGATTCTAGCCATTACGGACGAGGACGTGGTAGAGGCCGTGGAGGAAATGGAAGAGGAAGAGGACGTGGCAGAAATCAACCATTCAGTAGAGGTGAAAATAATAATGGAGATAATCAGTCCATACGAGGCAGACGCCGTGGTCATGGACGTGGAAGAGGAAGAGGAAACTGGAGGCATAATGATGGACGTGACAAGTCCAATGTTCAATGCTACAATTGCTCTAGATATGGCCACTATACAGCAGAATGTCGGAGCCCACCAAAGCAAACAGAGGAAACAGCGAACAACATTCAAGAAGAGGACGTAATCGACACGGTATTACTAACCCGTGAAGGTGAATACAGTCAAGAAAATAACATATGGTATCTTGATAATGGTGCAAGTAACCATATGTGTGGAGACAAGAAAATGTTCGTAGAGCTGGACCAGTCATTCAGTGGTAATGTTGTTTTTGGGGATTCCTCAAGAGTTCCTATTCAAGGAAAAGGAACTATTCTTATTCGTTTAAAGAATAGAGAGCACCAATTCATCAGCAATGTTTATTAGGTTCCAAACATGAAAAGCAACATTTTAAGTTTGGGACAACTGCTGGAGAAAAATTACCAAATTCACATGGTGAACCGAAAGTTGGTGCTGTTAAACGAAAAGGAGCTGCTAGCTAGTGTACCAATGTCAAAAAATAGAATGTTCACTCTCAACATCAAGACGGATGTAGCAAGATGCTTAAAAGCTTGCGTGAAAGAATCCGATTGGCTTTGGCATTTGAGATTCGGTCATCTCAATTTTGGAGGGTTGAAATTGCTAAGCCAGAAGAAGATGGTGCATGGTCTTCCGCTGATTAATAAACCCCATCAGCTTTGTGAAGGACGTCTTGTTGGAAAACATTCTAGAACTAGTTTTCCAAAAGAGTCCATGTCAAGAGCAAAGGCTCCCCTTGAGCTTATTCATGCCGATGTCTGCGGGCAATGACACCAGTACCATTGGGAGGCAACAAATATTTCTTGCTATTCATTGATGATTATAGCAGAAAGACGTGGGTTTATTTTCTTAAAGAGAAATCAGAAGTTTTTGAAGCATTTGAAAAGTTTAAAGCTATGCTGGAAAAAGAAAGTGGCTATTACATCAAAGATTTAAGATCCGACAGAGGAGGAGAACTCACGTCAAATGAATTTAAAAGATTCTGCGAGCATCAAGGAATCCGTCATTTCTTGTCAGTCTCGAGATCGCCTCAACAAAATGGTGTTGTTGAACGAAAGAATAGAACCGTGATGGATATGGTGAGGAGCATGTTAAAGAGCAAGAATTTGCCCAAAGAGTTGTAGGCAGAAGCTGTTAATTGTGCTGTCTACATCTTGAACCGATCTCCAACAACAAGTGTGTCGGATGTGACACCCCAGGAAGCATGGAGTGGGAGAAAGCCTAATATCTCTCATTTTTGTATTTTTGGGAGTGTTGCACATGTTCATGTTGCTGATAAAGAAAGAAGAAAGTTATATGACAAGCAGAAAATACTTGTTCGTTGGTTACTCAGAATTTTCCAAAGGTTACAAGATGTTTGATCCTGATACTGGAAAGACTATCATCACTAGGGATGTGACTATTGACGAGGAAGCAATTTGGGAATGGAATAATGACAAGCAGAAGAATTACAGTTTTTATCCTTTCACCATGGATGAAAACAATGATCGAGATGTGGAGGAGCCAAGCAAAGCACCGACGTCATATAGTCCCATTCCAATTGCATCTCCAGGACACGATGATGATGAAAGTCAAAGTCCAAGAGAAAGACCTAGAAAATTCGTCTTGTTGAAGATCTTTATGATGCAACTAAAGAGCTCAATGAAGAATTGACTCTTTACTGTCATATTATTGATAGTGAACCTATTGATGCTGAAGAAGCCATGAAAGATGAGAAATGGAGAAAAGTCATGGAGGAGGAGATCAATTCAATTGAGAAAAACAAGACGTGGGAGTTGACCAAACTTCCAGCTGACAAAAAGCCCATTGGAGTCAAATGGGTATTCAAGGCAAAGAAGAATGCAAATGGAGAAATCGTTCGACATAAAGCGAGGCTAGTCACAAAGGGATATAGTAAAAAACCTGGTATTGACTATGATGAAGTATTTGCACCAGTAGCAAGAATGGAGACTATCAGACTGGTGATCTCAGTCGCTGCCCAAAATGGATGGAAGATCCACCAAATGGATGTAAAGTCAGCATTTCTGAATGGATACTTGGAGGAAGAGATCTATGTCCAACAACCACCTGGTTACGTTGTCAAAGGTCATGAACGAAAAGTGTTGAAGCTGAAGAAGGCGTTGTACGGACTCAAGCAAGCACCGAGAGCTTGGAACAGCCGCATCAACAAATACTTTTGCGAGAATGGATTTGTCAAGTGCCCACACGGGTATGCCTTGTACGTGAAAGTGAAAGGTGGAGACATATTGCTTGTTTGCTTATATATGGATGATCTCATATTTACCGGGAACAATCCTCAAATGTTTAATGATTTCAAGAAGACGATGACTCGTGAATTCGAAATGACTGATATTGGCCTGATGTCGTACTATCTTGGCATTGAAGTGAAGCAAAGTGATGATGGAATTTTTATTTGTCAAAGTGGCTTCGCCAAAGAGATCTTGAGGAAATTTAAGATGGAAAATTGCAACCCTATCAGCACTCTGGCCAAATACAGTTTGAAATTGACCAAGGATAAAAATGGAGTCAGGGTGAACCCGACAATTTTTCGAAGTTTGATCGGGAGTCTCAGATACCTGATGAGCACAAGGCCAGATATTCTGTATGCAGTTGGACTAGTGAGCAGATACATGGAAGAACCGAAGGAGTCTCATTGGAATGCAGCGAAAAGAATACTCCGCTATGTTAAAGGTACAACTAATTTTGGATTGCATTATTCAAAATCTGACGAATTCAAATTAGTTGGCTACAACGATAGTGAATGGGCTGGAGATAAAAATGACCGGAAAAGCACTAGCGGATTCGTATTTTTTCTTAGTGACAATGCGTTCACATGGAGTTCAATGAAGCAACCAATTGTGACGTTGTCAACGTGTGAAGTTGAATATGTTGCTGTAACATCATGTGTGTATCATGCAATATGGCTGAGAAGATTGTTGAAGGAGCTTCAAATGACACAATATGACCCAACAGATATTTTTGTTGATAACAAATCAGCGTTGGCGTTGGCAAAAAATCCCGTCTTCCGTGATCGAAGCAAACACATCGATACGAGGTATCATTTCATCCGAGAATATATTGAGCAGAAGGAAGTCACATTAAAGTATGTCAAAACACAAGATCAGATAGCGGACATCTTTACAAAGCCATTGAAGTATAACGTGTTCAATCAATTGCGAGCGTTATTGGGAATAACGGATAATTAAGTTTACGGGGGAATGTTAAAATTATTAAACTTAATTTGGTAAAAATAATGAAAAAAAAGGGTAAAAAATAGCCAGCCACCTAAATTGGACTTTGAAAAAAATTGGTATTTGTAGGATTTGTTAGTTGGATTTTGTGGAAAATTAAAGTAAGTTGTTAAACCTAAATTTGAATTTTGTAATAGATTGAATTATTGAGAAAATGATAGGGCTATTGCAGAATTCATCAAATGCCTATATAAGGCAATGTAATTTGCTATTTTAAAGAGAGTAAGAGAGTGAAAAAATAATAAGAGTTTATGAGTGTATTGTAATAAAATTAGTGTGAATTACTCATTTTTATGTTTTGAGCATTTTTTTACTTGATTATTTTCTTCTTCCATCCAAGAGTTAACACCCCTACTTTCATCGTGTCGAACCCTTCTATGAAGCAAACATGGACGACCCAATATTAATTGATACACATCTATATCCACAACACTACACCATATTTCGTCTTTATATTTAGACCCAACAGAAAATGACACTAGCATTCGCTTATTTACTGTGTTCGCACTCCTGGACTTAAAACCAAGATAACGTTGCACGGATTCGGATTTGTTTCAATTGGTAGTTCTAGTTTTTGAACTACCTCCGATGATATGATGTTGTCACAACAACACACAGTAATCTTAAATTACACGCCTTCCCTTTTACTGTACGAGTAGACTGAAAAATATTATTTCTCATGAATAACAATTTTTTTAGAAACTTTTTTGTACTGAGTTTTTCTTCTTTTTTTTTCAAATGTCTACAAAAAAAATGCAGACTAACGGAAAACCGAAAAATTGAAGATAGATACAATCCTCACTGATACAAAAGTTTAGGATTCAAATACTCTTCCTCCGCGATCTCAGCAACACTATACTCTCCTCTCGTCGGTGACATAGTGCGAAAGAGGCTCCGATACCAATTGATGCAGCGCAAGTGGTCAAGAAACGAAGAATAAACTCTAATCTTCACAATTCTTCCAGACTGAAAGAATAGAGTCTTCTGAGAACCCTAAATTCTTCTAGATTTAGAGCAATTAGAAAAACAAAACCGCAACCAAATTTATGATCAACAAATACTAAAATTTTTTTTTACTTTTTTTATAAAATAATTATCCTTAAGATATTAAACTCATAAATAATTAAAACTCCTAAATAGACTAAACTTTCTATCTAATAAAAATACTAACTAGAATAAAACATGAAATCCTAGTAAACTAAACTACCTAAATAAAATAAAAAAAATAAGGAAAATAATAATTATTTTCGAAATTTACAATAAATCTCGATTTTTCAGGCTCTTAGAGTTAGAATTTGACAAAAATAGCACCGGTCTCGTTGTGTGACAATGAGTTCTTTTCAGTGGCCAGTTTCCACTCGAAAAAGCAACTGAAGTGTCCAAATCAGAGCATCCAACTGAACAACACATATGACCTGAAACAACCTTCTTCATTCTCTATTAGCTCCGCAGACTAATAGGTTGTGCAATCGGCTTTGGCAACCTTGAGCCAAATTTTTTCCATCATTTTCAAAATAATATGTTTCGGCCATGTTGTAATTGATTGTAGTTCATGAACCAACTAAATCGGTAGAATTATAAGATTCGGCCGATTCGCCACTGAATCGGTATAAAATCGTAAGATTTAGGACAAATTCATAGATTTGAATAAATTTGGGGTTAAATTGAATCGAATCGTAAGATTCTGATAACTATGGTTGCATGTGGACGGTAAGAATATTGCTTTTGCGTGGGGTATTCTGTATGTCTAACATGTTATGTCCCTTATTTAATTTAAAATAATCTCATTGAAAAGATTTCTGTGCTGTAGCGCTTCGCATTGATGAAAGTGAGGATCAGAAGAAAGAAGCTGAAAACCCTCTGGAAGCTAGTGAGGAGAAGCTGAAGATTACGAGGACCCTTAACAAATGTTCAAATGATTTGGCAGGAAGGAAGATCGTGGTAAGAACATGTACTTTGTCTTGGTCATATATAATTTTATTTGTAGAAAAACTAACATTCTTTTTCTTAGAATTCGAAACTTTGTGCATTGAACAATATTCTTTACTGGTTTTAAAATCTGATCTATTCATAACTAATAAAATCTGAATTTTCATAAGTAACAAAATTTGTATCGATGTGGATTTTAATTTTGTTATGTTTACTGTATATCTGTGATCATTGATTTTCTTGTAGGGACTTGATCAACAAAAACCTGAAGGAAGTAGTCATCGAAGAAAGAGGGGAACACCACGCAGACTAGTGATACAACAGGCTTCAGATACTGGTATATATTAACTTCAAACAATAATCATTTGCCACATACTTTGACTCAGAGGTTCTTATTTTTTGTGAATATGGTCATTTAAGTGAAATTTATGTCAACAAAGTTACTAAAGTTTGTCCAGTTTCAATTGACATTCCAGCCAGAATTCTGGCTAGAATGTTAATGTGGTGAGTCAATACCCAGGCTAATATGTCACTTCATCCCCACATGTAGTATGTCGCATGCATAGTTGTTAAATTGGGATTTGAATCAAGAATCGGAATCCAAATTTTGTGAATCGGGAATCGTGAATCAAATTGAATCGTAAGATCCTGTTCGAGTTCATAAAATTATAAAAACATAACATTTAATACTTTAAATTATATAAAAAAAGATTATGCAACCATATGATAACTTAAAATTCAAATTTAATGCATATATAATCCATTAATCCTAATACAGAAGTTATAGTCAATGGTGATATATCTTTAGTGTAGCTTCGATTTTTATACCTAGAAAAAACATTAGTGATGATCTAAAATTTGTAAAGTTTATTTAGAACATGAACTATTATTCAAGGTAAGAATTTTTTGAAAGTAGAATTCAAAGACTTATTTTTTACTTTTCCTAAATTAGAGACTAATTTGAAGGCAAAGAATAGATGCGACTCAATTCAGTGCACGATCACTTCACCTCTTAGTCACTAACATAGTCTCTCAAAGTCCATTATTGGCATTGGGTTCCTCTTCGCTCCACTAACTAATTGGTCGTGCAATTGCCTTTGGCTACCTTGAGCCATCTTTTTTTCATCATTTTCAAAATAATATGCTTCTACCATGCTTTAATTGATTGCAGTTCATGAACAGACCAAATCGGTAGAATCATAAAATTCGGTTGATTCGCCACTGGATCGGTATTTATAAATCGTAGGATTTAAGATAATTTTAAATTCACTTCATAGATTTGAATCGATTTGGGGTTAAATCGAATTGTAAGATTTTGATAATTATGGTCGCATGTGGACGGTAAGAATATTGCCACGTGACAAGTATAAATTTTTTCAAAACCAAATATTTGTCAGTGTTTTTGGCCAATTTCACCCCCATCCATCTCTTCTCGGAATTTGACATGGAAATGAGTTGGCATAGTGGTCTCAGTTTTGACTTGCCAGTTCAGTATTCCAGGCTTTCCAGCATTTTGGCTTGATTGACTCGCTGGAATGAAACCTAGTGTCTTAATTGACACAAATTTCACACGAATATTTAACTTAACTTACTATTAGCAGAACTAACGCTGAATTTCATTTTGGCCTTTTATCATGCATAGGATTATCATCTACGAAGACGGAGAAAAGAGGGAGAGATATTGATCAGGAAACAATACCTTGTGCTGATGTCTATCAGTGTTTGCCTTTTGTGAAGAGGTCAATGTTTTGGAAAACGATCGAATCGATGGAAGTTTTCCAAATGCTACCCCAAAGACCGCATTTTCGACCTTTAGCCGATTGTAAAGAGGAGTATCGTGAAGGATCAGCGATTGGCGCTATGGTAACTTTTGCCTTTTTGTTCGACAAGACTACATCACTTAAATTTGATGATTCAAAAAGGGTATTAGAGAGTATGTTGGAAAGTCTCGCCGATTTGGAGAGACATGGATTTTATGTAACAATCCCACAAGATCGTGTGAATCAATTGTTATCAATTAAAGACAGGAACAATAAGCTTGAGAGCGAATCAAAAGACGCTGAAAACCAGATAAAGGAACATTCTATTGAGAGAACAAAATTGGATGCGAATCGAAAAGATATGGAGAAGAAGATTGCTGAGTTACAGGAACAACTTGCTGCAGCCAGGTCGAAGATGGATAACAAGGATTGTGTAATTGACAGGTTGCAGACTCGTATGGATTCTGAGAATGTACAGATAAACAAGGCTCGTAGTATGTTCGAAAAAGTAGCTAGTGCCCCCTGGAAATTTCCCTGAACTCTATACCTGGCTCGGTTACATTGTACATTCGAATTCTAGGGGTAGTATGCATTGTAGTGACATTTGCACGTTAATAGTTAATGAAAATTTATACGTCATCTTCTTATGTGCCAGAACTTCAAAATTAACAGGAATTCGGGTTGAGCTGACTAGCTGAGAGGTGATTCACTGTACTGAAATTACAAACGAGTATTGGTATCCTAGAATATATTTTGAGATTCTCTCAAGTTGCTTTTGTGATAAAGTTTGCAAATTTGAGTTAATGTCAATCCTTGATTAGTTTTACATTTAATTCAGTATACTATACTATAAATTCAAGCTATGAACAAATTTCAGTTCGAAAATTCATTATAGGTGAATTCAGTACAAAAAAGTAATGGTCTAATGGTTATGTAACTGTGTATTAATATCGTCTAGCCCTAGGGCTTGTGCCTGGTGATGGTGCTAGGGTTTGATTTGTTTTTCGGCGTGAATGAGATGGCTTTTAAAAGAACTCTCTCCAAACTACGACAGCCTAAATTTGGGGTTAGTATCAAAAGCCAAGGATCAGTCCCTCTAAATTTTTCCATAGCAAGGACGTTGATAGCATGGACGGATATCTTATTTGGACCCCAAGAGGAAAAGAGTTGTTGAAGACTCGGCCAACATGATTACTGATGGCATAGGCACTGAAGTACAACATAATCAATTTGAGGCGAGCTAGCTCGACAATCAAAATGAGAATTCTAATTAAGTTGAGACCGTCGGGGGTTGGGCATGAAACCTACAGTTCTCGAGCTCGAGGGCTTAGTGTCTTTTAATATGCCTGAATTGATTTTTTTAGAGGAAGTCGAAGTGGATAGAGCGGCAGTCGAAAACATGAGGAGAAAGTTCGTTTTGAAGGCTTCACTTATGTTTCACATGTGAATCATGGGGGCGGTCTAGCTCTTTTATGGAAGAAGAAAGAAACAGTGCAACTTCAGCAATTTTCGAGAAGTTTTATTGATGCAGTCATAACGAAAAATGAAGACTAGTGGCATTTAACGTGCTTTTACGGTTTTCTGGAAGGGTGTATGAGAAGGAGAAGATCATCTTGGGATTGCCTAATACAATTATCTTCCTCAAGTACACTACCTTGGTGTAAGATTTTAACGATATGCTTGATAGGCTGGAAAAGATTGGTAATAGGCCTCATGCTTTAAATCTGCTAACCGGATTTCGGGAAGCATTAATAAATCAGTGTGATTTGGCAGATTTAGGGATGATGGGATATCAGTATACATGGGAGAGAAGTAGAGGCTCTACAAACTAGATTGCATGAACCATTAGGTCGAGTGGTAGCGAATTTCGAATGGACAAAAATCTTCTCATCGGTGTGGCTACTAGGAATGCAAACGAGCCGAACCGGGATCGTACCTATCTAAGCTCGGCTCGGCTTGAAAACATAAATGATTGAGCTCGGCCTGACTCAAAGCTTGTCGAGCCAATCGAGCTCGTGGACAAACTCAACTCGAGTTCGCAAGCTTGCGAGCCTAAACGAGCCTTATTATTAAATAAATAATACACATTTTTTGCCAAATTAAAATTTAAGATATGTATATATAGATAATCCAAATAACTAGATAATTAGATAAAAACATCGTTTGGAACAAAATATAGGCAGACCCTTAGGTTAAGATTCTTTTGAGAAGCGATAGAATTAGAATTGGAATACTGTCAAAAGCTAGTTGTTAGGTAAATCCAGAAAGTTATTGAGCGGTTTATAGCAGGGCTTAACCTCAGGCAGGGATTAACCTCAGATTGATAGCGAGCATAGTTGTCAAATCGGGATTCATATCGAGAACTGAAATCCAAATTCTGTGAATCGAGAATTGTGATTCGAATCGAATCGTAAGATTCGGGTTCGAGTTCATAAATTAATAAAATATAACATTTAAAATATTTAACTTAAAGATAGTATTTAATTTTAGTCTAGATATGCAAGTTTAGAATTCAAAGAGACTTATTTTCTACTTTTCCTAATTTAGAGACTAATTTTAAAGAAAAGTATAGATGTGATTTGCTTCAATGCACAACTGCTCCACTGCTTAGTCTTCACCGGAAGTCCATTGTTAGCAGCGTGGCGTTAGGTTCCTCCTCTATCTGATGACTAATTGGTGGAGCAATCGACTTTAGCTACCTCCAGTCAAATCTTTAATTTTGTCACCATCAAAATAATATGCTTCTATTGTGCTTTAATTTGTTATGGTTCATGAATCAACAGAATCGTAAGATTCGGCCGATTTGCCAATGAATCGGTATTGAATCGTTGATTGAAGGTGAATTTAGATTCACCCCATAGATTCGAATTGATTTGAGGTTGAATCGAATCGTACGATTCGTATCGAGAATCGTAAGATTATGATAACTATGATAGCGAGACTGAAAAGAAAGTGTCCGTCAAAGATCACCTTTGTTTCCTCCTTTGGGAGTGCTGACCTTAGAGAAGTCCGTTCTATCATCAGCTCGAGTTGCCTGAAAGCCAGAGCCTTTGTCAGGGAGAGTGGAAGTTTCTAACTTAGTAAAGAATATTTAAAACTAAAATTAACCCACTATATTTTTATAAATATATAGGAAATTAATAATCTTATAAAGTAATTAAAATATTACACGAGTCTGCTCGCGAGCTTTCAAACAAAACTTTAAAAAGCTAGGCCTGACTCGTTAATATCTCGAGCCGATCTCGAATTTGAGTCGATCTCGAACTGCTCGCAAACAACTCAAATCGATTGCAATCCTATTGGCTACTACAGAATCATATCACTCAACAATCGAAACAAATTTGGTTGAAATTTGGTGATCAGAATTCTAATTTTTTCTACAAACATGCCTCGAGTAGACAACAAAAAAATTATTTTCAAAGACTACAATCGAGATCGGTGTTTGTGGGTGCATTCAGGAGGAGGATTGAGGGAGGACCTACAAGATTATTACGGAGCTTGTTCAACCGAGAATTTCAGCAGATCTTCAGTCAGAACTAGAATGACCATTTGGGCCAAATGATGTGAAAATGACCCTTTTTTAGATGCACCCGAGATAAAGCTCAAGGCCCAGGCGGTTCTTCCATCGCAAATACGGGGACATTATGGGGAGTGAGGTAACACATTTTTGTATTCATTGCATTAATCATAATTGGGTTCCTTGTGGTTTGAATGAAACTCTGATGTTATTGACATGGCATTAGTGATTTTGGAGAGAATCGATAAAAGTGGCTAATTCGGTTACTATTCATTTGGGATTTTTGGGTCGGATTTTGATGATTTCTGACACTTTTCTTATCAGAAATGGTTCAACGATGAGCGCTATGTACTTTGCCTCTAGCCTTGCCCTTTCGGGCCCTAATTTTGCTGTTTAGGCCTTCAATTTTGCATTTTTTCATTTTTAGGGACTAAATTGAAAAGTTCTAAAAGTTTCTTTGTTTTACTGTTTATTCTGGGTTTTAACCCTAGGTGCTAGACAATATTTATATGCGTTTCATGTCTGACATTCGCAGTTTTTAGTTGAATAAAATTTGCCTGTGGCCTTTTCTTTCTAATTCCTGAAATCTAGAAGAATTTAGGGATTTAGAGGCCTCTCTTCATCGCAATCTAGAAGAATTGTGAGGAATTGAGTTTATTCTGTCTTGTGATTGAATTCCGGAGCATCAAACTCACTTGGTTCTTATTCCCAAGAACTATGTTCCAACAATTGTTACTCATGTAAGTCCTATTTCACTTTGTAATGTCTTATTCAAAATTTTACCAAAGATGATTTCTAACTATATTTAACCAGTCATGGATACAATTATTTCAGAGGTTCATTCCACTGCAATAAATTTGACTTTTAGTGGGGAAGATTTTCCCCACTCAAAGTCATTTTTTCACCACTGATTTCTATAGTGGTGAAAAGAGAAGTCGCGGTTGTTACTGCGCCTTTAAAGGATTAAGTGGGATAAAACATTGTTTGCCATTAGGGCTGTAAACAAGCCGAGTCGAGTCGAGTTATGGCTTATTCGTGTTTGGCTCATTTAATTTTTAATCGAACATGAGTCGAGCTAGAATCGAGCTCAAAATATTGTTCGTGCTCGGCTCGTTTCCGAGTTCATTTGTTCACGAGCTGTTCACGAACAACTCATTTATTTTGTTCGTAAGCAATTCATTAGTTTGTCCGAGAATGAGCTTGCTTATTGTATACGAATGAAATTAACGAAAAAATATGAAAAAGTAAGTTCTCAAGTATAAAATGGACAGTAATTATTGTTAATATATGCCATAAATTTGATTATTGACTATGTATTTATATTATAAATACAAATTAATTTACTAAAATTTTAGAAAAGATGTTTTTATTACAGTTCTATGTATATTTTATTATGTAAAAAATATTATCGAGTTAGTTCACGATCTTTTATCGAGCATGCTCCTGAACTTGTTCACGGGTCTCTAATCGAAATTGTTCGCGAGTTTTCGAGCCAAGCTAGGACTTGTTCATGTTCAGCTCGTTTATTATTCGAGTCCAAAATGATGTTCACGAACTATTCATTTATAGATCGAGCCGAGTCGAGCTCTTATCGAGCCGAATACCGAGCAGTTCATGAACGGCTCGTCTCATTTACAATCCTATTTGCCACTAACTAAGGCCTTTTCAATAGTGCGCAAAGTGTTTCGCGGCTAAAATGCTTCCAAGTGTATGAAAAGACTTCGGGGAAACTCATCAATTACCAAAAATCCTCCATGGTCTTCACGCCAAATGTTTCTCCTTACCTCAAGGAGGACATAACCAGATGACTAGAAGTACATGTAAGGCCCAATAATAGATTACGAGAAAAAATAATATCAGCAGAATAAAAGACACGCAGATTTTTACGTGGAAACCCCAAATGAATTAGGGAAAAACCACGGGACCAACTCCGAATAATTCTTCCACTATAAAATAATAGTAGGTACACCAAGAGATTACAAAATAGTGTCACTCAAGTGTTTCCCAAAACCTCACTATTTTCTCTCTTACCCAGCTCTTAGGAACCCTTTTCCTAAGGCTCTCTACACAGATTACATTTTTATCTGTGTTTCTTCTCTCATGCTCTCTGCTTTGGTCTGCTCTTAAAATGAGCAAAACCCTCCTCTATTTATAGGAGATTCAAAACGCGTATGATCGAATTATGTACAGTAATTTTACTGTGCACTTTTTGAAAAACATTCTGCCGACCTTCCTCTATTTGTTTTTTTTATTTTTTAATTAATGAGTAGGTCCTACAATAAGAGGGACACCACTCATTAAATCTCCCCCTTCCGACTATATTGTGGGACTCTCCATCCCGGTTGCTTCAACGCACTGGTCGAACTTTTCTTTTGGTACGACCTTCGTCAGCATATTAGCAACATTTTTATTTGTATGAATCTTCTGCAACTTGAACTCTTTTTCTTCAATGGCAAGTCTGAGCGAATGATATCTTACATCAATATGTTTCGTCCGTGCATGATACATAGTATTTTTGCTCAAGTCTAGTGCACTTTGACTATCACAATAAACTATGTAGTCTTCTTCTTGCACACCCAATTCTTGAAAGAATCGCTTTAACCAAAGCATTTCCTTTCCTGCTTGAGTTGCTGCAACGTACTATGCTTCAGTTGTTGATAATGAAACACACTTTTATAACCGTGATTGCCATGAAATAGCTCCCCCTAAGAATGTAAAGAAATAACCGGATGTAGATTTTCTTTCATCAAGGTCACCAGCTATATCTGCATCTGTGTAACCAACAAGTGCAGCTTTTCCAACTCCTAAAGTCAAACATAACTTTGAAGTTCCTCTCAGGTATTTGAAGATCCATTTTACTGCTTCCCAATGTGTCTTTTGGGGATTTGATAGGAATCTACTCACAACTCCAACTGCATGAGCGATCTCTGGTCTCGTACACACCATTGCATACATCAAACTGCCGACCGCTGAAGAATATGGAACATTTGACATATCTTCTCTATTTTTCTCTGTTGAAGGGCAGGATTTCTTACTCAACTTGAAATGAGGGGCAAGTGGAGTGCTAACTTGTTTAGCATTCTTCATATTTAACCTTTCTAGTACTCGTTCAATATATTTTTCTTGCGATAACCATAGCCTGCAGGACCTCCGATCTCGGGTAATCTCCATTCCGAGAACTCGCCTTGCCGGTCCCAAATCCTTCATGTCAAACGCCTTAGACAAATCACACTTCAACTTACTAATCATTTTGGCATCTGGTCCAATGATTAGCATATCATCAATAAATAAGAGAAGAATGATAAATTTTTAATCAAGGAATTTCTGGACGTATACACTTGGATCAGCTTCTATCCTCCTGTATCCTTGATTCACCATGAAGGAATCAAGCTTTTCATACCATTATCGCGGGACTTGTTTTAACCCATACAATCTTTTCTTCAAGCGACAAACCATGTCATCCTTTCCCTTGACCTTAAAACCTTCTGGTTGTTCCATATAAATTTCTTCTTCTAAATCCCCATGCAAGAATGCGGTCTTTACATCAAGCTGTTCTAACTCAAGGTTCAAGCTGGCTACAAGATCTAGCACAACTCGAATGGAACTCATTTTCACAACTGGTGAAAAAATCTCGTCAAAGTCGATACCTTTCTTTTGAGGAAAGCCTTTGACAACCAATCGAGCTTTGAATCTCACTAGGTTTCCATCATCTTTCCTCAGCTTGTACACCCATTTGTTCTTGAGTGTTCTCTTCCCTTTAGGAAGTTTCACCAGCTCGTAAGTGTCGTTGTTCTTCAAATAATTCATCTCCTCCTGCATGGCCTTCATCCAACAATCTTTATCTTTACAAGATTGCACATCTTGGAAGCTTTCAGGTTCCCCCCCATCAGTGATTAAAATATAATTAGAACTGGAGTATTTTGTAGATGGTTGGCGTTCTCTTATTGACCTCCTCAATTGAGGTTCTTCTTCTGGTAGAATGGGGTTCTCTGGCTCCCCTTGCTCAATACCTTCTTTATCGTATCTTTATCTACAATCGTATCTTGATCCCTCACAACTGGCTCTTCTTCTCCATCTTGTTCTGATTGAGGCATTCTTCTTTCTGTGGCATCATCTGATAGAATGCTCTCTGGTGTAATATCAATAACACCATCACTTGTAGATCTTTCACTGATGATATCATTCTCATGAAATATAAGAAATAATCTTCTTCCTCCAATGGATTCTGTATCCATGGGACCACAAACGTCAGAGTGTACCAACTCTAACTTATAATTTCTCCTTCTAGAGCTTTTCTGAAATGAAACTCGATGTTGCTTCCCAAATAAACAGTGATCACACGGGTTAATTTTTCCTTTGGCTAATAGGATGAGGGACTTCTTAGCTAGTATATTCAACCCTTTGTCACAAACATGCGCCAGTCACCTATGCCATAAATTTGGTGAAGCATCATTTCCAACTGTATTCAGTTGACTTGCACATACTATTGCGTGCATTTTGTATAGCGAGCAACACAATCTTCCTTTCGCCACCACCAACGATCCGTTGGTGAGTTTCCAATTTCCATCGCCTGTATGATTGTGATAACCTTCCTTGTCCAATACACTAACAGACAATAAGTTCAACCGAAGATCTGGAACGTGTCGCACATTTATAAGTGTTAATGTGCATCCGACACTTGTCTTCACGCAGATATCGCCGATTCCCACCATTTGCGAGACACTATTATTTTCCATTTTAATAGTACCATAATCGCCCGCTTTATAGGTTGAAAAGTATTCCTTTTTTAGAACACAGTGGTATAAGGCACCATAATCTACAATCCACTCGGTATCTGCATCTCCAACATGACAACAATCTGCATCATGAGATACTAAAGCCACCTCTCCATCTTCTATTATGACTATAGCAGATGTGTTTTTGTCATCATCATGACTTCGATTTGCATTCTCTTGTCTAAGAAAACGGCAGTTCCTTTTGAGATGACCCTGCTTTCCACAGTGGTAGCATGACCTCTTCTCTCGGGACTTGGATCTATCTTTCGATTTTCCATTCCCACGACCTCTACTCTTGCTTCGGCCCCTATTCTCTGTGACAAGGGCTTGTGAACTGGTACTGGCAACGTGCCTTCTACGAAGCTCTACATTAAGTAGACTATTCTTTACCATAGACATTGTTACCACACCATTTGAAGCTGAGTTACTCAATGATACGACAAGAGTATCCCAGCTATTTGGTAGAGTTCCCATCAAAAGACATGCTTGCATCTCATCATCCAAGGACATACCTGTGACTGCTAACTCACTTACGAATCCTTCAAAATCGTTCAGGTATTGTGTGATTGATCGTCCCTCTGTCAGTTTTAAGTTCATGACTTTGCGAATCTTGAACACTTTTCCTTGAGCAGTTTTAGCCTCGTACATATCCTCTAGCTTCTTCCAGAGAACTTTGGGATCTGTTTCGTTCCTCACGTGGTTGTACAGGCTAGCATCTATCCATTGGCGTATTGTACCCAATGTCTGCTTCTTCAACTTTATCCACTGCTGATCTTTCATATCCTTGGGCTTTACGTCGTCACCCTCAATTGGATCGTACAAATCTTTGCAATTGAGGTAGTCCTCCATTCTGGATTTCCACATTGAATAATTTGTATCCGTCAATTTCATCATCACACCGTCACTCGCCATGTTGAAACTTTAAAAACTGGCGAAATTTTACTATTCATGAATTTTATTATTCACATAAATAGTGAGTGTATATGTAAATAGTACCATATACGCAAATAATACTTATATATTGGAATAGTAACAGTATACCTCCCGTATACTTAAATAATACTATTCATACAAGATGGCCTGAATATGAATAGTATTATATATGAATACTATTATTCAAGTTACTATTTTACTATTCACTCAAATTGCATATCTGCGACGGTTTTTCGAACGGATTGAGCCACCGGATTTATCGTAATTTTCTCGTCGTCGTGGTATATTTATTTTTGAAAAATATATCCACGTATTTTACTGATAAAACAACCTTCGGCTCTGATACCACTTGTTAGGCCCAATAATAGATTACGAGAAAAAATAATATCAGCAGAATAAAAGACACGTAGATTTTTACGTGGAAACCCCAAATGAATTATTGAAAAACCACAGGACCAACTCCGAATAATTCTTCCACTATAAAATAATAGTAGGTACACCAAGAGATTACAAAATAGTGACACTCAAGTGTTTCTCAAAACCTCACTATTTTCTCTCTTACCCAGCTCTTAGGAACCCTTTTCCTAAGGCTCTCTACACAGATTATATTTTTATCTGTGTTTCTTCTCTCTTGCTCTCTGCTTTGGTCTGCTCTTAAAATGAGCAAAACCCTCCTCTATTTATAGGAGATTCAAAACGCGTATGGCCGAATTGTCCACAATAATTTTACTGTGCATTTTTTGAAAAACGTTCTGCCGACCTGCCTCTATTTGTTTTTTTTATTTTTTTAATTAATCAGTGGGTCCCACAATAAGAGGGACACCACTCAATAGTACAACATGCTATTTAAATTAGATTTACTTAGGCCTTCAGTCAATAATCGGTCGTTCAAAGAAAGACATATCCGATTACCATATTACAAAAGCTCAGAATAAAAAGCAAAGTTGAAATAGAAAGAACTTGTTTTGGGAGGGAAGCAAGTTTGCTGGAGTCAGTCGCTCAAGCAATGCTCGTTTACGCTATGCAAGTGTTTTCATTGCCTTTACATTTCATTAGAAGATTGAGAATGTTGCAGCCCATTTGTGTGTTAAATGGAGGGCTGTAAATTCTTTGCCTAACAGTGTTAGTAATGCAACAACTTTTTCTACTTGGAGAAAGCCTACTTTGAATTGGGTGAAGTGTAATGTAGATGCAAGCGTCTTAGATCAGGTTGAAAACTGGGTCATGGTTGCGTAGTGAGGGATAACATTGGAAACTTCCTTGTTGCTCGGTCTGTATTACTACAAGTGAAGGTGATGAACTTGTAGTTGAGTCCTTGAGCTTCAGTGTGGCTATATCTTGGTTGAAGTCTTGCAATTTTGATCAAATAGTCAATTTTGATCAAATGGTCAATTTTGATGCTATTAATAATGAGTTGATGCTAAGTAAAAAAAAAAAAGTTGATGCTATTAATATTGCGATAGCTTTCCTAGCCCCCCTCTAAGTTCAATTTTGAATTATTAAGTATTTTTTGATTTTTTTTCATTAGAGTTGTTTATATTAATAGGTATGCGAATTTGCTCATATTTTGACTAAAAAAAGTTTATCCAATTCATTATTTTCTAAGTTCATATATTATCACTAAGGAATTAGATTATTAATTTTATTAGACTGCAGTTCTATTCAGTTCAGTTTATATTAATTTAATTTAACTATGCGTAGTTATAAATTTACATTAAAATACGTTCAATTCAACTCAGCCCAGTTCAATTGAGTTCAATTAACTTCAGTTCAGCTTTCAGAAATTGAAAAGAACACAACCTTATTAGGTATAAAGCGATTCAAAATGCAAATGACTTAAAATTTCATTTCAGTTTTTTAATCTTAAAAGCTAATGCAAAAAAAAAAATTAAGTGGATAAAAATAAGTGTAAATCACTATTATACACATGTTTATTGGGTGGGCCGGGTCAGATTTCATCGGACTTTTGATTAAAAGCATCAATTCAAGCCTGGTCCGGCCCACACTTTAGAACTTCGGGCTTGGGCTGGGCTCGGGTCGGGCTTACTAGGTCATTCCCAAGCCTGGCCCAAGGCCTATAGATAATTTATTAATAATCTTTTCGTGAATTTTAAAAAAATAAATTGATAAAATTATGTATAGCTGCGTTATTTATTTGAAGTTGTTAATATATCATTGTATTTAAATTTAAAAATTTATTAGTATAAAATATAAAAGTTGAAAATAATTATTTAATATAATATATAATATAATAAAAATAAAATTATTATTCGTCGGGCCGGGCTCGGACATGGAAATTTATACAAAAACCAAATTCAATTCACAAAACTTCAGGCTTTAACAAACTCAAACCGAACTTAATAAAAAAATAGGTTTCCTAACCCGACCCAAAGGACCGGGCTCGTGCCGTCGCGAACAGGTCTAAATTTCCCGAGCCAAATAATCCCAATAATGAGGGTTGATATTTTTAGCACTAATTTACCCTCATATAATAACAGTCGGGGCTAGCATCACCGAGGGAATAAAATCTGCCGTCTGAGTTCTTGTGTCCCCTTATATGTCCCCCACTTAATTTTTGACACGTATCAAATGAAATCCTGGTAAGCTTGACCTCATTCTAACGTCCGTTAACGTAAACAACAAATGTCTGCCATTTTTTCTTCTCTAAATCATCTCATATGATTTCTCGCACATTCAATTGCTACCCAGAGATGGTAGAACTGGAAAGGCACCTACTCAAAGTTGAGTCAATTGACAAGAGAAAGAGATTAAAGCAAGCAGAATGGGATAAATTAGCAAAGAAAAATGGGTGACACTCTCTTATGAATGAGCGTGTCTGACTGGTAATTAATCAAAGATTGGGGAGTAACGAAGAGGAAGCAATATATAGGATCTAAGGGAGAAATTGACAGATCGGTGGAGAAGACGATCACAATTAATTATAGGCCCCCAAAATTTCAACCGCAACAAATACCCAAATTTCCTTGAGCAATCACAATCCCTAACTTCAGATTTCCAATTTCAAGCCCAATTAATCCACATCAAATCTCACAAATAAATCTGCTGCCCTAATATATATAATCGGAAAATGAGAAGAAATCCACTTTTACTGCAGAGACGGTTTGCTTGTTGAGTTAACCAGGATGAGATTAACGTTAATTGACGTTAGAACGAGGTTAAGCTGACTGGGTGTCTTCCACTCAATGTTTGACACATAGACCATGTGTAGGTGAAAGAAGAAGAAAAATAGGAAAAATAAAAATATATGTAAAAAAAAGATGCAAAGTGTCAGTTATTAAGTGGAGGAACACCCAATGCGATAAAAAAGGGGACACCAGATTTTTTTCCAAGCTGATTTAGATTTCATTTGACACATGTCAAAAAAAATTAAATGAGGGACATAGGACAGCAGATTTTATTCCATCACGGAGGCGCCGACGGTTGACTGCGTGGCATTATTTGGCCGTTGGTGGGTATTTCTGCGGCTATTTCAAACTTGCTTAGGGTTTAGCTCATGGATCGCACTTTGAAGACCATCATTTTCACCACCACTAGCATTCCCATTCCCATTCCCAATCCCGATCCATATCCACATCCTAATTTTAATAATAATAATCATATGACCAGCAACGAACCAGTTTATTCTTTCGGTGGATTCTGCCCCAATGGTCGCAAAAGAGGCTGACATTGTCCTGGTAAGTGATGCACATTCTCATCCCTTCTCCTCCTTTCTCTATCAACTTTTTCTGAGGCCCTAAGTTAGTCATGACGGTAACAATTAACGCATTGTAATTTTGATTATGCTCGTTTCTCTTGTTGGTTTATTGATATACTTATGTGTTTCGCCTATGACGACATTGTAACTCGATTAGATTTTTCGAAAGGAGTATCTGGAATTTTCCGTATTTGTTTGTTTGAAAATTGTGGGAGAAGTGAGTTCCTGATATAATTTTGATGTTATATCAGAATCTTGTGGAATCCAATACTGGACATATAATTCATTCAATCGTGTATTCGGTTTGGATATTGTGCCTAAACTTACACTGGTATATTGGACATGATATGTGTCTATGTTTTTTTGTTGTTTACTTAAATATATTTAAAATGATGATTTGGAGATTATTTAGTTGTCACGAAAAGTTCTGACTTTTAATAGAATAACATATTATGACATTGAGCAAAATATCTTTGATTCTTAATACTAATTAATTGGAAACTATTTGCTAATGATTTTGCCTTATTTTTATTAGATAGGAAGTTTAGTATATTAAAACTCCTAAATAGACTAAACTTCCTGTCTAATAAAACTACTAACTAGAATAAAACTTTTTTTTTGATAACCTAACTAGAATAAAACTTAAAATCCTAATAAACTAAACTACCTAAATAAAATTAAAAAATTAAGAAAATAATAATTATTTTCAGAATTTACAATAAATCTCAATTTTCAGGCTCTTAGAGTTTGAGAAAAATAGAACCGGACTCATTGTGCAACAATGATTTCTTCTCACTGCCTATTTCCACCCGAAAAACATAATTGAAGTGTCCCAATTGGAGCATCCGGCTGAACAACACATATGATCCGAAACAAACTTTCCATTTTATTTCTTCATTCTCCATCAGCTCCGCAGACTGATTGGTTGTGGTATCGACCTTGGCTACTTTAATCCAAATTTTATTCATCCTTTTTCAAAATAATACCGTGCTGTAATTGACTGCAGTTCATAAACCAACTAAATCCGTAGAATCGTAAGATTCGGCTCGACACTGAATCGGTATAAAATCATAAGATTTATGATAAATTCATAGATTCAAATCAATTTGGGGTGAAATAGAATTGAATAGTAGTCCGATAACTATGGTTGCATGTGGACGATAAGAATATTGCTTTGCGTTGAATATTCTGTATGTTTAACATGTTGTGTCCCTTTTTTTTATTTAAAGGTTAGAATACCGGAACCCGACCTCTATTTATTAAAAGGAAAAAAAGAAAATATAGAAAAGGAAAGGAAAAAAAAACAAAACAAAAAAATGAAATATCTCTTTATGAAGGAGATTAGTATCCTAGCTTATGACCACGCTGAACTTGCTCCCTAGTAGCAATCACTAGTCCTTTCTTTTTCTTGACTGAAAATGGTTTCCAACCGGAACCCGTGCTATTGGAGGCACTATCAACAGGGGAACCCGTACTATTGGAGGCGCTATCAACAAGAGAGTCATTAGAGGATTGTGGAGTCTACTCTTCTACAGACTTATCATGTTGTAAACATACCTCCAAATTGATCCCATCAAGATTAAGACCATCCATGGATTGAAAAGCATTTGCTGTTGAAACTACTGCAAAATTTTTATTCCTCTCCTCCAAATCTCGCTGTCTCAATTTACTACATTGGAAGAGTGCCAAATTGGGCTGGTTATGTAGAACAAGTGCGTCCGCATTAATATTTTCAGAGTCATCGTCGCTTTCTTCACAATCATCCGCCCAAGAGTTGGTCCTATTTTACCTTCTTATTGGGCTTTCCTCAACCTGTATTTCTCTATCTTTCGGGCAATAAAAAACCTCATTAGCCTCAGCTTCAATCACCGCAATAGCCACAGCCTTAATTGCCTCGGTAGCCACTGCGTCGAACTCCAGACTGGCTTCACGATTCTTGGTTGGTAAAATCGACTTAGTTCTATCGGAATTGCCGTTGATATTAGTTGTATCATTCGGAATAGAATTGTAATTCTTTCTATTAGACTGAGTAGAAATTGGGTCAGCTAGTTCGGAGTTTCCAGGGATAGATTGAGCACCCTTCAAAATTGCCCCAACCTTGGGAATGCTCTTTCGATTCCCGGATTGCTTTTCCTGAAGCTGGTTCCTTCTGCAATTAGCTACAGTGTACCTAAAGATTGGCATGTCAAACAAAAATCTGGAATATTTTCATATTCTACTCTCACCTAAAATAATTTTTCAACAGTATCAACCCTAACCTGGTCCATAACCGTTTTCGACAAATCAATATCTACTAGAATTCTAGCATATTGGTCGAACTCACCTTCTATGGTGTTATGATCAAATCGAATAGGAACCCCAATTTCATGCGTAACAGAGGATAATAATCGACGATCCCAGAACTCCCACGGGAGATTAAACAGTTTTATCCATACCTGAGTTGTAGTCTGTTTGTGCGTTGTAGGATCAAAGCCAGCCTTCCAAACTGAAAATCTCATTATCCCAGGCTTGAGATTAAGGTTACCCATAGCCCAAATCTTCTGTAAAGCCTTTGCAGAAGGCATGATTATATGATAAAATCCCCTTCCCAGAGAAATTAATTTCCAGTCCATATTCCGATTCCATATGGAATTGAGTTTGGTTTTGAGGTCAGCATGCTTCCATGGAGTGTCCCCTTTAACAAGAGTCAATCTTCCAATAACCGAAAGTTGGTAGAAGGCAATTCGCTCCTTGTAAGACTCATACGAAACCTTGATTGATATGTAGCCTTCTCCAGCATTGCAGATAGTGATGGTGGCCTTATTATCGGCCTGTTGAACTGCAGCAGTAGTTAAGATCTCATGGTTAACCACGGCTGCATAAGAAAGGGGTTTGTTTTGGGGAGAATCGGTTTTGTTTCTTTGAATCTGAGACAAACGATTGTTTTTTGTCTTTGCGAGGCATCCATGGAAAAGGGAAGGGAAGCGAGGCTGGAGAAGACAAGATCGGCCGGAAAATCAAGGTCTAGGGGCTGCCGGCGCAAACCCTAGCCATGGAGAGTCCTTTTGCGTCTAGAATAAGCATAAGCAAAGTCGTGTCCCTTATTTAATTTCAAATAATCTAATTGAAATGATTTCTATACTGCAGCACTTCGCATAGATGAAAGTGAGGATAAGAAGAAAGAAGCTGGAAACCCTATGGAAGGTAGTGAGGAGAAGCTGAAGACTACGAGGACCGTAAACGAATATTCAAATGATTTGGCAGGAAGGAAGATCATGGTAAGAACATGTACTTTTCTTGGTCATATATAATTTTGTAGAGAAACTACACTTTTTTTCAGAATTCGAAACTTTGTTCATTGAACAATATTCTTTACTGGTTTTAAAATCTGATCTATTCATAACTAATAAAATCTGAATTTGTCACAAGTAACAAAATTTATGTCGATGTGGATTGTAATTTTGTTATGTTTACTGTAAATCTGTGATCATTGATTTTCTTGTAGGGACTTGTTCAACAAAAACCTGAAGGAAGTGGTCATCGAAGAAAGAGGGGAACACCAGTGATACAACAGGCGCCATATACTGGTATATATTAACTTCAAACAATAATCATTTGCCACATATGCAGAGGTTTTTATCTTTTATGAATATGGTCTTTTAAGCACAGTTACTAAAGTTTGATTGCAGTTTCAGTAGACATTCCAGCCAGAATTTTGGCTAGAATGTTAATGAGGTGAGTCAATACCCAGACTAATATGTCACTTCATCCCCACATGTAGTATGTCGCATGCATAGTTGTCAGATTGGGATTTGAATCAAGAATCATAATCCAGATTTTGTGAATTGGGAATCGTGAAATGAATAGTAAGATTCAGTTTGAGTTCATAAAATTATAAAAGCATAATATTTAAAATACTTAATTTATATTTAAAAAGATTATGTAACCAAATAATACCTTAAAACTCAAATCGAATGCATATATAATCCATTAATCCTAACCCAGAAGTTTTAGTCAATTGTGATATATCTTTAGAAAATAACATTAGCAATGATCTAAAATTCGAAAAATTTATTTATTTTGAATATGGACTATTATTTAAGGTAAGAATTTTTGGCAATTACAATTCAAAGAGACTTTTCCTAAATCAAAAACTAAATTGAAGGCAAAGAATAGATGCGACTTACTTCAGTGCATGATCGCTTCACCGCTTAATCACCATTGTAGTCGCCCAAAGTCCATTATTGGTGTTGGTTCCTCTTTCTCCGTAGACTAATTGATCGTGCAATCGACTTTGGTACCTTGAGCCAATTTTTTTCATCATTTCAAAATAATGTATTCCTACCATGATTTAATTGATTGTAGTTCATGAATTGACCAAATCAGTAGATTCGTAAGATTCGTCCGATTCAGTGCGGATCGGTATTAAATCGTAAGATTTAGGATAAATTTAAATTCACCTCATAGATTTGAATCGATTTTGGGTTGAATCGAGTCGAATCGTAGGATTTTGCTAATTGTGGTCGCACGGTAAGAATATTGCCATGTGGCAAGATAAAACTTTTTCGGTAAAATAATTGAAACCAACCAAATATTTTTCAGTGTTTTTGGCTGATTTCATCCCCATCCATCTCTTCTCGGAATTGAACATGGAAATGTGTTGGTAATTGTTATAGTGGTCTCAGTTTTGACTTGCCACTTCAGTACTTCAGCATTTTGGCTTGAATGACTCATTGGAATGAAACCTAGTAACTTAATTGACACAAATTTCGCACGAAAATTTTACTTAAATTACTATTAGCAGAACTAACGAGGAATTTCATTTCGGCCTTTTATCATGCATAGGTTTATCATCTGTGAAGACGGAGAAAAGAAAAAGAGATATTGATCGGGAAACAATACCTTGTGTTGATGTCTATCAGTGTTTGCCTTTTGTGAAGAGGTCAATGTTTTGGAAAATGATCGAATCCATGGAAGTTTACCGAATGGTTCCCCAAAGACCGCATTTTCAGCCTTTAGCTGCTTGTAAAGAGGAGTATCGAGAAGGATCGGCGATTGGGGCTATGGTTACTTTTGCCTTTTTGTTCGGCAAGACCACATCACTTAAATTTGATGATTCAAAAAGGGTATTAGAGAGTACGTTGGAAAGTCTTGCTGATTTGGAGAGACATGGATTCGATGTTACAATCCCACGAGACCGTGTGAATCAACCGTTATCAATTAAAGATAGGAATGATAAGCTTGAGAGTGAACCAACAGATGCTGAAAACTAGAAAAAGGAACATTCTATTGAGAGAACAAAATTGGATGTGAATCGAAAAGATATTGAGAAGATGATTGCTGAGTTAAAGCAACAACTTGCTGCAGCCAGGTCGAAGATGGAGAACAAGGATTGTGGAATTGACAGGTTGCAGACTCGTATGGATTCTGTGAATGTACAGATAATCAATGCTCGTAGTATGTTCTAAAAAGTAGCTAGTGCCCCCTAGAAATTTCCCTGAACTCTATAGCTGACTCGGTTACATTGTAAATTCGAATATTCTTGGGAAATATATAGTTTGCATTGTACATTGATAGTTAACGAAAATTTATACGCCATCTTAATTATGTGCCAAAACTTCAAAACTAACAGGAAGCTAACTCGCTCACTCTGATTTCAGTAAAACAAGTATTGGTATACTGAAATATTTTTTTGAGATTCTTCAAGTTGCTTTTGTGATAAAGTTTGTGTAAACATGATAATGTCGGCAAAGGTGATTTCAAATTGCCAGCCAAACAACTACATCTTTCACAAATTTTTTGATCGGTACCGTCTCATCCACAAATTCTATTGTGTGCTAGATTTTAGTTTCATTTTTCATATTACTTTTTGCTACAATAAATACCCTATCTAGCTCCATATTTTTCGTCAGTCAAAAATAAAGTGTTATACGGCAATTATCAATTTGCCTTTTGAGAGACATTCCTTTTAGGAATATTTGTGAGTTTGAGTGTATTTGGGTTAAGGGTTTGAATGTTTTATTTCTCCGTTTCTTTTGTACTACTTTTCGTATTATTAGTGGATTATTTGTTTTCTTCTTTCGCCAATTATTTCTGCTATTTTGTTGTTGCCATATTCACCCAAAATAAATATTTCGTTCCACTGCGGGTTCTAATTCCGTAACAAATTGGTACCAGAGCCAATTAATATTTATTTTGGAATTTTGAAAACTTACTATGTCGACAACAAAATTCGATATTGAGAAATTTGATTGCAATATGAGCTTTGTCTTATGGCGAGTTAAGATGAAGGCGATTTTGACGCAAAATGGATTGTACGAGGCGATGATGGAAGAGTTACATGAAACGATGACAAAGGAGAAGAAATAAGATTTGGAGGATAAAGCTCTTGCTGCCATTCAGTTATGTTTATCGAACGAGGTTCTGCGAGAAGTCATCCACGAGAAGACTGTCAAAGATTTATGGGAGAAATGACAATATCTCTATATGTCCAAAACCTCAACAGTAAGCTTGTGGTGAAGCATCGCCTCCATATGCTCCACATGGCAGAAGACACATCCCTTACGACGCACCTTGATGATTTTAGTTCCGTTCTTTTGGATCTGAAAAATTTGGATATCAAATACGAAGAAGAAGATAAAGCTCTTATATTTTTGCGGTCTCTTCCTCCTTCGTTTAAAAATTTCCGCGAGACCCTAATCAATAATAAAACCACTTAAACGGTGGAGGAGGTTAAAGAATGTTTGTTCTCTAAAGATCTTATTGATAAAGAGCTTTCTGGTGATAGAAATAGTCCTGCAGAAGGTCCGGTCGCTCGAGGGAGATCTAGTACAAGAGATCCCAGTAGCAGCAGCAACAACCGATCCAGATCTAAATCAAGATCCCGTTACAGTAATTTAACGTGCAATTACTGTAAGAAGAAAGGTCACATTAAATCTGAATGTTACAAGCTTCAGAGAAAGAATAAAGACAAGAGTCATAAAGATAAAAGTTCTGCCGAAGCCAGTGTTGCAGAAGATCAAGTAGATGCTGAAGTATATACAGTGTCCGACGATGGTGTCAGATCTGGGCAAGGATGGATCTTGGACTCTGCTTGCTCATTCCACATTTGTTTGCACAAAGATTGGTTATCCTCTTATGAGCTTGTAGATAGAGAGGAGTTGTGTTGATGGGCAACGATCATCCTTGTAAAGTTGTTGGAATTGGTACTGCCAAAATCAAGATGCATGATGGTATTGTCAGAACACTGACTGATGTGCGGCATGTTTCAGACATGAAGTAGAACCTGATCTCGTTATCTACTTTAGACGACAACAATTGTAGATTTTCTGGTGGAGGTGGAGTTTTGAAGGTTTTGAAAGGTGCCCTCGTCGTGATGAAAGCTAGAAAAGTTGGGAGATTGTACGTGTTACAAGGATCAACTGCAACAAGTGTTGCTGCAGTTTCATCTTCCATGTCAGATTTAGACGTGGCAAAATTATGGCATATGAGGCTTGGCCACATGAGTGAAAAAGGCTTGGCCATGCTCAGTAAAAGGGGTCTACTTTGTGGCCAGAGTACTTCCAAGTTAGAGTTTTATGAGCACTACATTTTCGATAAGCACAAAAGAGTCAGCTTCAGTGGTGGTGTTCACAGAATAAAAGGTACTTTGGATTATATCCATTCAGGTCTTTGGGGCCCTGGTCGTGTTTCTTCAAAAGGTAGCGCTCGATACATGCTCACTTTTATTGATGACTAATCTCGGAAGGTGTGGACTTATCTTTTAAAACACAAGAATGATGTCTTTGTCACTTTCAAGCAGTGGAAAGCCTTGGGGGAGAATCAAACTGGCAGGAAGATCAAACGTCTCCGAACAGATAATGGTTTGGATTTTTAAAATGCTGAATTTGACACATTCTGTAAAGATATGGGCATATTGAGATATCTCACAATTCCAGGAATGCCAAAGTAGAATGGTGTAGCTGAGCGGATGAACAGAACTCTTTTGGAGAAAGTTTGATGCATGTTGTCAAATTCTGGTTTGTCTCAAGCTTTCTGGACTGAAGCAGCTGCAACGGCTGCTCATTTGGTGAATCGTTCCCCTTGTGCTTCCATTAACTATAAGACACCTAAGGAGTTATGGTCTGGTAAACCTACTAATTATTCTGATCTGAGGATTTTTGGGTGTCCTATTTATGTCCATGTCGATGATGGAAAATTGAAGCCTAGAGCTAAGAAGGGAATTTTTCTTGAGTATCCTATTAGTGTAAAGGGATATAAAGTTTGGCTTCTAGATCCCATGTCACCAAAGTCTATTATCAGTAGAAATGTTGTGTTTGATGAATCTGCTGTATTGCATCTAAGAAAAGAGCCCTCAGTTGCAACTGACACCTAAATACAGAATTATGATAAGCAGGTGGAGGAATCATTTGCTCCGTCCAAAGCTACAGAGGAGCAAATTTTAGAACAGTTATTCGAGCATATAGAAGTAAAAGAAACTACTACCATCGAACAGGTTGAGTGTCCTATTGTTGAAAGCAGACTTGATAGAGAAAGAAGAATGCCTGTAAAGTTTGCAGATTATGTTACTTACACCTTTGTGGCTACACAAGAGACAGAAGGAGTTGGTGAACCTTCCACATATTCAAAAGCCATTTCTCGTGATGATTGTACAAAATGGCTAATAGCTATGCAAGAGGAGATTGAATCTCTGTACAAGAATAGAACATGGGAGTTGGTGAAACCGCCTAAGGACAAGAAGATTATTGGTTGCAAATGGGTCTTCAAAAAGAAAAATGGCATTCTCGGAGCTGAGGATGCTAGATACAAGGCACGATTGGTCGCTAAGGGCTATAGTCAGGTACAAGGAGTTGATTTTAATGTTGTGTTTTCTCCTGTTATTAAACATAGCTCTATTCACGTTTTTCTTACCTTGGTTGCTATACATGATTTGGAGTTAGAATAACTTGATGTCAAGACTGCTTTCTTGCATGGAGAATTGGAGGAACAGATCTTTATGAAATAACCAGATGGTTTTAAAGTTGAAGGCAAAGAAGACCATGTTTGCTTGTTGCAAAAATCACTGTACGAATTAAAGCAGTCGCCTCGATAGTGGTATAAGTGGTTTGATTCCTTTATGGTTGGACATGGTTATTCAAGGAGCCAGTATGATAGTTGTGTGTATTTTAGAAAACTTACAAATGGCTCATTTGTTTATTTGTTGCTTTATGTTAATGATATGCTTATTGCTGCCAAGGATATGTCTGATATCAACAGATTGAAAGTAGAGCTTAGTAGTGAATTTGAGATGAAAGATCTAGGAGCTGCTAAGAAGATTCTTGTTATGGAGATCCAAAGAGATAGAGCTGCAGGAAAGCTTCATTTGACTTAGGGAAGTTTTGTGGAGAAAGTGTTAGAGCGTTTTGGCATGAAAAATGCCAAACCTGTAAGTACTCCACCCGCTGCTCATTTTCGACTTTCTGCTGCTCTATGTCCTCAATCCGAAAAGGATATTGAGTATATGTCACATGTTCCTTACTCTAGTGCTGTTGGTAGTATCATGTATGCTATGGTTTGCACTCGTCTTGAAATTTCTCATGCAGTCAGTGTTGTTAGTACATATATGTCTAATTCGGGCAAAGAACATTGGCATGCTGTGAGAAGGATTTTGAGATACTTAAGGGATACTACTAACGCTTGTTTAGAATTTGGAAAAAGTAAGAACATGGTGGTTGGCTATGTCGATTCAGCTAATGCAGGTAATCTTGACAAGCGAAGATCGATCGCAGGTTATGTGTTTACTCTTGGTAGTAGCGCTATCAGTTGGAAAGCTACTTTACAGCACACAGTTGCATTATCCACCACCGAAGCAGAATACATGGCGGTAGTTGAAGTTGTAAAAGAATCTATTTAGCAAAGAGGTTTGGTCGATGAACTCAGTTCAGGTTTGCAGAAAATTGTTGTCCATTGTGATAGTCAAAGTGCGATTTGTCTAACTAAAGATCTGATATTTCATGAAAGAACGATGCACATTGACGTGAAGTACCATTTTATTCGAGACATTATTTCAGAAGGAAATATCAGTATTACTAAAATTGGTACAACGAACAATTCAGCCGACATGATAACGAAGCCTATTCCAACCAATAAATTTAAGCATTGCTTGAGCTTGATTGATGTTTGCAACTATTTAGTTTGCTCAAAAGGGCAATTTTGAAAAAGGTAGAATTGTGTTGTCAATTTAAAATCAAGGTGCAGATTTGTAAACATGATAATGTCGGCAAAGCTGTTTTCAAATTGTCAGCCAAACAACTACATCTTTGACAAATTTTTTGAAAGGTACCATCTCATCCACAAATTCTATTGTGTGCTAGATTTTAGTTTCATTTTTCATATTACTTTTTGCTACAATAAATACCCTATCTAGCTTCATATTTTTCATCAGCCAAAAATAAAGTGTTATACGATAATTATCAATTTGCCTTTTGAGAGATATTTTTTTTAGGAATATTTGTGTGAGTTTGGGTGTATTTGGGTTAAGGGTTTGAATGTTTTATTTCTCCATTTCTTTTGTAGCACTTTTCGTATTATTAGTGGATTATTTGTTTTCTAATTTCACCAATTATTTCTACTATTTTGTTGTTACCATATTCACCCAAAATAAATATTTCGTTCCGCTGCGGGTCTTAATTCCCTAACAGTTTGCAAATTTGAGTTAATGTTAATCCTTGATTAGTTTTACATTTAATTTAGTATACGAACAAATTTCAGTCCGAAAATTCATTATAAAGTGAATCAAGTACAAAGATATTATCCAGGATCTCTTTCTTTGATGCTTTAGCTTCGTCCAATGCCAGCTATATATGGCGAGATTTAATGTGTACAAACCAATTTTACGGCATGGAATGGGAATTCGATTTGGCAACGGCATGAGCACTTCAATTGGAACACAAATTGGCTACCCTCAATGGAACACCTAGCTATTCGGTCAGAACCTTATCCCCGGATTCTACTTACTAGCTGCTGGAAATGATGTTTACAGACCATGAAAGGGCTCTAATTCAGCAGATTTATACGTCATGGACTTCGACTACTGGAGATTTGAATCATGAGGAACTTTTTCCATTAAATCATGTTACTATGCCCTTTTGCAAACTGCAGGTATCACTTCTTGACATCCAATATTTTTCGTCTTAAAATTATTCCAAGCTTTGGTCCCTATTTATGTTAGAAATATAAACTTAATGTTTAAGAAAAGAAATAAAATATAGAATATGCAAGTTGGAGATAACATGAGCGGCAAAGTATGCAAGTGGCATAATTCATAATTGGATGCAACTTGTTTGCATAATCATATGGGCAGCAACATTTAGAATAGGTGGCATATTCATAATGACAATAGGTGGCAACTTGTATAGTATACAAGTGGCTAGAATTCAATAATGACAAGTGGAAGTATATGGTGAGCCACAATTCACTATATATAGAGGCAAAGTTGTTGTATCCATATACAAGTGAGCAAAAATGTAAGGGATTAAGAGATATGAGTGCAGGCAAGTATGCCTAAAATATGTAATGTGTATGTGTGTTACTAATAAAGCTTTATCAGTTTATCGACATGTAGTCGTTAATTTATATTATTCGAATTTTCCAACAGTTTATTCTATCAAAAGTGTTGATTTTCATATGGAAAGTAACCACTCATTGCTTCCCTGCTCTAACTCGAATTCGAGACAAACACGTTGAGGTTAGTCCTTTATGTCCAATTTGCGAAGATGGAGATGAAGACACTTATCATGCTTTGCTAGGCTGCAGCTTTGTTTATTGTATTTGGAATGAAATTTTCCCAGAATGATGGCCACTTAATATCCATTCTTTTGAAATGTGGTGGGATTGACTTTGGACTAAAGAGAGAAGTGTGATAGAGAAAGCATCATGTGTCCTTCGGGTCATTTGGACACGTTGAAATCACTTCATTTGGAATAATAAGTTTCGAGTGGCTTCACAAGTGCTACAACATGGTTTGAGATTTTACAAGAATGGCAAGCAGCAAACACCAAATTAGCCCCCACTCCATCGAGACATACTCTGTGGCAAAATTCTCCATCATATTGGCTCAAATGTAATGTAGATGTAAGCACTTTTGATTCGGGTAATCGGTTGGGACATGGATACGTGATTCGAAGCGATAGAGGCCAAGTTTATGCCGCTCGTTCCATGCTTTTAAATGGAGGTGGTGATCCTTTCCAAGCAAAAGCTTTAAGCTGTCGTGAGGTTCTCAGTAGGCTAAAAAGTTTATCCTTGGATGGAGTGATTGTTGAACTAGATGCCATCAATGTAATCTCGGCACTCAACAATGATCAGATTTTGACTCATTTAGGTCTGCTATTGGAACTATTTCTTCCAAAATCCAGACTCAACATTTGAATTAATAAGAAATAAATTTCAGAAATCAAAATAACATGCATGAAACTAACATGCAACCCTATTAACAAAAAAAAAGAGCTCATAAATCACCGCACCCTGAACTGAGAGCATCACCTCTTTATATAGTCTCAAAAATAACCGGCTAATAACCTTTCAACTGAATCAACCTTTCGTAACCACTCCGAGTTGCCGAACTACCATCTTAGGAATGATCGGTAAATGAGAGAAAACGCAAAGGTAAAAGGTTAAGGGGTTATGAGCATAATAAGAATAAAGAGGAATTAAGCAGTTGAAGAGAAAACTAGGGTAAAATGTTTACTAGCTTCAAAAAGGTCAAAAGATTGAGCTGATATAATTTGGGCTTAGTATGGCTTAAAGCTGCCAACCCAATAACTTTAGGAACATACGTAACATTGCTTAACATGAATGTAGAGCCATTTTCACATAGAAATTGAACACAACCAACACCTAACACATCACAAGAGACGCCATTGCCTAAAAAGACATTGTTGTCCTTATTAAACCAAAGGCCTTAACCTAGTGGTCGATCCTGAAGCTGTGATCCTAGAGGTCATGGGTTCGAGTCCATATTAGGGTGCGGTGGGCTGAGGTGAGGTTTTTCTTTATTATTATTGTAACCCCAATGAAACAATTTTTTTTTTAAAACCCAAGATTTAAAATCAAATCTTTTCAAGCAAGACATGTGAAAAATACAAAAAAATCCAAAATCAATGAATTTAAATCACAAGATTGACTCATATTAAGTACTTCACATTCATCGTCAAATTCAACAATGTTATTAGTGGCTCCACCTAGGTCTGCAATTTTAGGTTGATTATTTTGCTTATTAAGTCTTTTGTTACAGAATTTTCTAGTTTGGCCCACTTTTTTACAATGATAACAAGTAATATGCTTATTGAACTTAGGTTTATCACTATTATTCTACCTATTCTCTTCTTTATTGTGACTGAACTTGATGTTATTGCTTTTAACCTTATTTTCAGATTCATGTTGAAGCTCTTTCAGTTTAAGAGCAACAATAACATCATCAACTTCTAAGGTTTCCCTACCATATTTAAGAGCCTCTGTAACAGTGTTAAATATTTCACCAATGGAATTTTACAAGATTATGGACTTATCTTCCTCAGTTATCTTAACACTAGATTATAGACTTATTTAGGGCCAGTTTGACATTGCTGTTTGAGCTGCTTTTAAAATAAGTTGTTCTCACAAACTTTTAATAGTATTACATATTTTGGCTTTGAACAACACATTTTAATCTTTCATACTAATTAATTAGGAGCTATCTGGTTTATTTTTTCTAAAATCAAATCTACAACTTTCAAAAAAGGGTGGAAAATGGAGCTTTTCAGAAAAGCTGCTGAAAAAAGCCAAAAAACTCACAACCAAACTGGCCCTTAAGGAAGTTATCATAATTCTCATCAATACTCTTTTGTAAATTCATCTTAAAACTGAAGAATTACTCCTTCAAATAGGCAGTAGGGGTCATATACATCTGTTCTAATCTCATCTATACAACTCTTTTGTTTAGAATACATTTCAAATGGATTAACTTGTAATTCTAGAACATAAGGAGAATCATATATTTCAAAATGACTACAAACATATTCTTTCTCACAAAATTGTTTCATCTCAATATCCACATGCCAAAATTAATGAAACCCTTTTATTTCTCAATATCCACAAACATAAAAGGGTTATATACAACTGTTCTAATTCTTTTATGTCTTGTAACTCTTTCTTAGCTTTAAGTGTCTTGTTATTGTAACTTTTCTTTTTTCTTATTTAAAGGAAGAAAGAAACAATAGAAGATCAGATTATCATTTTGAATGTAATAGAAATTTTATGTTTGATAATAATATTTTATATTAATTAGACTTTATTTGTTGTTGATGTTTGTAACCAACTTGTGGTTATGAGCTTTTATGGTTCTTTATGTTGCTTGTAACTCCTTTGTGTTCTTATTTAAAAGGAGTATGGAATATAGAAATATCATATTATCAGATTTTATGGAATTGAGAATTTGCATTTTGCAACTCTTGTGGGTTTTGTTAGTTTTCAAAAACTAATCGGGTTTTATTAGCTTCCAAAAACTAAAGGGTTTTGTTTGTTTCCAAAAACAATCAAGAGTTTTGTATGCTAACAAAAAATATTCATCCATATCAAATTAATCCATTTTTTTATTTCTATTCTATTTTTCGCTTTTGCACGCCATCAGTTGCTATCAGAGCCAAGGATTCGTGATCCTAATTTTCTTTTCCATTGTAATTTTTGTGTCACTCTTGAAGAGCGAATACAAATCATGGATGTAGACCAAAATCTCATTTCAGAATTCAAGAAATTCAAAACTAGATGCTTTGAAGGCCAAGAATAATGCTTGGATACACATGTGATTAAAAAGGTTAGGAATCAGCCATAAATTCAAGTTTTATCATCAAAATATTTCTAATCTTCAAAATCCTAGTACACCTTCCAGCTAGTTCATTTCTTCACCAAAGAAATAAATATTTATATCCCCTCCAAAATCCATATCAAATGTCATTACCAACCCAAATTCCTTGGAAAATTCTCAATGTGTCCAAGTAGAAAATTCTTAATCCCTTTCCAATCATAGTACTTACCAATTTGTTCAATTCTTCTAAAATTGAACTAGCATTTATAACCCCACCAAAGTCCATTTCAGATGTCTCAATCAATGAAAATGCATTAGAAAATATCAAATCTATTTTTTTGCGGTGACTATACATCAGAAGAGATTGTAATAGACTTGTCTGTTCCTACAAATAAAATTATAATAATTCAAGAGATTGAAGATCTTGAAAATGAGATACTTTTTGAAAATGAAGCATCTCAATTTCAAATTAAAAGGAATTTTGGCATGTGGGTATTTAAATGAAACAATTTTGAGAGAAAGAAAATGTTTGTGATAATTTTCGAATATATGATTCTCCTTATGTTCTAGAATTACAAGATTCGAGGACGAATCTTTATGAAGAAAGGGAGAATGATGAAGGGCAAGATGATATTATTGTTATTTGCTGGTGCTAAATCAAATTGTCAAGTCAAATAAATCTTCTTAAAGTTTCAAATGAAGATTTATGGAAAATACGCTGCAAATTCAAAGTCATTGGTACCTTTCAATCTGATTTGACCCGCATCTTTGAAGTTAAGAAGGTCCAAAAGTTTTCAAGGATGAAAAATATTACCTATTATATGTGTTGCTGTTTTGTTTTATTTTATTTTATTATCTACTTTATGTTTGATAATGTTTTCTATTAATTAGTATTTATTTGTTGTTAATGTTTGTAACCAACTTGTGGTTATGAGTTTTTATAGTTCTTTATGTTACTTGTAACTCCTTTGTGTTCTTATTTAAAAGGAGTACAGAATAGAGAAAAATCAGATTATCAAATTTTATGGAATTGAGAGAATTTGCATTTTGTAACTCTTGTGGGTTTTGTTAGTTTCCAAAAACTAATCGGGGTTTTATGGGTTTCCAAAAACTAAAGGGTTTTGATTGTTTCAAAAAATAATTAAGGGTTTTGTGTGTTATCCAAAAACATTCATCCATTTCAAATTAATCCATTTTTTATTTCTATTCTATTTTTCACTTCTACACGCCATCACAGTGTCATGACCCCTATCACTTATAAGCACATTATCAGACAAGTCCAAAACAATAGTAGAATAGGCCACAAATCCATCATTTTTTTTGTCAGACAAAGAAACAGGCAGACTAGGGACACCTTTAAGAGCCCTAACACACTTATACTAAACCAAGACAGCCCTCATCTTTTCTTTCCACAAAGAAAAACCATCCTTATAAAAGACATCTTGAAATAGTTAAGAACAAGCATGATTAAAACAAGATAGAAGAGAAATAAACAGAGAGGCAGAAAGCACAACAACATGACATAACACACAATAACAAGACATAACACTTGTATCACACTCAAGAAGGATAATTCTAAAACAAATAAATTGATGAACAGCAAAACATAAAACAAAGAGCATCAATATAATAGACAAATTGCTAATAACAATATACTTAAAACAAGATCCTAAACACATGATCCTATAGCAAGATTCTTAAGTGATAAAAATCTCACAACCAACCTATAAACATGCCATTTCTAGCCGGTACACCATTCAATAACAATTATTAGTTATTTACTTAGTATATAGTTAAGAAGATACTTATAGTGGATGAACTTTCTTCCTTTAGCAATGTTTTCATCATAATAGTAAAAAATTGCATAATTCTTACCTCTCTCTAAGCAGCTTTAAAAAAGATAACACTTAATGATCCCAACCAGAACGACCAAACCTCCTCAGAGTGTGGACTCGCTAGAAACATAAGAATGATAAGAATCAAGGTTATAATAAACAACAACCAAAAATGAAGGCACGGATAAGAAGAAAGGCACTTATTTGAGGATTTTTTAGGGACTAACCGCTAGGGGTGTTCAAAAACTGAACTTAATTGAAATAACCGATCGAATCAATGAATTTTGGTTTATCAGTTCGATTTTTTGATTTCAACAGTTTGATTTCGGTTCTTTCTTTCATATACTTTTAGTTTATTTGGCTAGAAAATAACCAATATAACAGAACCGACCAATTAAATAAAAAATGCCTTAAAATATATTGATAAGAGTAATTAATACCACAAAAACATTTAGCACTAAAAGCACTCATATGTATAAGGAAACCATGTGATTTATTGGTATTTTTGCATAATTTCAGGAATCCTTTAGAAACACTTGCGCTTGCATTACATGGAGTGGAAATTGGATGAAGCAAGCATGGAGAAGAGCAGAGCAAGTATGCAGAGCAGGGAAAGCACAAATCAGAGTAGGGAAAACACGAGGCTGAGTAAAGCGAGCATCAAATTGAACCAAACCTTGAGGAAGAAGGCCAAACCCAAGGGAAAGGGGAGGAGAAGCTAGAAATATAAGAACTTCTAGAAACATGCTTTACTTAAAGTGGTGGAACACCTCCCACTTATGGGCGGTGCATTTTGTCCTTTTGTAATCAAGTTTAAGGAAGTGGTGTACATCCCTTGCAAGTTATAACTGCCAAACCTGTTTTGATTGGATAATTTATTGAACTTGAAATAATTTTGGGCAAGTGGCATCTCTAGAAAGGTCCACTTGCCGGTATATATTAAGAACCAAGTCTCACATGCTAGACATGCTTTTGATTTGTTACTTTTCACAACTTCTATTAGTAAAAGCTCTTTGAATGTCTATTTAGATCATGTTCATCATTTCCAGAAATTCATTGAGTTTTATCCTTATTATTATGAATAACTAAAGTCGGTGCAAGCACTGCCAGCAAGCATGAGAGGCTAACATGGTATGATCACTCATGTTCTTTCACTCTTAACTTTTTTTATGAATAAAGACAATTTTATAGCTCAACGGCAGAACTTACTTACACCTCAATCTCTACAAGGCTTGAAAAAACATCAAAGTCGGGCCACAACAAACTATACCAGCAATCTATTATAGAATTCTATATCAGCATCTGTTTTAACCCTTTTCCTATACAGATCAATTCTACCCTTCACTACAAATTGAATCTAAGAAACACAAACTTTAATAGAAGCATAGAACAACCAAAAAATACAAGAATTTCTGTTAAGCCAAACCGTATATACAATAGCTTGGATAGCAATGATCAAGACAACATATTTAAAGTAATTTAGCCTAAGACTCTTCACCCATTGAATCCAAGTGTCAAAGTCAGAAACCAGAAAATTACAACCAAGTCACTTAACGAAATCAACAAGTAACCTCTTGGAAAACTCATAACTGAAAAATAGATATGAGTGATCCTCTGATTCAAGACAACATACATGGTATTTTATATCAGCAATCGGTATGTGCAATGCAAGCATATCCTAAGTAAGTAATTTTTGTTAGAAGGCTAACCAGAAGATGAATCTTTGCTTTGGAAGAGCCATCAAACACTAGATTTATCTATAACCATCTAAAGGATTGACATTGCCAATAAGTTTTTCATAGAAAACAACAGTACAAAATTTACCGGCCATGGTAGAATCACGAAGAGCATCTACACTAATAATCTATCAAAGTTTCAGAATCTTCCTCCAATGCCAATTAACACTCCCTTTCAAGTAAGCAGTCCAGAAATCTCCTGATTTGAGATAAACGCTACAGACCCACTTGAGCTAAAGTGAATCTTGTTTGAACTCAATAGCCCATAAGAATTTCCAAATCGATGCCTTCTTCCAAAGTGCTCCATCATGAAATCCCAGTCCACCCATTTGCTTAGGCCTACAAATATCTCTCCAAGCCATATTGTGCATTTTACACTTTCCATCCTTGTCACCCCATAAGAATTGCCTACACAGTTTATCAATTTCATTGACTACCGAGGAAGGCAAGCAAAAAATGCTCATCTAATATGCACGAATCCCAAAAATGACAGACGAAATAAATTAAACTTTGCCTGTGAACGAAAGATGCCTAACACCCCAACTTGAGATCAATTTACGAATTTTATCAACAACCCGATCACAATCAGTTTTATTCCATTTAGTAGGTTTAAGGGGAATCCCTAAATATGTTAAAGGGAATGTCCCCTCACTCACTTTTGCCATACTAAGTAATTCTGCTTTCACCGACTCACCAACACCACAAACAAATAAACTTGATTTCCTCTTATTGATACTCAGACCAGAAGACTCAAGAAATAGATCCACCCCTTCTAGCATTGAATTAAAAGACTTATAATTAGCCTTACATAAAAGGATTAAATCATCTGCAAAGCATAGAGAGTTCAAATTAAGGCTTTTGTAACCTAGATAGAACCTGAGCTATTTGAATTTCATGTAGAACCGTAAAACCCTTGAGAGATATTCCATAACAAGGACAAAAAGAAGTGGTGACATAGGGTCACCTTATCTTAGCCCCTTCTTTCCCTTAGATGCTCCTTTAATGCGCCCATTGATCAATAATATATAGTAAGAGCTCCTTACGCAAGCCATAATCCATCCAACAAACTTAGTCGGGAAAGCCAAGGCATTAAGTAAATTTTCAACAAAATTAAAATTCCAGGCAATTGTGTCATAAGCTTTACTTAAGTCCACCTATAAAAAGTACCTTGCCGACATATTTCTCCGGCCATAATGTCTTAGAATATCCTGTAACACCAAGATGTTATTGGCCAGAGATCTTTCTTTGATGAATGCCCCTTAGTTCTCGTTGATCAAAGATGGCAAGACATCAGAAAATCTATTACAGATAATCTTGGAAATACACTTATAAATCATGCTACAACAGACAATGGGTCTGTAATCGCTGGCACTAGAAGGATAATCCACTTTAGGCACTAACACCAACAGGGTAGAGGTGAAATCAGTCGATAATTTTCCAGTACAAAAGATGTCTTTGACAGCCAAAATAATATATTCCTACAATATGCCAGGAAGATTTAAAAAAGCCGGAGCCAAAGCCATCAAATCCTGGACTTCTATTACTTCCGATACTGAACATAGCATTTTTCACTTTTGCTGCCGAGAATGGTTTGATGAGACTGACCTGCTGTTCAATCGATAAAGAGCAACCAAGAGAAATAACACATCTATCCACATTTATAAGAGCATTACAATCAGTCCCCATAAACCCTTTAAAATGGTCCCAAAAATGACTAGTAACCCTGTCTGGGTCATCTATCAGGATCCCATTTTCTATAAAAGAAAGGATTCTATTCTTATTACTCCTACTTTTCATGGCCATAAGGAAGTAGCTAGTACAATCGTCACCGAGCCGTAACCAAGTGAATTAGCTACTTTTCACTCTTAACTTTAATTATAATTAATTATCTTATATTTGTGCTTAATAACTCATAAGTCTGATCAACTTATGCCTCGTGTAACAAGAAGAACCTAGATGGAGAATTATAACACGGATTAAAATATAAGACATAATGAACTGAAAGGTGGCTGGATAGTGCTAGGGGTTTCTATTTAGTTACAATGCTTGTCTATTCATTTTGCTTAAAGGGGATACTTGCGAAAGAAAACCTATAAGTTAACCTTTAAAGAAACTAAACACGAGGCGAAAGCCACATTTCGTACATGTAGAACAAGAAACCTAGATCAAAATGCTAAAAATATGTTAAGATGAAAGAAGGGAGTGATTAACCATGCTTGACTGCTTGTTGGCTATGCTTGCCCTATTATAATATTATTTGGAGCAACCATTCAGAACAATCATTTTACTTTCTGCAATCACTTTGCTTTTCAGCACTTTACTCAAATTAACTTATTCAGTATTTAAACTCACTAGTTCACATCTTAGTTTACAATATTTCCTTTGCTCCCTGAGGAATACGACCTTGTGTTTGCCCCATACTGCAAACCATGACCTAGTGCACTTGCTAGATCATTTAGGCAACCAACAAGTTTTTGGCGTCATTGCCGACGAGCAACGTGCGAAATATTTAGATTTTATGCGTAAATTAGTGCGTTTAATCCATTTGTTGCCATTTTAAAGGAATTAGTATATTTGGTGCAATCATTGTTGTATGTGTAGAGTTGGCAAGCCCATAGTCCTAGTAGATAAAGAAATTAAAAAGACTTGTCGTAGATTGAGTAGAGTAGCTAGAAGAAGGCGCAGATAATAAAGAATGGCTGATGCAACCAATCCCCCAAATGGCAATGGACCCCCAGAAGGAGAAGGCGAGATTAACTTGCCCTCATCAAGACAAACACTCAAAGAGTACAATAGACCTTTAATCGAGGGACGCTCATCTTCCATTGTGATACCTAATGAGGGCAACTACCTCTTTGAGATCAAAGCCTTCATGATTCGAATGCTCTAGGCGGCTGTTTAATTTGAAGGACTGCCAAGAGAAGATCTTAACTCTCATATCCAAGAATTTGTCACTATGTGTGATACCTTTCGCACAAACAGAGCAATCTCAGATAATGTCATTAGACTCAAGCTTTTCCCTTTCTCTTTGAGGGATAAAGCTAAAAATTGGCTAAAAAATCTTCAGCCTGGATCCATAAGAACTTGGGGTCAGATGGCAGAAGCTTTTCTTATAAAATACTTTCCCCTGAGGCAAGCAATCAAACTCAGAAATGAGGTGACTCATTTCCCGCAGCAATGAGGTGAATCTCTTACTGAAGCATGAGAAAGATATAAAGAGTTACTAGGAAAAGTGCCAAATCATCAAATACCACTCTGGATGCAAATGCAAAATTTTTTATAATAGATTGCATGATCAACACAAAATTCAGATTGAATCAGCAGCGAATGATGACGCTGAAGAGCTTGCCCTTGAAGAACTTTATGAACTCATTGAGAGGTTGGTTAACACCAGCTATAAATGGCACTCAGTCAGGGAAGAAGGAAGCAAGCAAAAGGAGTCAGAATCTAACTCAAAGCTCTCCGTCAAGACGGACCTAATTTTGAAGCAGCTTGCCAAGCAAAATGCCTCAGCAATCTTAAATACGCAAGCAATTTATAATTTTTATGGTGGCAACCATAGAAATATTGATTATGATACCCCTCTCACTCAAGAATAGTGTGATTATATTGGGAACAATCTGAGGAACAATCCTTTTTCCAACACTTACAATCCAGGTTGGCGCAACCATCCAAATTTTTCCTGAAGCAACCAAAATAAGTAGGTTCCTTACCAGCAACCACAAAATAGTTTTCCTCAGCAGGCACAATAGAATATATAGCAAGCAAGACCATCTCAACAACTAAAGAAATCAAAAATGAAGGAAATGAAGGAGATGATGATGCAATTCATGAAGCAAACACAAGCCTCCATTAAGAGCTTGGAAACACAATTCCTGCAACTTAGCACCATTGTCATTCCTAAAAACAAAGGAGTAATGCCTAGCAATATAGAGCCTAACCTAATAGAGGAATGCAAAGCTGTGACCTTGAGAAATGGTAAGAATTATGAAATTTCTGACCCAATGGCTATTTATAATAAATGTGCAGGTAAGAAGGAGAATGTGATCCAACCCTATGAAGAACAAGTGGAGAACAACGAAGTAGAGGAGCAAGCTGTGATTGGCCCCTAGAGCAACCACAAGCAGACTCGAAGAAAATATAGCAAGATCAACCAGTGATCACACCAAAAGGACCCATTCCTGAAAAATAGCCAGTACCAGCCTACCAACCTAGGATTCCTTACCCTCAAAGAGCAAAACAGCATGAAAAGGCTAAGCAATTTGATAAATTTTTAGAAGTGTTTAAGAAACTTGACACTAATATTCCTTTTGCAGAAGCACTGGCACAGATGCCTATGTATGTGAAATTCTTAAAGGACTTGCTGGTAAACAAGAAGACACTAGAAAATGTGGCCATGGTGCAACTAAATAGAGACTACTCCTCTATCCTCCAAAGTTGGCAAGCCTTGCCTAAGAAACTTAAAGATCTAGGGATTTTTTCTATTCCTTACTCTGTTGGTAACTTGAATATTGATAATGCACTTTGTGACCTAGGAGCAAGTATAAATCTGATGCCATATTGCATTTATAAGCAACTAGGCTTAGGAGATCCATAACCAACCAAAGTATCTATACAACTTGCTGATAGAACTGTTAGGTACCCTAGAGGCATTGTAGAAGATGTTTTAGTGAAGATTGCAAAGTTTATTTTGCCTGTAGACTTCATTATCATGGATATGGATGAAGATTTTTAGGGTTGTCAACGGGGTGAGGATTCCCCGAATCCGATGGGGATGGAGAATCCCCGATAAGATCCCCGGGTATGGATATGGGGAAATTTTTATACCTGAAACCTTAATGGATATGTATAAGGGGAATGCATATTCATACCCAAAAATCCCCGAACTATACCCCGATAATTATCCACTAGATATCCCTAAATAATCCCAAAGAATACCCAAAATATTTAACTAATTGTAATATTTTATATCAATATTCGAAATGTGATGTTACTGGTGGCCCTATAGGATAAAAGATATAAAGTGCAAGTAACATTCGCAATACTAAATTCACATGCATTAGAAAATTATATGATGTAGACATTGATATTTCATTAGTCATATACTCCTCCTATGAACACTTATTTCATATTTGTCTTTCTTCTTTTATTTAGTAATGAAAAACCTTGGTCTTAAATAAGTTTTGCGGTTATTATCTTTATAAATTGTGTTTTTCAATTATTTGGTTTAATTATGTACTAAAAAAATATTTTTATTTTTTAAAACCTTGTAAAATAATGCGTAAAATTTATTCTTAATGGGGAATACCCGATGGGTGATTGGGAATCCTCGATTGGGGAACGGGGAAAATTTTGTACCTGAAACCTTAATGGATATGGATATGGGGAAAGTTTTTTACCACAAAACCTTAATGGATAAGGATATGGGATATACATTATCCGATCCAATAAGACCCGTCGATAACCCTAAAGATTTCCATGTTCCTATCATTCTAGGTAGACCATTCCTTGCTACTGGAAGAGCTTTAATTGATGTGCATAATGGTAAACTGATTTTGAAAGTGCATGATGAAGAAGTAACATTTAAAATGAATGAAGCAATGACACAACCTTCTTCTTTTGATGATCAATGTTATTTCTTAGACACCATAGATTTGCACTTAAATCCCTTCATTTTGCAGGAACTTGACAAGATTGGTTAAGAAGAAGTAGCAAAAATTATGCTACAGCAACCAGAAGAGATTGGCCCTGAAGAAACTGTAAAGGAGCAACCACACTCAACGGAGGAACAACTAGAGCAGTTAATGGAATAATCACTCCAATATCCAACCTAATACAGAAAACCTCCTGCTGAACCTTTAAACCACACACCAAATTTGACCTTTAAAACTTCCCTTGAAGAACCTCCAGAACTTGAATTGAAACCCTTACCTCCTCATCTAGAGTATGCATTCCTTGAGCCCCCTAACAAGTTACCTGTGATAATCTCTTCTAAACTCACCAAAAAGCCTAATTAATTGAGATGTTGAGGGGGAACAAAGAAGCATTGGCATGGACAATTGTTGACATTAAGAGGATAAGTGCATCCATTTGTGTTCATAGGATTTTAATGGAGGACAACCACAAGCCAATGGTGCAACCACAGAGGAGACTTAATCCTAACATGAAAGAGGTGATCAGGAAAGAGGTGGTCAAACTACTTAATGCTGGAATCATTTATCCTATCTTAGATAGTGTTTGGATCAGTCTAGTCCAAGTGGTTCTAAAAAAAGGAGGGATGACAGTGGTGCAAAATGAGAGGAATGAGCTCATTCCAATAAGAACAGTAACTGGATTGAGGGTTTGCATTGATTATCGCAAACTTAATGATGCAACCAGAAAGGATCATTTCGCACTTCCTTTCATTGATCAAAAGTGGTAGAGATTAGTAGGATACAAGTTTTATTGTTTTCTCGATGGATATTTAGGGTACAATCAAATTGTAATCCACCCATTGGATCGAGAGAAAATAGTCTTTACTTGCCCCTATGGTGTTTTTGCCTATAGAAGAATGCCATTTGGACTTTGCAATACACCTGCCACTTTTTAAAGGTGTATGATGTCTATCTTCCATGACATGGTCGAGAAAACGGTTGAAATTTTCATGGATGACTTTTCAGTCTATGGGGCAACCTTTTAGTCCTGTTTGAGCAACCTTGAAGTTGTTTTACTTCAATGCAAGGAGACCAACTTGGTCTTGAATTGGGAAAAGTGTCACTTTATGGTCAATGATCAGGCCAAAGTTGAGATAATTGAGAAGCTCACTCCCCCAAAATCATTGAAGGAAGTTAGAAGCTTTCTTGGGCATGCTGGGTTCTATAGAAGATTCATCAAGAATTTCTCAAAGATGGCTCGACCATTGACTGCACTTCTCCACAAGGACACTAAGTTTAAATTTGATGAAAATTGCTTAAAAGCCATTAATGAGCTTAAGAGCAAGCTTGTCAATGCACCTATTTTTGTCGCCCTAATTTGGGAGCAACCATTCGAGCTAATGTGTGATGCAAGTGATACTTGCATTGGAGCAGCCTTGGGCCAAAGAATTGATAAGCATTTTCGTCCCATCTACTACGCAAGCAAGACCTTAACTGAAACTCAACAAAACTACACCGTTACTGAAAAGGAATTGCTTGCTGTAGTATATGCATTTGACAAGTTCAGATCCTACTTGGTTTTGTCAAAAGTTACTGTCTTCACGGATCATGCAGCTCTAAAATACTTGCTAATAAAGAAAGATGCAAAACAAGGCTAATCAGATGGTTACTCTTATAAGAGTTTGATTTGGAGATCCAAGGTAAGAAAGGTTCAGAGAATATTGTAGTTCACTTATCAAGAACTCTTGAGGGCAATCATGTGGAGAAACCAGAAATTACTGACTCTTTTCCTGATGAACAACTTTTCTTGGTGAGATCGTTCCCTATGGTTTGCTGATTTGGCTAATAATCTTGTATGTGGTATTAACTTGTTCATTTGTCTTACCCCAAAAGAAAAAGTTCTTTTCTGACCTTAAATACTCCTTTTAGGAGGAACCATTTCTCTTTAAACTTTGTGCATATCAAATCATAAGGAGATGTGTTCCTGAGGAAGAAACCCAAGCAATTATAACAATGCGTCATAGCAAAGAAGCTGATGGACACTTCGGAGCAAGTAGAACCATAGCAAAAGTGCTTGAAAGTGGCTTTTATTGGCCAGTAATCTTTAAGGAATGCCAAAGGTTTGTTATAGAGTGCAATGAGTGTCAAATGACAGGTAACATCTCTGCCAAAAATGATATGCCTTTAAACAACATAATAGTGTGTGAAATCTTTATTGTTTGGGGCATTGACTTTATAGGACCATTCCCAAGCTCATAGGGTAATAAATACATACTCTTAGCTATTGATTATGTCTGTAAATGAGTAGAAGCAATTCCTAGCCCAACAAATGATGCTAGAGTAGTTGTAAAATTTCTCAAAAAGCATTTTACTCGTTTTAGAGTACCTAGAGCAATCATAAGTGACCAAAGAACACATTTTTTCAATAGTCAATTTGAAAAGTTACTTAACAAATATAGGGTTATACATAGAATTTCCACTCCTTATCGCTTACAAACAAGTGGGCAGGCTGAAATTTTAAATAGGGAATTTAAAAGAAATCTTGAGAAAACTGTTAGCAATTCTAGGAAGGATTAGGCAAACAAACTTGACAATGTTTTATGGGCTTATAGAACTGCATATAAGACACCTATAGGAATGTCCCTATTTAGATTTATCTATGGAAAAGCTTGCCATTCACCTGTTGAGCTAGAATTCAAAGCATTATGGGCACTCACATTACTTAATTTTGACAGGAATACGGTAGGTGAACAAAGAAGGCTCCAACTTAATGAGCTAGAGGAATTCAGGTTGTTTAGCTATGAGAATGCCCTAAATTATAAAGAGAAAACCAAGAAATAGCATGATCAAAGGATTCAAAGGAAGGATTTTCAACCCGGACAACAAGTTCTGCTTTATAAATCTAGGTTGAGGTCATTTCCTAGAAAAATAAAGTCAATATAGTCTGGTTGTTACACAATTCACAAGGTTTTCCCTCATGGAGCTGTAGAACTATGCAGTCATAAAGGGCAACCATTTAAGGTCAATGGTCAAAGACTAAAGCCTTATCTATCCAATGACCAAGCAGTAGTTACTAAAATTCAGCTACTGCAATCACCCTAGCACAAGCATGCAAGCACTTGTGTCCGCTCTAAACACCAATTAGAGCAAAACTTTAAGCCAAAAAGCTTAAACTCTGAACTTTTATACATATTAATTTCTTTTTCTTTTTCTTTTTTTTATATTTTTCCTATTTGATCTTTTCTTTTTGTGTTTTGGCAAGACTCAATGAACAAAGTATGGAGACGCAACACCAAGTAACTCATCATTTCCCTTTCTGTTGCTTCTCATACTTCAATAGCTCTGTTTACAACTTCCCTCTTCTTGAGTTAATCATTTCTAGTTTAGGGGCAAGCGAGCATTTTAAAAGGAAAACATCTTTTTCTCAGAATGCTTGCCCCAGAATGCTCACCCTATCCATTTTCTCTCTCCATCTAAAAATTATTTTCCTACCAAAAAGAATTTTAATTATTTAATTATTTTTCATATTTTTCTTAACATGAATATAGGTGGTGTATCACTTAGAGGAATTTTTGCATATAGAAGGTGTGAGCGGACGACGCCTTGTGTGGCTATTGCGGGGCCGGACCTGGTCGGGCCGGCCCCATTTTGGTGTGTCGGGGAGATGAGTGTGATATATTTAAAAAATAATTTTTGCATATTTTAATGCTCAAAAGATACAAGATCAAAATCTCGTACTTAAAATAGAGTCGCCACCCGGTTCAGCTCAACCGGGAAATTTTTGGTACGATTTTCCCACCGGGTGGTTGGACCATACCTTAAGTAGAGATTCCAAGTTCGGATGATGTTATCTACTTTTCATTAGGCCAAGTTAAGATACTTCATTCTTCCTCAATCGGTTTAATCCACCCTATTTATTTGTATTTTCAGTTATTTTATTGTTTTCGCCTTTATCAAGCGATTGAAATGATAAATAAAATATTTACGACTGTAAAAGAAAAGTAAGTACAGAAAGTAAAATCATTACAAGGTTTTTAAATCCTATACATTTCTCTATGCAATAAATAAAGTACCTGAGTATCCGATATACGTCCGCCTGCAGAAGGTTGTTAGCACAGGTACAACATATTTTATTTACACTATTACAAAGCCCGGTCAGATGGTTGAAATGGGAGTTGAATGATGTTTTCCGAGAAAATTCCATTTTTGAGTAATTTTTTAGCTCAATCATTATTTTAACCGGATTATAAATGAAAAATAAAACTGCTGTCCAGAAAGTCATATCATCGACGGTATAACTGGTGCCGCCGGCGGTATGCCTGATGTCGCTGGCGACATAGGTAATGCCGCCGGCGATATCAATTACGTCACCAGCAGTATCAGCTTATGGGCAGCAGCGGTGGCAGTAAGACCGACCGAAAACTCAAAAATGATTATAAATTGACAAAAAATTAACACAAGTCAGGAGTATTAATGCCAAAGAGCTATGAGACTCAGGATTTTTACCTCGAGGTCGTGAATCCACCTCTTCGTGAACCGAATAAAACACCTCCGGGGAGCTTGTTATGACGATTTAACAATGATTTTAAGTGCTTTTTGGTTTCTAAGTTCAATTAAGCTGATTTTAACTTAAAGGCTTGTTGATTTCAACTCACAATCAGAGAGTTCAAAGAAGAAAAACCAGGAAAAATGGGTCGGAATCCCTTTTTTCTGTTTTATCTAATCCTTATCTCACTATAATCTATTTCCACCTTAAAATCTTAACCAATTCCTCCCCCTTTCTTTTTCTTCTTTTTAAGTGCGGCTCAAGGTGTGCTTTTATAGGTGAAATGGGGTGCTTTTTAGGGCCTTTTTTTAATAATTCCACCAAAAGTGGCCGAAAAGGCTGTCTGTGAAGGGACTCATTTCGAGTCATGCCACCGGCGACATGGTGATGTCGCCGACAGTATGACCCGCGGTATGGTGATACCGGAGGCGGCATGGGTGATGCCTTTGGCGGCATCAGCCTTCAGTATGCCTACAGTTAGTGGGTCAAAAAGCCAAAAAAGTCAGGAAAAGTGGTTTAATAGTTGGTAAAAAGGCATCTTTTTGACTTTTAATAATATTTTAAAGGGTATTCATTATTTAGGTGTCAATCATCGATTCAAGTTCTCCCCGAACGCATAATTGGCCACGCCGAACTGTATCCTACCAAATAAAAATTCGCGAGGAATATTATTTTGGTAATAAAAATTCCAAGGAGAATCTTTAATTTTGAGGCATTAAAATCGGGTACACGTCATCATTGTCTCATGAGAGGGACTGTAAATCCCGTGCTCACAGGCTGCCCCTCGGGGGATCACTACTGCCACAGGTCAGTATGATCACATGAAAGAGCAAGGGATAGGAATGATACCTGATGGGTGACCGGTTTATCCCTTGGTCGAGTTTACGCTTTGTGGATTGGTTGCCCCTTGGTCGGACTTACTCTTTATGGATTGCCCCTTGGTCGGGTTTATGCTTCGTAGAGATAGCCCCTTAGTCGGGTTTGTGCTTTGTAGAGATACTGTCCCTTGATCGGACTTATGCTTTGAGGAAATTATCCCTTGGTCGGACTTGAGCTTTGTAGAGATTGTCCCTTAGTCGGGTTTGTGCTTTGTGGAGATACTATCCCTTAGTCGGACTTGTGCTTTGAGGAAATTATCCCTTGGTCGGACTTGAGCTTTATAGAGATTATCCCCTGGTTGGACTTGAGCTTTGTAGAGATTGTCCCTTGGTCGGACTTAAGCTTTGTAGAGAATGTCCCTTGGTCGGGTTTCTGGTTTTGTGGAGATTGTTTGTCCCTTGGTCAGACTTGCGCTTTATGGAAATTGTCCCTCGGTCGGACTTGAGCTTTGTAGAGATTGTCCCCTGGTCGGACTTGAGCTTTGTAGAGAATGTCCCTTGGTCAGGTTTCTAGTTTTATGGAGATTGTTTGTCCCTTAGTCGGACTTGCACTTTGTGGAAATTGTCCCTCGGTCGGACTTGAGCTTTATAGAGATTGTCCCCTGATCGGACTTGAGGTTTGTAGAGAATGCCCGTTGGTCGGGTTTCTTGTTTTATGGAGATTGTTTGTCCCTTGGTCGGACTTGCGCTTTATGGAAATCGTCCCTTGGTCTGACTTGAGCTTTGTACAGATTATCCCTTGGTCGGACTTGTGTAAAAATCTGATTTGAAGGAGCGATGTCGCCGACGTCATGACTTATATTGCTGGCGGTTTGGATTGATACCGCCGGCGGTATGAGTGCCACGTGGCAGCTTTAACTGGTCAGATAATTTCAAAATTTGAACTAAAAGAGGCGATGTCGCCGGTGACATGAATGATATCGCCGACGGCATGGACGAACAGTTTCAGATAAATTAAAACTCCTCGAATTCCGTGCGGTAGTTTAAAAAGGGATGGAACTTCCCTTCTTCCTCACTATTCAGAAACCGCATCCCCCTCTCTTCTCCTCCAAATTTTTTTGATTTCTTCCTTTGTTTTTGAAATCATGAGGAGAATCAGCAAGGCTTTCAGGGGCAAATCCAAGGCTAGGGAGAGCCTGCCGGATTCTTCCGTGGAGGGATTGAAAATCCTCTCCGTTCCTACTGCATATGGCCTGAAGAAGACGGCCAAAATGTATGGTTATGGTATTAACTCTCCTATCACCAATCTGACTCCGGAGAAGGAGAAATATCTCTGTTATGTCCAGGTAATCTCACAAAAACCCGAATTACTTCTTTTTGGATTTGATTTGATTTTGCTTTAGATTTGAAAACATGCCATGATAGGGGTTTAAAATGTGAAATAGATCAGTCATATTGCATGCTTTAGGATTGATTTTTACTATTTTAGGCTTGTTGTTCGATTAATTGTGATTTTTGTGATTTTTAGCACGATGGGTGCGATTTAGGAGAAAACTGGTTCTGCCCGCACATAGTGATATCGCTGGCGACATGAGTGATGTCGCTGGCGGTATAAGTGATGCCGCTGGCAACATTAGTCCTTGCAAAAGGCTTTACGGGAGTCTGATGTCGCTTTTATTTAAGGTGATATCGTCGGCGACATGAACCATGCCGCTGGCGGTATGGGTTGATGCCGCCGGCGATATCGCTTTCAACAGAGGCTATATCAGCAGCTTTTCTGACAAAAATAAGCAGAACTGATCCATCTTGTTCTCAATTTTGCAGCCATATAAACTGACTTATACAGGGGGGATGAGCACCATCGGTGAATGGTGGCACCATATCTCAGAGAACAATCCTGAGCTCGCGCTTGCGATTAACGAGATAGGGTTTGGGGATTTGGTGCGGATTATGCCTATGTTGATGCCTAAGCTTCCTCATTCTGCAGTAATGGCCCTAACTGAAAGGTGGTCCGAGACCACTCATACCTTTCATTTCTCTTTCGAGGAAGCTATAATTACCTCCTATGATGTGGTAGCCATGACTGGCCTCCCGTGGACGGATGAGGTCATACATTTTGATGCCTACATGGATAAGTACCATATTGAGAGGCCCGTGGTAAGGCAGGTAAAGGAGTTGTTCAATCTAAAGCCCATTTCTAGGTGGCTATCCTATGGTGAGTTGTACCATCACTGGACCCGGGTGAACGTGGTACCCGAGGAGGAGAGGGAGGCTTGTGTCCGTTCTTTCATGATCTCACTACTCACTGTGCTGTTCTTCCTAATCTCGGGGAGTAAGATCAACTACGTACGTATAACCGCAATGGAAGATATGCCGGGAATTAGGAGGAAGAATTGGCCGAGGGCCATCTTAGCCCAGTTGTACCACGGCCTGGACGTGGGAGCCCGGAAGAAGGAGAAAGCCCTTTGCCTTTGCCACCTGCTACTCCAGGTATAGCTTTTTGGAAATATTTCCCTTGATAACATGCGTTCTTATTTGTTACATGACGTTATTTGAATTGATCAGTCATCATTTGTGCAGGCCTGGGCCTTCGAGCATCAGATCCTTCCGCCGATGGAGTTTAAGAAGGTTGTGCAGCCGAGCTCTCACTTCCTTGCTCGCTGGTGTGGGGGCATCGGTGGGAAGGCCAAGTACCCTACGCAGTATAGGGAGGTCCTAAGGAGCGTACGGTTGAGCTCGGTATGCAAATTTTATTAATATATTTTTTTATTATTATTATTTTATTATTTTATTTTATTTTTATTATTTTTATTTATTTATTTATTTTTGTCTATGGACTTATATTGGTTGTTTTGATGCAGCTCGTATTGGATTCGTTCGATGGGGTGGAGAACTTGTCCGAGGTTGCAAGGGTCCGAAGGGAGGTGGATGACCGCCGGTTTGTGATCGAGTGCCCCCTGTCCCAGTAATAGTATCTGGGTGAGCGCGTTCGAGGCTGGAGGTCCCTCCCGGTGGCTGCTAGACCGGTGCCTGCCGATCCTCCTAGGGGCTTATGGTGGCCTCATTTGGTGATCTCTGCCGAGGCCAACAAATCTGATTATATTAAAGGGAATGGTTGAGTGATCCCTAGCATTCCTGGCCTCTACGAGTAGCTTCTACAACGTCTACCCCCCGTGTGTCCTCGCATCCATGGAAATGATACAATTGAGTATCACAACGAGGAGGACGAGAAGAGGTGCCTCAAAGGCTTTATAGACATTGATGAGGAGGAGGATGATGAGGATGAGGGGCTTGAAGGGGACGTTGCGGTCGACCCTGAGGGGGAGGATGAGGTGGGTGCAGATGTAGCTGGCGGAAGCGTGCCGATGTCCCAAGGGGAGCAACGTTCTTTTGAGGTATGATTGTGCTTGTGTGTATGATTTTAAAGTTGTTTAGGAATGTTGTTGAAGTGTGGCTTTCATATTTTGCAGGAACCCGTGAGAAAGAGGGGCCGGGATAACCAAAGTGGACCCAGCACTATGGCGTGCCTGAGGGCATAAACTTCATGGAGGGGCGATTGGTCAATCCGTTGGAAACCACCTTCCTGTTGATGAACTCCCGAGGCGAATTCTCTCATAGGAATGTTGGCTCGAGTCGGCAAGCTCTGATTTTCATGCCTGAAAATACTACTTACGTAAGGCCTAATAATTATTTTCTTGTTAAGCCACGGATGCGGTTGTCTGAGTATTTGCCTTTTGGATTTTCCAGGTGGCGCGGAGTCACGTGGAGCAACTTGCAGAGAATAATTTTATTCTTCGGGATACCCTTATTGGACAGTCGCCCCTTGTTAAGGTATTTTATGCACATGTTAAGATGGGATGTATGTATGAATGCTATGCATGACATGCACTGTTTTCCCTAGTTTACAGGATTTCTTGGCCCTTTCTTTGTCTGATGCTGATGCAGCCCGGCGGCGGTATGAGGAGGAGACTGCGGTCTTACAGCACGTGGTATGCTGATGCTGATGCAGCCTGGTAGCCATCGCTCAGGAATGGAGAAGTAAACAAAACTTGGACCGTGCGCACCCTGGGGGCGCCAGTCATATAGGGATCAAGATGTCTGCCGGCAAACGTGCGTTTACTGCTGCTGAGGAGTCCAGTAGTGTTCCTATGACGGAGGGAAGGGAGGAAGATGATGTTGACGATTGGCTCGCATGTCCTGATGATATTTCATCCTACCCAGCCTGTAGTGGCGGGCATGCTTAGTTTTACTTTTCATTTTCATTTTGCCTTTGAGTTCTTGGTTTGTACCCCCGATACATTAGGGTTTGGATAATTTGGTTTTGTCGTGGGTTAGATGTTTTGGTACAATTTAAGTGGTTTGCGCCTCCGGGCTTTTATTTTGAATACAAAAATGAATTGTTGTTTGATAAGGCATTGGAAATATAGCATAGGATTATTTACAGGCTTTGTACAGGTCTGAAATGGAAGAAATGCTTTTGATGCCACCGGAAAATTCACTCCATGTCGCCGGCGGCATGACCCATATCGCCCAAATTGATCGCGCCAAAATAATATATACAGGTCTATCTGAAAGTCCATATCGCTGGCGGCATCATCTGATATCGCCTAAATTGGCCCTATATCACCGGCGACATTAATTACATCGCCGGCAGCTTCGCTCATATCGCCGGCGGCTTCACCCATATCGTTGGCGGCATCAATTTTCCAGCAATCTGATTTTAACCATTCTGTCCATTTCTGTCATGTTAACCCATAATCAAAAACTATGGGGTTTTCTGCAGAGTTTGGGGAATGCCGCTCGAAAAATTCAGGCTTTGGAGGTTTCGATATATCGCGGTGTGGCCCGTAAGCCGCGAATTCCTTCGAGCGACACTGTCCTTTTAGGATCCAATGGACCACATTTTCCAATTTTCGTCGTTCAAGCTTTGCCCATTGCTCGAAGAATTCTATGCTATTTTAGGGAAACCGTGTCCTAAACGCGTTTCGCTGGCGTTGTCGGACTTTTATTTTGGTATAGGTAGAATTCCACGAGGGCTATAGAATTTAGATTCTGTTGACCTATTTTTGTCTCAGTTGGCTGATAGACCTGGTTTTCAGCTCAAAGTAGTTCTGGAGTGGTGTCGTGGAGTGCCCTGATCCCATCCTGCTTGGCCATTTATGATGGCATTACTACTCATGGCGGAGTTTATGTGTGGAGTGAGCCTGATTGCTCCGCTCAGGCTACTTTCCCTCATCGGTCCTATATCAACAGGGGCTTCCCCTGTGGCTGTGGGGTTGGCCGATGTTTTGTTAAACGTGGATGCTGCTTCTATTGACTCGTTACTCATTGGGGATCAATTCATATTATTACAGGTATCTCTTGTTCTTCCTGATCCAAACATTTCTTTCTCCCATCCTTACCCGAGTTTTGTATTATAGGTCTGGCAGATGGAGAAGCTAAAGCTGAGGGAGGCACCCCGAGGGAATCCGAAAAAGTATCTTCCCGTCCATCTGAGGGAGAGAGGGCTTATACGGGCCGATTTTGATGAGTTGATATATGACGATTGGGTGCCTATCTTGAGGGGTTATACTGACATGCAGGTTCAGTGGGTTAGCCCATGGTGGAGAATTCAGGATATGGTTGTAGAATCTTAGGGAGCATGTGTTCAAATGATAGGTCTGGAGAAATCTTCATTTTATACCCCCTATTGGCTATGTCGTCAGTATGGTAAAAGACAGAGAGTCCCGATCAAATTACCCTACAATCAGATCAGAGTTTACAAAGCTAGGTGGGTCAACCATATTCAGGAGAAGTGGTCCAGGGAGGCTGTGTTTGAGATTCTGGATTATGATCAGCTTGAAACCACTGAAACTGACACATGCTACAGAGGATGGCTTACCGAGATAAGAGGTTTGCTGATCCATCAGAAGCGGTCATGGGCCTATTTTGAGGGGGAATGTACGGAGCAGGAGGAAGTTCCCTTTTCTACTAGCACACCGAGGTGGATCTCTAGGTACCGAGATGATGTTGTGGGAAGTTCGTTTTGAGTCTTCCTTTTGTCCGAACCATCAGGTTTTTTTTATTCAAATACTCTAAAATGGAACAAAATGAACCCTGTTCAAAGCTTGTCGAAGTTGTCTTAAACTTATGAATCCAGGATTCACATAAGCATAAGCATTTAGATTTTAACAAAAGAGAACTTTTATTAATTGAGATAAAATAAAGTATATGATGTTTGGTTGACATTTCCATTGATTTAACCCCCGGTGCCAACTAGCCGAGATCAGTTTTCTAGAAGGCACTCACTCTTTGCTCACATACCCTAGCTTTTGCCTCGATTGCCCTTCTCGGGTTTTCGATCTAGCGGGTTTGTCTTATCCCCTAATTTTTGCATGGTTGGTTCGCACAATACCAATCGTCGGGCATCACCCTAATTTTTGCCCGATCAGTAAAAGACTGAAAGGCAGGTGATATTACGTATGTATATTTTTTTTTTCATGTGTTGCTTTCCTGGTTTGTTTCTTTTGAATTAAACATGATAACGCTTAAGCCTGTCTTGGTTTACGGGGTTTACGAACTCGTTCCCCTCCATGTCCATAAGTTTAGCTGCCCCTTTGCTAAACAGCTTCTTTATCACATATAGTCCTTCCCAGTTTGGCCTGAATTTACCCCTCGCATCAGTGGTGGAGTGTTTCAACTGCTTGAGGACTAGATCACCGACCTTCAGGGGGAACTTTTGATGTTTTACCCGACTGTTATATGCCCGAGCGATACGTTGTTGGTACATCTGGATGTTGTCGAGGGCCTTCAGTCTTTGTTCATCCATCATGTTCAACTGTTCAAATCTTGCCCGAGTCCATTCGGATTCTTCTAACTCAGCCTCTAGAGCAACTCTTAATGAGGTCACCTGAGTTTCAACTGGCAAGACTGCTTTCATCCCGTAGACCAAGGAAAACGGAGTTTGGCCTGTCGGGGTACATATGCTGGTGCGATATCCCCAAATAGCAAAGTGTAACTTATCCACCCAATCTCTGTAACTGGCTATCATCTTAGAAAGAATCATCTTTATCGATTTATTAGCTGCCTCAACAGCTCCATTGGCTTGTGGTTTGTATGGAGGAGACCTATGGTGCTCAATCCCATACTTCTCAATCAGTGAAGCAGTTGCTCCTTGAAATTGTACCCCATTTTCTGAGACTATATGATGTGGGAGCCCATACCGAGCAAAGATATGCTTTTCCATGAACTTGGCCATCTGCCTGGCAGTGACTTTGGTGAAGGATTCGGCTTCCACCCATTTCAAAAAGTAATCCACTGCCACCACAATGAACTTATGACCATTTGTTGAGGAGGGACGGATTTCACCAATTATATCTATACCCCATACCGAGAATGGCCAAGGGGTGGATAGGTGGTGGAGCTCGGTCGGTGGCAGATGCGGCATATCTCCGTAAACCTAGCATTAGTGGCATCGTTTGACCTGGGTGATACAATCGGCCATGAGAGTGAGCTAAAAATACCCTAGTCGCTGGACCTTCTTTGCGAGGGCAAGACCATTCATATGAGGACCACAGTCACCGGCATGGACCTGGATCATTACGTTCTGAGCCTCGGAATCAGTGAGGCAACGGAGGAGTAGGTCGTCGCTAGTGCGCTTGAATAGGTCATTATCTATAATATGAAATTGGGTAGCAAGCCGCCGTAGGGTGGTACGGTCTGAGTCCGAAGAATCTGTGGGGTATTAGCCGGTCTGAAGAAATAGCGAGAACTGGAGGAGTCGATTGAACATGATATGGGGTCTTGGTGGATAGCAAAACTAACGAGCAGATATATTGCTGTTGGGGTCCTTCCCATAAGGACGCGAGAGTGGCAAGAGCATCTGCTATTTAATTCTCATCTCGAGGGACATGGCGGTACAAGCATGAGGTAAATTTCTCAGATAATTCACAGACAGCCTCAACATAAGGATGGAGAGATTCTTCTTTAACTTCCCAATCTCTAATGACCTAACGGATAACTAGAGCCGAATCTCCGATGACAGATACATGGTGTGCCTGAACCTGAAGAAGAGCCTCGAGGCCGAACAGGCAAGCTTCGTATTCAGCGCCGTTGTTGGTGATAGCGAATTCTAAACGTTTGGACAATGGGATTATCTCATTATCTAGTATGACGATGATGACTCCGAGACCTACTCCCCGGCGGTTCACAGCGCCGTCAAAGTACATTGTCCAATTGTCATCAAGGGTTGTAGCAGAGGCGAGCTGTTCATTAGGTAACTCCAAACTTTCCCTATAGTAGGAGCTGAGGGGTTGATTAGCCAAGAAATCAGCTACAGCCCACCCTTTAATGACCTTTTGGGTTACATATTCAATGTCAAACTCAGGTAGGAGAAGTAGCCATCGAGACAATTTACCGGCTAGAGTAGGGGATTGATAAAGAAACTTCATTGGATCAATTTTGGCTACGGCCTGGACTCGATAGGATTGGAAATAATGTCGCAACTTCTTAGTGAGCCAAACCATGGTAGCACAAGTTTTCTCTACAATCGAATATCGGGTTTTATAATCTAACAGCTACTTGCTCAGGTAGTAGATGGCATGCTCGCGCTTATCATCATGTTCTTGGACAAGCATGGCTCGGCCGGACGTTTCTTCAATGGCCAGATAAAGGATGAGTGGTTTCCCTGGGATGGAGGGTGTCAAGACGGGTGGATTGACAAGGTATGCCTTGATTTTGTCGAATGCTACTTGGTAGTGATTGTTCCATACCACGGGTTGCTGTTTCTTTAACAACTTAAAGATGGGTTCGCAGATGGTAGTGAGGCTGGTAATGAATCGACTAACATACTGTAAGGACCCTAAAAATGATCAAACCTCTTTCTCCATCTTAGGGGAAGGCATATCCCTGATGGCTTTGGCTTTGTTCGGATCCATTTCAATCCCTTTTTGGCTAACCATGTGTCCTAACAGCTTGTCAGAGGTAACTCCAAATACGCATTTCTTTGGATTCAGACGAAGATTATACTTTTCAATGCGAGTCATGAACTTGTCAAGAACAGCAGGGTGTTCCTCTCGAGTGGCGGATTTCATAATCATGTCGTCCACATACACTTCCACTTCTTTATAGATCATGTCGTGTAGGAGGGCAGTTACAGCTCGCTGATAAGTGGCTTCAGCATTTTTCAACCCGAATGGCATTACCTTATAGCAATACACCCCCCACTCAGTGATGAATGTTGTTTTGACTTTGTCGGCAATATTAACCAGGATCTGATTATATCCTGAGAACCCATCCATGAACGAATACATAGCCGCCCTGGCGGCACTATCAATTAGGACATCGATGTGCGGGAGAGGGAAGTCGTCCTTCGGTGAGGCTTTATTGAGGTCTCGAAAGTCTACGCAGACTCAGACTCTACCATCCTTCTTGGTACCGGGATGATGTTGGACAACCAAGTCGGGTATTCTACTACTTCTATGAATCGAGCTTCGATCAACCTCGAAACCTCTGTCTTAACTTATTCTGCCCATTCAGGTCTCAACCGGCTAAGCTTCTGTTTGACAGGTCAGAATTTAGGATCAGTTGGGATCCTATGTTCGGCGATTTTTCGGTCAACCCCAGGCATGTCTTCTTACGACCAGGCAAAAGCGTTAACATAATTTTTAAGCACTTTTATGATCTCACTTCTTTCCTCGGGAGTTAAATCTTTGGAAATGGTTACCATTTTGGGATTATCATCCATACTTAGGTTTATTTCACTTAATAGAGTTTCACTAATGCCAAAAACATTATGCATATTGTTATGTGAATGCATGGTTCCATCAGGAAAGACATCAAACAAGTAAGCCGAACGGGAGTTATTCATTGCGTAAAAAGCCTCATAAGCGGCATTATTTGTATTAAAAACATCAGAAATATTAAAAATTACATCATCCATATCCTCCTCTATAGGCAGAGGGGCTTCAGTGGCAGCATCGATGGGAGAGGTGTTCTCTGTATCATCTATCAGGGTGGTGCTTAGGTTGCGCTCCAAAGTGGTCTTTTGGGTAGTGGTGAGCGACGACTCTTCAGATAGGTCAGCCTTTTCGGTTAGAGTCCTGGCGAGCTTTTCTACTATAGCCATCATGGCATCTTCTTTCCCATTACCCTTCCAGCCTTTCTTCATTAGCAATGCCATAGCTTTTATCACGATTGCCACGGCATCCTCAATTTCTGGATCGATAGGCTCATCTTCAGGATACATCTTGTCTTTCCCCTTATCCTTATCAGAAATCACGTTGACACGCGCATCAAACTCCGTAGGCTCAGGTTCAGTTAAAACTATCATGTGACCTTTAAAGACATCTTTAAAGATCTCAAAGCCGGGTCACATTTTCCCGCCATGCTCGATTGGTTCGGGCTCCCCTTTACAAGACCTCTTTCCCTAGATTTCACAAGCAGTGACCATGAGGCAATAAGCATAAGGGATGCGACGATAGGCTTTTCTAGGTTTATATCCTAGTCCAGCTCCATGGATAAGGATTTTTGGTTCCAACGCCTCAATAATTCCCTGTTCGTTTATTCCTCCACCTCTGCTAGGCTTGTAACTAGACTTCTTCATCAGTTTGCCCATACCCGCGTGGAGGTAGCTGTACCAAAGGGGAGGAGGTTTTTGAGCTTTATTAATCATGGCAATCTGGAGGCCCTTTTTCTAGATTAGCTTTGGCTTTCATAACGGCTATGACGGAAGCAAGATCGGCCTCTATAGTCACTATTTTGCCCTCACGGATTAGCTTGATTTTTTGGTGTAGTGTGGAGGGAACTGTGCCTAAATCATGGAGCCATGGCAGGCCAAGCAACAGAGAATAGGTAACAGGAATGTCAAGGAAGGTGAAACGTACATTGCTTGTGACACCTTCGACAGTGACTCCTGCCTCAAAGGTCCTAATTACATTGCGCTTTGAATCGTCATAAGCTCTAATAACTGTGCTGGACCTTTCAAGCATGTCCTCTAGTAGTCCCAGATGAGGAAGGATCTTTAGAGGGCATAGGTTTAGGGCGGAGCCATCATCCACCATGATGCACGGGATGACCTTATCAAGAATTTAAATCCGGATGAATAAGGCCCTATTATGATCCCTTCCTTCAAGTGTAAGATCAAAACTGTCAAATATGATCTGAGGCCCTTTTCTCGGGGGAATGCCTTCTCCTATTGTAGCGCACATCTTAACGACCGAGGTGGTTGGATTAGCTTCCAGATCAAGGATTCGTTTGATCAAACCCTTACGATGGCTTTCAGAGTCAATTACCAGTTGCCAGATGCTGTATCGGGCTTGGGTGTTTTTCAACTGGGTAATAAGGGGGTCAACCTCAAGACTGGTAGGAATAGACTGAGGTGGAGAAGAGGGCCTTGCAGTAGTTCCAACCCTGCCAGGAACCGGATCTTTGTTTAGACGGAGATACCGGTCTTTCGGTTGATATACTTGACCACTTCAGGTGATATTGAGGACATTATCGAGTAAGACGCTCTTGGTGGCTCGCGTCTCAAATAGGTACTGTTGCTCTTCGGAGTTCGAATCCGGGTCTTGTAGTTCATATTTATCCACACTAAAAAGGTCATGGTGGTTGACCTTGAATAAGTTGGTACTTATGGCCTTGGATTCTCGAGCCATTTCCCCATCCTCATCAGAGTAGTTCTCCTTTGAAACAAAAGAATCTACGCTGAATAGTGCCTTCCCTTCATCTTTCTTTCTCTTTGCCACAAATGGTTTAGGCCTGCGACTCTCTTGCATTGGTTGGCTTGGATCAATTTCCATTCCCTGAATGGAGTTGACTCCTGGGTTGGCCTGATTGATAAGGTCAAAAACTGAGCAAGATGGTAGACCTGAACCGATGACCATGACGGAGTTACTACTGCTCGGACCCCAAGCGAGGAGATCAAAGACTGTGGCTTCGGGTAAACCAGATTGGACCATTCCAACCTTACTTCCAAAGTTGGGTAAAGGGTTATTCATGGTGCTTGGGGCTTTATCTGGTTCAGCAATCTTTGCCTCGCTAACCAACCGCTGAATAGCTGAGAGCAGGGCCTTGCAGTTGTTGGTTTGGTGCCCCACCTAAACGTGATAATTACAGAAGTTATTCTTATCTTTAGGTCTGGGTGGCTTGTATTCCTGAATGGACTGTATAAAACCTGCTTCCCTCAAGCATTGGAAGATGACCCGCAGGGGCAATTTATAGGGGTTGGTCAAAATAAAAGGAGGGCGAGGAGACTAGACTGTGGTAATCATTGATGGAGCCAGATTGGTTGTAAGTGGTATAGCGGGGGCGTGAGAAATGGCTTGTATAGCAGTCGGTGTTTTTGGCTTAGCCGGCACTAGGGCGGAGGGTTGAGCTTCATTCTTCCTAAGCCATGGTTTACCTGCTCTTTTGGCCTTTTCACGTTCTGCCTTGCGCTCAATTTTCTCAGCTTTCTCAAACACAGCCTTGTTAGAAAGAAAGGAATCTGTAGCTATTTCCTTGCGGAACAGGGGGAGAGATCCTTCGAGGAGTTTGACAATCATTTCCTCAAGGCTAAGCTTGGACTTCATCAAGACCTAGGTCGATATCCATCTATTGAAGTACTACTTAAAGGTTTCGTTGGGCATTTGACGGACCCTCTTAAGATGTTGGAGGGTCATCTCCATCATAGTATTGAAACCATAATGCACTTTAAATGCCTCAAATAAGAGAGTCCAGTCGGTGATAATATGCTGTGGCAAAGTGTGGTACCACTCGAGTGTAGGTCCCCGAAGAGAACAAAGAAACATCTTAGCCAACACCTTAATTCTTAGCTTCTTTACCCGCATCACCCTTTCGTACATTATGATGTGAGAGGCGGGTGCTCCTGAGCCATCATAATGAGCCATGTGTGGCATAGTAAAATTGTCAGGGACCTAATCCTCGTCCCTTTTAGGTTTTTTATTAATGATGAGGCGGTTGATGTAAGCTTGGATCTCTGGTGTCATGCCCGGAGGCTGCGTGACCTGGTCGCTAACCGATTTGCGAGAGATGGTTGGGGCTTCAGGTGTCGCGCCCGAAGAATGCGCGACCTGGTCGTTGACTGTTTAAGAAGCTATCATTTGTCGAACAAAACCAGCTACCTCAGGTGTCACGCCTAGAGGTTGCATGACCTGGTCGTTGAATGTCGGAGGCAGCGTAGGGCGGATAGTCAGATGGCTGGCGAATGGATTTTGGGGGTAGGTGGTGCTTTTAGGAGTTACAACAAACTACGGAGGCGTGAATGAGGGTAGTGGCCGAGATACCGGGCTTTGGTGATTGAATATCAAAGGAGTGGAGTTTTAGGCGAAGGGTCTCGGGTTGAAAGGCACAACTGGTGGAGTGGTTGAAGCCGACAAGAGAGCTGAAGTCTACCCAAACTGGAATGGACTCGTCAAGGGTTGGGTTGATTAAAACACAGGTGCGATAGGTCTCGCCTCTACTAAGCTGGTCGACATTTGTGTTGAACTATTTGGGGCCTGGATGTCAGATGCCGGTACTCGCTCAGAATTCCTGTCTTCCAGAGCTCGCTTAACTGCTGCCTGGACCGTAGTTTGGATAGAGGCTTGGAAAGCATCTGAGTTTAAGAATTGCATTATGGCACTGGTGAAGTCAAAACCAGGGGGTGGTTGGGATCCTGTTCCCGAGCTGGAAGTGGGACCCAAGTGCTCTTCTAGAGGAGGGGTCCCTTCATTTCTTGGGAAAGACATAGTTGGTCGAGAGGGACTTTGGCTCAACTAAACTTGTTCTAAATCTGATTCCTTGCTAGAATTGGTATTGGGAATTCCTTCGACTTTCGTGGTGGCAACCGGGGTCGGAGGATGATGTATCAGGCGATGTTCTATCCTTTTCCAGGCTGAAATGCGACGGTCAGTGCGCCTCCTCCTAGCTGAAATGGTAGGCAGCAGATCAGACCATGAATGGATTGGTGAATGGTATGCGTGGTATGCATGCCTTTCGTGCCTTGGGAATGATGTGTAATGCGCATGGCTGCACATAGATGTGGTTCGAGATGATGTGATGGCTTATCCCTCCAACATACGTGAGACGTCTGTACTTTACGTCATACATAGCGATATATGGTGACGCAACGGAGATACGAGAGAAGTCCTACGTATGTTGCTAAACCTCTTCCACGGGTGGAAGTGGTAAGGGTAAGCGGATTCATTGTCGGCTCTTAGAGCCGATGCATGGGGGGTGCATGATCATAGAGTACATGGCACGCGAATCGTCCCTCTTCTAACCTTATGACTCCCGCGCAATGCCTCTTTGGAAGGATGGAGTTTGGCCTCTTCACAGGTAATGGCGAAAAAAGCGCGTCCCAATTGTTTTATTTTTTTGGTTAATCCTAAGGGGGATGATGTGCTAAGGTTTTTTCTAGCGCGGCTTTGGTATGGGGTTATTGATGTAGAAGGTTCTCGTTTACCTTGATTCCACATCACTCGACCACTACCTAAATAGGTGCGATCGTAGGAGTTTACGTGTTGGTTAAAACGAGTGATCCACCCACTAGGCATCCTCAATTCCAACAGGGCATGAGTGATACTTCGCGAGCTTCTCGAATGAAATAGGGCACCTACAATTACCGAACTATCTACACGCGTGAGGATAAAATGTCATAAGAAAAGAATGAAGTTTTAATTTGGCCAATGATTTCAATACATCATCAAAATCTTTTAAACTATAAAACAAGATTGAAGTTTAAAAAAAATCCCCAGCGGAGTCGCCACTGTGAGCGGACGACGCCTCGCGCGGCTATTACGGGGCTGGACCCGTTTTGGTGTATCGGGGAGATGAGTGTGATATATTTAAAAAATGATTTTTGCGTATTTTAATGCTCAAAAGATACGAGATCGAAATCCCGTACTTAAAATAGAGTCGCCACCCGGTTCAGCTCAACCGGGAAATTTTTGGTACGATTTTCCCATCGGGTGGTTGGACCATATCTTAAGTAGAGATTCCGAGTTCGGATGATGTTATCTACTTTTCATTAGGTCAAGTTAAGATACTTCATTCTTCCTCAATTGGTTTAATCCACCCTATTTATTTGTATTTTCAGTTATTTTGTTGTTTTTGAGTTTATCAAGCGATTGAAACGATAAATAAAATATTTACGACTGTAAAAGAAAAGTAAGTATAGAAAGTAAAATCATTACAAGGTTTTCAAATCCTATACATTTCTCTATGCAATAAATAAAGTACCTGAGTATCCGATATACGTCCGCCTGCAGAATGTTGTTAGCACAGGTACAGCATATTTTATTTACAGTATTACAAAGCCCGGTCAGATGGCTGAAATGGGAGTTGAACGATGTTTTCCGAGTAAATTCCATTTTTGAGTAATTTTTAGGCTCAATCATTATTTTAACCGGATTATAAATGAAAAATAAAACTGTTATCCGGAAAGTCATATCACCGACGGTATAACTGATGCCGCCGGCGGCATGCCTGATGTCACTGGCGACATCAATTATGTCACCGGCGGTATCAGCTTGTGGGCAGCAGCGGTGGTAGTAAGACCGACCAAAAACTCAAAAACGAATATAAATTGACAAAAAATTAACACAAGTTAGGAGTATTAATGCCAAAGAGCTATGAGACTCAGGATTTTTACCTCGAGGTCGTGAATCCACCTCTTCGTAAACCGAATAAAACACCTCCGGGGAGCTTGTTACGACGATTTAACAATGATTTTAAGTGCTTTTTGGTTTCTAAGTTCAATTAAGCTGATTTTAACTTAAAGGCTTGTCAATTTCAACTCACAATCAGAGAGTTCAAAGAAGAAAAATCAGGAAAAATGGGTCGGAATCCCTTTTTTCTGTTTTATCTAATTCTTATCTCACTATAATCTATTTCCACCATAAATTCTTAACCAATTCCTCCCCCTTTCTTTTTCTTCTTTTTAAGTGCAGCTCAAGGTGTGCTTTTATAGGTGAAATGGGGTGCTTTTTGGGGCCTTTTTTAATAATTCCACCGAAAGTGGCCGAAAAGGCTGTCTGTGAAGGGACCCATTTCGAGTCATACCGCCGGCGACATCACCATGTCGCCGGCGGTATGGTGATACCGCCGGCGGCATGGGTGATGCCTATGGCGGCATCAGCCTTCAGTATGCCGACAGTTAGTGGGTTAAAAAGCCAAAAAAGTCGAAAAAAGTGGTTTAATAGTGGGTAAAAATGCATCTTTTTGACTTTTAACAAAATTTAAAGGGTATTCATTATTTGGGTGTCAATCATCGATTTAAGTTCTCTCCGGACGCGTAATTGGCCACGCCGAACTGTATCCTACCAAATAAAAATTCGCGAGGAATATCATTTTGGTAATAAAAATTCTAAGGAGAATCTTTAATTTTGAGGCATTAAAATCGGGTACACGTCATCATCGTCTCGCGAGAGGGACTGCAAAATCCCGTGCTCACAGAAGGCAAAATTCATCAATACTTCTTACACCTTTTTGCATGCTTGGATTTCTATTGGACCCTTAAATCTAATTTTGATTAAATAAAATTGTCCTAGTTAATCCCCTCTAAAAGTGATAGTTTTTTAGAAGAATTTCAAAAGTTCAACTCCACACTTTCTCTCACTTCCTGATTTTCACTCTCTCCACCTTTCATTACTGTTCATCTTCTCCAATCTCTCTTTCTACAAAAACTTCTCTCGACCAACCAAGGTTTCCACCCGCAAACAGAAATCTTTAGCCTCTACTCAAGGGAGATCAGTAATACCCATGTCTATATCCATTTCCAATGAACCTATTAAACTCATTCCCGATCACATGCTTTAGAAAATAGGGGAAGTCAAAGGCCAGCATGAAGAGGAGCGCTACCTAGCTTTCAAGGATCATGAAATCATCCCCTCTCATGCCTTTAATTGGGATTCACTCAAAACCCTAGGGCTAGACAAATCAATTTCTGACCTTCTCAAGGGTGGTGGTTTTGAGGAGTTCGCGGTGAAAGAAGACCATGCATACAAAGAACTAACTATGGAGTTTTTAGTAAACTTCTCTGAAAACACTTTTGTCCAAAAATTTGATGCTCCACGAAGGTATGTTTTCGGCTTTTTGGCCAAAAAAGGGGTTTGTCGATTGATGATATGAACAAGCAACTAGGAATTCCAAAAGACGTATTATTAATAGAGGAGTACCAGAATGCCCACCGCTCAATTCTAGAAGATTTTAGTAAAGATGCCTTTTGGGAAGAACTCACCGAGAAAACAAAATTCAAAGACAACAATGCTCGCCATTCTCGCGATTACAAGCACAAGATTGTGAACAAATTTCTGGCAAGCATAATATTTGGAAAAACAACCAATCCAATGTCTCTGAGGATGATTTATTTGCACTATATTGCATGGAATGAAAGGAGAAGATGAATGTGGGAAGTTTTCTGACAAAGTTTCTTCTGGGACTACCAAAGAAGACCAATAAATACATCTTACAAGGTACTTATATCACCAAGACTGCAAAGAGTGTTGGAAACAATGATCCGGAACACAGATAATCTGGATCAGGTTTTAAGTAAATAAAACCTAAGTATAACTTATCCGGTCAACTAAATGTAACAGGACCTAAGTATAAAAAGACTTAAGTCATTATATCCAGACAACCAAGTTATCATCAAGACCGAGATAAGACTATTACCTAAGTATAAGTGGATTAGCATCCGGTTAGAGTTTGGAAAGGAAACAAACTGCTAACTTTCCTACAACAGCATCCGAAAGACAAACTGATTGAAGCTACATCCAGATTAGATAAATCTGAAGATATCTTGAAGATTTCATTCAAAGACAAAGGGAATGATTTCTAAATAATTCCCTTCCCTTCATTTGGTCTTAGCTGTCATCAATACCTTTCCTATACCAAGGACGAAAGTGACAGCTAACATCTTTTCAGAAAAGGACAGAAGAGCTGACACTGGAAAGAAAAAAAGGTAACAACCTTTTTAATATAGACCAATGACAAATGCGCGTGGAGCACACAGATTGGACCACTGGCTAAAAGTTGGTGCATTACAAAAAGCCAAGGAAAATGATCACTGACAACTTTTTAGCCTAAATCCCCAGGAATCAAACGGGTCAAAATTTAGTCTAATGGATTGATCAATGGCTCTGGATGCGCCACATACAACCTAATCAGGGGTGAAGATTTAATGCAAGTTCAACAACCCACAACAGCTACATTTATGATAGAAGCCTATAAAAGGGAAGCTTCACTAAATTAGAAGGTTGGCTGGTTGATTTACAAAAACAAGTAACAAAGCACAAGCATACAATCAATTCACAATCACTCCAAGAACCAAAGCAAATATCAAATCTGTTTGTAAGGATTCCCAAGTAAGCTATAAACTTGAGGAACTTTAAAACTCATAATCTTTGTGAAATCAAGGTATTGTAGTCGGGACTCAGCTAGTAGTTGGAGCTTCTAGTGGTATATCCCTGAAGAACTCAGATTGGAATCTAGGAAGATTCAAGTGGTATATTATTCTGAAGTGAAAGGACTCAGCTTGGAGTGGACTCTTCAAGTGGTATATCCTACTTTTGGATGGAGTCACCATCTGGAGATAAGTGCAGAGGACTCAACTAGGAGTTAGTGCTTCTAATGGTATATCCTACTTCTGGAAGAAGATAAAATCTCTGGAGACAAGTTGCAAGGCTTAATTCATGCCAGTTGAAAAGGAATTCACTAGTGGAAAAGCTCAGAGCAAGGAAGCTCTGGGGATTTGAGTAAGCGGGGCCGAACCAGGATAAAACTCTTGTGATTGAATTTCTTTAACTTTGCATTTAATTTACTGCATTTATTTTATTTGCATCATCTGGGCCATAGATATCCGAAACATTCAAACACGCTACATAAAGACTTTTTATCGTCTATTAATTCCGCAAAAAGAGGTCAATCACCCCTCTCTGACCTTATAATAAACACACAAGGACTAACAAAGAGCATAATCACACCACTTTCCCTCTATTGTTTAACACTGGTTTGCTATCCTGAACCTATGGAATTCAACAATATGAACAAGTTTGACATTTCTAAGAAAGTGGGAAATCAATGGCTTTTATAAAAGGATGCTCTAGCCTTGGAGGAACAGAAGAAAAAGAGAAAGATGAAGGAGGAAGGGACAAGCATTACTGCTTCGAAGAAGAGAAAAGTAGTCACCAAAATTTCAGTCTCTAATTTGGGAAAGAGACTAGCCGAAGAGGACAAATTGGCTTTCTTGGAAAAACATGATGGATCATCCATGAAGGAGGTTTGGAGTGTCATTGAGAAATTATTGGAGGAAAGAAATGCTTACCATACTTGGAAGGATGAAATGGAGAGAAGAGTAAGGAGATTAGAAGATGACGCTTTGTGCTCTTTCTTGGATATTGTCAAAGCCACACCAACTCATGAACTAATGGTAAGGCTCAATGACCCTGTAATCTCTACCTCAATAAACAAGGAAGAATCCAATGATAGTAAGGAAGTTCTAGATGAGGTGATACAACCAATTGCTCCTAAACCCATTGAGTAAACTTCCTGAACTTTTCTCATTTCAATTTATGTTTATCCTTTGAGAGGCATACCCCTTATACACTTGCCCCTGCTGCTATGTTTTGCTTATTTCTCACGCCCCTTGAGGTTGCACTTCAATTTCTGTCTATGCAAGTTGGTAACCATATTTTCTGCTGTGATTACATCATTGCTACTTGGTAAAATCAGTTCACACACAAAAAGCCTTTCATTTGACCTACCCAACCCTAAGCCAACATTACAACCCATGAAACGGCCTTTTGATTGTGCTAGTGATCAGTACTTTAAGTGGTCGAGATAGGATTCTTAATCAAGCCTATGGACTTATGTTTACTATGTGTAGTTGTGGAGTGATTTCACAAAAACTTACCCCAAACACTTTGAGTGAATGGAGTGACGTCCTTGGTGAGGAAGTTGGTTTCATCTCTGAAATAGTTATTGGTAAACTAGTTCTAAATTATTGTCTTAATATGTTTTTGAGATTTAGTTGCATGCTAAGTGTGGGGGTATTCATCCCTAATCTTAAACTTTATATTTTGAGTAGACTAGTCTATTTTTTAAGCAAAGGTTCAATTGCTAATTGCCACTTTTGTTTTCTCTTTTTCCTGTTTTCTTTTCTTCGCTTTTTATGTCTGCTTATTTCTCTTTCTTATGTTCTCTTTTCTTGTTTCTCTGTCTTAAAGTGCTTTGCTTGAGGACAAGCAACAATCTAAGTGTGGGGAATTTGATAAGAGTAATTTATACCACAAAAACACTAGTTACTTAGCACTAAAAGTACTCATTTGTATAAGGAAACCATGTGATTTATTGGTATTTTTGCATAATTTCAGGAATCATTTAGAAACACTTGCGCTTGCATCACATGAAGTGGAAACTGGACGGAGCAAGCAAGGAGAGGAGCAGAGCAAGCACACGGAGCAGGGAAAGCACAAAGCGGAGCAGGTGTTAGCACAGGTCCGTTCCGGCCCGATGAGGAATTATGCCTATTTCGTTCAGTGATCAGACAAAAGAGCCAAAAAGGACCGAATTGTCATCCAAAATCCGAAATTCAAAAATCCACATTCCAGGAAAGCTTCAATTTAGCATTTCCTACTAAAAAGTAAAAAGTCAAAGTTTGGTCAAACATAGGTAATTAGCTCGCTAATTACCCATCTACAGTAAAAAATTTCAAATCTTACCTAGATATGGCAAGGATTTACGGGATTTAAAGTAAAATCTTGTCAGATAGGTAATTAGCCGCCGACGAATTACCTACCTTCTATAAATAAGGGCTCACCCCCTCATTTCAACAAACGAAGACGAGAAAAATCACAAAAATCCATACGTCCACCTTTGATTTCGGGAGGCCCGAAAGCCCCGAAAATCTGTCAAAACACACTCAAATTCGAGCTTCATCACTGACATTCGGTGTAAGCTCATTTTTCTGTCTTTTTAGATCAAGATCTCACAGTGATTTTCGGTCTAAAAATGACTCAATTTACCAAAAAAAACCCCACATTTTCTATAGGAATAATCCAAGATTATAGCCATAACTTGGGTTAAACCTATTTTCCAAACAAATCACACTCTTTGACAACTTCGATCATGCACCGGCTGTCAAGTCATCCTGGAGCATAACTTTAAAACTCATTCAAGCTCATTTTATTATTATTTATTATTGCACATTGCATTTCATTTCTCTGGTTAAGTGCTTAAACTATAAATGTGCAAATAAGCTCACAGGTATGGATGGAACATCGAGAACGTGAGAAAACTCTATCCGAGTTTCCAGGCCAGAACATAAACGCTATCGTTACTCTGTCGAAAGTTAGGTAGCAAATATCTATTTATTTATGCCGTTATAATGTCTATTTTATTTCTTGAATTTAATTCTCAAATAAAGCTATTGTAATGCAGAAACTACCACACATTCTAATATTCCAAAATTAATCTAAACAATTTGAACAATATGGGTAGCTGTTCTGTCCAAACTCAAAATCTCACTTTCTTTTCGGTGTAAAAATCTCATTTTGGATCAATGTACCATAATTCCCAGTGGAGCTGAACCGGAATTTTATTTTTAAATAAAGTAAAAATGCTTTATTTTAAAAATATTTTTTTATCAATAAAATGTGTAAATACATTTCTCAATATAATCACAATGTTGGCTTATATAAAGTTATATTTTTCACATTCAATAAGTTTACGTGAAAGATAATAAAAATAACTTTTCTCTTTAATGAAATCCAGCATTTTATTATAAAAGAGGCACATGCATTTAAATGAATCGGATTTTCTCAAACCAAATCAAACGTCGCGGTTTCCTCAAACTGCACTGAATCGTGCCCGCGCCCCGCACCCCACGTGCTAACCCATAAATAAAACCTTCGCCCGCTCACAGCATGGAAAACACGAGGTTGAGCAGAGCGAGCATCAAATTAAACCGGACCTTAAGGAAGAAGCCCAGACCCAAGGAAAAGGGGAGGAGAAGCCAGAAATATAAGAACTTCTAGAAAGATGCTTTACTTGAAGCGATGGAAGACCTCCCACTTGTGGGCGGTGCATTTTGTCCTTTTGCAATCAAGTTTAAGAAAGTGGTGTACATCCCTTGCAAGTTAGAACTGTCAAACCTATTTTGATTGGATAATTTATTGAACTTGACATCATTTTGGGCAAGTGGCATCTCTAGAAAGGTCCACTTGCCACTGTATATTAAGAACTAAGTCTCACATGTGAGACATGCTTTTGATTGGTTACTTTTCACAACTTTTATCTGTAAAAACTCTTTGAATATCTATTTAGACCATGTTCATGATTTCCAGAAATTCATTGAGTTTTATCCTTATCATTATGAACAACTAAAGCCGATGCAAGCACTGTCAGCAAGTATGAGAAGCTAATATGGTATGATCGCTCCTGTTCTTTCACTCTTAACTTTAATTATAATTGATTGTCTTATATTTGTGCTCAATAACTTGTAAGTCTAATCAACTTATGCCTAAAATCGAGATGGAGAATTGTAACACGGACTAAAATATAAGACATAACGAACCAAGAGGTGGCTGGATAGTGCGAGGGGTTTCTATTTAGTTAGAATGCTTATCTATTCATTATGCTTAAAGGGGACACTTACGAAGGAAAACCTATAAGTTAACCTTTATAGAAACTAAACACGAGGCAAAAGCCACGTTTGGTACATGTGGAACAAGAAGCCTAGATCAAAATGCTAAAAATATGTTAAGATGAAAGAAGGGAGTGATTAACCATGCTTGACTGCTTGTTGGCTATGCTTGCCCCATTATAATATTGTTAGGAGCAACCATTTAGAGCAATCACTTTACTTTTTGCAATCACTTTGCTTTTCAGTACTTTAGTCAAATTAACTTGTTCAGTATTTAAACTCACTAGTTCACATCTTAGTTTAAAATATTTCCTTTGCTCCATGAGAAATACGACTTTATACTTACCCCGTACTACAAATCACGACCTAATGCACTTACTAAGCAACCAATACATATATAAATTATAACTTAATTAATTTATTTAACATGATTTATAATATTCTTAAAAGTCTTAAATTACAATTTTCAATAATTTTCAAACTACCGAACAATATAATCGTAGTGGCCAATTCAATAATTCTCGAACTACTGAACTCCATAATCTTAGCCGCCCACACAACCATTTCAACATTTCATTCTCTGTATAATTTTTTTTTTCTAATTATTATAACATGCATTTCATTTATTAATTCTAAATAATAATTTACTCTATCGAACTAATAAAGTTATATCGTTGGGAAATAATTCAATAGCATTTATCTATTATAATAAGAAAAATCGAAATAATCGACCAAACCAACTGATTTAAATTTGGTCGGTTCGATTCGGTTATTATTTATTTTGGTTTTCTATTCGATTTGAATTTTATAAGGTATTCGGTTTTCGATGTATTCAGTTTGGTTATTCAACCGAATCGACCAATAAACACCCTTACTAACCGCAGATAAAATAGACCCAAAAAACTTACTGAAACTAAAAAAATCACATAATATGAATTTAGTAGGCAATCCAGAAAATAACTAGTAGGAGATGATCACAAAACTCTTCTCTTACCAGAGAAAGAATTTCAGCGAAAACAATTCACCATATCGCTGAATAAGAGAACTTTTTGCATAAATTTCAACACAAGATTTAACCAACAATATCACACGATCAGGAATTAAAAAAAATGATAAATTTCAAAAAAGATTTCACACTTTTTTGAAAAAGAGGATATGTAAAATTTTTTTTAAAAAAACAGGTTGTTAGTCCGTTAATAATGTTGATTTGAAGAGGGGTACTCGTGGAAACCCACATATTTTTCTTTCTTAAAAGATTATTTCATTTTCATATATTAAAACAATAAAAAATATATACTACATCCATCAAGAATAAAACTTCAACCTCCATCATCATCATCACTTTTCACTTCTATGTTCCATTGTTGAACCCAATTCCCGAGAGAAAAAGGAAAATAGAAATGGCAACCCTAATATTTCCTATCCTTTTTTTTTCTTTTCATTTTACCAATCACCTATTTTTGCTTCGTTGGTCCTTATCTCCTTCTTCCTCTACCACCCTCGAGCTTCTTCTCAACCGTCGTCTTTCCTTACAAGCTTATGCACCTCAAGTTTCTAGTGGGTCCTCTTCATTCTTCTCTCATCTATCCATTTAGCAATTGAAGTCATCTCACATCGTTTGATGTTCTTATGTCTATGCTAATTAATTTAAATTGGGTTAAAAATGAAATTGAATTGGGTTTAAAGGTGTAACTGAAAGTTGATGTTTGGCTCTCTGAAATTGCTCGGAAAATAAAAGTGCTCAGAGCTGCAATTTATTTCGACGAGGAGACGACTAACACATTAAATGCGCTTCTTGGGTTGTAATCGGAGAAAATAGGCTAAATTCATCAAGAAACCCTTAAACTTGGCATAAAAAATCAGATATCACCATTAACTTTTAAAAATTTCAACTAGCCCCTTGAACTCGGTAAAAGTGTACCAGTTTTGCCCCCTCATTGTCACGTGTCAGCTTCTGGTTGGTTTGACTTTTTAAAGATGTCCTTTTTTTATTTTTTCTTCCTCCAATCAAAAGCCAACACATGGTAATGAGGGGGCAAACTGTTGCATTTTTACCAAGTTTATGTGGCTAGTTGGAACTTTTAAAAGTTCATGGTGGCATCTGATTTTTGTGCCAAGTTAAGGAAGTTCTTAATGTATTAGGCTGAGAAAATGTGTTAGAGTTAGGGATTTTATACAGTAAATTTAAAGGAGTAAAAGAGAGTAAAAAGTGGATTTCCATTATTTTCCATGTAGAAGTCACTAAAATTATCGGAGTGACCAAAAGTTTCTTTATTTGCTAACAGTTTGAATCCTCATATCCGGTTTTGAAAAAAAAATTCACAAACCCTCTCTTGCAAAAGTGTGAAATCATAGGTTACTTTTTTTAAGTTTACTCTTAAAAAAATGCTAAATCTTTAAGGATTTAATATATACAAATTCACCAAACATACAAATCTACGGAAATCAAACGCATGCAACCCCAGATCCATGGATGATAGCTCTAATACCAAATATTGGATTTTAATCCCTAAATAACTCAAATAAACACGTATAAAAATAAAGAACACACAGCGATTTTTAATGTGTTTCCTCAATCTGCGAGTATTTTATTTACGACAGATGTAGTCAATGCACGTTAAGTATTGTTGTGTTATCTTTATTTTTATATGTGTTTATTTGAATTATTTAGGAATTAAAATCCCAACATCTGCGGAATCAAACTATACACATGTTAGCTAAAATAACTAATTCCTCAACATTTATGGGACATGGCATCACAAATATCTACCTTAACTAAAATTATAATCGCTTCTAATTGATGTAATGAACTCATACTCTTCGATCAAAAAAAGTGCAAAGATATTAATTTGTTGAAATTTATTATTCTCTTCTTACATGCATATTTTATTTTATCAAATAATTTAGTAATTTGATGTTAAATTTAACAATTAATATTATTACCCACTAATTATTATCAGTAAGGAATTAGATTATTAATTTTCTCGCACTTTTTCATAAGATAATTTTCTCCCATTTAGGTTATGTTTTTTTTAACTGTAATTCAATTTATTTTATTTTAGTTTAGATCATTTGAGTTCAGTTTTATTATGGTAGTTATAAATTTACATTAAAATAAATTCAATTCAGTTTAATTCAATTTTTAAAAGTTGAAAAAAATAAGACTTTAATATGAGTAAAGTGATTAAGTTTTAACATTCAAAATGCAAATGACTTAAAATTAAACATGTTCAAGTGACCTTTGGTCTGACTAATCCACCCAATCCCGACTTTCATGAGTTGGGCTTGGACAAACATATTAACATAAATTCGACCTGACCCGATCCAAACCCATTAAGGCCCGAATATATAATGGGATGGACTTAAATTTTATACAAAAACCCAAACCCGATGCAATCCGAGCCATACATATATAATATTATATATATTAAATTTGAAAATGCACATATAACATGTTTAAAGTATGCTTTTTTCTTCAAATTTTCCATTCACTGACTGTGCAAACCATATCAAATTTATACTTAAATCTATGTATTTATAATCTCCTTTAATACCTTGAGTATTTATAAACTTTTTGAAAGAGACAGCAAACATGATAACAAATTAATTTTTATATTATAAATTAAAAAATTTACGAAGATTGAATTAGATGAAAGAGAGAATCAATACATTAAATGAAAAAGAATGTAATAATGAATAAAAATTGAAGTGATCTGAGGGTTAAAGTATGCTTAAAGTAATGCTTCTCATGTATTTTTACATGTTAACGAGATTTATTGGGTGGATCAGATTGGATTTGGGTTTAAAGTTTATTTGTAAGGCCAGATCAGTCCGGCCAAGCACGTATAATATTAATATGGATTGGGTTGGGTTGGGCATGAATATAGCATTTTTTTATGAGGCTTGATAAGGTTTGGTCCAGCCCGTCCTTTAAACAGGTCTATTTAATATTTATTTCAATGTTTTAAAAAAATTAGGCTTAATGCATCAACCACATCCTTAACTTGTCCCCAAAATCCTCCTACTTTCTTAAATTTTCCAAAATTTACGGAGTCAACAGAATTTTTGAGACAATTTGAGATTGTTGTTGATATATAAAGTAAAAAAAATTAAGTAGGAGGAAAAGAATGTTGGTAGAATTTAAAAATAAAAATTATTTTATGATAGCTTTATTTTTTCTTTATTTTATTATAATGATCGTTGTATTTGAATGACCACTAATCTAATAATAATAAATGATAAATTAAAAATAAACTCATTGTACCGGGAACCAAAAGAATAACATTGTATATCTAACCCGAGCGAGTAATAATGCGAGTTGATATTTTTAGCACTAATTTACCTTAATATAATAACAGTCGCGGCCAGCCAGCATCACCGAGGCGCTACTGTTGACTGCGTTGCAATATTTGCCCGTTAATGGTATCTCTGCGGCTAATTCAAATTGTGCTTAGGGTTTAGCTTATGGATCGACACTTTGAAGACCATCACTATCACCATCACTGGCAACCCCCTACCGCCTATCCTCCCTTTCCTCCCCCGCCTCCCAATTTTTTTCAACCTCCGCCACAGCATCAACCCCCGCCGCCGCCTCAGCATCAACCCCCGCCTCGGCCACAGCATCAACAACCCCCACCTCCGCCGCAGCATCAACCTCTCTACTTCAATCGCCCCGATCACTTTGTCGATCGCAACAATGCTCACCACTTCCACAATCCCAACCCCAGTCCCGTTCCCATTCCCAATCCCGATCCATATCCGTATCCTAATTTCAATAATAATCATATGACCAGCAGCGAACCCGTTGATTCTTTTGGTGGATTCTGCCCCAATGGTCGCAAAAGAGGTCGGCATTGTCCTGGTAAGTGATGCACGCTCTCATCCTTTCTCCTCCTTTTTCTATAAGTTTTTCTGAGCCCCAAAGTTAGTCATGACGGTAACAATTAGCACACTGTAATTTTGATTATACTCGTGTCTCTTGTTGGCTTATTAATCTACTCATGGATTTCGCCTACGCCCACATTGTAACTCGATTAGATTTTTCAGTAGTTCGAAAGGAGTGCTTGGAATTTTCCATATCTGTTTGTTTAGAAATTAATAAAGTTGTGTTGATGTGATATCAGAATCTTGTGGTATTCAATACTGGACTTATATTTCATTCAATCGTGTAGTTACTATTTAGTTAGGATATTGTGTTGAACTTACACTGGTATATTGGAGATAATTTGTGCCTATCTTTTTTTTTTAATATTTATAAGTATCTTCGTTGAAATAATCTTGTTCGGTGCGTAGCCACAGTTAAGGCTCTTCACCCTCCCAAAGTGTATTTGGTGGGATTGAACCTTGTTGTCTACTTAAATATTAAAAATAATAATTTGGAGTTTATTTATAGTTGTGGATGAAAAAGTAGCACGGAGTACAATTTCTTGACATCCTGCATTATTACTTGAAGTTCATTGTTGTGGTCGCATAACAGTTGAATATTTGAAAAGTTGCATGTTTAATTTGATTGTTAAGGTTGCTGAGGCATGTGTCTGGCGGTTTCATTATTATGTCAGATCCTAAAGGTGATGCTTTTCATGCAAAACTCTATGTTGCACCAGTTCCAAGTATTTCAACTGAAGAAAATGTAAGTTGTTCCATTCAAATTTCAACTTATCTATGCCACAGATTCAGCAAAAAGACAAATCATCTGTAGTTTGTTTACTTTTTTACCCACCATTACATCTTCATGTTCCTTACAAATTAGTTATCAGAATCTTACGATTCTCAATACGAATCTTACGATTCAATTCGATTCAACCCCAAATCGATTCGAATCTATGGGGTGAATCTAAATTCATCCTGAATCTTACGATTCAATATTGATTCAGTAGCGAATCGGCCGAATCTTACGATTCTACTGATTCGGTCGATTCATGAGCTCTACTAAATTTAAGCATGGTAGAAGCATATCATTTTGAAGATGATAAAATTAAAAATTTGACTAAGGTTGCCAAAGTCGATTGCCCCGCTAATTAGTCGTCGAAGCTAGGAGGAACCCAACGCCGACTATGGACTCCGGGTGATGATGTTTGTGACTAAACGGTGGAGTGGTTGTGCAATGGTTTTAAAATTAGTCTCTAATTTAGGGGAAGTGAAAATTAAGTCTCTTTGAATGCTAATTGAAAAAACTATTGCCTTAAATAATAATCAACGTTTCAAGTTCTGGATCATTTAACATAAAAATTGAAGCTAAACTAAGAATAGTACTATAGACTAAAACTTTTATTAGGATATATATGCACTAGGTTTGTATTATAAGTACTTTTTTGGTTACATAACTCTTTTAACATTAAACTTGCATATGTAGACTAAAATTTAATAATATCTTTAAAGTTAAACATTTTAAATGTTTTGTTTTTATAATTTTATGAACATTAACTGAATCTTACAATTCGATTCACGATTCCCGATTCACAAAATTTGGATTTCGATTCTCGATTCGAATCCCAGTTTGACAACTATGCTTGCAATGACTTTTTTCTTCTGCCATTGTCTGTGTACTCGTTGGAAATAAATGAGTATTCCTTCTGAGTAGGACATTTAGTTCAGCTGTTAAACGATGTATTTGATTGTAAAGATAATCTTCCATAAGCTTAGGTATTGCTTGCATCTACTAGGAGCAATGTTCTTAGGCTGAAATGTACATTTTTAAAAAAGGCAGGGCCAGAAGTCTTGAATAGAAGTTTTCAAAGTTGTGTAAGGGTATGCTGGTGAGGTTACTTCATCCGGCCTGCCTTTTTCATAATAATTGCTTATTAACATTTCTATTATACTTCAGAAACTGTATTATGTTTGCTTGCTTTTTTCAACAAAATATTTTTGTGTAATATCTGACCTTACTTATGTCTGCCAGCTCCGCCCATTGTTTGAAGAACATGGACGTGTTGTTGAGATTGTTTTCCCTAGGGATAAGAGGACTGGCCTACGGCAAGGTAATTGGAATCAAAATATCTATTTGGTTGTTCTTTATGCCAATCACTTGAGGGATACTATTCATTGTTTACCATTTAATCACTCATGGCAGCAATTCACAACCTTATGAAATTGATCACTGCTATATCATTTTCTAGGAGTTTTTAAGAAAAGGCCTGAAATATTGCAAGTTATTGAAGTTATTCTTATGGGATGGAAATGCAATCATTCTAACAGGTTTTGACCTTTTGTGCGTGGTAAATATTAAATACCTTAAACAAAACTCAAACTATTTGTGACTCATTTTCTGAATGATCTTTGAGTAATGCTTTATGATGCCCAGAACACTTTGTTCCGATTTGTTGATTGGCTTGCAAATGCTTAAATATTTTTTCGTTTTCTCATCAGAGTACTTAGAATTACATGTTATAGCTGGGCCTGAAGAAATTACTTCCAGATTATTAGATATTTGTACTTTTTCTAATTCTAATAGCACTTAACCTACATATTTTATTATTCACGTGGAGCCTGAAATATAGGGAGTGCAAGTTGAAATTTTTCTGCTGTTATTGAACATTCTCATGGAGTTGCTACTTGATCCAAGTGCTTAGTTCTGGAATGTTAGTATAATATCCTTGAATAGAAATTGTATATGCCATAAACAATCATTGTCTCAATGTTTATTTTCAGGTAGAGAGTTATTTGAGTATAAGTCTTATGAACTAAGATAAATTTAGTTATTTGGACATATAATTTGCTTTAAGTTTGACTGGTTCAGGATATACTACCCATGATCAGCCAGTTTGGATTTAGTGCTGTTCAAATTGTGCTTTCGAGTTAAAGATACTGTAATTAAAAGAAAGACATTATTCGGTGTAGGTGCATTCATCTAGTTTCACGTGAACCACCTAGTGGGCTGTATTATGTGTTCTATCAAGTGAACTGGTGCAGACCTCCTGGCTGCGTTTTTGCTGCCTTAAGTTCTCCATGATGCTCTTTTGGGTTTTTACAGTGATTCTTTAGGGATTTATACAAAAATAATACTTGTGGTTTAACAGACTTGCAAAGCCATCCCTGTAGTTTAGAAGATCTTAAATGCTCATATATCCTTGGTTTGCAATGGCATACTTTTCACTGAAATCCTCCATATTTGCCTTCGTGTCAAACACTGAGAACATAGATTTACTGGTTTCTTTGCTCTATTTCTACCTTACCTAAATTTTTAAAATTAGAAAGAATGATAAAAATAACTAAAATTTTCCTGGATGACTGATTATTTTAGTGAAAAACTCACTCTTTGTGAAATTATGAAACATCATCAAGCTTTTGAACTATAGGTACTACTTTGCAAATCCACTATACAAGAAGGTTTATTTTTGTACTTATCCCTTTTTGAAATCTTCAAATTGGAATTAGCATCAGAGCTTAGAGTTGCTGATTCTTAACTTTCGTTACTATGGCATATTTCTTGTTGTTAAATCATGTCTCCAGTAGTTGAATTGAATTATATTATATACTTCCTCAGGTTATATTTTTTTGAAATATGCAACAATGGAGGAAGCTGATGGAGCTATTAGGGCTTTAAATGGTCAATATACTTTTCCCGGGGTAAGTTATTGGATGCTGTTATTGGAACATGTTTCCTGTTGTTGGCTTTTGATACATAAATGATATTTCATACTTCATATGTTTTTGTTCTTCAGGAGAAGGAATCCATTAGAGTAAAATATGCTGAAAAAGAGAGGGAACGCCTTGCTGTTCTTGAGAGGGAACGATTTGGAAAGGGTGAAAGGGAACATGTAGGTTAGTGTTACTCTTGATTGCATACCTACATATCATATTCTGAAGCCAATCTGGGCAAGTACCTTTTTCATTCACAATTAATTATATTTTTATCTGTGGTTACTGGCCTGATTTCCTGCGCTTTGTTCTGATGAGCTGAATGGCAGTCAAATTTTCTCCGCCCTTGCAATATTAAGGTATTGGGGGCAGGGTACAAGTGTTTCCTCATTGTGTTTTCATGCACTACTTTTTGAGGTTCTGGAATAATCTATGTTTTATTAGCAAGGCGGACGATGGCCATATGTAAGAAAGCTTGAAGTACTTGTAAACTAATCATAATATCATATTATATAGCTCTCCAATTACTGTTTTGTTTCCCATATAACACATTTATTCTCATTCTTCTTGAAGTCAAAGCATGGTTTTTTTTCTTATGTGCTTTTGGTTTACCACAATTGTATTATTTGTTGCTAGTGCCTAGTATGGGGATGTTGTGGATGATTCTGCTTCCCTACATATTTTTTGCTTGTTCTCTCATTATCTCTCTTTCATTCATGCCCTAATAATTATCTCCATTATTCTATGATAGGGGGAGGCGAGGTTGTGGATAAACTCTATGTTGGTGCAGTCAACAAGCAAGCTTCAAAAGAGGAAGTTGTAGAAGTATGAAACACATTTGCATCATAATAATTTTTTCAGCCATATTTATTCAAATGAATTTCATAATTAGTACTTGCATGGTTATCTAATAGGCTAGATAAAATGTGGGTTTAACAAACAAATAAGCTCTTAAAAGGAAAGTTTTTATTTGCATTTAATAAGCATTCATGTTTATTGATAGTTGTAATTGGTCTAACCAGGGTAGTCATATAAATGTAGAGTTTTTATTTAAGTGGATTTACATAGTTGTTGTTTTGAAATGAGAAGATTTGATGTGCTTCTTGTTTGACTCCAAGGTTTTAATCAAATGAATTTTTTTCTTTTGAAAGATATTTTCTCCATATGGTGTTGTCGAAGATGTTTACATTGCACGAGAATTTCAGAAGCAAAGCCGTGGTATGCCCATCTTTTCTTGTTAATCACCATTGCTTTTAAGTTGATATGTATTTGTACAGTTGACATACTGGAAGTTAATAATTTACTTTTGCCTTTATGATTTAGATTCAACTTGTTGCGTTTCTCCAATAGATAGTGCAGGTCATATATGAAAACCATTGCTCCTGTCTTTGGTTTTTACATCTTTGCACAGGAGAACAAGATCCAAAGGCTTAGATCAGTTGATGATATTTTGCAGTATTTAAGCTCTATCTTGTTTTGTATATGTTGCACCCTTTTGACTTTCCGAAAGTCTTATGCTATTGCACGATGTAATTCTGGACTTATTTTGATGTCTGACAATTTGTGGAGAACATATATCTATTTCATGGCCTTTTATGGAAGTTCTGATTAGCTGGTCTATGCTATTTTGAAGGATATGCATTTATTAAATATTCCCACAGAGATATGGCAGTGGCAGCAATCAAAGCATTAAATGGGGCTTTCACAATGAGAGTTAAGTGTATTTCATTTTCTCTAGTGTATGTAATTGCGGTTTTAACTATTATTTTTCACTCTCTGTTTGCCTGGTTGCTTTCAGGGCTGTGATGAGCCTTTGATTGTCCGTTTTGCGGTTCCTAAAAAACACAAGAGTGGAGGAGAATTGAGGTGAAGATGCACGTAGTTTTATTTGCTACTCATTATCTGTTAATGAATGACGAATTACCTGTTGTTGAGTATGGAAGATATTATATGATATACATTCATTACCATGTTTGCTACTTTGTGAACCGACGATGATTCTAAAAAGCCAAACGACACATTAGATTTCGTGCTTATGCTTTTGAGTGTCCTTGGTTGTAGGTCTTTGGTCGACTGTACAGATTCCACATATCAGTCTGTTATACTTCTGTATTATTTGAGATGATTGCCTGTCACCGATATGGACAAATATTAAATTAATCAATTTCTTGTTTTGAATAGTCTAATACTAATCACTAGACTGAAGTAAGATACACTACTATTTAAATGGGATGGTGTTGACCCTATTCTTTCGTTGGGGATGTGTGAAGAATCCCACATCGGAAATAACTAAGAATTGAGTGTTGTATATAAGTGGTGCAGATTCGGCCTTAACACAAGCCAATTGGTTTTGTATTAGATGGGCCCAACTCCACTTATGTGCTCACTCAGTTTTCGAGCCCAACACTCTTGAGGCCCACTGGTTCTCTACACCTTTGAACCACACATCCTTTTGGTTTCACAGGGGGAATCGTGCAGCTAGTGGACAAAACTTTGGTCCATGTTCTCAAGAACATATGATCAGGTTCATTATTCATTCGCCTTCCATTTCATGTAAATTTTGTCATGCTTATGCCATGTTAAATTTCTGTTTTCTGGTTTAATTTGCTGCAGGACGGCACCAAGTTTTGGTGATGGCATGGGACGATGTATGTTGCCTAACCCTCCATATCCTATGCAACAAATTTCCATGTATTCACAGCCACAAGCTGCTTCTCATACAGTTGAAGTGCCTCTGGATGCACCTCCTGTCATGGAACAAGCACCACCTGTTGCAAAGCAGCCAACAGCACAACTATGTCATATGCCACCAGAAGAAACACAGGCCCCAAAGAATTTTTTGCAATCATCTCAACAAGCTATGCCTGAAACGACAAAACATACTCAAATTTTGGACCAGCAGCAAAGTGCAAAAGTTTCCTTGGAGGTAATGTTTAATTACATTATTGTGAAATGGGAGTTCCAGCTTCCCAGGGATCAGAATGCGTTTTTCCTAAACAAACGTATTAAAAATAAGGGTAAACTTAAAAAACATGCCCTGTGGTTGACCGTTTTGCAAAAAGGTCCTTGTGGAATTTTTTGTTTCAAAAGGGTGCTTGTGGTTTCAAAAGGGTGCTTGTGGTTTCAAAAGTTAGCAAAAACATGCTTCTCAAAATTTTGAAGCCGCATTCAGAAGGGTAATCTCAGTTATTTCAATAAAATCAACATTCCTATACCAACCAACTATGCCTTAAATCTCACGCTAGGTGGGGTCGGCTAAAATTAACATTCCTATATTTCAACTATATTATTTGTGAATTATTTATCAAGATTTGAGTAAATTTCGGAAACTTTTCATTTTGTTATGATTTTTTAAAGCTATCTTCAATTTTTAATTAATATAAATATTTGTACTTCTCAAAAAATTCTAAAATTTATCGCTAATGTGTATTGTATTTTTATAAACAAAGCTGCAAAATTTCACTTCAAAATGGACAAGATTACTCTTCCAAATGTGGTTTCAAAATTTTGTGAAGCATGTTTTTGCTAACTTTTGAAACCCACCTTTTTGCAAAACGGCCAAATCATAGGGCATATTTTTTAAGTTTACCCTAAAAAAATTAAATATCCAGTTTCTTAAATTACATTACTGTAATGAATACCCTTTTGTCATGATGGATCTCACTATTCTGCATTACATCTCACTTGAACTTCTAAAGTCCTGCCTTTTCTTTTTGATTCCCAAATATGCCAATGTTGTTTTTCATCACTTAGTTGGAGTTGAGTGATCAGTATTTTTGAAGAAAATTCAAGAATGCATTGTGGGTACAGGTCAATGTCAGGTATAGAATTTTGACAGCAACTATTAGAACAGAATAGAGGGAAGGAGATGAGAAATAGAAGAAATGGGTTGAGAAAATTGAGGAAGTTTATATGAGAGAAGAATTGAGGGAGATAATAATTGATTTCTTCATTCATAAGGATAAATATTCAGCTCTGCTCTGTAGTGAGCAGCATAGATAGCACTGGACAGCTGTCCTATAGGACAATATGTGAAAATAGCATAACAAAAATATACCTATTGCTAGTACTAGGACTGACTCAGCCTTTTAGGGAAAGAAAATATCTTATCTAATTACATAGCTACTAGAGTTCTGCAATTATAATGAATTAACCAATAAACTACCAACTTAACTGCCATAACCTATGGACCAAGGAAACGGAAACCGGGAAACGCCATTTTTAAAAATATAGGTTCAGAAACTGTGGGGAAACGTGTAAATAATAAAATATAGGGGTATATATATAAATATATAAAATTATAAATTTCCAAGAATATAATTTATTTCTTTTATAAAATAATGAAATACTAAAATACTCTACACTTAAAATATTTATTAGTTATAAAACAATTTTATCGTAAATATTTATAAATAGACACCTATCATGTCGTATTCGTCTCATTAAGGTCACCTAGCATTTGAAAAATTCTAATTCGGAAATAATTTATGTATTTAGAGACTTACACAATAAATGCATAGGAAGTTTAGTTTTAGAATGAACCAAATTTAAGTCATAAAGTTGAAGAAATTTCTAGGAATCGGTTTCCGAAATATGAAGAAAAACGAGTTTCCAACTTTCTTTAATTGCCGAAACTACCTGAAAACGTTTCGTAGGGGTTTCCGAGAGTTTCGTTTCTGAAATATTTCGGAAACGCCGAAATGGCATGTCACCGGAGTTTCCGTGCTTCATAGGCCATAACAGCCAACTTAGCTCTGCCTCTTTGTCGCCTGTCGTATCTTCCTTATGTACATGACAGTCAAACATTGATTAGAAAAATTTGAGGCATATCTATATTATGAATGTATTGAGATTGATTTTTTTTTTCTTATTTTTTTTTTCTGGCTAAAGCTGATTTCTCTTGTTAAATTAGTTTATAGATTCAAGTTTTGGGTACGTTATCTCCATTAGTGAGATTCTTCATATTCTTAAACTTGCATGGTTCAATGAAGGGAAAATTTTAATATTTATATAGGCACTCAATTTTCTGGGTTCATATCTATTTCACTCTCTGATCTCCCTACCTTCCTTTCTTGTTTCATTTTATCCTTAATTCACGAACAATGTAGTTTCATCTTTGGTCATTTTCCCATGTCAAATTACTAACTCCTTAATATCTCCAAAATTAGTATGTGAAACTAATCTAAAGCAGGGAATGACTACTGTCCATCCATAGTGTCATCATGTTATTCTTTGCAGTTTATTTTTTTCCTAATTTATATGTGTGTGTTGTTTATATTTCATTTACTTCATGTTATGTAGGTACATAGTAGTTAATGCGCTAGGCGCACCCAAGGCGACGGGGTCCTGTCGCCTAGGTGCGAGGCGAAGGCGAAGGCGCACAAAAAGGCGCACGCTAGGCGCATGAACTTAAAAAAATATAAAATAAAAAGTTTTTCACTTCACTTAAAGGAAATTCAAGAATTCAAAGTTTATAACCATAAAACTAATAAATAATACACAGATTGTTCAAACTTCAAAGGCCCGAAAGAGGACTGCCAACAAAACAGAAAAACAAGACACCAAATGCAAATGTAAAGATTTAGACAATAGCTAAAAAACTTAATAAAGAGTAAAGAGTAAACTGATAGTAAAATCAGTTTTGAAATTGATAGAAGTAAACTTAGAAAGAATCAAATAAAGAAGTAATCTGTAGACTTAGCATGATAGAATAGATTCATAGAAGAAGTAAACTGATAGTCAAATCAATTTCGAAATTGATAGAAGTAAAAAGAAGTTATCTGTTAGAAGTATACATAGCATGATAGAATTAAACTAATAGAAGTAAAATATATGAAAGCGTAGCATAACTTATAGAAGAGAGAAAGTGGAGGCAGCTTCGAACTAGAAGGATTGGTGATTGATCAGCCAGATTTTCAAACACAAATAAAATAGAGGAGAGAACGATATTATAGAGTAGAAGAGAGATAAAGGACGATTAGTATTCTGTGTTAATTAGGAATAAGTTAATTAGGAATAAATAAATGAGAGTTTAATAGATTTTAATTACTACATAGCCAAATAGGAAAACTAATAGTAGTTGGCACTTGGCGGGCTCTGGAGTCTTAATAGGTGTCAATAACTATTAGCCTAATTTTAAAAAAACCCTAAGAATTCAGTTATTTGCGCCTTTTGCGCCTCGCCTTGCGCCTCACACACCTAGGCGCTTGCCTTTGCCACATACACCGCCTAAGAAGCTGTGAGGCGCTTGGTTAATCGCCTATCGCTTTAACCGCGCTTTAGGCGCGCTTTTGACTACGATGCGTAGGTATCTCTTTTCTTCTTCATGTTTACTTTAAAGGTGACTGACTATTGGGGATGCCCTGCTTTTGCGCAGCCTCCCTTGAATGAAAGCATTCGTCCAGCAGTTGTTGATGTTACTTCTTCTGCACCCGCAGCATCTTTAAGTCCACAGAATGGAGATCCACAAGAGTGTGATTGGAGTGAGCATGCATGCCCTGATGGTTACAAATACTATTACAATTGCATGACTTTTGAAAGTAGAGTAAGTTAACTGCCTTAATCTAGCCATTTCCATTTTGCAGATGTTATCTTTTATACGTTTTACTAGCATTGAACATTAGAATCTGAAACTCAATGGCTGGTGTGATCCAAATCTTGTCTCGATGCCCCACGAAGTCCACTAACCCAGCTCAAGTGCATGCTAAAATTGAACAAATAAATCAATTTAACTGGTTAATTTTGGAGTTATGGAGGGCTGGAAAATGTGTTTAAGTCTGAATGAGATGACCACCAACCATATATGCTTATGCATGTATCGTTAGGATTTAGGACACTTTGATGTAATTATTGTATCCAAACTGTTATGCAGTGGGAGAAACCTGATGAGCTTACCTCATTTCAGCAACAACTGCTGAAGCAGCAAAAGTTACATAGTCCAAGCCAGAAAGCCCATCCACCATCAACAGGTTCTTGTGGTGAAGAAGTTGAGCAGATACAAAAGGTACTTCCTTTGACATCTCTAACATTTGAATATCCACATCACCATCCTTCTCATCTGTGGTAGTTTGTTTTTTTAATACATTTTATTTGGGCAAAACACATCCTAATCCCCTAAGTTTTCTCTTGAAATCATAGTTGGCCCCTTGATCAATTTATTGGACACTCAGGTCTTTGATCTTTCATTTTAATATTATTAGCCTTATACCCAACCTTATTTTCCATGTATAATAATATACTCTTTTTAGTGGTTTGTAACCAACAGTATTTAAACAAGTAAACTGATTTCAGAGCGTTGTTTGGATACGAAAACAGAATATCTGGTAGTGTATATTTCCCAGTTTCATGCGATAAAATTGTGTGTTTCTTGAATTGTTAAGTGTTTGTTTCACATTTCCGCCACGAAACGAAACATGTTACACACATGTAAAAGATAGGTTGGGATTGGGGCCAATTATATTAAATTGAAAATATCAGGGACCCAATATGTTCAAAAAAAATTGATCAAGGGGACGATTTCTAGTAATGATAATTGTTCTCACTTTCTATAGATATTGGGCCAAATTTCTTTATTTAATTTTCTTTTGCCATGATCCATTTCGATGTAGCTTTTGAACCCTTCTTATTTCCCAGCAAAAACAAAGTTATTGCTTCTTCTTCCCTATGTTTATAATCTTTCATTTTAAATGCAGCTTTTCACCCTTTTCATTTCCCGACTAATAAAAAGTTATTGTTTCTTTTTCCCCATGTATATTATCTTTCTATTTTGGTTCTTTTTTTAGTGTTCTAAAATACTAGGAAGAATATCCTAAATGATTTAATTTTGCAAAAGGGAAGGGCTAAACAAGAAGCTAGAGGTGTGGAGAAACGCGTTAGAGAGTAAAGGTGTTAAGTAGAAGTAAAACAGAGCATTTGCTCACCAAGTTCAACATAGGCAAGGGAGATGAGGGAGAAGCAAAACTAGGTGATACAATTGTGTCTACGTGAAAACGGTTTAGATCATATTTGGACTCTATCTTTCAAGAGGATGGGATGATTGATGATGATGTAAGTCATAGAATCAATGTTAGATAAATGAAATGGAGAAGTGCTATAGAGTCCTATGTGACAGAAAGATATACCTTTGAAAATGAAAGGAAAATTCTATAGAACAATGGTTAGGCAAGCCATGACATATGGAAGTGAATGTTGGACAATTAACATATTCAAAGGATGAGCCTGACCTTAATGAGGATGAATAGGTAAATGAGTGGTCATACAAGATTGAATCGAATTAGAAATGAGTGCATCCGCCAAAAGACTAGTGTGACACATATTGATGATAAATTGAGAGAATGACGACTTAGGTGGTATGGACATGTGTTATGGTTTCCAACAGCTGCACCGGTTGGGACATGTGGGTTTCTGTAGTTGGTTATTTCCTTGATTAGACATGACTTGGGGACTTTTTCAAGCTGGAACTTCTATTGTCACTGATGTAATATGCGAGTTATTTAGTTGATATTGGTGGTGTTCAACCTATGAAGCACGGAAACTCCTAGAACGTTTCCCGTTTCCGTTTCCACCTAGGAGACTTGAAATCATGTTATTTTCTGCGTTTCCAATGTGCGTTTCCGAATTCCGGAAACGTTTCATTTCCCGTTTCTGTGGTACATAGTGTTCAAACATAGGCTATGTTGAGTGGTAAGGTTTGTCATGTACTGGAAGGGAGAAGCTAATTCGAGTATTCATTTACTGGCATCTTTCATGGAACAGTATCGCTTAGTTCTTATGAATTTTTTCAATTATCAACTGAAGTTTGTCTATGGCTATATATTTAAACAACTTTCTGTGACTAGATGGAAAGTTTTATTTTGATGGACCTTTTATTTCTGTAGGACCTCGACCAGGTGAAGATTCAGTCAGATACTAGGCCATTTGTCGATCCTGCCTGCGTCTAACATAGGTAACGAATATGTGAAGTTTGTATGTATATGATTTATTTATTTTGTGGACTGAAATTAGTTATTTTGTGGGATATTTTCTTGCCTTGGGCTGTTTGTAGTGTTCTCTAAAATATTTACTCGTGCTGCTGACAGTCAATGCTATAAACACCTTATTGTAATAACTGATTTAGGATTCACTACAATTAAATTGTTGTCTATTGGGTACAAGCTGAAAACTTTTTCAAGTGACTTGTAAGTTGCTAGTGTGGGTTGTGGTTTGTCCGAGGCAATTTGATTTAGAGTGTGGTGGAAAACATTAGAAATTCAATTCATTTTAAATAATTTTATGTAGACATTTTTTTAATCTTATATGTAAAATGATTTTAAATGAATTGAATTCTTAGAAAAAAAAAATGTTTCCAAAAGAAGGGTTACCGATTTGTTTATGACATAATAAGTTGACAGTATAGTTTGAGTTTTGGGTAAACTTTAAAAACATGTTTTATAGTTTCAGTGTTTTGTAAAAAGATGCTTGTGGAATTTTTTTTTTAAAAAGGGTGCCTGTGGTTTTAAAAGTTTTCAAAAGGGTGCCTGTGGTTTGGTGGGAATTACAGTGTTACACCATTTATTTTAATAAATTCAACATTCCTATATTTTGACTATATTATTCAAGAATTATATATCAAGATTTGAGTGAGATTCGAAAAGTTTTCATTTTGTTTTAATTTTTTAAAGTTATAATTAACTTTTAATTGAAAAAAATATTACTACTTCTCAAAAAACTTTAAAATTACATGTGTATTATATATTCATTAATTAAGCTATAAAATTTTACTTTAAAATCGATAAGATTACTCTTTCAAATGTGGTTTTAAAATTTTAGAAATCCTCTTTTTGTTAAATTTTGGACCAAAGGCATCTTTTTGAAAAAAAAATTCTACAGAAATCTTTTTACAAAAAGCTGAAATTAAATGGTATGTCTTTTAAGTTTACCCTTGAGTTGTCGTAGTTTCTTTGCAATTTTGAGCAACTACAAAGAATTTATAACCATCAAGCAATGGCTCGGTGATTACGACCTTCTTAAAAAAATATCAAACAGTGTGGTTGTAGGTTCTGTTTCCCGTAATTTATAAAGTTGGTAGAAAGTCATTTTTTTTTAAAAATGAACTATGTTTAGCTCTATTTTTTAAAATTGAATTGAAGGTGGTTGAATTGAAGTAAGCTGAACTGAATTTATTTTAATATAAATTTATAACTACACTAAATTAAATTAAAGTAGTTTAAATTGAAATGAACTGAATTGGAGTGGTCGGAATTGAACTGAAATGCAAATAAAGAGAGATTCAAATCAAGAGAATAGAGCCTTATTAGCAGTTATAGATTGGTCCCATCTGATAATTGAATTATGTCTCTATCAAACTAAAATTTTGCATCTGAGTAAGCAACTTTTAACACTTACCTAAAAGGAGCTCGCTCATTAAGAGGAGAAGGTTCTTGTCTGAGGATTGTTTTTACAGTGGGATTCGACCTACATAAAGGCTTCTTTACCCCCTTATTGTGGAAAAATTCAACTTTAGTTAAAGTTACAGAGCATAATTCCTCATCATGTCTTGATTTACTGTCAGGACTGTAAAAATCAGCTCTGTGAACACAATATACTAGCTTGTTGGTCTAGATATTTGTTTTCTTTATTTTTAATTATTCATTAAAAGATTAGTGGCTCACTGTATTAGCAGTAGAAGAATCTTATTGAAATTTGACTAAGCAACAGATATTCTCGGCAGATAGCAACACAAGTTCACATGGGTAAGAGGAGAAGGAGAAGAACCATAGAAAGTGTGAAAACCGTTTAACGCATCTCTTTAATTAATTCCCACCTATTTTATTAGAATCAAATCACATTCTTCCATTTTTTTTTTATTCTGTTCAAATCCTGGGAACGTCTCCAAAAAAAAAAGAGGTGAGATTGCCTACATATATTGTCCCCAGATCTCACATTAGGAGCCTTAATGTACTGGGTTGCCCTTTCTTTTCACTTCAAAAGTCTCAAAAATTATAGTGGATTCTCGAGACTAATCCATAAATAACAATAACAACATTACCTTACAGCCTAACAAGCTCCCGTACAAGCGGCGTAAGGGTGGTTGGATGTACACAATTTTATCCTTGTAACTTCAGAGAGGTTTCCACTTGACCCTGAAGTGAAGTTGCAACAGCTATTTGTGACTTCACAATAAAAAAAATTCAGAATAAATCATTTTACTTTAATCCATTATAATCTAAAGTCAAATAATCATTGGTCCTATCAAAACAGTGGAAGGCAAATAGCTGTTATTGTACTACGTAAGCGAGGACAAATAAAAAGCATGACTGTAGAAGAGACATTGACTATATGAATGTTGAAGTGTGTAATTTTTGTAGTATTATTTTTCTTGGGTCATTGCATACATCCCCCCAATTTAATATTTGTAGACAACACATTCATTTTCTTTACCAGATTCTATTTGATTGTGCTTTCCTTTCTTTTATGAGAATAGAAATTTATGATTTTTTTTTTTTTGTGGATTCCCAACCAAAGAAAAACCTCTATGCATTAACTGCACTAGCTAGGAAACCCTATGCTTAATTAAGAACTTGACTGCACTACTTGCCCTCTCTTGAAATCAATGCACATTCCTTGGGCAACAAAAACAAATGGTACGAGACAAACTATAGTATAGGGTAGAATCTATCATTAAAGGGAAACTATCCTAATTTTCTCTATTATGTAATAGGCTATCTCTTGCAAATTTCTATAACTACAACGTATGGAAAAAAGGTAAGAAATAGAACTTACAGCCATTCAAGAAAAGAATACTTAATCCACTAGTTAAAGGTTGTCTTAAAGGCTTTAAACATAAACCCGAGTTTAAATTAACCGATGTCACATCTGCAAGAAAATTGATCACAAAGAAATATCGAACCCAACCAAAAATTTTACCTTATGCCTCATATATTTCAATCGGACCGTAAAAAAATATAACTCATATTTTTTAAGCGCCTATAATATGACATGAACTAAAATTTGAAGTTCACTACAAAGAGTGCACATATATATAGTCAGCCTCAACGACAAAGATAAAAAATATTTTTAAAGAACACCCATAAAGCCCGAAGTTCCTATGCTAAACTACTCTAAGATATGTTATGATGACCAAAGGAGATGAAACCTAGAGTAAAATTAGGTTTGTGGATATCGAACGTTGCTTGAGGTTTGAGCATTGCTACGTGGGGCAACACTCAGCCTTGGAAATATCTTTTGAAGTGAGTTAAACCATTATCCACACGCTATGTGCAAGAAAATTAAACATATATGTATACATAATAATATATAATCAGTAAAATGTCATTCATCTACAGCTCCTATTCAAGTCAGTGAACAAGCAGTAATAGACCTTTCATCTATTCAAAATTCACTCCTCCTTTAACATATGAGAAGGAATAACATCTTGTAAAAGGCCATGATCCTCAACTAAAGCTGACCTTGTACTAGTAGTGCAGTAGCGTTTAACCTGATCATGATGAACAAAACCGGTACTACTAGTTACATTAGTTCCATTGTAATTCCCAAATCCCAAATTGGCTGAGAAACGATCCCCATAATCGAGCTGCTGCTGCTGCTGCTGCTGCTGTTGTTGATAGAGAGAGAATCTCCATTGTGTTAAAGGCTGATCAATGGAGGAGAATCCAGAATCTGAAACATTAGCTCCAAGAAAGCTGGGACGAGGCATAACTGGACTAGGATGTGTGTGCTGGCCTTCATATGTTGTTACAACTATTGTCGGATCACTGAAACATCTCTCTACTCTCTTCTTCACATTACATGATGCACTCGTGCAGCGGTAATAACTCCTGAATTGGGATTCCATTGCAGAAAATAAGGAAAACCCATTAATTAGAGGAACAAAAAGAGGATATCTTTTGATTAGAAAATTAGCATTGAAGTGAGTACCTAGGAAAAGGGCTATTTTTCACAGCTTTTTGACCGTACTTTCTCCATCTGTACCCATCTTCTAAATGATCTACCTCGCTCTTTGTCATGAATGCAAATCTCGGTTCTCTCTGTCTCTTCTGATTTGTCTTCTTCGCCTTCAACCTTGAATCATTAATTAAACATTAATCATATATATAAACCAAAATTAATTAACGTTATCTTCTCAAATGGGGTCAGAAACCATTATTCCACACCAAAAACACAATCTTTTCTTTTATTTGGAGCTCTTCTTGGTTATTTATTATCAAGAGTAACCATATCATAACACAATCTTCTTCTGTTTTTTATTTTTTCAAATGGGTAATTAAACTTTTACCTAAAAAACCAAAACTTTAAACCTTAAAACACAAGAAAACTCACTCTTTCTTGGCCGGTTTCTGGTGCTCTTCTTGGTCACTACTCTTAATGACTGGTTCATCATTTAGAGCCTCACTTGAAGCAGAAGAAATGGAAGAAGAATTAGGAGTAGCGGGCAGATTAGACGAATCAATCTTTGAAAAAAGCGGATTAATACAAGCAGATTGCACCAAAGAAGAGGGGATCTGTGACCCATGACGATCAAACATTGAATTTGAAGTTGTACTGAAATCATGCATACCGAGTAACTCCATAAACCCTAAAGAGCTCTTATAATCTCTACCATCACCCATAATATCCTCAAAAACACCCGGCTGTAGAGGATAACTACTCTGAATAGGATCAAGAAACGCGGATGATCCAAAAATAGTGCTCTTCTCAATTTTTACCGCTTCTTTTCCTTCCATGGCAGAACCCAAATAATCATAAAAAAAAATGGAATTATGAAGAAAGAGTTTGGGGGTTCGTCTATTTCTGTAAAACAAGAAAGAGAGCTTAGACTAGGGGCTGATCTGGTTTTATGGTATAGAGAGAAGAAAAAAAAGAAAGAACAAGAGAGAGAGAGAGAGAGAGAGAGAGAGAGAGGTTGTGTGTGGAAGAAAGTGATGTCAATTGGGGCTGAAGAGATTACGACGATGAAGTTTTTGTTTTTGTTTTCCACTGTATTTAATGTAATTTAATTAAAATATTATTTTAATTTAATTTACTTTTATTATATATAATTATAAATTTATATTAAAATAAATTCAGTTCATTTTAATTAATTTCAATTCGATTCGAAAAAAGAATATTCACGAAAGTGGAAACTTAAATTTATTGACCGGAAATTGTAGGTGAAAATTTTGTACGGGCATGGAACAGTACCGGTCGTGAAAATGAATGCTATGCAACTTGTAATACCGACAGGGACACGGTGGTCGACGCCGTTGATTTTGACCTGCAAACCGGTTTGATGTGTGAACGGGTTTGAGGTACACGTGGGAAGCTTACGGCTACCAGAAAGTTATGTGACAATGTAGGACACTACTCTATTAAAACTTCATCTTTAAAGTTTTTTTTAATCAGTGTCTTAAAATTTTTTAAAAAATAAAAGTAAACAGTTTTTAATTAAATAATATTATAAATTAAAATTTTTTATTTAATATTTAAATATATTATTTTATTAAAAGTTTTTAAGTATTAATAATAATATAAATATAAATAATAATCTTTGCCATCGTGTACATGTGAACCTAAAGACAACAGTTTTTTTTTTCATTCACAAATCCTTTGAAGATTATATCCCTTTACCCTTTTTTTACTTTATATAAACATCCAACTTTATATTCTTAATTAATTTGTTGTGTTTGTAATATAGAATAAGAGAATATTATAAGAATTTCATGACATTTTTTTTCAACTGCCAACCATAAATTTAAATTTGTTAATTTTTTTTTGTTTTAAGTATGATTTAGCTTTTATAGATATGATTTTTGAATTCCAGTTTCAGATAATTTTGTGAAGCTTTCTACTCATTAATTTTATCGGTTACTTAATGTGTTTTCTATTAAAAATAAAATGATATTTATTACATCGTCAGAGAAAATTTTAAAATAGAGCATATATTGTTATTGATAGGTGGTTGTAAGCGTTGAGTTGACTGTATATAAAGTATATTCTCATTTGTTATAATTAGGATCGTTACAAGTAGTCTGCAAATAACTGATGACCTATATTAAAACTAATTAGAATTGACACTAAAAAATTAAAGATTAAAAGGATACCTTTAATGTTTACTCAAATTTAGTGCAAACAATATAGTTGATAGCACCTTTTTAAGATTTTAGCACTGCTAGTCATGCAAATACAGTGGACAATGACCATCCATGCCATCAAATTGTACTCGTCTAATTAAGGGTTGCTGCTAAGTGATCATGATCTCCTTCGATATTATATTAAATCCAAGTTTCTATTTCACTTTTGAATAAGAAAATATATATACTGGACATAAAATAGAGGGAGCCTATCAGCAAGTTTAATAGATTACTTTGAAATAAATAGAATAAAAAATTCTATTGAATGTATTTATTGGAAGGAGTGAGAAGCATTAATTATGACTGAGCCTAAAATAAGATTATCTCAATAAAGATATTTGTAAATATTTTAAAAAAATAATTTTGCTTCTTAGTTGAAAAGAACAACTATATATATAAATTAATATTCTAACATATTAATTAACGATTAATTACAAGGGTTATTAGTCACTAGGCTTTGATCTAGTGGCTATCACCTCTTAAAAAATTTAAGGAGCATGAGATTATAGGTTCGAACTTCATAATTAATAAATTTTGTAAACATGCTCTATATTCCCAAAAAAATTATAAGGGATATTGAATTATATTTACGAACTTTTATTCCATGGAGTTATTTATAGAATTATAATATTCTTACAGTTTTCTTTCTTATTAGTATTAATTAGAATTTTTATTACAATTTTTCAAACTTATCTTTTCATTTTTTACATGGTGACTTTATTTCTAATTTACTTAACTTTTATCATTGTTGGACTAGATTTAAGCCTCTAATCGCCTAATGGTAAAGACTATACGACTTTACTTTTTATAAAATAAAAGTTATTTTATCCTTTTATTATTATTAAAGTAAGTTATGTATTTTTTATTTTTGAACTGAATTGAACTGAATTAAATTTATTCAAGTGTATATTTATAACTATATAAAGTTAAATTGAACTGAACTGAATTACATTAGATCGCAGTTTAAGAAAACATGGCCTAAATGGAATAAAGTTAAATCCAAATAATGACAGTGTAGTTAAATAATATATGCACTAATTTAAATAAAAATGACTAAAAATTAAATCCTAACTCCTATAAAAATCCTACTTCTTAAAAAAAATTATTTACAGTGTAAAAAAACAAACTCAACCCTATGTAATAATAAAGATCAAGTAGTTTTTATTTTGAAAAACATACAGTAACCACACCTATCTTTTTTGTTAAACAGTGAAAACAAGGAAAAGGCACGTGTGTGAGACAACTCCTCGGATCGCACGCTGGCCGTAAATAACGTGTAAACCCCACTCACCTTTCCGGACAAATCTGTCCTTTTTTTATTTATTTAGATGTGTATTTGATATTTAATATTTGATAATTTTTTATATATATTTTTTTCTTTCATCTATATATAATTTATATGTTAAATATTAATAAAAAATATAAAAAAATATATAAAAAAGGGCAGCAAATTTTTTTCCACCTTTCCATGCTTCAATTATTTGCTTTCTTCATCAATTTCTTGCTAATTATGCTCTTACTATTTTTCTAATTAATCATTAGTTTAAACCCGAAATTAAGAGTAAAATTTTAGTTTCTTTGTTTATCTACAATAAATTGTTTTTCCACAAAAAAAAATTGATTATTTTTCAAAACAAAAGTTTAGCATTTTATATTAGAGGATTTTAAACCCAGAATTTCGAGTAGTTTTTAAAGTTATTTTTACTATTCATCCACTAATAAATTGGATCTAAGAACAACTATGTCCCTAAAGAAAAATTGAGCATTTTATATTACATCATTTCAATCTTATATGAACATAATCACAATGTTTTTTATATAATTTATTTTTTAGAAATATATTTACATAAAAATAAATCTACAGTGATGAAATATCCCCCACAGCTTTTACCCAGGTGAAAAAAAACAGAAATAAGACATAATTGAAGTAAAAAATAACATTTTTATGTACATATCGTTGCTTCTAGTTATTTTATAGTGTGATGTTTAAGTTTATTGATTACAACTAATAAAATATAAATATAAATATAAATCAGATTCTTCAAAATTTAAATTTCTTTTTAACTTAATAATTGTGGTTTCGCCATATGATTTTATCTAGAGAAATAATTTATCGTTTTAAATGTAGGTGATCACCCAATTTTTGAGTTTAATAAATTATAAATCAGTTAATTACTATCTATGTATTTACAATTGAATCACAAACAAACTAAATACTGGAGTAATAATTACATAGTTACAAATCATAATAAATGGGCATATAATTAATCAGTATAAAGACACATGGAATTGAGTATTGCATACGAAAAGTATGTATAATTAGCTTATAGTACTTGTAACGATGAATTAATGAAAAAAAAAAGAGAGAACAGCAAAATAATAATTGGGTAGGTATCCAAAATGGTACCACAATCATTTCATGGATGAAAACTTGCAAGCAAAAGATATGCTGCTTCTAATTCATCCATAGCATTAGCCAATTTAATAATTACTAGGATTAACTTTTAAAACTAATTTTAATTCATTAATCAATCAATCCCCAATCTACTTTACATGCTCTCGAATATACTTTTTCATTAATCTGTAATTAGTGACTCTGCGTTATTAATTTCAGAAGTTAAAAACATGCTTAAAAAAGTCGGATAGCTGCAACAACAAGATTCAAATTGTAATATTTTATTACGAAACAAAAAAAATTATAGCTACAGCATCCATCATGTAAAATTAAAATTAATTATAGCTCTAATTAAAAATAAATAAATATAAAGTCAAGTCCTCCTATATATTGAAGAATCAACTGCTCTAATCGAGCAACATGAATCTTAGATCGATAAGCACAAATAAGTCTAAAAATACTAAGAACAGTTTACTGGTGTTAAGGGACAAAAAACAACACAAAACACAAACACACTAAATCTGCTATTGCCGTAAGACAAACATGTCATTAGGCAAGACTTAATATGAAAATAAAAATAATTAAAACGCTGTGACCTATAGTTTTGTTAACCGCCAACTAACAATTTGAATATCCACAACCATATCTTGCTTAAGTCATAACATCAATCAGTAGTGTAGATCTGAAACGATCTTGTTGCATGGAAATAGATTTGAGTGTCTACTGTAAAATATCACAAGTATCTTGCCTAAAAGCGAATGAAGTCCAACTTAGTTATAAAACTATCAAGATTGAGATACGTAGCAATAGATCCATGTTTTAAAAAAATCATGTAGTGGACGATAAAAATTAGTTGATTCAAATTCTCACAAAATATAACATATACACAGGTGCGGAATCCATCTCCAAGGCTCGTAAATTTGTGATCTGCACAAGTGAAATAAGATAGAGGGGGGGTTGGTTGAAACCACTCTGATGCCTAAGTCAGTATATTTGTATGGTTGAAGTATATTGAGAAAGTAGAGAGATATGGAAAATGAAGACTTACCTTGGGGTGTGAGGAGGTACCGTTATATAGGGGTCTTAAGTGTGAATTGTGGGCTTTTGTGCCTCATCTGGGTAATGGGTTTGGGTAGGATTTTCCATGGCCCATGGCATGGAAAAATATATTGATATATTTGTTAACTATACATTTGAAATAATACGCCTTATCAAACCCTTCACAGCTAGTGATGTGCAAATCATAAGTTTAGTGCTGAATGTGCAACTGAATATTGAAGAGTCACTTGTTACTGTGTATTTGTGTTGCAAGTGTCATAATGTAATTGTGGACTTTTTGTGGTGCAAAGGTTTTTTTTTTAAGAGTGTTTGCAAGGCGCAAAGGGTTTTAGAGAGAGAACTTTGAAAGGTGCAAAGGATATTTGAGAGGGGATTTTGCATGGCGCGTAGAGGCGAGACTTTGCATGGCTCAAAGGATCCTCGAAAGAGTCTTCACATGGTGCGTAGAGTAATACTTTGCATGTGCGAAGGGTCTTCTAAAGATTTTTTGCATGGTGCCAAGAGATGAGACTTTGCGTGGCATTAAAGAATAAGCGACGTTGATGATTTTGACGTCTTTAAAGAATAGGATTTTGATTGAGTTAATGATATAAAAGCTTTGGATATGGGTGTACGTTGATTGATATGTCTTTGGAAGTGCTTTTGTAGGCTTAGGATGAATGCATATTGATATAAGGGCTTTGATTATTTTGACAGAGTAAGGATTTTTGTAATGTATATTTTTTGTTTTAGACGTTGCCTTTGGAATGGGATCATTGGAGATCCAAAGTTTGCAAGGATCTTGCTATCATGACTTAAGCAATCGGCGATGCATTGGAGTTGATGAGGAGCTAGAGGTCACGAATCGACTCATTAGTGATGCCTTGGACTTGGTAAGGAGCTAGCTGTCATGGATTGATCTATTAGCGATGCATTGAAGTTTATGAGGGGCTAGAACCTAATAACGTGTAAGCGTAAAGCTCCTGAGCTAGTTAAGAAAGATGTTGGTTCTGATGCGAAAGCTCGAAGTTGGATATTAGGGGGGCCCAATTCTTTAAGCATAGAAGTGAAACAGTAGCTATTGGATTCTGTGATTGTTTTCATAATGCTTGACTTTTGTAAGATGAATTCTTCTTGGTTTTGGTATTGGAGTTTGTAATAAAAGTATTGACGAATCATTATTGTGCATAGTATGCTTTTGGATTGGTATTTGGGCATTCACTGAATTGAAATGTTTTTCAATTATTTTCTATGATTGTTGTGATAGACGAGTTGGTAAGTAAGAGCTTTTGAATGCTATAATTAACTAAGGGCTTGAAAATTCCTTTAGAAAAAGGGCCTATGATATCAATCTCTATAGGCTGAATGTAGTCAAGGAAGCTTGCATGTTCCCTCAAAGTACTTATTCGTTGTTTCACATTAACTTCATGTTGTCATCATTTGAATAGGTATATCCTTTGTCTCTACTTTCATCATTCGAGTAGGTATACTCTCTATCTATGATTCAAACGGAATTAAATGAGTAATAATGTGTTTGATTTTGTATTATGATCATTCAAATGTGTATACTATTTATCTTCAATTCGAATATAATTGAATGAGCAATCGGTCGGATGTTGATATTTATGGTGTCTTTTTAGTGGAGTGTATGTATAATCTCAATGATGTAAGACCCTTATAAAATGCTTCTGGTGAAATGACTTTGGCGGGGTGACTAAAGTCTATGTAAAGACTTGACTAAAGTTCATGTCAAGACCTTGGACATGTACGAGGACAGTATAAAGCCTTTAGACGTTGTCAAAGCTTAATTGGAGCCTTGGATATTTGGGGCTTAAGTGGATCCAACATGGGTTAGGATAAAGGATAAACTGATATTCTTTCCAACATAGAATATTGCTCATGCGTTCAATGTTGAGTGCTAGTTGGATGTTTTGTGTGAAAGCTTGACAGTTGGTAAGGAGCATTTTGTCTAATCCAATAGTTTGATACCTTTTATGTCGGTAAGGGTTCAAAATTTAACCCAATAGATTCTTAGACGTTTGGTGAATGGAACAAGATATATTCCAACATATATGTATTATGAAATAATATGGAATGGAATGTGTTCCAATAAGTCATGGTACATATTGGTATTAGTTAAGTTACACTACTGATTGGAATTATGTGAATATTTCCTTATATCCATTAGTCAATAAAGCAAACAAACACAATGGTGGTATGTTTAATAGCAAGTGCTTCATGCTTTGTATGATATCATTCTTAGGCGAGGTGTAGGTCTTTATCTGTGATTATTATATATCCTTTTGGAGAGTTCATATTAGCTCGATGGCCAAAGTATTAGATTATTGGAGTGTTTGCATTATGGAGGCATGACATTATTAATGTGTTGGAGAATTCTCAGGGTTAGGCCTTCATTCGGGTTTCGAATGAGTTAAGGAATTTGCATAATGAATTCTTTGCATCTTGGATGAGTTGGAGAAATTTGGTGTTGTTAAGGAGTTTGCATAATGAATGCTTTGCATATTGGATGAGTAGGAGAATCTTTGGTGTTAGGCCCTTGGCCATTTACCCTGCAAAGTAGGAAAGTACAATGCATTTATGTATTAGAGACTTTGAATGGTTAGTCAATCTAATGTATGAATAATCATGGAAATTATGTTGATTCATGAACCAAAGAATAAATGTGTGATCATCCACTCGAGCACGCATTGATTATGAGGGGAGTAAGTTGTAGCTCGAATAGGTTGTTAGTAAAACCTGACCACTAATTTGAATTGCATTGGCGTTTCTTGATATTTATAGAAGTTACTTTATTGGATTGACTTCTTCATATATGTTGAATGGTCTCTTCAATTTTCATTGATATTGATTATAACTAAGTAGTCATCTTTGCTATTGCTTCCCTTTAATCCTAGGGACTTTAGTGCCACTGAGTCTTTATATTATACATCGACTGAGTAGTCGGTTCATGATGAATAACTTATCATAATAATAGCTTTTGTCAAATATATCATCCACTAAAGCATGCTTTTTTCAATTGTTCTTGTGGTGGCTTTGGAAAGTTCTAATACATTTTTTACTTGCTTCAACTTTATAGATCTGGCCTCGTGACCTTGATTATGTGCTTTCCAACTGATTGTGGTATTGGAAGGCTTCATGCTTTGGTAATATCAAATGATCATTGAATTAGAAGGATATGTGTTTATGAACTCCAACAAATCGTTACATTGGAAGGCTATGTGCCCACGAATGCGAATTGATTGTGGCATTGGAAGGCTCCATGCTTGCAATGTGTTGGTAGTTCACATTATCGAAATGACAAAGATGGTAGTGCATATTTCATGCATTTTTATAATCCGGATCAATATCCTATGGAGGAACTTGAGTGTAAGACGATTGAAGAAATAATAAGGAAAGTATGTATCCCGCATTATGATTGTCGTTCATTTGATCGATTTAGATGTGTATCATAGAACGGGTATGTTGGGTATTGTAGGAAGCACAAATTATATAAAGTGGGGAATGTTTGATTAGTTTTCAAGCCATGGTTATATGAATTTGGGATTGAGCGAAGCATGGATTGCGTGAACATTTACAAGGTTGTGATGAAGCGAACTATGGATTACGCCAAGCATGGATTGTGAAATTACTTATAAGGTAGTGATTTTGCAGATTGTAGATTAAGTGAAGCATGAATCATGTGAATAGTTATAAGTTCGTGATCATGCGAATCAAAGATTAAGTGAAGCATGGATTACGCGAATAGTTGCAACGTCATGATCATGCGAACTGAGGATTAAGAAAATCATAGAGTGTACGTTGTGATCATTTGAATGGATATAATTGAAGATTCAGTAAGCGATGTATAGCTTATTGAATCGATTAGAAATAAGTTTATATGTGAATAAATACGAAGACACTTTGTAATATTGGTATGCATCAAGTGGTGATGCAACTGATCCAATGGATATATTGTTGTATAGATTCACCTCATGAAGGTGTTGAAAGTTTAATGACTTTGTAAGTAGAATAATATGTTGGAGGCATCGTATAATTATTTTTCGAGCCATTTGAATACTAGTCGAACTATTGTATTTGTGTTCACATGACTTGAATCCTTTATTTATTAAATGCCTTAGCTGAGTAAGGGCTTTTGAATGTATAAGCAAAGTAAGGCTTTTTGTACATTAATGATATAAGGGCTTCATGCTTGCTTTCGAATATGAATGTCTAGTATATTCTGGGCAAATATAATATTCCCTTATGATGTAAAGTATACAGATACAACGAACGGTGTGGTGTTTTGTCATCTCCTGAATAATATGTATTCATTTTCATTAGCCTTTGATGAGGTTGGTCATTCCATTGTAACTTTTACCAGTCAGTGAATTCGATCTATTTGTATTTAGTAGACTTTGATAAGCGATCATTTTGAGATGATGATATGTCATCCGGTGAATAACATATAGTCATATCTACCGGGCTTTGGTAAGGATGATCACTCTAAGGTGATGTATAGTCATTTGATGAATATGGTGTGTTCTTATTTACCAAGCTTTGATAAGGTTGATCATTCGAAGGTGATGTTCTGCCATCCGTTGAATAGCATGTATTCCTTGAACTTTGACAAGGATGATCATTTTATAATGATGTTTTATCATCCGGTGAATATAACGTGTTCGTGTTTACCAGGCTTTGATAAATTTAATCATTCGAAGGTGATGTTTTCTTGATTCCCTTGATGAAAGAAATGGCTACGTAAGCTCATTATTTTTGATTCCCATTATGAAATAACATTGGATGGATTGAATATAATCCCACATGATTTATTTGTATTGATCAATTGAGTGCTTTTCTTTCATTTATACCTGATGAGTATTGTTTTGATAATAAGCTTTCAATATTAATATGTTGGACGATTTCTTCAATTTGTTTGATTCCTACATTCACCGATCCGCATTTAGATTTGGCGTGTTCGTTGATTCTTCGTATGAAAATATTTGTGAGATCAATTCTTAATTGGCTCTTATGAAGAATAATGTGCATGGAGTGTTTGTTGTATATGATGTATGCTCTTAAGGCAATTAGGGCGATATATCTTAATTATGTAATAGTACGAATAATTTGTTTAATCAATAAAGGCATTCAATCTTTTGTTTATATCCATATGCTTGTATATATATATATATATATATATATATATATATATATATATATATAGGTTAAATATATATTGATTGATGTATGCAGAAATCCTTGACATATCATAGCATGAACTCAGAGAAATTATAGTTGGACTATATGTGGTGGAACCTGCTTCATGTGCAATTATGATTATGTCTAAACTATCCTTAGTCATAGTTTCATCAAGAAAGGACATTGATGAAACGAAAAGACTAGCATGTGGTCAACTTTCTTGGAAAGGGTCCAAGAAGTCAATCTTCTAAGGACTGAAGGTGATGCCTTAAGTTTGACACATGGATATATCTCTGGGAGATATATTGGAGCTGCAGTAAGATAAACACTTGGTATATATATCAATGTGTTAGTGTTTATCTTTATGCAATAAGCTTTGCGAATGTCCTCGTACTTGATATGCTAGTTACCTTGTGTGGTACTACTGCTATACTTTGGGTTATCACTATACACTAATTTATTTAAGGTGCTACGGGTGATTACAGGTATAGTGATGATAGCACGTTGCTCCGGATATATTAAGGAGTTGTACCTAGCCACTTGTTAAAGTGATGATTGCCATAAACCTCTTATCAGAGTATGTGTTTGATAGAAATGGTTTCTAGTCAAACACACTATGGTAAAAGGCAATATACTTCGGTAACAAGTAAATAACTAGGATAGCTTGGAGCAACCTTGCTATTAGTGGATTAATACTTTAACCGAACCCTATAAATCAGATGGTACTAATATTAAAGAATGGAAGGAATTTATCGCACTGGATAACTATTGCATTAACCGAGATTAAGTCATAAGCATAAATGACGTTCCGAGTAATGGGGGATGGTAGACCCTTGCTAGAGGCGTACTACAGTAGTTTAAGGTAATCGAGTTCTATTTACGGTCTAGAGCATCGTGCCAATGATTCCATTAGAACAAGGGTTGGTTAAGCCTTAACAGCTCAATACTTCGGGATCCTATAAGGTCACACACATTGGACCTTTATCGGACTAAGTAAAGAACTAATAGATTTATTCTATTACGAAAATATAACATAAATAATAATTGGATTATTATTTGATTGGTTAAAATTGATTAGATCAATTTTGGATAGACCAAGGAATTTATTTTGACCGGTAACTAATTAATTAGAGTCATAAATAAATTATAATTGATTAGATCAATTTTAGTTGGATCAAGAAATTTATTTTGACTGGTGACTAATTTATTAGGGTCAGAAAATAAATATTTGAAAAAGGATTAAAAAGGGAAATTTTGCATTGGCGAGTTTAATTGGACCGAGAATACAAAAGTATTTTGTATAGGCTCGAGTGCGCGGGAGTACACCAAAAAGTGTGCGGCAGCCCATAAAAATGGGCTGTACATGCGCAGCCCACAAGGGCTTTTGCCTTGCTTGTGCACATGGGATGGGAGTAATTACTCCCATCCCACATCGCTTTAAGGGGGAGCAAAATGCTCCCCCAAGCCTATATATAGGCTGTCCCCTTTCCTTTTAAATTGTACCAAGCTCAAAGCATAAATCCTAAGTGAGATAATTAATCTCTCGGGTAATTGAGCAAGTTATTTTTGTGGAGCCTGAATATATTCGAGCACCGCTAGTTTATATTTTTTGGGCGAGGCTTCTACAGTGGTCTCGCAACTACTCGAGGCTTCTTAGTTCTTCCTCCTGATGAGGTTTTGGTTGGTAGGGGTTCGTGTGGATACTGATAGAGGCTATCCTACGATTGGAGGCTTGTGCAAAAAGGTTCTGCAAAAGCACGCTTCAACTGATAAGTTCTTTTTCTTTCTCTTTTAATTATTAAGTCTTTTTCTTTAAGTGTTTTTAGACTTAATAATTATGCTTAGATTATTTTTTCATGCTTAGTTTATTTTATTCTTAGGTTATAAATTAGAGTTATAACATGCTTAGTATAAAATAAATATGCTAGGATATAATTTGGAATTATGGTATGCCTAGTCCTTTAGCATGCTAACCTAGGTAGTGAAGTATTTAGTTAAGGCTTTATTTAATTTATATGCAACTAATAGGAGTTCCTGGGACATGGACAAAATTTTAAATTTCCGCCATGCCTCTTATGCATGTTCAATCTGACTATCAGTTCTCAATAGTGCAGAATTAAGTTAGAAGCAAACTAAATATTATTTTCTAAATGAAATGATTTGTTCATTTAATTATTTGGAATAATATATATAAACTTGTGCCTTTCATTTCAAGATTAGAAAATGGTTATGAATAATTTTGAATAAGCCTGCTCAACTTACTCAAATTATACAAGTGTCAATAATTTATTTAAATTACATGTGTTATAGATGCTCCCAATTTACATGAATTGGAAGAACGAAATTTATTAGTTCAAGAGACTCCATTGGTCTTCAAGTTTGTGCCCGTATTTGTTCTGGCTAAGGATTGGACTTGGTGTCTACTCCTCATAGGGCACCTTTCCTACCTGAGAACCTATATCGGTGCAATTTGAATTGACTAATCGGGGGATTAATATGAACTAATTTATTTCTCGTATATAAGATGGTGATTATATATGTTTCTATAACAGAGTAAAAAAAATTAAATTTATTGAATAAAAGCTTAAAGGAAATGCAATATTAATATAACAAATAAAAGTGTTAATTATTTTGCATATAATCTAGGTTGATGGAATAATCATAATAAAGAGCTGAACCCACCTAAGATTAGACATTATAAATTAATTCTAAAATCCCCTGAATTAATACAAGTTATTATAATTTTGTCCATCTGATAAAATCCTAGATTGGGTGAGACGTTTAACACCAATAAAACTCCAAAGTAAATATATTAAGGCAAGTTGTAGTCTTCCTTACTCAAATTTATAATACGGTCTCTTTGGGCTATCAAAGTGCTACTCAAAGCTTTCCTTCTAGTCTACATTAATTGGCTGTAAATTTTTAGATAGGGTCTGCCTTAATAGAGTTGGGGTAGTCCACCGTAAAATTGGGGCTAGGCCCAGATCTGAGACATATTTAAGGAGATGCTAATATAAGAGCACACGTCCCTTGGGATTAGGAAACTTGAATGAATTACCAATTGCATGCAATGCAAATGGAATGGGATTCCAACTATGACTTACTATTATGACTTGACTCATAAGATTAGGAGTTATAATAGACTAGTTATAGATGCTACCTACTAGAAAATTTAGCTGGGCTAAAATTCACGAATTCAATAGAATGGGCCATTGTAAATTTCAAAGAAAATAGTAGGAAAATGTATTTAATTAAAAGTCCTCATATTAAATACATGTACTTAAACTAATATCTAAACACTTTTCTTTTCTTATATCTTAGGTTGAAAATGGCTTCCAATTTTAATCTCCGTATGTTACTTGACACCAAATTGAATGGCTTAAACTTTTCTGATTGGTTTCGAGCAGTGAGAATAGTTCTCAAATCCGAGGGAATTGCCTATGTCCTAAGTGGAATTTTCCCTATAGAACCTGATGTTGAGGATCATGTAGAACATGATGCCTGGTTGAAGCACAGGAAAGATCGTGAGACTGCTATGTGTATTATATTGGGTTCCATGAATCCTGAGCTTCAAAAATAACATGAGAACATGCCCTTGGAGGATATGGTTCTCCATCTTGAAGAACTCTTTTTGGAGAGGGAGAGGATAGAGAGGCATGAGACCTCCAAGCTCTTTTTCGGAACCAAGATGCAGGCTGGCACCTCTGCCTCTCAGCATGTACTGAAACTCTTGGGATACCTTGAGAAGCTGAATCGATTGGGATTCGAGATGAATCATGACTTGAGCATTGACCTTGTGTTGGTGTCCATGATAGATAGTTACTCAGGCTTCGTGACTAACTATTACATGAAGAAAATTAATTCTACTATCCCTGAATTAATCAACATTCTGAAAATAGTAGAACCTCAGATCAAAAAGGATTAAAAACCTCTACTGTTGGTTGAAAAAGCAAGGCTTCTAAAAAGAAGAAGCAAGCGCTAGGTGCTAAGAAAAGAATCAGTAAGAAGAAGAATGAAAAGAAGGCATCTAAGTATGTCTGCTTCCAATGTGGGAAACCTGGACATTGGAAGAGGGATTGCAAAGCTCTTGCTTCTGAGCATTTGAAGAAGAAGCCTACAGAGGCATCTACTTCAGGTATATTTATAATTGAAAACTTTGCTACTTTTCCGCGAGAATCCACTTGGGTATTAGATACTGGTTATGGTTCTCATATCTGTACTTATGTGCATGGACTAAGGAACTGTAGAAAACTTACAAAAGGGGAGATGGACCTATGCATGGGAAATAGAGCCAGAGTTGCTGCATTAGCTGTAGGGAGATTTAGTCTTGTTTTGCCAAGTGGATTTGTTTTAGTTTTGAATAATTGTTACTACATTCCAAGTGTTACTAAGAATGTTGAATCTGTTGTGTGTTTAGCAGCAGAGGGATTTGAAATTTTATTTTCAAATAATAATTGTCAGATTCATTTGAATAATATTCTTTATGGTTATGGAATGTTGAAAGGTGGCATTTATATTCTTAATACTAAAACAGAAGTTTTCAATATAAACAATGTGAAGAAAGTTAAATTAGATAATGAGAATTCCTTCTACTTATGGCATTGCCGTTTAGGCCATATAAACAAAGATCGCTTAACCAAGTTGCATAAGCGTGGAGACTTGGGCCTAATAGACTTAGAGTCTTATAGTGATTGCGAACCTTGTTTAAAAGGAAAAATGGCAAAGTTACCCTTTCAAGGAAAGGGTGAGCGGGCCACAAGTACATTGAAACTTATACATATTGATGTATGTGGTCCAATAAGTGTTCAGGCACTAGGAGGATACTCCTACTTCATAACCTTTATTAATGATTACTCACGATACGGTTATTTGTACTTGATGAAGCACAAGTCTGAAAGTTTTGAAAAATTCAAACTATTCAGAGCTGAAGTAGAGAAACAGCTTGAGAAAAGTATTAAAACACTTCGATCGGATCAAGGCAAAAAAATACTTAAGTCAGGATTTTCAGGATTATCTAAAAAAAAATGGGATAGTTCCCCAGTGGACCCCTCCTTATACACCCCAACACAATGGAGTGTCAGAAAGGAGGAATTGAACTTTATTAGATATGGTAAGGTCCATGATGAGCCATGCAGTTCTTAGTAAATCCTTTTAGGGATATGCACTGGAGAGCGCGGTTCATATCTTAAACAGAGCGCCCTCTAAATCAGTTAATTTTACACCTTATGAAAGATGGTATAAAAAAAGCCATCTCTAAGTCACTTAATAGTAAGGGGCTATCCTGCTATGGTAAAGAGGATAGCGTCAGATAAGCTAAATGCCAAGGCTGACAAATATCTGTTCATTGGATATAAGGAAACAATTGGATATCTGTTTTACCAACCCGAAGCACAACAGATATTTGTGTCTCGGAATGCTCACTCTTTGGAAAAAGAACACTTACTTGTAAAAGTCATTGGGAGCAATATTGAACTGGAAGTTCAAGAGGAAGAAACAGACAATCAACTGATTGACCCCATCTAGATACACAAGAGAGTGTGATCTAAGAACAACCTGTCAAAACACAATTATTGTGAAGATCAAGTCATGTTCATAAGGGTCCCGATAGATATGGGTTTATCATCACTAATGATAAGGAACTATATCTTATAGAGGATGATGAACCAAGCACATATGATGAGGCAATGAAAAGCTCAAATTCTGATAAATGGCAAAAGGCCATGAAATCAGAAATGGATTCCATGTACGAGAACTAAGTTTGGAATTTGGTTGATGCATCACAAGAGGTTAGACCAATTAGGTGCAAATGGGTCTTCAAGAAGAAGACAGACATGGATGGTAATGTAATTATCTATAAAGCAAGGTTGGTTGCGAAAGGTTATAGTCAACAGGAAGGTATTAACTATGATGAAAACTTCTCACCGATAGCCATGCTCAAATCCATAAGGATACTCCTCGCCATTGCTACTCATTATAATTATGAAAACTGGCAGATGGATGTAAAAACAGCATTCCTGAATGGGGATTTAGACCGGGATGTGTATATGACACAACCTGAGGGTTTTACATCTCAGAATGGCTCGAAGGTATGCAAGCTACAAAGATCCATTTATGGACTTAAGCAGGCATCCAGGAGTTGGAATATAAGGTTTTATCAGACAATCCGGGAACTAGATTTCTACCCAAATGCAAATGAGCCTTGTGTTTACAAGAAGGTTAGTGGGAGTGCAGTCATTTTTTTAGTATTGTATGTTGATGACATTCTGCTAATAGGAAATGACATTTCTCTTCCTCAAAACATTAAAGTATGGTTGTCAAGAAAGTTCTCCATGAAAGGCCTTAGTGAAGCAGTATTTATACTAGGTATAAAGATCTACAGGGATAGATCGAAGAGGTTGTTAGGTCTTTCTCAAAGTACATATATAGACAAGGTGTTGAATAGGTTTAACCTTGAGCATTCTAAGAAAGGTTATCTCTCGATGACAAAGGGGATTAACCTATCTAAGGCTGAGTGTTCGAAGATAGCTCAGGAAAGAATACGCATGAAGGATATACCCTATGCATCCGCGATAGGATCCATCATGTATGCTATGATATGTACTAGGCCGGATGTCTCTCAGGCTTTGAGCTTTATGAGCAGATATCAGTCATATCCAGGTGAAAAGCACTGGATGGCCGTCAAGGCAATCCTTAAGTATTTGAGAAGGACTAAGGATGAGTTCTTAATTTAGGGAGAAGGTGACCTCACTATCAAAGGTTACACTGACGCGAGCTTTCAATCTGACAAGGATGACTTTAAGTCTCAATCAGGTTTTGTGTATGTGTTAAATGGATGGGCAGTATGCTGGAAGAGTTCCAAGCAAGAAACTACTGCTGATTCAACCATGGAATCTGAATACATTGCTGCATGTGAAGCAGTAAAAGAAGTTGTCTGGTTAAAGGGGTTTATTGGTGATCTCGGTGTGGTGCCTAAGGCTGTTGATCCAATTACTTTATATTGAGATAACAATGGTGCCATAGCTCAGGCAAAGGAACCATGGTCTTATCAGAAAAATAGACATGTATCCAGAAAGTATCATATAATCAGGGAGATTGTTGATGCTAAGATAATAAGATTAGAATATGTACCCACTGATCAAAACCTCGTGGATGGTCTGACAAAGCAATTGACTTAAGATAAACATGACCAGCATGTTAAAGCATATAGATTAAAACATATGGCTAATTAACCGAACCCTATAAACCAGATGGTACTAATATTAAAGAATGGAAGGAATTTATCGCACTAGATAACTATTGCATTAACCGGGATTAAGTCATAAGCATAAATGACGTTCCGAGTAATGGGGGATGGTAGACCCTTGCTAGAGGCGTACTATAATCGTTTAAGGTAATCGATTTCTATTCACGGTCTAGAGCATCGAGCCAATGGTTCCATTATAACAAGGGTTGGTTAAGCATTAACAGCTCAATACTTCGGGATCCTATAAGGTCACACACATTGGACCTTCATCGGACTAAGTAAAGATCTAACAGATTTATTCTATTACGAAAATATAACATACATAATAATTGGATTATTATTTGATTGGTTAAAATTGATTAGATCAATTTTGGATAGACCAAGGAATTTATTTTGACCGGTAACTAATTAATTAGAGTCATAAATAAATTATAATTGATTAGATCAATTTTGGTTGGACCAAGAAATTTATTTTGACTGGTGACTAATTTATTAGGGTCAAAAAATAAGTATTTGAAAAAGGATTAAAAAGGGGAATTTTGCATTGCCGAGTTTAATTGGACTGAGAATACAAAAGTATTTTGTACATGCTCGAGTGCACGGGAGTACACCGAAAGGTGTGCGAGCAATGCTGGGCATTACTCGTGGCAGCCCATAAAAATGGGCTGCACATGCGCAGCCCACAAGCAAGGCAAAGGGCTTTGCCTCGCATGTGCACACAGCGTGCACACGCTATGTGCACATGGGATGGGAGTAATTACTCCCATCCCACATCACTTACAGGGGGAGCAGAATGCTCCCCCAAGCCTACATATAGGTTGTCCCCTTTCTTTCAAATTATACCAAGCTCAAAGCATAAATCCTAAGCGAGATAATTAATCTCTCGGGTAATTGAGCAAGTTATTTTTGTGGAGCCTGAATTTATTCGGGCACTACTAGTTTATATTTTTTGGGTGAGGCTTCTAGAGTGGTGTAGCAACTACTCGAGGCTTCTTAGTTCTTCCTCCTGGGGAGGTTTTGGTTGGTAGGGGTTCGTGTGGATACTGATAGAGGCTATCCTACGATTGGAGGCTTGTGCAAAAATGTTCTGCAAAATCACGCTTCAACTGGTAAGTTCTTTTTCTTTCTCTTTTAATTATTAAGTCTTTTTCTTTATGTGTTTTTAGGCTTAATAATTATGCTTAGGTTATTTTCGCATGCTTAGTTTATTTTATGCTTAGGTTATAACTTAGAGTTATAACATGCTTAGTATAAAATAAATATGCTAGGATATAATTTGGAATTATGGTATGCCTAGTCCTTTAGCATGCTAACCTAGGTAGAGAATTAATTAGTTAAGGTTTTATTTAATTTATATGCAACTAATAGGAGTTCCTAGGGACAGGGACAAAATTTTGAATTTCCGCCATGTCTCTTATGCATGTTCAATCTGACTTTCAGTTCCCAATAGTGTTCACATATTGTGTTGGCATGTCATGGTCTTTAATAGATCTTTTGCTTGGTGTTTCGATGAGTCACTTGAATTGTTCGCTCATAATTTTGATGATTATGACTGAATAGTCAATTTTACCATGCGTTCCCTTATATTGTAAGGGACTTTAGTGCCTTTTGAAGAAAAGTTTTATAATGTGAAAAGGCTAAAAAGTTGGTTCCAAAATTAGCGTCTTCTCGATGTAAGGGCTTTGAATGCCATAATGGTATGAGGTGTTATTGCCTTAGTGAGATAAGAGCTTTAAGTGATATAGTGATATAAGTTTTTTCCATAGTGAGATAAGGGCTTCTAGTACCATAGTGATATGGATTAGTATCGCCTTGGAGAGATAAGAGCTTTAATGCCTTAACGAGATAAGGGCTTTGAGTGCCATAGTGGTATGGGCTTTTGCCTTAGTGAGATAAGAGCTTTTGGTGCCTTAGTGAGATAAGGGCTTTGAATGCCATAGTGAAATGGGCTTTTTGCCTTACTAAGATAAGGGCTTTTGTTGCCTTAGTGAGATAAGGGCTTTTAGTGCCATAGTGGTATGGGCTTTTTCCTTAGTGAGATAAGGGCTTTTGGTGCCTTAGTGAGATAAGGGCTTTGAATGCCATAGTGAAATGGGTTTTTGCCTTAGTGAGATAAGGGCTTTTAGTGCCATAGTGGTATGGGCTTTTGCCTTAGTGAGATAAGGGCTTTGAATGCCATAGTGAAATGGCCTTTTGCCTTAGTGAGATAAGGGCTTTGAATGCTATAGTGAAGTGAGCTTTTACCTAAGTGAGATAAGGGCTTTTAGTGACATGAAGTACTTTTACCTTTGAAAAGTAAGGCTTTTAGTGCCTTAGTAAGATAAGGGCTTTGAGTGCCATAGTGGTATGGTCTTTACCTTTGAATTTTGTAATGTATGTTGAATAAGGGAAGCAAATCTAGCTAGTTCGATAATGCGAATATGGAAAGTAAATCTTCCTTCGATAATGCGTGTGAGCGGATAACGATTTACGCAACGGCTGCGAAGCCGGGCCGAGGGGCCGACCTCTGAAAATAATGGGGAGAGTGATGTGATTGGAAAATGGTTTTGCATATTTTAATGCTCAAAAGATACGAGATCGAAATCTCGTACTTAAAATAGAGTCGCCACCCGGTTCAGTTCAACTGGGAAATTTTGGTACAATTTTCCCACCGGGTGGTTGGACCATACCTTAAGTAGAGATTCTGAGTTCGGATGATGATATCTATTTTTCATTAGGCCAAGTTAAGATATTTCATTCTTTCTTAATCGGTTTAATCCATCCTATTTATTTGTGTTTTCGGTTATTATGTTGTTTTCGCTTTTATCAAGCAATTGAAGCGACGAACAAACTATTACAGTCATCCAAGAATAAGTGCGGAAAATAAAATTATTACAAGGCTTCCAAATCCTATACATTTTTCTATGTGATAAATAAAATACCCGAAGGCCTAATATACATCTACCTGCAGAAGATGGTTAGCACAGATATGGTACATCATTCGAGATACCTCACGAATCATGTATAGTTAACAAACCAAACAAGACCCGTGTTAGTATGGATATGGCATATTTCGTTTGCAATATTATAAAGCCCGGTTGGATGGCTAAAATGAGATTTGAACGGCGCTTGCAGGAAAATTCCATTTTTAACCAAATTTTAGACTCAGTCGTTGTTTTAACCGGATTATTAGTGAAAATGCCACTTGTTATGGGGTGGGGTCCGTTTTTAAAAGGTTTTGGACGTCCATCGTTGCACTGTGTACCCTAGCTTCGGGGAATAAACTAGGTCGGAAATGAACAAAGTAAAACAGCTGTCCAGAAGTCCATGCCACTGGCGACATGACTGATGCCACTAGCGACGTGACTGATGCCGCTGGTGACATCAATAATGTCACTAGAGGCATCAGTCTGTAGGCAGATTGCATGACTTTCTGAATACCATAAAGAAAGGGTCCTAGGTCTCTGGGGAATGTGATGTCACTAGCGGTATTAGCGATGTCTTTGGCGACATGGATGATACCGCCAGCGACATCATATATCTCCGGCGACTTCAATTTCTTGCGACAGCAGCAGGCAACAGTAAAAAACGACCGAAAACCTAAAAATGAAAACAAATCAACAAGAATCAGCACAAACCAGCAATATTAATGCCAAAGAGCTATGAGACTTAGAATTTTTACCTCGGGGCCGTGAATCCACCTCTTTGTGAACCAAGAGACGCCTCTGGGGAGCTTGTAACGATGATTTAGTTGTAAATTTCAGAGTTTTAAGTCCCTAAATCCTATTAAGTTGATTTTAACTTAAAGACCTACTGATTTTAAGCTCATAATCAGAGAGTTCAAAGAAGAAAAATTAGGAAAAGTTGATCAAAATCCTTTTTCCTACCTTCTCTAATTCTTATATCACTAAAATCTATTTTCTCACTCTAGAATTAAGTTTCCAATCTTTTTTTTTTGAAAGCCTAAGGTGTGTTTTTATAGGCAAAATGGGGTGGTTTTCGAGACCTTTTTGATCAATTCCACCAAAAGTGCCAAAAGGAAGCTGTCGGTGCAGAAGCCCCTTTTGGCCCATGCCGCAGGTGACATGGTGATACCACCGGCGGTATGGCTGATGCCACCAGCGGCATCAGCTTCCGACAATCTGACAGCCAGCGGGCCCATAAGCCCAACAAGTCACCAAAAGTGGTCAAAAGCGGGTCAAAAGGCATCTTTTAAAATTTTAATGATATTTTAATGGGTATTTAGAGATTATTTTAATTTTGGGTGTAAATCATCGGTTCAAGCTCCTACCGGACGTGTTATCAGCCACGCCGAACTGGATTCTACCAAGTATAAAATTCGCAAGGAACATTATATTGGTAATAAAAAATTCTAAAGAGAACTTTTATTTTGAGGTATTAAAACCGGGTACACTTCATCAGCGGCTCGCGAGAGGGACTGCAAAATCCCGTGCTCACAGTGATTATGGGAAACGAATCCTTTTTTCAATTATGTGAATAAGGGAAGTGAATCTAGCTCTTTCAGTTCATTGGTAGCCTTTCCATCCAGCAGATACGGTTGCTAATTTAAGTGGATCCGACCAAACAATTATTTTGATAACATGAATATAGGGAGCAGATCCTCTTTCAATAACTCAAGTAGGGGAAGCAAATTCTCTTTTGATGATGCGAATAGGGGAATCAAACCATTACAATCACACGAATAGGAGAAGCAAATCACTGCAATAACGCGAATAAGGAAAGTGAGATACAGGCTTTGTTAATCACGTCCTTCATAACACCATGTCGCTTCTAGCGTTCTTGTGTAGGTCTTGGAAGCTTTGATAGTTTTGATGGAGCGAATAAGAGAATTAAATCATTACGATCACGCGAATAGGGGAAGCAAATCACTGCGATAACGCGAATAAGGGAAGTGAGATAGAGACTTTATTAATCATATCCTTCAAGATATCATACCGCTTCTAGTGTTCTTGTGTAGGTCTTGGAAGCTTCGATAGTTTTGATGAAGCAAATAGAGGAATCAAATCATTACGATCAAGCGAATAGGGGAAGCAAATCACTGCGATAACGCGAATAAGGGAAGTGAGATAGAGGCTTTGTTAATCACATCTTTCACAATATCATGTCGCTTCTAGCTTTCTTGTGTAGGTCTTGGAAGCTTCGATACTTTTACTTTTACATGGATCAATTTAGAATTAATCGGTGAAGATGGACGTGATCCAAATGATAAAGAAGAGAATCTATATTGATTGATCGTGGGTTCACGGTTCGATTCCCACAAACGGCGCCAATTGGTGTGGAATTCACCTCCAAGGCTCGTAAATCTGTGATCTGCACAAGTGAAATAAGACAGAGGGGGGAGGGGTTGGTTGAAACCACTCCGATGACTAAGTCAGTATATTTATTTTGTTGAAGTATATTGAGAAAGTAGAGAGACATGGAAAATATAGACTTACCTTAAAATGTGAGGAGATACCCTTATATATGGGTCTTGAATATGAATTGTGGGCTTTTATACCTCATCTACGTAATGAACTTCGGTAGAATTTCCCATGGCCCGTGCCATATACTGAAATTAGAAATAAATGAAATGAAACACAAAGAGTGGGAGAAAGAAAAAGTCTAGGTAAATTTTTTTTTCCACCCTAATAAACTCATATATCGTAATCACACTTAATGTTAAATATTATTTTCCAATTTTAGCTCATTTTCTTTCAAAAACACAACTCAAAATAATTACCTTTTGAACAAATTGTTCATATGACAAGGAAATTTGCAATATGCAACGAAATGTTTACAATGTAAGGGAAAAATCCTTAAAAATTTATGAAGTTATAAAAACTAATTCAAGTCTGTTGTTTCAAATTATGTCTATAAAAAATAATAACAGACCAATAAAGTCGTTGAAATAGCACAACATCCAATTAAAGACGTGATAAATGTGATAAGAAGCAAGATAAAAATAAATAAATGGGCCACTCACGTCACATTAGCTATACCTATTTTCTGACTATTACATTTTATTTTTGTCATTAGTATATATGAATTTGTATGTTACATTTCAACATTATCGGTTTATTAGGGTTGTAAATGAAACGAATTACTCGTGAATTATTTAGTGTTTGGTTCGACTAAAGCTCCTTCGAGTTCAGTTTGTTAATAAATGAGCTTATTCATGAATAAAATTTTAGGCACGTTATCGTAAACGAACCAAGTTTGAACAAGGGGATACTCGACTCAAAGCTCGTGAACATGCTCGATAAGAGGCTCGCGAACTAGTTCGTAAACATACTTATTATTAGGCATGTTAACAGGCTCGTTAACATAATTGAAAAGTTTAAATATTATATTTATGAAATAGTATAGATAGATTATGAAAAATATAAAATAGTGCACGTGTAAAAATAGATATAAAAATGTATATAGAAAAATATAAAATATAAGATAAAGAGCAAAGGAAAAATACGTATAAAGTGATATATAAAATATAGATAAAAATAAGTAAAAAAGAAAAGAAAATATGAATATAAAGCCTAATAAAGGCAATTCGGATCCAATCGAGTCCCTACTATATATTCACCAATCTTAATATCCTGAGTAAAACCTTAATCTCATTTTCCTCCGAAAAAATACAGCCGCCAACACAACACTTCTCCTCTTCCTCTTCTTAGTACAATAAAAATCATTTGTGGTGCTTAGAACCTTCATATTCGATTCTTCATCTCACGGATTCTATCTTTTTCGTAGGCTGAGCTCATAATTAAAACAAAGCTCGAGCGGTTCGAGTTCATTAAAATTTAAACGAACAGAGCATGAACAGTCAGTGTTTGAGCTCGGCTCGGTTCGTTTACAGCCCTACGCTTTAGGCGCTATGTATTACATGTTGGATATGATGTATACCCTTAAGGCAATTAGGGCGATATATCTTAATTATATAATAGTACGAATAATTTATTTAATCAATAAAGGCATTTATTCTTTTGTTTATATCAATGTGTTTCTATATATATAGCTGGTTAAATATATATTCATTGATGTATGCAAAAGTCCTTGACATATCATAGCATGAAGTCAGAGAAATTATAGTTGGACTATATTTGGTGGAACCTGCTTCATGTGCAATTATGATTATGTCTAAACTATCCCTAGTCATAGTTTCATCAAGAAAGGATATTGATGAAACGGAAAGACTAGCATGTGGTCAACTTTCTTGGAAAAGGGTCCAAGCAGTCAATCTCCTAAGGACTGAAGGTGGTGCCTTAAGTTTGACACATGGATATATCTGGGAGATATATTGGAGACCGCAATAAGATAAATACTTGGTATATATATCAATGTGTTAGTGTTTATCTTTGTGCAATAAGCTTTGCGAATGTCCTCATACTTGAGATGCTAGTTACCTTGTGTAGTACTATTGCTATACTTTGGGTCATTACTATACACTAATTTATTTAAGGTGCTACGGGTGATTACGGGTATAGTGATGACAGCACGTTGGTAAACTGAGTAGTCGGAAAGAATCCATCGCTCCGGATATATTAAGGAGTTGTAACTGGCAACTTGTTGAAGTGATAATTGCCATAAACCTCTTATCAGAGTATGTGTTTGATAGAAATGGTTTCTAATCAAACACACTATGGTAAAAGGCAATATACTTCGGTAACAAGTAAATAACTGGGATAGCTTGGAACAACCTCGCTATTAGTGGGTTAATACTTTAACCGAACCCTATAAACCAGATGGTACTAATATTAAAGAATGGAAGGAATTTATCACACTAGATAACTATTGCATTAACCGGAATTAAGTCATAAGCATAAATGACGTTCCGAGTAATTGGGGATGGTAGACCCTTGCTAGAGGCGTACTACAGTCGTTTAAGGTAATCGAGTTCTATTCACGGTCTAGAGCATCGAGCCAATGGTTCCATTATAACAAGGGTTGGTTAAGCCTTAACAGCTCAATACTTCGGAATCCTATAAGGTCACACACATTGGACCTTCATCGGATTCAGTAAAGAACTAATAGATTTATTCTATTACGAAAATATAACATAAATAATAATTCGATTATTATTTGATTGGTTAAAATTGATTAGATCAATTCTGGATAGACCAAGGAATTTATTTTGACCGGTAACTAATTAATTAGTGTCATAAATAAATTATAATTGATTAGATCAATTTGGTTGGACCAAGAAATTTATTTTGACTGATAACTAATTTATTAGAGTCAAAAATAAATTTTTATTTGAAAGGATTTAAAGGGAATTTTACATTGGCGTGTTAAAACCGAAAAATATGAAATATTTTGTATAAAGTTCAGTTGCGAGGAATACACCGAAAGGTGCGCGAACGCTGCTGAGTAGTGTTCGCGGCAACCCATGTTCATGGGCTGCACAAAGGCAGCCCATGCAAGGAAAGCCCACACATACAGCGTGCATTCTGCATGTGAATAATAATACATGTGGGATGGGATCGCTGATGGGGAGTAAAGTTTTACTCCACAAGCCTATAAATAGGCTGTCCCCTTTCCTTTCAAAATGAATCAAACTCAAAGCATAAATCTTAAGCGAGATAATTAATCTCTCGGGTAATTGAGCAAGTTATTTTTATGGAGCCTGAATTTATTCGGACACTGCTAGTTCATATTTTTTGGGTGAGGCTTCTAGAGTGGTCTAGCAACTATTCGAGACTTCTTAGTTCTTCCTCCCGATGAGGTTTTGGTTGGTAGGGGTTCGTGTGGATACTGATAGAGGCTATCCTACGATTGGAGGCTTGTGCAAAAAGCATCTGCAAAAGCACGCTTTAACTGATAAGTTCTTTTTCTTTCTCTTTTAATTATTAAGTCTTTTTCTTTAAGTATTTTTAGACTTAATAATTATGCTTAGGTTATTTTTGCATGCTTAGTTTATTTTATACTTACGTTATAACTTAGAGTTATAACATGCTCCGTATAAAATAAATATGCTAGGATATAATTTGGAATTATGGTATGCCTAGTCCTTTAGTATGCTAACTTAGGTAGAGAATTATTTAGTTAAGGCTTTATTTAATTTATATGCAACTAATAGGAGTTCCTGGGGACAGAAATAAAATTTTAAATTTCCGTCATACCTCTTATACGTGTTCAATCTAACTGTCAGTTCCCAACATTATAGCCCTACCCTTTAGGCGCTATGTATAGTATACTAGCCTGTTTAAGTCATCTAAAGACTTAAGCTGAGTCTCTCTCATTATGCTATTGAATTTATCTCTTCTCATACTGACATTGCGTTCCTACTAATGAATGTCTGTTTTTTTTATATTGTGCATTATATAGTATTTGGAATTATATTGGTAAAGCCATTTCATTGATTGGATTCAAACATCTTATTTTCTGAGTTTTACTTTTAGTTTTTTTATAGCTTTTTTCAGAATCATTTTTAAGTTTTTTTATGCTGTAGATTTAATTTTAGAAAAAATAAATCAGACAGTTCCTAATTAATTAGTATGAAATATCAAAATGTGTTGTTCAAAGACAAAATAAGCAATACGATTAAAAGTTTGTGAGGGCAACTTAGTTTAAAAGCAGCTCAAATAACAAAGTCAAACTGAACCTAAAATAATAATATGTGGGGTGGTATAATAGTATAATACTTAGGCCTTGCTCTTTTTAACTTATTTTCTGTTCAGTTCAGTTCAGTACCAATTAATTCAGTTTAGTATCATTCAGTTCAGTTCAGTTTCAGTATTCAGTATTCCGTATTCAGCATTCAGTATTTAGTATTCAGCATCATTATTAAATTTCAGTTTATAAATTATATCAATATTATTAATTAATATTAATATTCATAAATAATAAATAATAAATAATAAAAAGTAATAACTATTAATAATATTATTATTTTAATTTCAATTTATTTTTATTTATACATTATATTAATATGATTAATCAATATTAGTAATCACAAATAATAATAAAGAAAAAGTAACTACAAACAATATTTTAGAATTACTAATTATTATTTTCACAATGGATAATTTTGTAGCATAAATAAATAAATAATAATTTATAAGTATTAATAATAATTAATATAATAAATAATAATATTCATAATAATATTAGCAATAAAATAAAATATAATGATAATTTTTAATGATAAGTTTAGTTATTATTATTATGTAATAATTAATAATTTTATAATAATATAAAGTATTAATTATAGTGTTATTAATTATTTTTTAATAAATATTAATATTTTAAAATATTATTTATATTATTAATTATACTTTAAATCTAGTTTCAGTATTATTCAGTTTCAGTATCATTCAGTTCAGTTCAGTACCATTCAGTTCAATTTAGTACCATTCAGTTCAATATCATTCAGTTCAGTACAGTTACTTATAAGTTGAAAAGAACAGGAGCTTAATCTAACAGTGAAAAATGTGATAAAGATATAATGTTTTCTCTTTGGGTCATATTTGGCTGGGGACAAAAATTATTATTTTAGGTTGGAGTTTTGACGAAACTTCACTGCAGATAATCTCATCTGGAAGTGATTGGGCCGGGCCTAACTAAAATATTAGTACCCAAGTCGAGCCCATCCTAAAAAATAAAATTCGGGCCTGGGCCTATTAATTAATATTTATAAATTATAAATTATAATATTTTTAATGAAAAATAATTTAATAAAATAATTGCACTTAAATCTGTATTAAAGGTCACAGAATTAAGTTTTGATGTTAAGCTCTATAAGCAAATTTGAAATTTTAGATAATTATTAGTATTATAAAATAAATATATTTTTTTAATATATTAATTATTAGTTTGGGCCGGATCGGGCTTGAGTTTTAAAATTAAAATCAAGCTTGTCCAAACCCGCCCATAAAAGGCAAACATGGACCGGCCAGCGGGCTTGTGCTCAAGTCTAAATTATCATCACAGTTAATGCAGTAGAGCTTCTGATTTCAGCATGAACATGCTCTATATGCATAATTATTGAATAGTAATGAAATAAAAGACAGGAGAGACAAGAATTAGGGTCCTAAAATTGGATATGCCGTGTAAAATAGGAACCAAATGAAGCAACACCCTAATCCTTGTTTCGGACATTGATAAAAAAAAAAGGGAGCATATTACACGGTCTGGTGTCCCCATCCAATGTATCGATGCGGCTTCTTTGGGGCCCTTTAATCTTTCTTTCTTTTCTGATTCATTCACTGGGTGGGTCCCATTATCCCACCGCTATCCTTCACTTTTTCATCCAACGGTTATTATTAATTTACCTTTATTCAGTTATTATTCATTCACTGCCGTTCTTTTCTGATTATATTAGTATATTTGGAAAGCCCAAATACATTAAAACGCGTTAAACCTGCTAAATGATTTTCTATTCGGGGGCGGAATTAGGATTCCATAAGTAGGGGCTAACTTACATGAGAAAAATAAATTTGTAGTCAAATCAATGGTTTTATGCCCAGTTACATCAATTGTTTTAAACCAAATTCTTGTCACAAGTAAGGCAAGAAAGAGTTATTCATCAGCTATACGTATTCATTGTAATATTATAGCACAATGAACAGACATAAATTAATTTAAACTTGTGAGGAGGATATTTCAATTGTCCTTTGAAACAATAGAGGAATTCTTGCACTGTTGATGTCTTTACACAAGATAATTCTTTAGAAAAGTTGTTAAACAATATTTTCATTGCCTTAAATTCATATTAACTAATATGAAGCATAATGTTTGCATTTTGCAAATTTTAAGTGAAAAATTCAAATTTATAAACAGCTCGTTGGAAAAGTAATTTGTTAAACAACCAGTTTGAGAGTTCAAACAACGAACAAAAATATTCGACAAATGTTTAATGCTCCTTTTTTTAAATACTTTAACCCTTTATAAACTATTTAATAACTAATCATGCAATTCCCCGTGTTTTAGATTATAATTAGTGAAATGGAACACGGGCTCATATTTAATATGGAAGCACCTAAAGAAAACACTGAAGTTCAATGGGCTTAATGGTCAATTATTAATGGACCACACAAATTGAGGGTATTACTGTCATTTTATTCATCAGATAGTGCAAAGTGTAAAAACCCAACTCATTCACGCCGCAGTTTAATTTGATAATCTCTCTTCTGTGTGCAAATTCCATTTCAACAACAATGAAATCTTTCTGTCTCTATCATGTTCATTGATTTTCCTCTCAAAGTAAAGAAGCTTGTATTTAATGGGGGGCGGTTTTCAGTGTTTTTGTGACTTCAAGCAACAGATCAGTAGGAAGTGGTACAATTTTCTGGCAACCAGGGGAGGCAGCCGCCACCCTTGGCCACCCCCTGGTTCCGCCCGTGCTTCTATTGTCCTGATTCTCCTGAACCTTATAAAATTTCTCTTAGCCTCATTGAATTTAGTTAAAGTTAATTTATTTGTCACTTGAGCACCATGTATTAGTTTTTTTCTAGAGAAAGAAAAATTAAGAGAATGATATTTTTGAAAAGCCAAATAAATTAGTAGTTGATGTGTGATGTTCAAAAGATAATTTAATGCACTTTTAATAAATTCATGGGCTATTAAATATAAGTAAAAGTTAGAGCATTTTAGACATTAATGAGAGATGATGTATTTGGCATTATAGTCTTCTCGATCATTTCATTGTATTGCGCATCTTTTTGAGCTAGTAATATATTCATTTTCCTAAAAAAAATATAATTTTGGTATATATACTTTATAACTCGTGTTTATATTTTCAAAACATATGTCAAATATATAGCGATAGAATAATTTTCACATCAAAATGGCTAGATACTCGGTGTAAAAGCTCTACCTTAAATACGGAAAACTATGCAAGAGATGGGATCACTCAACACGAAAAAATGATTTATATGCATGTCTAAAGTGTTACAGTGTTAAGTATTATCATGACAATTATCGAAATATGTGTAAGAATTTTGTTAAGATATATTTCTTGATGTATGTAATTAAGTTAAAGATCAATAGATATGATTTATAAGAGTATTAATTGAAATTGATGTGGAAGTGTTTGATATATAATTAGATTTTTGAATCAGATCACTAATTACTTCTTAAGACAACATAATAATTTAATTACTGCAGTTAATTTTTAACATATAAAGTATGATTTATATTTTATACTTATCTAGAATAATTAAGAGGTAAGATTTAACCCTTCATTGAAAAACTTTTTTTTTAGAAAATATTCCCTCAAAAACCTCACCCCAACCCGATCAATATTGACTGAAACTTATGACTTCTTTGATCACAGCTTCAGGAGCAATCGTAGTAAAATACACTAAATTTCAACTACTTAAATTTAATAGATAATCGCATTCTTTTTGACTCACTAATAAGTCCTTATTTAGAGTATTCGTATTTTTCTTCTATTATTTTGAATTGTGAACATTTAACTCAATCTTTTATTTCATGTGTTTTTAGCTCTATTACTAGATAAGCAAATATTTTGGCATATTTTATTGTTCAATCAGTTTTCTTGAATAAAGTAACAGGGTGTGGTTGAACTCACCATCGACATATATCATTCATCTTCTTTAAATTAATTATAATCCATTATTTTTCCTAAAAAATTTTATAGCTTTATCAAACCTCAACTATAGAGAATCTTAACCCTCCTAATTGCTAGGCCCAATAATAGATTACGAGAAAAGATAATAGCAGCAGAATAAAAAGACACGTAGATTTTTACGAGAAAACCCCAAATGAATTAGGGAAAAACCACGGGACAAACTCCGAATAATTCTTCCACTATGAAAATAATAGTAGGTACACCAAGAGATTACAAAATAGTGGCACTCAAGTATTCCTCAAAACCTCATTATTTTTCTCTCTTACCCAGCTCTTAGGAACCCTTTTCCTAAGGCTCTCTACACAGATTACATTTTTATCCGTGTTTCTTCTCTCTTGCTCTCTTTTGCTCTCTGCTCTTAAAATGAGCAAAACCTCCTCTATTTATAGGATATTTAAAACGCGTATGGCCAAATTGTTTACAGTAATTTTATTGTGCACTTTTTGAAAAAACCTTCTGCCGACATACCTCTTTTTCTTTTTTTTAATTAATTCAGTGGGTCCCACAATAATGAGGGACATCACTCAACAAATCTCCCCCTCCCGACTACATTGTGGGACTCTCCATCCCGGTTGCTTCAATGCACTGGTCAAACTTTTCTTTTGGTATGATCTTCGTTAGCATATCAGCAGCATTGTTGTTGGTATGAATCTTCTGCAACTTGAACTCTTTTTCTTCAATGGCAAGTTTAAGCCAATGATACCTTACATCAATATGTTTCGTCCGTGCATGGTACATAGTATTCTTGCTCAAGTCTAATGCACTTTGACTATCACAATAAACTACGTATTCTTCTTGTTGCGCACCTAATTCGGTAAAGAATCGCTTTAACCAAAGTATTTCCTTTCATGCTTCCGCTGTTGCAATGTACTCTGCTTCGGTTGTTGATAACGAAACACATTTTTATAACCGTGATTGCCATGAAATAGCTCCCCCTGGGAATGTAAATAAGTAACCCGATGTAGATTTTCTTTCATTGAGGTCACCAGCCATATATGCATCTGTGTAACCAACAAGTACAGATTTTCCAACTCCAAAAGCCAAACATAACTTTGAAGTTCCTCTCAGGTATCTGAAGATCCATTTTACTGCTTCCCAATGTGTCTTCTGGGGATTTGACAGGAATCTACTCACAACTTCAACTGCAGGAGCGATGTCTGGTCTTGTATACACCATTGGATACATCAAACTGTTGGCCGTTGAAGAATATGGAACATTAGGATTTCTTACTCAACTTGAAATGAACGGCAAGTGGAGTGCTAACTGGTTTAGCATTCTTCATATTGAACCTTTCTAGTACTCGTTCAATATATTTTTCTTGCGATAACCATAGCCTGCAGGACCTCCGATCTCGGGTAATCTCCAATCCAAGAATTTGCCTTGCCGGTCCCAAATCCTTCATGTCAAATGCCTTAGACAAATCACACTTTAACTTACTAATCATTTTAGCATTTAGTCCAACGATTAGAATATCATCAACATATAAAAGAAGAATGATAAATTTTCCATCAGGAAATTTTTGGATGTATACACATGGATCAGCTTCTGTCCTCTTGTATCATTGATTTATAATAAAGGAATCAAACCTTTTATACCATTGTTGCGGGGCTTGTTTTAACTCATACAAACTTTTCTTCAAGCGATAAACCATGTCCTCCTTTCCCTTGACCTTGAAACTTTCTGATTGTTCCATATAAATTTCTTCTTCTAAATCCCCATGCAAGAACGCGGTCTTTACATCAAACTGTTCTAACTCAAGGTTCAAGCTGGATACAAGACCTAGCACAACTCGAATGGACCTTATTTTTACAACTGGTGAAAAAATCTTATCAAAGTCGATACCTTTCTTTTGAGTAAAGCCTTTGACAACCAATCGAGCTTTGAAAATCACTAGGTTTCTATCATCTTTCTTCAGCTTGTACACCCATTTGTTCTTGAGTGTTCTCTTCCCTTTAGGAAGTTTCACCAGCTCGTACGTGTCATTCTTCTTCAAAGAACTCATCTCCTCTTGCATGGCCTTCATCCAACAATCTTTATCTTTACAAGATTGTACATCTTGGAAGCTTTCAGGCTCCCTCTCATCAGTGATTAAAATATAATCAAAACTGGAGTATTTTGTAGATGGTTGGCGTTCTCTGATTGATCTCCTTAATTGAGGTTCTTCTTCTGGTAGAATGGGGTTCTCTAGCTCTCCCTGCTCAATACCCTCTTCATTCGTATCTTCATCTACAATCGTATTTTGATCCCTCACAACCGGCTCTTCTTCTCCATCTTGTTCTGATTGATGCATTCTTCTTTTTGTGGCATCATCTGATAGAATGCTCTCTGGTGTAATATCGATAACACCGTCACTCGTAGATCTTTTACTGATGATATCATTCTTATAAAATACAACATCTTGGCTCCGTACAATTTTCTTTTCCACCAGATTCCATAATCTGTAGCCAAACTCTTCATCTCCATAACCGACAAAAGTGCAAGGAACTGATTTATCATCGAGCTTTAGCCTATGCTCTTTAGGAACATGCATAAATGCCTTGCAGCTAAATACCCTCAAGTGAGAGTATGAGATATTTCTACCTGTCCAGACGAAGGTAGTCGGTTGATAAGATAGACAGCAGTATTGACAGCTTCTCCCCAAAATGACTTTGGTAAGTTAGCCATTTTGAGCATGGATCTAAGTCTTTCGACAATGGTGCGATTCATTCGTTCAGCAATGCCATTGTGTTGGGGTGTACCAGGAACTGTCTTTTCATGCCTGATACCATGTTGACTATAGTAATCCTTGAACTTCTTGGAGATATACTCACCACCATTATCTGTACGCAAACACTTTAATGGCACTCCAGTCTCCCTTTCCACCATTGCATGGAATTTTTGAAAGTGCTTGAATACTTGATCCTTTGTGCGCAACAAATAAATCCATCTCTTCCTTGAGAAATCATCAATGAAGGTAAGAAAGTATCGTCCTCCTCTAATGGATTCTGTATCCATGGGACCACAAACGTCAGAGTGTACCAACTTTAACTTATTATTTCTCCTTCTAGAGCTTTTCTGAAATGAAACTCGACGTTGATTCCCAAATAAACAGTGATCACACGGGTTAATTTTTCCTTTGGCTAATGGGATGAGGGACTTCTTAGCCAGTATATTCAACCCTTTATCACAAACATGCGCCAGACACCTATGCCACAAATTTGGTGAAGCATCATCTCCAACTGTATTCAGTTGACCCGCACATATTATCACGTGCGTTTTGTATAGCGAGCAACACAATCTCCCTTTCGCCACCACCAACGATCCTTTGGTGAGTTTCCAATTTCCACCGCCTGTATGAATGTGCTAACCTTCCTTGTCCAATACACTAACAGACAACAGGTTCAACCGAAGATCTGGAATGTGTCACACATTTTTTAGTGTTAATGTGCATCCGACACTTGTCTTTACGCAGATATCGCCGATTCCCACCATTTGTGAGACACTATTATTTCCCATTTTAATAGTACCATAATCACCCGCTTTATAGGTTGAGAAGTATTCCCATTTTGAAACACAGTGGTATGAGGCACCATAATCTACAATTCACTCGGTATCTACATCTCCAACATGACAACAATCTGCATCATGAGATACTAAAGCCACCTATCCATCTTCTATTGTGACTGTAGCAGATGTGTTTTTGTCATTATCATGACTTCGGTTTGCATTCTCTTGTTTAAAGAAACGACAGCTCCTTTTGAGATGACCATGCTTTCCACAGTGGTAGCATGAACTCTTCTCCCTGGACTTAGATCTATCTCTCTATTTTCCATTCCCACGACCTCTACTCTTACTTCGGCCCCTATTCTCTGTGACAAGGGCTTTTGGACTGGTACTGGCAACATCCCTTCTACGAAGCTCTTCATTAAGTAGACTATTCTTTACCATAGACATTGTTATCACACCATTTGGAGCTGAGTTACTCAATGATATGAGAAGAGTATCCCAGCTATCTAGTAGGGTTCCCATCAAAAGACATGCTTGCATCTCATCATCCAAGGACATACCTGTGACTGCTAACTCACTTATGAATCCTTCAAAGTCGTTCAGGTGATGTGTGATTGATCGTCCCTCTGTCAGTTTCAAGTTCATGACTTTGCGAATCATGAACACTTTTCCTTGAGCATTTTTAGCCTCGTACATATCCTCTAGCTTATTCCAGAGAACTTTGGGATCTGTTTCGTTCCTCACGTGATTGTAGACGCTAGCATCTATCCATTGGCGTACTGTACCCAATGTCTGCTTCTTCAACTTTATCTACTGCTGATCTTTCATATCCTTCGGCTTTGCGTCGTCACCCTCAATTGGATCATACAAATCTTTGCAATTGAGGTAGTCCTTCATTCTGGATTTCCACATTGAATAATTTGTATCCGTCAATTTGATCATTACACCGTCATTCGCCATGTTGAAACTTTAAAAATAGCAAAATTTTACTATTCATGTAAATAGTGATTATATATGTGAATACTAACGTATACCCAAATAATACTTGTATATTAGAATAGTAACAGTATGTCTCATGTATACTTAAATAATACTATTCATAAAATAACAAATATGAATAGTATTATTCAAGTTATTATTTCACTAAGTAAATATTTTACTATTCACTCAAATTGCGTATCTGCGATGATTTTTTGAACGGATTGCGCAGTAATTTTCTCGTCGTCGTGGTGTATTTATTTTTGAAAAATATATCTACGGATTTTACTGATAAAACAACCTTAGCTCTAGTATCACTTTTTACGTCCAATAATAGATTACGAGAAAAGATAATAACAACAGATTTTTACGTGAAAACTCTAAATAAATTAGGGAAAAACCACGGGACAAACTCCAAATAATTGTTCCACTATAAAAATAATAGTAGATACACCAAGAGATTATAAAATAGTGGCATTCAAGTATTTCCAAAACCTAACTATTTTTCTCTCTTACCCAGTTCTTAGGAACCCTTTTTCTAAGGCTCTCTATACAGACATTTTTATCTGTATTTCTTCTCTCTTACTCTTTTTTGCTCTCTACTTTTAAAATAAACAAAACATCCTCTAACTATAGCAGATTTAAAACATATATAACCAAATTATATATAATAATTTTACTATACACTTTTTAAAAAATCATATCTCTTTTTTTTTTTTAATTACTCAACACTAATTTCTAAGGATGATTGAGGGATTAGACTAATGTTTGCTTGTTGGATACGTTTGGGAGCTAAAAAAAAGCCTAAAACAAACCGAAAAAGAAAGAAATCGATAAGTTAAAAAGAAAAAATAAAATATGGGGAATATTTTTATTAGTGATTAAGACTGATGTGACCTTTAGTTATTTATGGTTTGAAAGACAATTAAGATAGAGATTTTTTTTCTTTAATGTAGGGTGTATGGTTTATTAAGCTCTATAAAATAAATTATTTTTATAAATTATAAATAAAATTATATATTTTAATTTTAAATAATATATTTTAATTATTTATATTAATTAATGATGACTATTTTTTTTAAAATTAAATTTGTTATTAAAAAAAAACTTTCAAGATAAATAACTTAAAAAATTAATCTCACGCCCTTAATCTGAACACAATTGTGTACAATTTATTAAAAATTATAAAATAGAAAGCCTAAAATCGGAAAGACTTTATAAAATTTGCCACGCACAACAGTCAAAACAGATATATTTCCATAAAAAAAAATTCCATATGTATTTTGTATGGCACCAACCCCAGAGAGTTGACGGTTACTCATAATCTTATCGGTCCAATTATATGCCCTCTGCAATTTTTGTCTGTTTAAATTTTTTCAAACATTTCTTTTGTAGGTTTCTGCTATATTATCCTTGTTCATTTTGTTTCCTAAATTAAAACAATTATTTCTATAAATACCATATTTGAACTCAATTATTTTATATTTGTAAACGTAAAAAACAACTTTTTTTTTAATAAACGTAAAAAACAACTAAGCATATGATGAATTTATTTTTTATAAAATAAAAATTATTTTTTTATTATTAAATTAATAATTGGATGAAGTTTAATCTAATAGCTATAGTGTCAATATAAAAATAAAATAAAATCACCATAGAATAACTCATTTTATAAAAATTTTATACTAATGTATGATGCGTGTCGCAGACCTGTATATCAATTTAAAAACCCGAGTAGCAAATATAGTGTAGACTATAGTTACTTTATTTTTTATAAAGTAAATATTATTTTGTCTCTTATCATCATTGGATCAAAATATCTTCTACTCATCCATTATTGATGTAAGGAAGTAGATATTACTTCGAATAATCATAGAATATTAAGTTATTCTATAATGACTTTATTTTTTCCTGACTTTACCACAACCACCATTAAATTAAATTTCATCTTACTAATTTAATTATAATAAAGTGTAAAATAACTTTAACTTTATAAAAAAATAAAATTACCATAGCCCTGCGCGGACATTCCTAGTAAATATATCAAGTAAAGTTACTTCTACGTACCACGTGGTTCTCAATTGAAATGGTACATTTTGTTTTACTACACAAGGTTATTAACTTTTTTTTTATCTCGGTTATATACTTATTATCATTTCCAAACGTCATTTCACCGCTTCATTTTTATTATGTATATTAAATTTTTTATAGTTTTTATATAATGATAATATGAAGGTAGGTTAATTATAACGGATATTTAACCAACTTTTTTAATACTAAAAGATGATATTTTATATTATTTTCATTCACTAATTACAAGTATCAAATAATAAATAAAAAAGATATAAAATATTGGATGTCTCATATAAAATGCTCTCACGTAAAGTCAAGATTAGTTTCTCAATTATCAATTTTTGTAGCTAATTAAGACAGCTATTGATGTGCTTATTATTTTATTTTACACAAGAGTAGTGGCTTTTATGACGCTAATGTTTCCTATCACCTAATTTTTAAGTATTTATTTGATTTTTCATTGCGGATTTTTTAAACTCTACAATCTTTATGGTTTTAATTTAGAGTTATTCTACGGTAATTTTATTTTTTTTACTTTATCATTATCATCATTAGATGAAATTTTATCACACTAATTTAAAAGTGATGAAAGGAAAAGTAATTTTAACTTTATAGATATAAAATATAAAGTTATCATAACGTATACCTAAATTGATTGAATAACTTTGGCGTCCCACATTTCTTTTTTTTGCTCAATTCTGCTGAATTCAAGAATGAATAAACAAGAAAACAAAATATTAATATTCACTCTATCTATTATACATAAAAAAAACAATTAATTATCTAATATAGTGTAGCAGACCTTCAGTAAAATAACAAGAATGAATGAGTCCCTTTGGTATATCTGGTCAAACTCGAGATGGATTTATGTTAATTTTTTTAATTACTATATGAATCATCAAAATTGGATTTTTCATGAAAGTAATTGAAGGTGAGAATGAAAACAGACTAGCACATGGGTCGGAAAGTCAAAGTAAGAGAACACTATTGACTGTTCTCCTATTCTAACTTTTTATGACTAAAAGTCCAATAAAATACATTATAATTAGATGTATGATAGGGCTGTCCACGAATTGGTCAAATATATAAAATCGAGGTACATCCAAATTTTAATGTTTAATTATATATAATATATTGTGAATTGTGATATTTTTGTTATAATTGGATGCTAATTAAAAAAAATATATTATACGCGTAGGTTAAAGAATAAATATAAAAAATATTTAATTTAATTATTAAAATTTTTTTTAATTTTTTTATTAAAAACGGGCCTTATCAACCCATTTTTAGTTAAAAATGGGCTGATAAGGTCCGTTTTTGTCTGAAAACGGACTGATAAGGCCCGTTTTCAGACATGGCGTGCCAAATGAGTGGGTAAATTTATTTAACCCACTCCCATTTATTTTCCACCACGTAAATTTTTTTACCCAATTTCACTCCCCACACTTTCATCTCTCTTCAATTTTAAATTTCACTCTTTCATTTCTCTCAACTCTCTTCATTTCCATCTCACAAAATTCCCTCAATTTTCATTTTTAATCTACTAAATTTTATTTCTACAAGTTAAATCTAAGGTAATAATGATTGTTATTTTTTTTTAATTTTTTTGTTTATTGAATTTATTATTATAAATGATAATGTTGAACTTATTTTTAATTTTTTACAGGATATTTACAATAAAAAAATAGAGGTATGTAACCCAAATCTTTAAATTTTAGTTTTGATGTAAAATTTATAGTTATTTACATGTATGAACATATTTTTGCTATTATTTTAGTTTTAGTTTTAGTATTAATATTTGTTTTATAAAAAGAGAAATTAGCTTAGGTTTTCGGGAAATTGAAGAGAGATGAAAGTGTGGGGAGTGAAATTAGGTAAAAAATTTAGGTGGGGGAATAAATGGGAGTGGGTTAAATAAATTTACTCACTCCTTTGGCACGCCATGTCTGAAAATGGGCTGACAAGGCCCGTTTTCAGACAAAAATAGGCCTTGTGAGCCCTTTTTTAGCTGAAAATGAGCAGACAAAGCTCATTTTTAGCAAAAAATTAAAAAAAAATCAGTGATTAAATTTACCCCTTTCCTATATTTATTCTCTAGTGTAATATTTAAAATTTTATTATGTGTATGGACTCGAGCATACTTTCCTCATTCATGTACGTAATTTCATGTCATATTTTAAAAACCATAATTTCATACTGTGTTTATCCTAATATATTGACTACTTTCTTAAGCTCAAATTAACATTTGTCGGACATTTTTTTTGTTTTTTACAATATTTAAAGCTTGAAATCGAGACTTTCCTAATAGTAATATATTAATGCACAATAATTTTATCAACTAAGCTAAGAATTGGAGGTAATTATATCATTCCATAAATTTTGTTTTGAAACACTTGCGAAATTTTTTATCGGGTAAGTTCCGACCCGCATGAAAGGTGTAAGATCTGGGCACTGTTCGGAGAGAGGCTCGGTGAAATAGATATATCTGTGAAGATGCGGACTACTGGCACCTGGACAGAAAGACCCTATGAAGATTCACTATTTTCTGGAATTGGCTTTGGACCTTTCCTGCGCAGCTTAGGTGGAAGGCGAAGAAGGCTCCCTGAATTCGAGCTATCAGTGAAACACCACTCTAAAAGAGTTAGGCTTCCCAAAAAATAATAGAGATGTTCAAAGGTTTTCTCGAACTAGACAAAAATTAACCCTCTATGGAGAAAGGAACTTGAGTGCAAGATCCATCGAAGATAATGATTGTAAGCCTTTGGTTAATTACATCTCAAGCCACGCAAGTTCCATCCACGTAAGAAAATCAGTAACAGAAATAACTTACATTTTAGGTTAACCGGTCAAATCAATATATATTATTTTATAAAAAAACCAATATATATTAGACTGTTTTGATCAATGTATGTATCGGTTATGAAATTAAAGCCACACAAGAAGTCCTTGGAAACTATGCAACCGATATCCGTAACCGAACTTGGAAAAAAAAGTTTAGGATAATTTTATCAGCCCAAAATACTTATAAACAAATTATGAGAGAAAGGGTTAAACAAGATAATTGATTTGATTGCATAGAAATGGACCATTGGAGTAAATTTGAAAAAAAAATGGAGTGTCCCACGTAAATAAAGTTAAAAAAATAAAATATAACGTGATTTCATTTATTTATAAAATAAATTTGAAATTTTTTTTTTAAAATGGAGTTTGTAGTTTTAAAATTTTTATAAAATAGTCTATTAATTTAGAATAGTTATAGTATATAAATATTTTTAAAAACTCGATATTCTAATAATTTAACCTTATTACTTAAAATATTATATGTTTGAGTAATTTTTAAAAATTTTTTAAAATTTATCATTATAATTTAGTTAAAAAAATATTTATACCATTAAAAAATTTTCAAAAATTCACCGATCTGTATTATATTTTTAATGATCATTCATAAAAATTTAAATAAAAATAAATAAAACTATCCATTTTTATAATATAATTTAATATTAAAATTTTTTTATTTATAAATATTTTTAAATCATAAACTCTATTTTAAAAAAAATTCCTAAATCCCTATTTTACAAAACTATTTTTTTAATTTATCCAAATAGAAATGTAGCAAATCTTTGACACGCTATTACACTACCTATCATTTGACAACTATCTATCTTGTCAACATCTTTTGCTATTTTGATTTTCTATTATGTCTTTTCTATTGATTTTTTGGTCCCACTGTGTTATTTCCACAGTTTTCCTCTTTCAAATCATAACATATAATAATTTATAAGTTCTTGGAATATGTACTCAAAAAATACCTAACCAAACTATACAAGCACTTAGCCCTATCCTTTTTAGTCTTAACTTCAATTCAGTTTAATATTATATATATATATAAATTTATACTGAAGTAAGTTTAATTTAGTTTAATTCAATACTATTACTTATAAATTGAAAAGAACATGACCTTAAAGCCTACTTTTAAGATAGAAAATAACAATTGAGTCCTGTAACGTTTATAGTTCAAATTCAAATTGATCATATAGTAAACATTGAGAAAATGTAAGCTTCATAGAAAGGTGAAATTCCCACCATTAATGGAATTAACTTTCGGTGTGCCAGGAAAAAGATTAGCTCTAAAAATGGTGGATTTGATATTTGTGACACAAAGACAACAATAGAAGACAAAAGTGTCCAACTGGTTTTGGTTTACTTACCAGAATTATATGTGGAATGGGCCAACCCGTAGCTGTTGTCGGCTCCTTAAATGTACTAGCGGCCTATCTATGAATATAGGCCACATCAGTTTGGGCTTCACATTAAATAGGCCACTGCCTATTTTCCTATTGTTCCCTCTTTTTCTTAAGAAATTTTATTAGTATATGATTATTGCAATTATTGTCATTCATTAACATTTTTAACACACACGCAAGAAAGAAATTTTCTTGGCTCTATATTAGATAGCGTGGAGGGATTTTCATTTCAAATTTGTGGAATTTGAACCCATTGGAAGACAATACGGTAGACCAAACATATATCTCATTGTTTTTTTAATAAGTGCATATATCCCATTGTTTAATAGAATATATAAAAATATTCAAACTAATGTCATGAGATGACCACTTATTATCAGCTTAAACACAAATAAACACACACACACATACATATATATATATATATATATATATATATATATATATCAATTTATATATATCAATTCATATTTTTTTAAGTAAAGGTTGAGTTTGGCGAAAAACCGACTCCATTTAAAAGGAAAACAAAAAGCAGCAACAAAAAAAATAAAATAAAAGAAAAATAAATACATCAGTAAGATGTAACAAAGCTAATTGTAACATAGTGCAATAATAATGAATCAAATGTCCCAATCACAATATAGTGTGAACCTAATGATCTAAAGACCCGTAGCAGAAGTGAACGGATTCCCGTGGTGCACCATAGTCAATACCACGAAGGCTGAGATGATAAGTCCTAATGACAGCGATGATGGATAACATCGCCTAGCAATCACTAGTGCCCGAAAAGGCACCACCTGTGCAACGTCACAGGCAACGATGAACGCCAAAGGACAGAAAAAGCTGATACCCTTGTTGAAAAGGGTCGTCCAAACCGTCGGTGAAAGCAAGCAAAGCGCCTGGATCCTCCAAGAACTGCTAGAACAACGCTAGTAGAAGAAATCCGAGAAACAACCGTCGACCCCCAGTCGAAGCACCGGCCAAACCGAATCCTAGCCGCCAATCACCCTCCTGTAGAAAGACCGATCTGCGAAAAACAGACCAAACGCCAGTGGAAGCCACCTATTCGCCCTATTGTCCAAAGGAGAAACCTTGCCAAAAAGGCCAACCAAACGCCGGTGGAGAAAATCTGGGCGGCTAGGATTCAGGAGAACCCTAGCCGCCCAATCACTAGAGTTCTTAAAGGAAAAACTCCGATAGAAGTCGCCTGATCGCCCTCCTATTGAACGGTAGAAAAAGATCCGAACAGCCTTATAAAAAACGCCGGCCAAACGCCGGTAGAGAAAATCTGGGCGGCTAGGGCTCATGAGAGAACGCTAGCCGCCTCTCTCACTTGACCTTTATATATGAATTCATGTTATATTTTGAGCTATGTTAAACAACCTAAATGATTGGCTTCACAAATGTCATGGCAATAATCGAAATTGATCAATCACAGTCTGCTAAATGATTAAACTAACTCACCCAAAAAATTAGAAGACAATAATTTAAAGTTGTAAAAACGCTTTTGTTGTTGGCTAAGCTAATTTTGATATAGCCATCATATACTTTTTGAGAATTTTATTGTGAATTAAGTTCATAGCTAATATAATCACGCCACATTGTTAAAAACACATAACAATAGTTTTGGTTGGACAAAATATTGAGCAAGTATCAATGTATTTATCCGCATACTTTCTCTCTTAAGTCATCTCGAAATGTTCAGAATTCAAATCACCTTGTAAAGAATACATTAAAATAAGACAACCACAAACAAAATGAACAAAAAGAAAAGAAAAATAATTCATCAAGCTATATTTGATGCAATATAAAATTTCTAGCCATATGAATTACAATGAAATTGCAAGTGAATTCGAGATTTCACTTTCCCATAATCTGGAAGCCACAACATGTCTTCCACACAATAATAATAAATAAAAACAAACTGTAGTTAGATCTAAACAATCTGCGAATCACATAAAATACAATAACTCCTCCTATATATATAGCTATGATAAACACAGTTATATATCTTTGAACTAAGAAAATGTTTCATCCAAAGAGAAATAAAGAATAATATAATAATAGTCTTTACACAAATGAAGGACTATGAGCAATTAATTCACTCATCAGAACCATTTAATACCTTGACCATAATTTGCATTACTCTCACTCTCATCTGCAAACCCAAAATGTAATATGCTGTTTCTCTAAAAAGCCCTTCCATACCCATTGATTCTGAATTTGGTATAAGCTTCTTCAATATCTTTACTTTTCTACTGATTCGACTCGCTGCTCTTCTCGAGCTAGTTGCTCGCTTTCTGTTCTTCATTAAAACCCGTCTCGTCCGCCTATTCCTTAGGAGACACCCTCCGTTTGTCCTTCTGTTGGCTTGGGATTTGAAGATTTGTTGAGTCTCTTCACTTTCTTTTAAATGACCCTTTAAAGAAACAAGAAGATTTTCTGCAGAAAAATCCATCTTCAAGCAGCTTTGAGTTCTCTTTGAGGACTTTTAACAAACAGTTAATGTTCAAATTGCTGTTGTGAAGAAATAAGATTGTAGGATGGTTGAGTACCGGAATTAATGCTACCCTCTACTTATATATTATGTTTAGGGCTTTGGGTTGATAGCCAATTAGGATAATAATAATATTAATATTTAGGAATAAAATTTTGAGGGTAGGCACCACAACGCATGCTTCATGGAAGGTAAAGAAAAGAAAAATATATAAAATATAAATTTTTTTACATGACTCACTTTATAGATAACGCATTTTTAGCCTCCAGTTTGATATTGAATCTGTGACTTTAGAGGTTGCAAGTTTGAAGCACACTAGAAATGAGTTGAAGATTTTCCTTTGTATTTATTAATATAAGCATATTTGTGCATTTAAAAAAAATATATATTCATAATTTTAGGTTTCATTAGGTCATCTCCAATCCCGCGCTATAAGTGGGGTTGGAATTGGGATTTGGTTCTAATGGGACTCAAATCCCAACGCCAAATCCTGGAGGGTGAACAATGACGTGGCGCTGTTCACCCTCCATTCTTTTTTTATCATTTATTATTTATTATTTTTATTTATTTTTTTATTAGGCATTATTTTGTATAAATTAGGTCGAAAGTTAGGTAGATTTGAATAAAATAATAATATTATAGTTTGAAGTGAAAATTTGGAGTGAATGGATGAAAATGTGTTAACTGTAACAACACCAAATTATAGAGGAAATTGAGATTTGAAGTAAAAAAAATGATATGGGGTTGAAGATAGCCTTATAGATTTTTTTAAGAGATTAGATTTTAGAAAACACAATATATTTGTATAAAAAGTTATTCATTCATGTCGGTCTTTTATGTGATTCCATAACATGAATTGCTAAGTGTAATAAAGGTAAGAGAGATTATAATGTCAGTTATTTCATAATTGGCATGCTACTAATTAGTGCAAATTATCAATGTTGTGCAAACCATACAATAGAAACATTTTCATCTATATTTGTTTGAGAAATCTTTCGGTTAAAGGTAAACGAAATACTCTAAATCATAAATTTCGAACTCTCAAATATCTAACACGGCATTAATTTATCGATGTGCTATATGGCTAACATTGTCACAAGCATTTTGTTGAGATAATATTATTCAGATCTTAATTACAGTTAAAGCTCCTCACTCCTTCCAACAAGTGTATTAATTAGTGAGATTTGAACCTTATTCTCCTTCAACTTGCTCAGCATGCGTTGCTCACTGAACTATTGTATGTTGGATTAACGTAATGATTCAAGGTAAAAAGGAGGAGGAGGATGTTTGCTTGTTGGCTAGGGCATGTTATACAGCTCAAAGCACACATGTTACCACATGATTCATCGCCACACCAATCAAAACCCACCACCTTTTATCACAAACACTCTGGATTATTCCTTCCCTACTTTTCCAAATTCAATGCACATTAAATTCCCCTAATTCCAGCACAATTAAACATGGCCTGCATTTTCAAACAAATATATGTATACTATATCAAATTATTGATCAATGGTGGTGGTTATATTCTCGTGCGTACATGTTTCTAAACGGGAAACCATGTTCTTTTATTTATTTAATGTAATTAGTCCATTTGTTAATGTTAGTGTTAACAAAATGCGGCCGATTGTTAGATCTTTATGTTGGGATAAGCTAGATTTTGTTCTGACATTCATGAACTCTAATTTCCAGGATTTATGTCTTAATTAATTGGTTTATAATTGGAAATCTCTCTGCAAATCATCAGGTTCTGACATGTCTGGTTCAAGAAGCAGCATTAAAACCTACATTCAGACAAAGATGCATGCATCTCACAGGTACTTAGTTAAATCTAAGTAATAGAAAATTTTAGTTAGTAGGAATATAAATTGATGAAATGCCAAAAAAAACAAATATAATGGGGAAAAGGGTTTCGCGATGCATGAATGATATTAGGAATTTAGGATACATGCTACAATCACAGGAACCTACGTATCTATCATATGCAGTTGAGACTTGTTTCATTTACTTCTCAGAAGCTTAAGTATTAGTAATTGAATGGTGGAGTTACCATTGAGCCTACCGTGCAAAAATTTTATTCAAACATATATAAATAAATTTATGAAATAAAAAAATTAGGATTAATTAACAAATAAACTAGAAATAAATGTAAGAACTAATTATTGTCGGTCCACTTTGCTCGTATACAAGCTCATCCATTAATCAGCAATTTCTTGAAATATGGGGTCTATGGACTTATTTTCATGGTTTCAGTGTAATTTTAAGTAAATTTTTTTAACAAACAGTGGGGTCTATAGACCCCACATGTTTGCAGGTAGAACCGCTCCTGGTTAAGACTTAATCTATACCACTTATTTATTATTTTTTAGTCTTGTTTTAATATAGGATTCTCCACACATCTCCTATATTTACTATGCGACCTGTTGTAATAAAAAAGCTTAAAATTGTCATGAAAAGGCGGCAATTTTAAGGGAAAAAAAAGTCCTCTTACAACGAAATTGCGCAATTATCAAAAAATGGTTGCAAAATTGAGAAAATCCGTTGCAGGTGCAACGACTTTTTTAAAACGGTTGCAAAAAATCAAAGTGAATAGCAAAATTGACGGCGAGAGGGAATAGGAATTTAGTTGCCGCCGAACTCCCCCAAAAACAGACGGAAATTTTGAAATTAAAAAGATTAAAAATAAAAATATTAAAACTTAAAGAATGAGATATAAAATGGAACACTCTCTTCTAGGTTTTTCAACAAGCAGACTCACCAACACAAAATCCCGATTTCATGTTCCTCTCTGTGGCTTCTTCTCTTCCAAATATGCAAACCCCTATGACCCTGATGTTGTCTCCTTCTCTCTTTTGGTACCTTCATCTCGATTGATCTTTTCTCTTTTCATATTTTGGTTTTTGTGTGACAAATTTAGGGATTTCACCGCCATGGAGATCTTGCTCCATGCTTGCTTAAACAGAGGCGGCAGCCTGGTCGCAAGGTGTACTCTTTCGAAGCCACCACTAAAACAGGTGTAGCTCTTTAATTATCTTTCTCATTGTTTCTTTTTCCATTATTCTTCTAATTTTATAGTGGATCTGATATTGGTATTGTGATATCTATATGTTCAATCGATTCTAGCCGATAATGAAATTTGAGATTTGGTTTTCTTGGATTTCAGTGAAGTGATTCTTAATTTGTTCAGTTTGAGTGCTAAGATTGGGAATTCCATATGTCGCAATCAGGACCAGGTGAACTCTTTTGGTCAAATTTTGGTGTGTATTTTTTTAACTTCGTTTGAAATCTTAGTAGTCTTTTTAAATTTCTGGATTGTACAACGTTGAACGTATATGCATTTTTACTAGCCATACAAACAGGATTTGGTTCGAAATTTGATACAAGACAATTTTGTTTCTTATATATGAGCGAGAAACAAAATCTGATTAAGTAGTTTAACATGCGAAAATGGTCTAAGCTATTCATTTGTGTCTTTTGGTTTGTGGATTTATATGTTTGGACGTTGTACATGTGTTGTTAGGTGGTAAACGTTTAAGCGTTGAACTGTTATTATGCACATAGTTTAATGTTGTAAATGTCACATGAAAGAAGAGATCAACTAATATTAGCAGAAGCAGAGAAAAACAACTCAACATTTATTTATTTCCAGGATCTATTTAAACTTTAAAGCTTCATTTTATTCCATCCCTTTGATTTTCGTTACTTAGCACTGCTGTAGTCTTAGCAAAGTAAATGTTTTGTTGTGCCTTCTGTTATGGACATTTGGTTTTAATATATTTATGTCTGTATGTATATATAAACTTGTGTTGGTTGCATTATACATGTAAATGATGCAATTAACAAGAATAAGCCATTTGATTGAAGTGCAATGAATCTTGTCATGCTTTGTATTCATGTTTTTATGGTTGCCCTATTCTTTATTAGGAATGTTAAAGTGTCTACTAAATTTGGTCTTGAATATATATACATACATACAAAATGTTCAAACTACTAGTTCAATGTAATGTTGTTGTAGGTCTTGTTTTAATATCTTAGGATTCCATTTTGTTATGTTGCCCGGTTTTTAGATAGAATAATTATGAGCCTATGACTTGACCTACCAACATAATTTCTCTTTACTTTCTACAAATTTCTAGTCGGCCAAGAGTTCTCTTTCATTGTGGTTATTCTTTCCTTTAACTCTTGGGAATGGTTAAATATCAACGAGTGAAAGATGTATTTTTATTTGTTGCAATTGTTTTGTGATACGTACTATGCATGTTGTGTCTTTGTTGTTTCCCCATTCTGCATTTCTATCTTTAGCTATTGGCTTAGTTTTTAATATTTATCAAACCTTTTTTGCAGATTTTTCTTGTCTGACATATGACACTAGTCTAAGGGAAGCTTGAAAAAAATATGGTGAAGTCATGGAAGGTATTTATTTCTTTTTAAGCTATAACCATATTATTTTTTTAAGTTCCATTAACTAAAAATTCATTTCTAGTGGTGATATTCAGTAGAAAAATTATATTTTCTAGAAAAGTGGAAATTTATCAGTGAACAAAGAAAAAAATTTGCTTGCTATATTGATTGGTATATACGGTACTGAAATTCGACATGAAATTTAGGGGAAAATAGTTTTATCACTTATCTTAAACTTTTTTTCCTAGTAAGGCAAAATTGTTATAACTTTCATTATTGAAATAACTATTGACATTAGATTTTTGTGTTGAATCCTACTACCTATTTGTCATGCTTTGTAATCTAAAACTGAGTACTTCTATATTGGTGCTCTGCAATTGCTACTAAGTGTTTAGTTAATTTTTTTGTGTCAATAAGTTTTTATTATACATGTTCAGCTTACATTTTCAATTAAAATTATACAATGTGCCTTACTTTGTTTAGATACCTTTAAGCACCAAAATAGTCTTGGACTTTTTATGTCTAGATAGGTTGTTTAAATTCTCCATTCAATATGTTAGAAATATATGTACCACCCTGTGTAATTTTTTTATATCCAGACAGTTCATATGCTCTTAGTTTTGAGTAAAATAAACTCTTTAAGAATATTTCAGTTAGATTTGAATGATAGGAAATATATGTGGAATATCCTATGACCATGTCTAGATAAATATTTTGAGATGGCAAAGTCAGCTCTTGCCTGCTGTACAACTTATTTCATAAGACAAAACTTGTAGCTATTCTTTTACAAGGGAATAGATCAAGAGTGTTTAAGGCTATAGTTTATACAACTGACAATAGTGGAAATTTCTGTGATAAATTTTTTTGTTTTACATTTATTGGCTCTTAATGACAGAGTGATTCTAGTGGTTAAGCAAGTGTTTCTAAGGAGAGGCTAATGAATTTCGAGTGCTTAAATTTTTGCATTTCATGGAACAACTTACCTTGTTGCATTTCATCTTTCAAAATGTGAAAGTATCGTTGGTTAAAATTTTTGGATGCAACTTGTTTGCTATCACTCTCCTTTGTTGAATCTCCGAAATACACATTGCTATAATTTCAATAATTCCAGGGACCAAATTACTTTTAGATACCAAATTACTGTGTTTTTAAACTTTGTAAATGGATTAATTTTCTGCCGAGTCTATATGAAGTTGAAGTGGCTGTGTTGATCGGCTATAATTGTATTATTGTATTTGAGTTACTGTATTAAATATCATAATTGTGTTTTCTGTTTGAATGCTAATACTCAGAGCCTTGCCGAGGGTCAGTCGAGGCGCGATTCATCAGGAGCGCTTTTTGCACCCCAAGAGCGCCTGATTGTTTCATGATGTTTATAGGGTCTACAACTTACATTAAATGTTTGAATCTACATTTCATTGCCTTACTTTTGTTTCATTTTCTTATATTATTTTTTTAGGTAAAGACTCCAAACCCGAAGTGTGGAATGGCGGACATAGATCTCTTAGTTCTTTTTCTAGTGTTGTAATTGCATTTAACTTCACTTCTCAAGAAAATCTTTTTGGCAAATTTGTTCGCATAGCATACCTCAGGTGTGTGCCTTGCCTTGAGGCGCGCCTGGACTTTTAAGTGTCATACATGTAGGATTTGAAAATTTTCTACAGATATTGTTAACCTTTGTGCATGTTGAAGTTTCGGTTAGTATAAAGAGATAAATCTATACTTCTTGAATACTTTAAATCTCTATTTTATGTTTTTAACATGGCAATATAGGAGTCTATTGACTATGTTATTGGTAACCTTTGTTTCATTTTCTTACTTTGGATTTTTTTGTAGGTAACGGCTCCAAACCCAGAGTGTGCAATGGTATACAATAGTTGATGACATGACGATGCCTATTCTCGATAGATAGATTATGGTGTTTTAGTTTATATCTTGTACTTTTTTACTTTTATCTTATTCGGATGAAGATACAGTTAATTATTATGTATTATGAATTATTTGAATTAAAAAAATTGAATGTATATTTAATTTTATATTATTATATTAATAATATTGGTTTCATAGGATTTTATATTATATAAAAATTTTGTTATTTAAAAAATTTAGAATAAAAAGAGTTGCAAAAGCACGAAAATAGGTTGCAATCGACTACAGTATTACGGTAAAAATGGTTGCAATAATTGCTGGATTCGTTGCAAATCCTAAATAAGTATCATAAAAAATGGCTACAAATGTGTAAATAGGTTGCCATAGGATCTTTAGGCGTTGTCGAGAAAGCGTTGCAATAATCGTTGTCATTCCACCGTTAACATTGACGGCGTTGGACCCTATGGCAACAGTGTGAATTGGTTGCCTTTGGGTCCAAAAACGTTGCAATAGGTGATTTTTGCATCGGCTTTGAAGTGGTTGCAAAACTCGTTGCAATAGACACTTAAGGCAACGACAAAAAAATTAACCCTGTTTTTTTTGAAAAAACATTGCGAAAACCCCTGTTGCAACCTTTTGACCCCTTTTTGCAAGCTTTTTTTTTGTTGTTGCAACAGGCCATCTATGGTGTAGTGATTCCCCCTCAAATGCGACCGACTCTAGATCAGTTGCCACTTGCCAAACATTCCTTGTCCAATCTCCTCTGAGGCTTGTCATCAACGAGAGTCTAGTCTTCTGCTAGGTCAAATCCACTAGGACTTCAATACGAACTAAGGATCTTCTTACTGTTAGGCCTTCATCTGCTCTGATAACATGTAGAGTATCCGTGGGGCATATAAGGTCCTGTTCTTTTCAACTTATTAGTAGCAGTACTGAACTGAACTGAACTAAACTAAACTGAACTTATTTCAATGTAAATTTATATATATGCAGTACTGAACTAACTGAATAGAACTTATTTCAATGTAAATTTATATGTATGGAATAATAAACTGAACTGAATTAAATTGGACTGAATATAAGTTGAAAAGAACAGATAAGTATAGGGCATGATAGCTTGAGTGAGAATACAAGTAGGGTTGAACTCATCTATCACAAAATCAATTGACTTATGTTAAGGAGCAATCTACCTAATATTCTCCGCACATCAATGTCAAACTATAATACCAATAGAATAGCTGTTAATGTTTTGCTATGAACTAGTCTGGTTGGGTATTTTCAATTTTTGGATTTCTTAAAGGTTAATATATGAAATGCTATTTAAAGCTGCTCCATGAATACTGCTGAATTTTTCCTGATCAATTATAAATGGAAATAAATGTACTAGATTTTATTCATATAATGTTCATTTGATTATAACTCTATACCAACACTATGTTATATAAATGTATATGCTTCAACTGTTTACCCCAATCAAGTTTTTGTTTGTCATGGAATTTGATTGTAGAGTTTGATTTCATATCCCATGTATACATGGTGTAATTATATATATAAAAAAAGTATAAAATATAAACTAATTCTACATATATTATTATTATTATTATTATTATTATTATGACATTATTAACCTAATATTATTTTCGAAATTTAGTATTTGTTAGTTAATGTATTGATAAATTTGAATTTTTGATATTGCAATAAATATGTATAGTTTCTCTTTTAACTCTAACCAATACATCTACTTCTCTTTTGTATTTCATTTACTTAATTTGAGTAACATTATATTTGCAGTTAATTAATATGTTCCTGGCAGACTAAGTGGGTTTAGATATAAGAATAGCAGGTGTAATTTGTAGTTTAATATATGGGACTTAATTGTTGGTCCGGAAATTGAATAAAACAACAACAATATTACGTAGGATGTTGTTGTAGTCCTGTCATGACATCCAATTTTAAATAAATGGTGTATGAATTTACATTAATATTATAATATAAAATAATTCATAACATACCCTTGACGGCTTCGCACATGGATTAATCCATACCCTCCCAATCTCCATTATTGCATAATTTTTTAAAACTTGATTAATTAGTTGCCGTCGTATAGAGTATAGGCACTACATTGTCGAATTAATACGTGCTATGTTTCCATTAGCAATCACCAAACCATATGCATATTCCCTAATTATCTTTCATTCTTGGCACAATTCAATTGGACAGTATCTTATTTTTTATTATTTTTAAGTTTCGTACATAACATGCTAGTTAGAATATGGACAGTTTTATTAATAAAATGGGAATTTTTAAAAATAAAATAGTAAAATATTCGTCTATCCAAATGGATTAATCTTTTCTTATATATATATTAAAAATATATATCTAAAATTAGAGAACTTATAATAGAAGCCGTGTGTTTTATACCCTACTCCCACCTAATATTTGAGTAGAAAATATTTAATTAAATATTAATAAACACTACACCGTTGGATGTGAGTATGACACAAAATCTGATCCCATTTTAAATTTCCCTTAAATTAATTTTAGTTTTTAAAAAGAAAATAACACATGTACAGAAACCTAATGAGTAGCAGTGGGTCTTAATGGGCCAGTAATGCTGTTGAAAGCCCAACACCACCACCTTGTTGGAATCAAACGGCGTCACGTTCTCCATGTGCGTTTTGGGGGTGTTAAGGGGCATACTAATTAATAAAAGAAGATCGCATGATGTTTTTTTAATTTATATTTAGTTTAGTTCAGTTTAATTTAGTTTAGTTTAGTTTAATACTGTATATATATAAATTTATATTGAAATAAGTTCAGTTTAGTTCAGTATTATTTCTTATAAATTGAAAAAAATAGGGCCTAAAAGTCTCTAAAGTGTTAGAAAAAAGCCGAGACTCGTTGGACATGAAGGTTTATTTCCTTATTATTTCATATAAAATGAGCAAGAAAATAAATAAAGTTGTTTTTGCTAAGTAGTAAGTAAATATATGAAGTTAGGTGTATTCTATAGTTACTTTATTTTTTATAAATTATCCATTAATTTGCACTTTTTCACTATAGAATGAGTGATAATTATTTTAATCCAATAATAAAAAGGGTAAAATAATAATTAAATAAAGTAATCATAAAATATGCCAGTTAGTTAATTGGATTCAAATTAATACTGTTATTTACTATCACTTACATATATTTATTATTAAAAAAACTACGATATATTTAATTTCTTTTGAAAACAAATATGTTTGGCCGAGAGCCTAAATTGTTAAAGCTTACGGTTCAGTCTAATGACCCAAGCCCAAATCTTTTAACATATTTACCCGATCCATTATTTAACCTATCTATTTTAATCATTCTCTATTGATACAGTCGTTTAGTTTTCCCTTTCTCTCTTATCTGTGAAACCTATGTTTCTCTCCTTATTTCTGCAACTCTGTTTGCCTGGTGACCAGTTAATTCATGAAGCTTCAAAAGGCACCTGAAATGGCACGGGGTTTGTTGGAGAGCGGTTGTCGGATTGAGACGGTTACGAATCGAGCCTATAAAAGGAGGGATAGAGCCTGTGATGGGTAATGCTTCTGTATTTCAATGATTTCATTGTTCTTGGGCGTTTTGTGAGGCTATTGATTGCGATTCTCTGTTTATTTTTGTTAGTATACAGAAGTTAGGATTTTTGTTACTAGTTTAGAGTTCTTACTGTTCTATGACCTGTATCTGTACATCTTTGATTTTTTCCTTTACCATTAATGAAATCTACAGGGTCCTTTACACCGTGCATTGACTACGTCTGTTGTAAAACGCAGATTTAAACAGTACGTTAAAATATTGTGTGTTCTTTATTTTAATTTCAGTTAACTATCTCTTGAATCTGAAATTTTGAAAAGAATGTGTTAAATTAAGGATTTAAAATCCCAGCAAATTATTTTCATTTATATATTTGTATTTGGTGTTTGCTTCATGATTCGACATCCTTTGCCACCAATATGCCTAATGGTATTTTAATTTACGATAATGCTTTAATTTTATGAAAAAATCAACTAAAGAGATTAAAATTATAATGCTATATACACTTGCTATAATTTTATTGTAATAAATTACAATAAATTCAAAACCGTAATACTGGCTATTATCAACGGATTATATAAATTATTTTATAAATAAAAGTTTTCAAAATTATTATATTTGACGTTAAGCTTCAAGCAATGTTGACTTCAGAAGTCTCAGTTTGTTAGTCGGAAATTTTGAGTTTTAATTTCAGTAAACACTAGACATAATAAAACCCAAATAAAGTACATGAAGCTTAATTTAATACGAAACAACCAAGAAAGATCAGAAACTCATTCAACGCCAGAGTTCTCCTCTCTCAACTCTCTGTCTCTCTAAAAAAAAATCTTTTTTTTTTCGGATCTAAGAAGGAAGAATGAAATTATTAGGCTTTCTTCTTCTTTCTACCCATTTTTATTTTATTTTTCTTATTTTATGTATTTTTTATCTGTATCATGTAATTTTTTTATTTTCCACTATACTATCATCTTCTTCAATTATGGATCTGCCTCCACACATCTCAATCTCGATAGTTTTACAACTGGGTTGGACTTCATCGGCCTTCAGACAAAGATACTTGTGGATAAGTCACATTTGGTACCTAGATCTCTCTTAAACACGATCGCTTTAGATCTACAAATTTGGTTGATGTTATGGCGTACGCAAGTGTTTTCATGGCTGCGTGTATTCAAGAATGTTATTTGGCGGCTAAAAAATTATAGGTTCCAACGTTTATCTTTGTTTTTCTGTTTTTATGTTTGTCTTCTTGCTCTTATGACAAGTTTGCTATTATCAACCATTACGATGAGATTTTATTTCTCTCATTATAGTAAAGTGTTTTTTTATGTATGAGATTTCTTTTGATAGTGTATAAGTCAAAATGTAAGAAAAAAATCACATGTCCCCAGTTTAATGTCCCCTTCCATATTCCTCAGTCATTTTTCGATATGTGTTAACTTTGTTGGAGAGATGTGATGAAAAGTAAGAAGTAAATCTGAAAAATAATAAAATAATAATTAAAATTGCCACATATCAAAAAATGAATGGGGGACATAAAAGGGAACAATGAATTAGGGACATATGATCTATTACTAGATAAATACTAGAGGTCACATGTTATGTTAATATTGTATGTGAAGTTATGATTTACTAGATAACTACTAGATGATTACTAGATATTTACCAGATAAATACTACACTGTATTCATGTAAATATTTTCTCCTGTTTTTATAAACTTGTATATTATTTGTGGCACCACTAAAATTATTTTAGTTTTTTTTTTGTAGAATTTTTTGTAATCTGAGTAAAAGATGAGCGTCTTTAATGGATAAGGAAATCTCCTAAATACACAAGTAATCTACAATAATCGCATGCAATAATTAATATTTATTTTAAAAAATATCGAAGGAAACAAATAACTTGAAAATTCCTTTGTATTCAAGATCACAGTTTCTTTGTCTGGTTCTGGTTGTACCAAGAAACTTTTAATTCAAGTAGAAAAACATTCTAATATGAAAACATGCTGGGACAAGAAAACAATGCAAATTACTGTTATTGGTACAAGTATGCCAAGTAAAACAAATACAGTAAAGGATACAGTGCGTTTGAAAACCTAATTTTTAAGGAATTCAATTCATTTTATTTAAGTTTGTAACCTTAATCAGTAGTTTGGAAAAGAAAAATAAAATTTGCAGTGTAAATGTTCAGTTAAACTACTTACTGAAAGTTTGAAGTTCTTGTCTTCTTCCTATTTACCAAAATTGTACTGAAGAGCATATATTATTAAAAAAAAAAGGCTCAAAACAATTTTGAAGAACATAATATAATGTCAACCGGAGTCTAAATGTGTTAATGTTCAATCTACTCCACTTATGTCTTACTTCTTACTCTTATTTATATTCGATGTGAGATTCTCCACACATATCCTGTTGGATAACAATTATGGAAAATAAATAAATAAATAAATATTTGAGTTTGATTATTCTCTATCCAATCGGGAGTGTGAATGTCGTTGAAATGTCCGCCTCATTGAGTTTTCTGATCCTCACCTTCAACCGAGAACATGAGTATAATTAGTAGAAATCATACAGAAATATAATGAAAATCATAAACAAGTTTAAGGAAATTTTATAAATGAGAATAATCAAAAGATTTGGGAGAGGAAAAATGGTAGTTTTCTTAACTCAGATTAATAACCAATATACAAGGAAGGAACTAAAAAATGAATTTGTAAACTTCCGATTTCTAGGCACAGAATGAAAGAGCACATGCCTTTTATAGGGAAAAAATTAGTTGCTAGTGGGCTAAAAACATCTTTTCAAATTACATCAAATATCTAACATATCCAACACTAACCGGCAAATGTTATTGGCAAAGATTGGTCTAGTGGTTGAGCCTTAAAGCTGTGATCTTAGAGATTGCAGGTTCGAGTCCACACTCGGACGGAATTGAATAAAGTTTTCCTTTATTATTATTGTAAGTGCATGTGTGGTAAATTTTTTTTAAAAAAACTAGCCAATGTTATATTAGTCTCCACCAAAAGGATAAAATATCCGAAAACAGAGCTCGAAATCCCAACAAACATATACCAGGAAAGGAAATAAACTCTATGGATAGTTTAAGGGCATGTTTGGTATTGTTGTCATGTATCATGTTACGAAAATCTCCATTTATAAACTTTTTATAAAACAACATATTTTGGGTAAAAGATTTTGACCATTAATACTAATTAATCAGGGTCTGTTTGCTTTTGATTTGGGAAAGCTTGAAAATTGGGTTTTTTCGAAAAGCACTTGTTGGAAAACGGGGATTACTTAGATGTTTCTGGAGTTGCGAATATGCTTTCAGATTGAAATTTATTTGGTCGGTTCACCAAACTTTCAATCGGATAAAATCAGAAATTGAATCAAGAATGAGAATTATATTTGCTATGAAAATATCAGCCGAAATTTTCTGTATGTTGCCAATTCGTTTTTGGGAATATAAATAGCCTAAAAACATCCACAAACATGTCCAAGAGATATGTTATTTCGGGGTAGTAGGCATGTCTAAAAGACATGATTTTTCGGATTTCAGAGCTGTCCAAAAACTGGCTGTTCCGAGTCCAAAAATTCATTCTCGGATGAATTTTCCAAAGGATGCGATTATTCAGGAATAAAAAATTTTCGAGTTGACCTAACAGCTCAACTCCAGCCCGTGGCGCTGCCCCGGGACCCCACCAGGGGCTGCCGCCCCTTGGACCCCTCAACCAGGGGTGCTGTCCCCGGACCCCACCAGGGGCTGCCGTCCCTTGGACCCCTCACCCAGGGGCGCTGCCCCCGGACCCCCAAACCGTAACAGAACCCGAACAAAGCGTGCACTCCACATTCTCCCTACTTGTTCGATGAAATGTCACAATCGCATTAGTCAATTAATCGATCCAATTACACTAAAATATTTTGGGAACGCAATCCCAATTTACGGTTTAAGTTGTAATAAAATCCTGTCTTTGATGCGTGGAATCTAAGAAATTGATGGATTGTATGCCCAAAGTTGGCAGGTCGAACAAGTTTAGGGCTGTGTGTGTTATCTAAAACCTTGCGAGTTTATTTGGTTATATGAGGAATTGAAGAAGCTGGAAGTTAAGAAGCTCTTGCAAAGGTAGATAGATACTTAGTTCCTCAACTTGCATTAGTAGGATAATCAACTAATCAAGTACCTTGTCTAATTGTCTTGTCGCAAGAGCTTTTCCAGAAACTGTTAATTAATTGACAAATTCCAGATTGAGTCCACGTATGACTTCATTATTTTATTTAATATTTATTATTAATAGTAGTTGGAACAAGAAACCACCAATTTGGTCTTTAAAGTATATCAAACCACCAAGTAAGGAGGCTCTAGTTAATGTTTTCCATTGAATTGAATGAATACTTTCTTGTCAACTTTAACAACTTCATTTCATGGAACATTGACCTTAAAGTTATCTTTAAGGGGAGAGTTGCCTCGCATATAAGGAGTAATATTGTTTAAGCCAAAATTAATGTGGGATATTCAACATACTCCTCACGTCCAAATCTATTTAAAACGTGGAGTTATCAATGAATGACCCAATATCATAATCGGACTCTGATACTATATGCAACAATGCCCTGACTCGCCTCAAAAGGTACATCTAAAGATAAGATAAGAATTGTAGGTGGACATTCAACACATTTTACTGTTTCTATTTACTTTTGCTGTATTCAGGGACTTTCTGTTTTCTTGTAAACAGGCAACCAAACAGTTAAAAAACAACTGCTCTAAGCTGAAGACACATCATTTGAGTAAGGAACCAGACAGTCACTTTATTTTGTCATCATTGCACTTAAAATTCAACTGCCCAACAATTATGATTTGGTCAACCCTCAACTAGAACCATCTATACTCCTACTAGCTTGTCTTCACAATTTAAACAGCTATTAAAAAAAATTAAATAGGATACTTATAATGAAGTTTTAATCTCGCAAATCATAACTAGTTTAAATAAAAAACATGAAAATAATATACACTTCAAATAAAATCTACAAACAATTGAAAGCCAGATTGAAAAATGAAGCAAGCCCCAAACTTGAAAGATACTAAACATGAAAGAATTTAGGCCTAATCTATATCTAACCACCTGAACTTGTCCTAAAATACCTATTGTCTTCCTGAACTTTTAAAGTGACCCCGTAGCTCTTTCAACTTTTAAAAAGTGATCCACTTTGCTCCATGAATGCTAAGTGTCAGATTCTGATTGTAGAGAAAAATCAGAAAAATAACATCTTCGAAAAGTCAAACCTATCAAAAGCTGACATGTGGTGTTTAGAGCAAGTGATACACTTTTTGAAGGTTGAGAGAGCTGCAGGTCACTTTAAAAATTCAAGGAGGCAGTAAGTTTTTAAACAAGTTCAAATAGCTGTATATGCATTAAGCCAAAAATCTAATTAATCAGAAATATGGATAATCCAAAACACACATAAATAATTAGTCAGTTAATCAGAAAACAATATCAACGGCCGATATTCCACGAGTTTGTTCATTCCAAGCAAGATGAAGGCTGAGTTTGGCATCTGAACTGGACCACTCAAACCTGACTTCTTGTGCGCCATTCAACAAACACTTGGTGGGCGACACATTTGAGTAGGCCAAGAAACCACCAGCACCTTTAATCTTAATCTTAACCCTACCATCCTCACAATACTCCAGTTCCTGAATCGTTCCACCACTATTGAACATGTTAGTCAGTCCAATTGGAGCAAACTTGATGTTGGATCCCAACTTCTTGATGGGGGTAAAGCTAAAGAGCTCAAATGAAGATGGCTCGAGAGTCAGTTGAATTGGGTCCGATTCAGGTGTGGTCAACAGTAGTTGTTGCGCTTGATTCAGATAGACTATGTACTCCTCTGCATTAGCCATGTGGGCAGAATCTGTGGTTTGGTCCCATTCAATGTCTGACACGTGTACAGATCCTAAAATTGGGTTGTAGCATTCAGGGACGCCTCTGAATCGTCTCTCTTTTGGGTCCCATCCAGCTCCTTGGCAGTTGAATGCTCCTATTACACCTCCATACTGTAAAAAAAAAAAATTCCACCAATAAGGGTTGAGTTAAATGGTAAGCGACTTAATATCGCTTAAGCAAGGTATCGAGTTTGAATCCTAATAAATGCAGAAAATCCTTATTGGGAGAGTCACCCACCACTTCCAGGTATGCGATCCATATAAACAAAAAAAAAAAATTCCACTAAATTAAAATCTTCGAAAAATATATTAAAAAAAGGTAAGTAGAAAAACATTATTATTACCTTGTTGAAGTTCCAAATTTTGAGAATAGTTTTTTGGTCAAACAAAGGGTTGTTGAAGAGGCAGTCTCTAGTGGGAAGGGCAAAGTGCAGGCATCTGGGGATGGAACCATCAGGATATACAAGCTTGTGTAGTAGTTGAAAATCATGGGAACCCAAGGAGTCACTCACATAAACAGGTCCACCACAGATAGCCCTAGACCCAGCATGGAACTTGGCACATAAATGGTCTGACTGGAACATGTCCCAATCTGGTTGTGTAACCTGTCCTATCCACAGGCTGTTATATGCACAGTGGATCATATGAACTCCTTGTAGCCAATAGACTCCCATTGGATCACCATTTGGATCTTGGAACCAGAAATCATCACCTAATACCAACCACAGGTACCTCAAATTAAACTGAGTTTGTGTACACTTAACCAACAAAAACATATACTAAGGGTGAGTTTGTTATTGCTTTGCCATACTGCTTTTTCGAAAAACTCAATTTTCAAGCTTTTTCAAGTTACTGTCCTGAAACGTTATAGAAATTAATAGCAAGCAGTTCATAATTAATTAGTATTAAGAGTCAAATCTCTTTTCCAATGTCAAAATATGTTATATTAAAAGTTCGTAAGTAGAACTTTTCGTGACAACAATCTAATATATGAAAATAAAAAACTGTTGAATTAAATTTGATTTTCATACCTACTCTTCCCATGGAAATTTGCTTAGTACCAAGGAAGTGGAAATCATTGCATTGTTGCATGCTAGAGAGAACTCCACTTCCTTTGAAATTTTTTGACATGGAATCTGATAGACCTTTGTAATAAGCTTTTGCAAGCTCAACTCGCCCTCCATGTTCCTCACACACATATTCCAGGCTCTACATTTTAAAAAAAAATATACCATGTTAGAAAGTAGTTAAACTATGGATTTTGATAGAACTTTTGTGTAAGATGTACAATAATTTTACCATGGGAACTAATTTTTGTTTGTCAAAAATGTTCAACTGTAATTATTATATATATCAGTATTTTGAAAAAATGCATTTAAACACTGTTTAGACAAAAAAAAATGGTTTATGACGTGCCTAAGCCATAATGAATCGGTCAATCACCTAGTATCCCCGATGAGACTTTAAAGTCTAGAGACAACTCGCAAAATAGCGACTAAGCAGAAAAAATCGATGTAGAAGGTGTTGTGCGACAATAAATCAGTCGAGCGCCTAATGTTGCTTATAATTAAAGTACTAATTGCAAAATACACTGGTGTGAATTGGCTTGTATAACGAAAAAAACAATTGATATAAAAATATGTATGACTATAAAAAAAACTTACATGAATAACGTCGATTTTGACTCCAGTAATACCAACAGAAGCAAGGTAAGAGTGCATAGAGTCATACAAATCTCCAGCTTGAGTTGGATGAACAAGTCCAATCCCACCTTCGACTATCTTATCCACAGCTAGATCATTCATTGTTCCCCCCAAACCCGGCGACAATTTACAACCTGTTATCTTGGATTTCAAATTAGCAATAGAACCAGGCCTAACTCCCCCCCACGCCCCACACAGTGCATGCCACACATATATATCATCCAACCCCTTAAATCTCTCCCTCAGATCCCTAGCAAATGCCTTCATCCCTCTTTCCCCTTCACCTAATTCAATAACCTTCCCATCCTTCGAGTCTGACTCACCAAACATAGCATCCAGTTCTTGTTTCAGACGCTGGATTCTATTTTCGAAACTATATAAGTCCGTTTCGCCTGCTTTAACTGCCCTGTCGCGGTCTTTTTCCTCCTTTTCGAGCTCAATCGCCTTGGATATCAGCCTCCTCGGCTTATTTGGATCGAATGTAACAGATCCTGATTTGCCCAACAATGATCCTCCCTTGTAGTTCCTGAATTTTCCGCCCTCTCCGATTCTGTAAAGCCTTGCAGTCATTTGAGTACCACCAAGAACGAGTTTTTTAGCATCCTCATTCGGGTTTTCGCCATCTAAATTGATGCTTTGCCAGCCATCGTCGATAATTAAAAATCTCGGAGGAATTCCACCTGCTGCAAAATCATTCAAACCACTCCATATACCAGCAGGTTCCACAGTTAAATAAAACGCATCCCAAGTGCACCACCCAAATTTATCAATTAAATTAGGAACAGATTTCTCCTCTAGCAGCCTAAATGTGTTTAGATATACCCTAATTGCACTATACGCTTCTTTCATTACAGTGTAAGGATTTTCAGACACATGAACATAGGCAATGGCGTTAAAAGAGGAGGATTTCACTTGGGTTGAACCACTTTCAACACCAATCACTACATGCCCATTTTCTCCAGGGTAAAGAGCTGATCTGAACCCACCTTCTATAATTGGTATTATTAGTACATAAGACTTAATTTCGGGGACATTAAGGAGAACCCATTGGGTTTCCATTTGTAAATCCGACCCGGAATCACCCACCCACATGGTTGACCACCAAGTTTTGAATCTAAAAATGGACAGAAATTTTCTGTCGCTGAACTTGCCGAGGGAATTGAGCAACCGGTCGGAGGGAGAATCTTTGTGGAATCCGAGGAATCCGGCCCGGGGAGAAACAGAATTGACACGGTCGATAATGGAAAGTGGAGCGTCAGATTGGGATGGGTTGCAGATGGATGAAAATGGAGTCAAGGTTACATTTTGGGGAACATCGGACAGAACTGGAAAACCTTTGACGGATAATTTGCTGTCGGATAAAACGAAGTATTCGGTTAAACTAAGTGATCGGATTAGTTTTGTATTAGGGGTGTCATTTGGGGGAGCCATAATCAAATTAAATACAGAAAACACAGAGCAAAATGTTGTAATAAGATTGAACTAGAGTATTTGAAGATGAATTCAATTGCAGTGAAGCGAATGGGTAGAGCCGGGACATATAAACATAGGGGAGAGACCGGGAAGATTGCAGCGCATGCTGGAAGATAACACACAATTGTGGCACATATGCAAAGATGCTGACGTGGCTTGACTCCTTTATCCAAAAAAAAAAAACTGAGTTCTATTATTATTTTTTATTATTCTATTAATTTATAAATAGTAGATTTTATCATTCATGAAATACATAAGATGTAATAACTAGTAGTTTTTATGATAATGTATTATATGAAATAGAAGTTTATATTAATAATATGTCAATGATTTTAAAAGTAGATAATATATATAAAAAAGAGTGACACTAAATTGTCTATCTTATATAGAATTATGTAATTAAATAATATAAAATACTTAATTACAAGCTTGTTGCAATGTTAAAGATTAAAATATTAATTAATTTGATGAGTTGGTAATTTATTTAATTATCTACATATAGATAATTAAATAGACAATATCCAATCTATTGTCTCATATCATATAAAAAAAATAAATGTAAAGCAATTATTTAACTAATTATTTATTTTGACTATTATTAAAATCCAAATTGCTTTAATACTTTTATAACATAATATAATCTCTCCTACATTTTACTAAAATTCTTGATTAAGACAATCACTCACATTCTCACGTGTATTTAAACAAAACTTTACTCTTTTCCTTACATGTGTTTTTACTCTACATTAGCACTCTTTATATAGAGTTTTACTCTACATTAGCACTCTTTATATAGAGTTTCAACCCCATAAACAAACACAAAATTTTACTCTCTACAAGGACACATTTCATCACACTAGACTTCCTATTCCACCACTATATTTTCTTCTCACACGTGCATATGCATCCATTCACCACCTCTTCACTTAGTTTTGCCACTTTCAATCCTAAAATCGCGGCAGTGTTATGAAAAATCTCGTTTAGGCGTCGGCTAGGCTGCCACCTAGCCCGATTTTTAAATCACTAGCTAACACACAATTGTGCCACATCACCAATGAGGCTGATGTGGCTTAATTTGATTGGGTATAATTGTTGCTTCAATTAGGAGAATCAATTGACCATATTTGTCATTTATTGAGTTTTAATGCCCAGATTCAGTTTTAGTAGTTTGTGGGATCCGTAGTTCAATTAAACCTCAATTATTAAAATTTGGTGGATGGTTCATATTAATTGAAATGTAAAACTTTACCATTTCTCAATTTTAGACAATCCAAATTTATATTCGTATATTAAAGGGTAAAGTTTAAAAACATGCCCTGTGGTTTGACCGTTTTGCAAAAAGGTCCTTGTGGAATTTTTTGTTTCAAAATGGTGCTTGTGGTTTCAAAAGTTAGCAAAAACATGCTTCTCAAAATTTTAAAATCACATTTTGAAGGGTAATCTCAGTTATTTCAATAAATTCAACATTCCTATATTTCAACTATATTATTTGTGAATTATTTGTCAAAGATTTGAATAAATTTCGAAAAATTTTGATTTTATTATGATTTTTAAAAGTTATAGTTAATTTTTAATTAATATAAATATTTGTAGTTCTCAAAAAATTTAAAATTTATCACTAATGTGTATTGTATTTTCATAAACAAAGGTACAAAATTTTACTTTAAAATGGACAAGATTACCCTTCCAAATGTGGTTTCAAATTTTTGAGAAACATGTTTTTGCTAACTTTTGAAATCACAAACACCCTTTTAAAATAAAAAAATTCCACAAAAATCTTTTTACAAAATAGCCCAACCACTTGATATGTTTTTCAACTTTACCTATGTTAAAATTCTAGATACACCGGCAGACAGGTGATGTTGGGTCTTTCTCTAATCTGAAATTCTGAAAACTTAAGGAATCGTAAATTTTTTATAGGCATTTTGATATTTAAGTTCCTGTGTTTTTGGACAATACTGATCTTTCAGTGATTGTTACTTAAAAATAGACCTATTCACGATTTCGGGATACCCGCCCGGTCCGATCTGTGTCCGCTCAAATGGATCAGGTTTAGGCTTTTATTTTTCTTTAAAGGCCGGCTCGAGCCCGAGCCCGTTAAAGTCCGATGTTTTATAGACCGGACTTAATTTTTATATAAATACTCAAATCCATCCGAGTCCGATCTGATGAATAATTATTATATTTATTAAATATATATATAGTATATTTATTAATTATTTTGGATTTTTACATTTTAATCTATCGAAAGTTTTACAATAATGCAATATGTTTATTAAATTATTCAAGTAGATTATGTAATTATATGTAAGATTTGAATATATTTGTATAAAATTGAGTCTTTTTTTACTCTTTTAGTATATTAAAAAATTAAAAAATATATATTTATAAACTTTGGGTGGGTTTGGGAATGACCTCTAAAGCCCGACCCGAACGCAAAGTTTTAAAATATATGCTTAAGTTAATATTTTTAATCAAAAACTCGATTAGGTCCGGCCCAACTCCAACCCAACCCGACCGACTAACAAGTCTTCTTAAAAATCAGACCAGTCAACTTATAATACATGGTATTTACTACATATTATTGTTACAAGTTTGAAAATCAAATCATTAATATGTAACATAATTTATTCTTCTACTCACTTCAGAATAAACAATTGTGAACTAATATTACCAATACCATACCGTACCGGTCGATTAGATCAGTTTTACCGTAAATGGGTCATGTCTACGGTATAGTATACATAAAAATCAATTTTAATACAAAAAATAGGAGAAAATCGAGTTGAATCGGAAAACTGATAAACTGGCGTACCAGTTCAAACTTAGTTTTCTCAAAATTATTCTGATAATATATAAAAGTGTTGCTAAAGATATAGAAGAGCATTGCTAAAGACTCAAAAGAGTTGCTAAAGACCCAGAAAGAAGTTGCAATAACCACTGAAAACCCTAAATAACATATATTTCTTTCCAAAACCCTGTGACAATAAGCATAAGCGTTGCTAAACCTAAAAAGTGTTGCAATAGCATCTGTAAACTATAAATAATATATTCTTTAAAAAATTTAAAAACCGATAAGGCCACCAATAACACTCAAAAATCGATTATACCACATATCATTGACCTCGCCAATATAACCCTGGTACGGTATTGATAAGATTGGTGTGAACCTTCTATTGAAATCCAGAAACCGGAACTCCATGTAATACGAATTTGTAATGAGACAACGGATCAATTTGGCTAGAACTATTTCTGCCCTCGTGCAAAATTGAAAAGATATAATATTTGAAGATAAACAATAACAATATTTCATAATAAAATTTGAAGTTACTCAGAAGTAGCTGAGATAAAGTCTTTATAAAAAATGATGTTTAAATTTTGATAAAATATATTATTATATAGGTATGCTCTATTTGCCACATTATGATAATTTTTTATCTATTGTTATGTTTTCTTTTCAATTAGTTCACGTGGTCAAGAAACAAACCATATTAAAGGACTTCCATACACACACGATAACATATAGACAAGGGTCAAGAAACAAACCAACATGTTTTAGCTGTCAACAGTATTTTAAAAAGCGCTAGTCGTTAGTCGGAAAGTCGGAGCTTAAAAACACCTAGGTGGGAGCTTGGCGGATTTATATTTTTAAATATTTATTATATATAATAGTATAAATTCAACTAAAAAGTAAATTGTAATAATATAAAGTATCAAAAAACATAATTGAGACAATGTTTTAAAAATCACTAGGTAGCATAGAGCATATTGTTTCTCACTTTGAGACTTAAAATGATAATTTTATTATGAGAACACTTTAATGTAATTTAATTTTACCAACTAAACTACTGTTTGTTGGTAAACTATGATTATTATAAATAATTGTACCATAAAAAAATTTAAATCAGGCGCCACCTAGGCGGAAAAAATCGAATTAGGCGGTGCCTAGGCAGCAGTAAATCGGCCGAGCACCTGATAGCGCCCTAGGAATGAAAAGTCGAACGACAAGCTCCAAATTAGCGCCTAAGCGGGGATTTTTAAAACAGTGGTTGTCAGTTACAGTTTAAACCGATGTTATCAATACCATACGGGGCCTCATACCGGTGAGACCAATGGTACGCGATATAATCGGTATTACTGGTATTATTGGTGGTTTTACCGATTTTTTTATTTTTTAAAGAATATATATTATATTATTTGTTTTTAAAAAAAAGAAAATATATTATTTATGGTTTCTAGTATCTATTGCAACACGTTTTAGGTCTTTTGCATCACTTCTGCGTGTTGCAAGGGGTTTTGGAAAGAAATATATATTATTTAGGATTTTCAGTAGCTATTGCAACTCTTTTCTGGGTCTTTAGCAACGATTTTGTGTCTTTAGTAAAGATTTTCTACATCTTTGGCGACACTTTTACTTATTGCCAGAAATATTTTGAGAAAACTGGGTTTAAACCAACACGCCGATTTATCGGTTTTTCCGATTCAACCTAGTTTTCTCCAATTTTTTTAGTAAAACCAGTTTTTAAGTATATCCACTTCAAGAATTTGTGGCAATAAAAGTTGTCACAAAACAATAAAAAATTGTCACATAAAACAATACGTAACAATAAAAAGTTGTCAGAGAGTCTTCACGTATAACTCCGTAACAAAAGGTATTTTCAAATGTAACAATAAAATCTTGTCACAAATAATGCATTTTTTGACAAGAATATTCTTGTCACATTTAATTTATTTGTTACAACTTTTGTTGTAACTGAATAAAAAATAGTCACATATTACATGTGAAAATTAACTAAAAATACGTGACAACTTTCACAAGTCGAATTTGTGACAATAATAGTTGTCACACCAAAAGTAAGAAGTTGTCACTTAAGTCTATATATGACAGGAAAAGTTGTCACAATAAGGTCGTCATGTATAACTCCGTAACAAAAAGTACTTTCACATGTAACAATATTATATTGTCACAAATATTGAATATTTTTGTGACAACAATATCCTTGTCACATTTAATATTATTTGTTACAACTTTTTGTTGTAAGTGAAAAGAAAAATTCTTGTCACAAATAAACATGTTGTCATGTATTATACAACTAAATAAACCAAAACTACGTGACAACTTTCACAAGTCATCACAATAATATATTGTGACAATAATAAATGTCACAAAGAGTGAGATGTTGTCACATAAGTTTATATGACATGAAAAGTTGTCACAATAAAACTGTCACGTATAACTCTGTAACAAAAAGTATTTTCAAATGTAACAATAATATATTATTACAAATATTGCATTCTGTGACAATAATATTCTTGTTACATAATTTTGTTGTAATTGAAAAGAAAAGTAAGCGTCACAAATAAGTTTATTGTCACATTATATGCCAAATTGAACTAAAACTACATTATAAGCGTTCATAGAATCATTCCATGAATTCTCAAAACACACTAAATAAAAAAATAAGACACTGTTGATTAATGAAGATAAATAAACAGAAGAATAAAATAGGCAAAGCCTTCACACCAAATGAATATATACAAAAATAATCAATTGGTGACAGATAACATCTTTCAAGAGCAAGAAACATGAATGTGATATGTCATTAAATAACAAGTTTAAGACATTCATCTTTTCAAACTTAATTGAAGACAAGGAATGAACATACGTTAATAAACAAGACAAAATACCAATCGCAAGATAGAATTAAATAATGTGACTAGTACTTACTGAAATTTGGTACATCGTCTGAAAGACACAGGTACAATAACAATGTGCTATGAAAGGAAACGCATGTATCTTAGGTTTCCTCCTTTCCAACCTTCAAAACCAAATTTAAAATTAAGCAATAGAAATGTGTGAGTATCAAAATGACACTTAATGGTGGTAGTACTCGATAATTGTATGCGGAAAAGAAATCAAAAGTGAACCTGCCACTGTACATATTAAGGAATAACTTACAGCTAGCATATATTCTAAAGCATCTACATGAGCAAGACCCATATAATCTATTAATTTTAATTTTGAGGAGTTGATTGGTAGCATTTCATACAGAAAAAGAAAGCTATTCAACTATTAAGAATAAATTCTCAATTACGCTCTACTATAGACATTAATAAAATACTATAGCTTGAATGGAACTTAAAAGAAATTTCAAGAATGCCTACTCTGGATCAATCATCAAAACTAGAGTCACAACATATAAAACATAAAGAAAGCAATACTATAACTAATTTGTTTATTAATTATAAAATAATTCTAGTGCATGCAGAAATGAAAAATAATTAATTTAAATGATATGAACAGTGTAAGAGTGACTTATCATTGAGCATAAGAGCTAATTTTTTTTTTTTTACAAACCCCCGGAGGAGAGCTAAATTATTTTGCATCATGTTTCATGCAACTTATGAATATATTGAGTAGGTTGAAGTTCATTAGCAATTAATATTACCTTTCCACCTCCATTTGGACAAATGATTTTGAGCCATAGTTCAGTTTAAGTGTCATACCCTGCATGATGATAGAGAACATTATTAAGTTAAGTAAAATGTCCATTTCCTACATCAAGGAAATCTTATGAACTTCTACTAAAATGAATTTTTCTCAAGGGACTAACCACTAGTTCCTGTGTCAAACTATATTGAAGCTAAATCTAGTAATTGAGAGTTTAAATGTGTGTGAAAAAGATCGTAACCTCACAATGCACTTATCTACAAATTTTGGCTTTCTTGAGATTCCATTCAAGAGTTGAAACACTCTCCTAATTTGCGCCTGGACGGCCAGGCGCAGTTTAGACGCATATAAGTCGCCTGGTAAGCACTAAGGCGTTGAGGCTGGAGCCTCATGCGCCTTGAGCCTTAGGCGCGTCCGTGACAACACTGCATAAAATTATTGCTGCAAGTTACTTTTAAAAAGATGATCAAAGTTTTTTTCTTCAAAACGGACCTTGTGGTTTCAAAAGTTAGAAAACAGATGACAAAAAAGATACTCAATTTAAAAATATGTCACAACAAAGTGTAATCTTATCCATTTTGAGCTGAAATTTTACAGGTTAATTAATAAAAATACAATACACCCCATAATAATTTTTGAAATTTTTTGAAAAGTGTATATTTTTTTATTAAAAGACGGTGATAATTTTGAAAAATCATAACAAAATAAAAAATCTCCGAAAATAATTCAGATCTTCATATATAATTCATAAATAATATTGTTAATTTATAGGATTGTTGAATTGATTAAAATACCATTTGTAATATTAGAAAAGAGAAATTTTGTAAATCTTTTCCTCTGTTTGATAATGTTTTAAACTTTAGTCCTCGTTTCGAAAATAAATTTTTATGATCATCTTTTTTAAAATGGCCAAAATCACATGGTATGTTTTTGAATTTTACCCTTTCTACTATTCGTAGGTGTTTCATGCAACTACACGCAAAGGTGTTTAGGGTCAGGGTATATTTATTAGGGGTTTAAGATTTAGGGTTTTGGGGTTTAGGGTATGGGTAAGGATATACTTATTAAGAGCTTTAAAATTATTTTTTATTAAATAATTAATTATATATATAAAAATATTCCTATAAGTTCACGGTTTAAGGTCGTATTCTTTTGGAATAATATGAACTTTGACCTGGACTGAATTAAATGGATAAAAAATAAGCATACCTAAAAATGAATTGAATTAAAATTATAAATAGAGCTTAAAGTTTAGGGTTAAGGGTTTGGTTAAAGATTAAAGGTTTAAACTATTAACATTTCTGAACATTTCATAAATTCATTATAAATATTTATAATGTTGATTAAATAAGAAAATATTTATGAAAGTTGTTTTATTAATTATTATAATTAATCAAAGTAATAACAAAAATAATAATTAAATGATATAATTAATAATAAATGTAGAATACAATATTTATACACTTATATTAAATAATTTATACCTTTTTATATTTCTTTTTTTCTTTTTTAACAAGTTTGATGCAACCTATAACTTCTTATTTAATTTATATTTTTATCTTACAATATTTCATATAAATTTTAACTTTCTTATTTTTTTTAATACAATCTTTCTAACTTTCTCATGACTGCACTTTATATATCTTTTATATAATATTCCTAATCATCTATAATATAACATTCCTTAAAAAAACTTGGAACTCCTTAGGGTTATTCTGTACTTGGAAGAAGAAGTAGAAAATGGAATATATATATATATATATATATATATATATATATATATATATATATATATATATATATATATATATATATATATATATATAGTAAATTGGAGGAAAAATAGGATTTGTTAAAATCTTTCAATTATAGCTTCTAGTCCTTTGCTTTGAAATTTTTCTTCGGTTCGATCACAGGATATGAATATTCATTATGAATCATAGTTCTATAATCTATTTCATATTTTCCATGCCTATACGTTTTTTTATAACTAAACATGATGATATATAATTATCCTATACAATTTGTATAACTTTTCAACTTAAACTGATTGTCATAAAAATAATAAATTATTGCAATAAGCTTGTCATTCATCACACATATAAATTAAACTCAATGGATAGTTTGAGTTACAACATTTACTTCTAACATAACTATTTTTGTTTCAAATTAAACTTGTTGTAACAAAAACAAAAAAATTTCTACAACAAGCTTTTTATATTGTCACATATATAGTTTTTGGGACAATTGTCTCAATTTATTGTCACATATTGAATAGTTTTAGTTACAACCATTCCTTGTAACAAAAGAATTTTTTGTTTCAAGTCAAATTTATTGTCCTAAAAATATTATATTTTTTGCAACAAGCTTTTTATGTGGTCACACATACAGTTTTTGTGACAACAAAAAATTCTTTGTCACATATTGAATAATTTTTGTTACAACTGTCACTTGTAACATAAGTATTTTTTGTTTCAAGTAAAATTATTGTCACAAAAATAACATATTTTTTGCAACAAGCTTTTTTTATGTTGTCACATATAAGTTTTTGTGACGATAAAAAAAATCTTTGTCACATATTGAATAATTCTAGTTACAACTGTTTACTTATAACATAAGTATTTTGTTATTTCAAGTTAACTTATTGTCACAAAAGTAATATATTTTTTGCGATAAGCTTTTTATGTTGTCATGTATATTTCTTTAATGACAATAAAAAATTTGATGTCACGATTAAAATATTTTTTGTTTCAAGTAAAATTTATTGTCACAAAACTAATATATTTTTTGGAACAAGCTTATATTGTCACATAATATTCTTGTGATAGTAAAAAAATATTGTCACATATTGATTATTTTTAGTTACAGTCGTTACATGTAACTATAAAGTTTTTTTGTTTCAAGTTGAACTTATTGTCACAAAAGTAAAATAGTTTTTGCAACAAGCTATTTATGTTATCACACATATAGTTTTTATAACGATAACAATTTATTGTCACATATTGAATAGTTTTAGTTACAACTTTTGCTTGTAACCAAAGTATTTTTTTGGTTTTAAGTTAAAATTATTGTCACAAAATAATATATATTTTGCAACAAGCTTTTTATGTTGTTACAAATATATATTTGGTGACCATAAAAAGTTGTTGTCACATAATAAATATTTTTAGTTACAACTATTACTTGTAACTGAAGTATTTTTTTGTTTCAAATTAAAGTTATTATCACGAAACTAATAAAATATTTGTAACAAGTTTTTTTCTTGTCACATAAATATTTTTTGTGACAATAATATTTTTATTGTTACAATTTCTAAACTATAGGTTACAACTTAAGTTGTAACAGAAAAACATTAGTTACAATCTTAAAAATTGACACAAAAACATCTATTATATGTGACAATTTTACAATAAAATTTCACAAAACTAATTTTTGTGATGTTAAAATTTTTGTTGTAACAGTTAATAGCTTTTTTGTGACAACAATTTTAGTGACAGTGAAATTATTGTCACGTATTAACTGTTTTCTTATAGCGATCGTATCATAGCCATGATCGATTCATGATAAAATTAATCGAACCGGACGGTACGGTACGATATTATAACATTGGTTTAAACAAAGTTATTAGGAAGTGATTAAGGATGTATGGTTGAAATTAAGTTTGTAGTGGACATTGATTTAAGGGGGACACCCTAATTGACTTTATATAGACTAGATAGTTCTATGACAGTTGACATGATGTTTGTGTTATTGGTGGTTTAATTTTAGTTAAAATCGATTTCCAGTCCAACTAATTTAAAATTTAATTTATGATGGACTAAGAAGTTTCTTAAAGATCCAAGTTCAATTAATATAAAGTATATTATCAAAGTAATAGATAAAGATTTAGTGGTGTAACTTGTAAATCACCTAGTACAGTATACAAGTACAAAACTAAGTCTGTTTTACCTACTTAATTTCATTTTTGCGAATTAAATAAACGGATCATAACAGTTTTTATACTAATTGTTGATTTACCCGGAGAAGAAGGAATATATATAAAAATAGTTGGAAATTGACTATATATGCAAGGTATTATGTCAATAATAAGAATAGATAGAGAGAATTTGAGAAAAATTTTTATTTCTTATTTTTGAAATATATCAAATGAAAAATTGAATTCCTATGAGAAATCTAACGCTAAAAATGGTAAATAAGTAAGAAACATATTACATCAAATAATAATGACAGGTAAAAAGTAGAAAACATATTACGTTAAATAATAATGACAGATAGAAAAGTAGAAAACATATCACATTAAATATTAATGACGCGGGATCTGATACATCAATAATTTAACACTCCCCCTTTGATATATTATCTGCCGCGAATGGAATACTGTCTCGTTAAAAACCTTACTAAGGAAAAACTCTGTGGGATAAAAACCTCAGTTAAGAGAAAAAGAGTACATTATTTACTCCCCTCGCGAGTTAACTGAAGATCCTTAAGACGACGCATTCCAATGCTGTAAATCAATTTCTTGAAAGTTGAGGAAGGTAAAGCCTTGACAAACAAATCTGCTAAATTGTTACAAGAGCGGATTTGTTGAATACTTATTTCACCATTCTTTTCCGGATCATGAGTGAAGAAAATTTTTGGTGAAATATGCTTTGTTCTGTCTCCTTTAATATAGTCTTCCTTCAATTGAGCAATACAAGCAACATTATCTTCATATATTATCGTCGGACCTTCCTTGACCATAACTTTTTCATATACTTTTTGGATATGTTTGATTAATGATCTCAACCACACACATTCACGACTTACTTCGTGAATCGCTATTAACTCTGCATGATTTGAGGAAGTAGCCGTAATTGTTTGTTTTTGTCGATCGCCAAGATAGAGATGTTCCTCCATATGTGAATAAATAGCCCGTCTGAGATCGAGCTTTGTATGGGTCGGATAAATAACCCGCATCCGCATATCCAACTAATCTAAGTTTAGATTCATATGAATAAAATAAGCTTAAATCAGTAGTTCCTAGAAGGTAGTGCATTATATGTTTAATTTTATTCGAATGTCGTCTTATAGGTGCAGCGCTGTATCTTGATAATAAATTGACAGAAAATGCAATGTTTGGTCTTTTGTTATTAGCAAGATACATCAAAGCACCTATTGCGCTTAGATACGATACTTCAGGACCGAGATCTTTTTTATTATTTTCTCTATGACGAAAAACATCATTTTTCACATCGAATGATCGTACAACCATTGGGTTACTCACTGGATGTGCTTTGTCCATATTAAATCATTTCAGGATCTTTTCTGTGTAGTTTGATTGATGCACTAAAATTCCCTTTTCAAAGTGCTCAATTTGCAAATTAAGACGCAATTTTGTCTTTCCAAGATCTTTCATCTCAGATTCTTTCTTTAAAGAATCAACTACTTTTGGAAGCTCTTCTGGAGTTCCAATAATATTCAAATCATCAACATAAATTGAGATGATAATAAAATTAGATCCTGATTTTCTTATAAAAACACATGGACAAATTGGATCATTTTTATATCCTTCTTTCAATAAATATTCACTGAGACGGTTATACCACATCGCCCAGATTGTTTTAATCCATATAAGGATCTTTGTAACTTTATCGAGTAAAGTTCTCGTTTGCCTTATTTTTCCGACAGCTTTAATTCTTCAGGGATTTTCATATAAATATCATTATCAAGCGAACCATAAAGGTAAGCTGTGACAACATCCATCAAGTGCACTTGTAAATTTTCTTGCACTGCAAAACTAATAAGATATCTAAAAGTTATTGCATCCACCACCGGAGAATATGTCTCCTCATAGTCTATCCTAGGTCTTTGGAAAAAACCTTGTGCAACTAATCTGGCTTTATATCTTATTATTTCATTTTTCTCATTTCTCTTTCTAATAAAAACCCATTTACTTCCGACAGGTTTTACGTCCTGTGGTGTTCGAACTACTGGTCCGAATACTTTGCGTTTTTCAAGAGAATTCAGCTCTGCTTGAATTGCTTCTTTCCATTGTTGCCAATCATTTCTACTTTGGCATTCTTCATTAGATGTTGGCTCATGATCCATATTTTCATTTTCAATATTGACCGCAACATTATATGAAAAAATATGGTCTATAACTATTTTATTGCGATTCCATCTTCTTTCAGTATTGATATAATTTATTTGAGTTTCTTCATTTTCAATAGCTTCAGGTATTTATTTATATCCTCAATGGGAATATCTTCATTATCAATAACTCTCCTCCTTTTAGAATTTTTATTCTTTGAACCAGTAGGTCGTCCACGCATTAGGCATGTTAGAGTATTATCTGTAGGTTGTTCTTCAGGAATCTCAATACGAATTGGCGCATTTATTGCTAGTATATGGAATTTCGTTACTCTTTTAGGATTAGCAAGTGCATCAGGCAATCGATTTGCTAAATGTTGAAGATGGATTATTCTCTGAACTTCTAGTTCAGAATAATTTGATTTAGAATCCACATGAGAAAGTGATGAAGCATTCCATGTTATTTTCTTTTTCAAAATTGGACTCTTATTCTCTCCCCCTAATTTTGGGAAAGTGCTTTCATAAAAATGACAATCTGTAAATCGTGCAGTAAACATATCACCAGTTAATGGCTCAAGGTATTTAATTATTGAAGGGGATTCATAGCCAACATAAATTCCTAATCTCCTTTGAGGACCTATTTTAGTCCTTTGTCGTGGAGCAATAGGCACATATACCGCGCAACCAAAAACTCTAAGATGAGAAATACTAGGTTCATGGCCAGAAGCTAATTGTAATGGAGAATAATCATGGTAATTTACTGGTCTTAAACATATAAGAGATGCTGCATGTAATATTGCATAACCCTAAACTGTAGTAGGGAGATTTAATCACAAATTTAGAGGTCGTGCAATTAATTGCAGACGTTTAATATATGATTCTGCTAGACCATTTTATGTATGAACATATGCTACAGGATATTCAACTTTTATTCCAATTGACATGCAATAATCATTAAATATTTTGGATATGAATTCTCCAGCATTATCAAGACGAATTGATTTAATAGGATAATCGGGAAATTGTGCCCGTAATCTTATAATTTGAGCAAGTAACCTTGCAAATGCCATATTTCGTGAAGATAATAAGCATACATGTGACCACCTAGTTTAGGCGTCAATTAGAACCATAAAGTATCTAAATGGTCCAAATGGTGGATGAATTGGTCCACATATATCACATTGTATGCGCTCTAAAAATGCTGGCAATTGTATTCCAACCTTATTCTGGAAGGCTTTATTATTACTTTTTCTTACGAACAAGCAGCATAAAATAATTCATTATTTTGAAGAAACTTCTAGTTCTTCAATGGATGCCTACATGAATTTTCAATAATTTTTCTTATCATTATCGAACCAGGATGACCCAGTCGATCATGCCAAATTTTATAAGTATCTGAATCTATAGACTTCTGGTTTATCGTTAAATTGGCCTCAATCATATTAATATATGTGTAGTATAAGCCATATGAAAGAGTATAAAATTTTTCAAATATACATTTCTTACTTGAAATTATTTTTATAATATAAAGACATTTTTTATTGTGTTCGCTCACAATTTCAATATGATATCAATTTCTGCGAATATCTTTAAAACTAATAAATTTCTGTGAGAATTTGGGGAAAATAATGCATTATCTATAGGGTAAACTTAAAAAAAGTACCTTATGATTTCACCCATTTACAAAAGAGGTGTGTGAATTTTTTTTCTTCAAAACGGGGCTTGAGGTTTCATTCCGTTGGCAAACAAAAGACCTTTTGCTCACATCGTAAATCACAATGACGTGGCCATGGACAAATTTGGAAGTCAGCATTTTCTTCATCTTCTTCCGAAATCACTAACCGTAAACGTAATTTAACAAAATGGAGGCGGCTTAATCTTGCTCCTCCACTTTATGGTCTATTGGAAACAACCTCTTTGTAATTACAGAGGTAAGGTTGCGTACACCCGACCCCCCTTACCCCACTTGTGCGGGAGCCTTGAAGGCATTGGGGTAATGTTGTTGTTGTTGTTGTTAGAGGCGGCTTAATCTTACTCCTCCGGCGAAATATCTATGGCGGATTCACAGCCGGCTCCACAACCTCGACTTATGTTGTTCTTATTATTCCTCTCTTCTTTGTTCGTTATCACTATCCATGGTCGCCGGCAATTTTTAGGCTATCTTTAATGCCTAATTTCATCAAATGAGGTGATTATCAGACATTTGATTTTTGAATCAAGTTTCTGTGTATAATAATATGTTTTACAGGGTTTTTTTTGCTCGATGTATCATTCAAATTTCAAATGAGAATCTCTTAATTCTTATTGGGAGTGATGGAATTGTGCAATTTTTCTTGGCAAATCTCGTACTTGAAGTCTGGTGATGCGGTCCTGAATTGGGGATGAAACCTGTCGGGAACGCAAAGAAGATGACCACCAACAGAGAATGAATGGAACCTTTAAATTGAAATTGTTAAATTTGCTACTTTTAATTGGCCTGAGTGTGGGTGAAAAAATAATACCCAGCTTTAGTTTTAGTTAAATCCTTAATTTTTTTGCTTCCATTTCCACTTTGGCTTAACAAACACTTGGTTTTTGACCAAGATTTTTGAAAAACATTCATTCATTAAGATATTTAACCATTTGATTTTCAAACTCTGCTACTTTATCATCATTCGACTCGGTTTCGATTCCGTTCAGTTCTGCAGTTTCTTCAAAAGCTTGCCTCTGCCCTTCTATATTCTCCATTATTTGAAATTGAAAAACCGAGACTGTTAAAACGCGAAATGAGGGGATTGAAGAAGATCTTGGAAGTAACTTCATCAAGATCTTTGGGAGCATCTTCTCCAATTTTATCAAACTCAGTAGTGGCTTCTTCTGCAAATTGAGTCAAAAAGGCCGATTTTTCAACTGTGTAATTGGTTCAGAAAATGCAGATTATCCAAGAAATTAGGGTTGGTAAAGAGAAAGGAGAGAATAAAATTAGTTTTTCCAAAATTGTCCCTTGTCACGTCATCAAAATTAACAGTGTTACGTAAAAATTCTTTGTTTGCTAATGTTTTAAAACCTCAGACCCCATTTTGAAAAAAAAATTTCACAGATCCCATTTTGCAAATGAGTGAAACCACATGTTACTTTTTTTTAAGTTTACCCTTATTTATAATAAGTTTTATTCCCCTTTATAATATAATACTAGCTCTTCCGGAGCCTTCAACCATTTTTATTTGTCCCGATATTGTGGTAACAACAGTTTCACCCCTTTTAAGAGTATTAAAATATCTTGCCTCTTTGAGAATAGTATGGGTGGTGGCACTATCTACAATACATAAATTTGCTTCATTTTCCTTGAAGTCATATAATACCGGAAAAGAATTCATTTTCTTTATTCAAAAAACGAAAGATGCATTATTATTTATTCATAAATAAACATTGCATAAAAATTACATTAAACAATAATAACAAAAGCAAACCAATAATAACATAAAAATTATAATATATTAATTAAGTAAAATATATGAACTAATTATTCATATTTTTCCTTACCACTGGTGCTGGGTAATAGAAAATCATCCATCTTTATATTGGGGATATCAATAGGGTCATTAGTTAGGGTTTTATCATCCAATATAAAATTGGTTTCTGGTTCCGCATATTTCTTGAGGGATGCTTGGTATAAGTTTACCAAATGTTTAGCGGTTCTACAATTTCTTGACCAATGACCAGTCATACCGCATCTATGGAATTTATTTTCATCATCTTGACTATTATTTCTTTTATCAAATATTTCATTTTGATTATTCCACTTCTAATGGTTATTTGTATTTTTTCACTTCGGGTGAAAATTATTGTTATTATTATTATTAACATGTTTTCACTTCTGGTGGAAATTGTTATTATTATATCCTCTACCACGACCACGACCACGACCATTTCTGCGGTCGCGTCCATTAAAATTATTATGAATTATCGCATTCGCTTCAGGGAATGGATTTGTTTCGGTAGGTCGTAATTCATGGTTTTTCAACAGGAGTTGATTTCCTAGTTCTGCTAGGAGAAGAGCAGTAATTAGTTCACTATATTTCTTATAATATTTTGCTCTATATTATTCTTGTAATACCATATTATTCAAATGAAAAGTAGAATATGTCTTTTCCAATAAATCTTCATCAGTTATTTCCTTTTCACATAATCTTAATGTGGATGTAATTTGAAAAAGTTTAGAATTGTAAGCACTAACAGATTCAAAATCTTGAAGCCTTAAGTTTATCCATTCATACTGGACATTTGGTAGAGATATTTTCTTAAGGTGTTCAAACCTCTCCTTTAATTATTTCCAAAGATCTGCAGGATTTTTGACAGTCAAATATTCTGATTGAAGTGATTCATCAAGATGACGGTGGAGAAAAACTAGAGTTATTGCCTTATCCTAAGGTGCAATATTAGTATTTTCAATTATACTATTATTAAGGCCCTATTCTTTTTAACTTATAAGTAGGTGTACTGAACTGAACTGAATTGATTGGTACTGAACTAAACTGAATGGTACTGAACTGAACTGTACTGAAACTGAATTGAATGGTACTGAAACTGAAAATACTGAAACTCTAAATACTGAAACTGAACAATATTGAAACTGAATTATAATTAATAATATAAATAATATTTTAAAAATATTAAAATACATAATAATTAATAACACTTAAAATAATATTATACATTCTAATAAAATTTATTAATTGTTACATATAATAATAATAATAATAATTAAATATACCATTATAAATTATTATTATTTATTGTAATTATTGTTATGAATATTACCTTATTGTTTTAATTATTATTAATATTTATAAAATATTATTACTTTTATTTATTTATTTATTTTTCTTACAAAATTATTTATGGTAGAAATAATAATTAATAATTTTAAAAATATTATTATTGATTTCTTTTTCTTTGTTGTCATTTATGATTACTGATATTAATTAATAATATTTATATAATGTATAAATAGAAATGAACTAAAATTGAAATTGAAATGATATTATTATTAACATGCATTTCTTTTTAATATTTATGAATAATAATATACATTAATAATATTGATATAATGCATAAAGTGAAACTTAATATTGAATTCTGAATACCGAATGCTGAACGCTGGATACTGAATACTGAATACTGAAACTGAATATTGAATACTGAAATTGAATACTAAATACTGAAACTGAACTGAACTTAACTGAATGGTATTAAACTGAACTGATTAGTACTAAACTGAACAGAAAATAAGTTGAAAAGAACAGGGCCTAAGACCCGTTGATTCTAGATACATTTCTGCATCCAGCATCCAAGTAAGATAATTTTTTCTCGATACATCAAGAGGAATAAAGTCCAGACTTTTGATATTAGACATATTAAAAATTATAGGTAAAATATATGTTTATAGGAAATAAAATAATTATACCTTACTTTGGATTTATTTGGTGATATGCTTGATTGATAGAGCAAATTCGTGCTGATAACGTGTTTGGAATTGACTATATATATAAGGAAATTATAACAATAATAAGAGAAGGCAGAGAGAGGATTTGAGAGACTTTTATTTCTTATTTCTAAGATATATCGAATCAAAAATTGCATTCCTATATATAGAGAAATCAAACGGTAAAAATGATAAATAAGTAAGAAACATATTACATCAAATAATAATGACAAATAAAAAAGTAAAAAATATATTACATTAAATAATAATAATAATTAAAAAAATAAAAAAATATATTATATTAAATATTAATAACGTGGGTTACGATAGTTTAATAATTTTAAAAAATAAAAATATATAATTGAAAGGTATCGTATTCACGGTGCAATGCTACAGTTAGTTAGTTGGCAATAAAGTAGGACGCAGCCCATTACCATATGTTTCAAAAAAAATTAATAAAAGAAACAATAGGTAGCTAAATAAACCAACGACTAGGCACTGAGGTTTCAATATTATTAGGTTGGTTATTTTAATTTAATGGTGAAAAAGATAAAAATAATTATAAAATAAAGTAACCATTGAATATGTCGTGAAGTTTATATTCACATAAACCTATAAAAAATCATTTTTGATATGGTTTTGTAGATAATAAAAGTTGAAACTCATTCATATGATTAAAGGAAAACGTTTTGGTAAGTTTACATTATTTTTCCAACCTATTTTTATAGGTTTGTCTGAGTTGAATTAAATTGGATTGAATTTTATTAACATAAATTTATAAATACGTGAAATAAATTAAATTGAATTGATTTAAAGACCAAAATAATAATGTCATAGCGTGGAGTATTGGAGTTACGTATTATATTATTTGCTGAGTTTTTCTTTTATATTATAGAAATATAAAATAATAAAAATGAATTTCTATAATTTAGTTTATATTCGCAGAAAGCTAATACTGTAATATATAATGAAGTTAATTTCATGGGTTATTCATCCTTAATTAGTTTATAGGAGTATGTGTGACAAATAAATGATTCATGAACAATTTCTTTTTGTTTACTCGTGAATTTTTGGTTCCTGGTTGGTTGTATATACTGCGGCTATCGGTAGTTGACGAATTAGGAGTAGATCATAGCCCATAAATTAATCAGGTGCTAAAGTCAAGCCAAGCACATTAAGACATATGGTAGTGCCGTACGGTGGGGATTTCGAGTGAGTTCAGAGTGCTATTTATTATGTTTACTCGGTGGGTTTCCAGTTCCAGGTGCAAAAGTTAAGCCCTTTCATTAATATTGAGGAATTTGTTTTCAAAATATAAGGGAAACTAATATTCAACAAAGCAATGTTTCAAAACAAAATATTCAACAAAGCATATTATAGAAATACTAAAATTAAAATTAAGTTCCCAACCAATAATATAAAAAAACAGACTCTCAATATTTTTTTTTTTAAAAAAGAGAAGATATAAAAAGTAATTTTGATTAAAAATGTGGGCAACATGGTTGCATTTGGCCCTTTTGAAATGTTAAAAAGTGAGGGTAGCCTTAAAAAATAGTGGTTTTACTGTTTTGAAAAAAAAGTTTATGTAGATTTTTTTTTTTAAAATGGTACATGTGATTTTAAAAGTCGGTAATAAAGGATACCAAAATTTTAAAACCATATTTTGAAGTAAAATTTTATCTATTTTAAAATAAAATTTTACATTTAGTTAATAAAAATATAATACAATAGATGTAGAACTTTTTAAAGAGTACAAATATATATTTTTTAATTACAAATTGATGATAACTTTAAAAATTTATAATAAAATAAAAATTTTTCCAAGCTTACTTAAATTTTTGTATACAGTATGGTTAAAAAATAAGATTGTTTTATTTATTAAAATAACTGATATAGCATTAATAAAAAAGTTAATTTTCAAAAATATACCAGTATTTTTCATTTTTTCGAACTTTTAAAACTACAAGCTCCCTTTTAAATAAAAAATTTCACAAGAACCTTTTTACGGAACCCTCAACCCATGATGTTTTTGAAATTTACCAAAAAAATTATGCAATATACTTACAGTACATTTCATTCATTGACACGAGAAAAACTGAGGTATCTTTTTTTATTAACACAGAGATGTACAGAGAATACACTCAAAACCAAAACAAAGTGTGTCACATAATTAATACATGTAATTACAATTGCAGCATTTGTAATGAGGAGATTTGATCCAATTTGACGCTCCCTCTATGAGTTCTATCATCCTTGAGCACAAGCACTTTCAATGTGCCCGACTCTCTTAACCAGGCTGAGACAACCGGTCCTGTTGATATGAACCGACCCAAGTTGCATTTGGCTAACTTAAATGGCGCCCCGATTCCATTCAGAAGCGCCTCTACACCTCGCCTTAGCGCGCTATCGCCTACCACTTTGCTGTGTTTGCCCCATCCCGTCAAAATGCTGAAACATCAAAATTCAGAAAAATGAGCGAGTCTTCTAGGAATTGAAGGATAAAAGCTTATCAGCGGCTCCTCCAACTTGTATTATTCCACCTACTGCCCTCTGAACTTAAAAAAAAAATTCTTGTAGCTCCTTCAACTTTCAAAAAGCGCACTAGTTACCCCTTTAACGCCACGTGTCAGCCTATAGTTGATTTGACTTTTAAAAGATGTCATTTTTCTGATTTTCTGATTGTTTTCTCTCCAAATAGAAGCTGACACATGACATTCAAGGAGGAAAACTAGTGCATTTTCATCAAGTTGTGGGAGTTGAAATGGGACAGGTTAGAGGAACCACTAATGCATAATGCATTACGAGAAGGATAAGCGGCAGGAGTTGAAATCTAGAAAAGCAAAGCGGGAGAGACCTGAGCAATTTAGGCAACTCATGGCCCTCAAAGACAATAGAGCGAATGTTCAACAACCAGGCATGAACCATAGCACGAGCAGCGCCTGAAGACATCATATGCAAATCCAAGCATGATTCAGACCACACACTGTCCCATACCTGCCGACGTCTCCCTTCAAGCACTACCAGTTGTGCCCCTTGTTTCTGGAAATCATATTAAACCAACATCAGCCAATAAAACAAAGGTTTATCAAATAAGCCTGCCCGGTGCTGGTAAACTAACCTGACCGAAGTGCCATAGCATGTCGGTCAGAGCATTGTAGAAGGCGGATGCTGTTGAGGAGTCCATAGAGTTGACTTCATCAAAGAGGGACTGAGCTTGCCCCCATACATTTTCTCTGTAACCCATCAGAAGTCCATGTGTTACTCCATATACCTGATTGTCAAACAGCCGGAGCTCCTCCAGTAACATCGAAGCATCTTCAAAGGAATCGCATCGGCTGCACTCAAAGACTCGCTAATTATATTTACATTCAAATTGAAAGCATTACTCTTTAATGAGCTTAAAAATTAACACATTGACAACAACAATAATAATGACTGGTTCAGTTATTAAACTTAATAGAACTTAAGTTGAAAAGAACACGGCATACAATCACTTGAATCCCCTCTAATTTCTAATAGAAAGATCAGAAGTCAATTGTATGCTACTTTTGTCAATAGGTAGTTTTCACTTGTTTTTATAATAATATCTTGTAAGAGAGAATTTCATCTCATACAGATCAGACACACCCAAGAAAACACTAGTTGAAACAACTGTGTAACAGATATCATAATCCTGTGAATCAACTGTTTTTAATTGTAAGAAATACAACAAATTCAGAGCTTTAATTTCCCAAATATACCAAAGAATATGCACAAAACAATTAAGCAAACATTGGCCAAAGAGACAGTTTAATGAATCAATTCCCCAGTTTACAACATTCAGCGACAGGAAAAACCCTTAATTTAGTTAACAAACAAGCAGCAAATACTGTACTATAAAGTACCTGCAAGCATTCAAAATGGCAGAGAAAGTGACAACATTGGGTTTGATTTCCAGGTCATGCATCTTCCGAAAAAGCCCCAAAATACACGAGATGTCCTGCTTATCTTCGTTCTTTGCCTGCTCTGCCTTCTCAGAAGCAAGCTGCCCGAAAATCTTTATGACCGTATTATCCTCCCTATAAACTGCTTGACTTTCGCTACCTCTTTGAACAATGGCAACTGACTTACCGGTTTCATCAGCATCGCTAAAACTAAATAGAGCTGAAGATGACCGACCAAAGGCATCAATTATCGAATTATAAGTTACAACATTAGGCCTAATTCCCTCCTTTGTCATCTCATCAAGTAAAGTCACCGCAGTTTCCACCAATCCATTCTTACACAAGGCATCAATAAGTGCGCTATAAAGAACAACATCTGCTCTCAAGCCTGCCTTCTTAAACTCCCTAAAGACCTCCAATGCTTCCTTATAAAAGCCGCCTTTGGAATATACATCGATTAGGGTTGAATAAGTTAGTACATTAGGCAAGACGCGGTCTTTTTTCATTTCCCAAAATACCCTCCTCACCTCGTCGTACTTCAATTGTTTCCCATACCCGCCCAAAAGAGCGTTATAAGTCACAACATCTTTTCTAATACCTGAATCCTCCATTTCCTTGCAAACATCCAAGGCCTCCTCGAATCTCCCCAGCTTTGCATATATAGAAAGCAAAGTATTATACGAAACTCTATCCAAACCAATACCTAAAAACTTCATTTCATGGAATAACTTAAGAGCATCATCTAACCTACCGGCTTTTGCATACCCATCAATCATTGTACTGTATGTAACAACATTAGGTAATATATTCTTCGTGGGCATTTCGGACATTATCTCGAAAGCCATGTCCATCTGCCCACCTTTACAAACTGCATCTAGAAGTGTATTGTAAGTAAAAATATCTTGATCAATCCCTCTATTCACCATTTCTGTAAATAAACCCCTAGCTGCTTCCCATAGCCCTCCTCTACCACACACAGCCAACAAAGAATTGAAAGTAATTCGGTCCGGTTGGACTCCATTTCTCAACATTCCATCAAAAATCTCCACTACTTTCTTAAACTCCACACCCCCTTTACCACAAGCATCAATTACAGCATTGTAAGTGACTAAATTAGGCTTAAGTCCTTTGTCCTTCATTGACTCGAAAACCTTAATAGCTTCAATACTATAACCACTCCTCCCATAAGCACTAATCAAAGCAGAAAAGGCATAAACAGTGCAACCATATCCCTCATATAGAGCAGTCTCGAATACAGACTTTGCAAGCTCGACTTTACCTAATCTACCAAGAGTACTAATCATAGAACTAGCCAATTTACCTTGCTCAACCTTCCTCTTCTCTCTTCTGACTGCAAATTCAAAGCATTTGATTGCTTTAGCAAAATCCCCTCTATTTCCAAGCTCCCGAAGCAAGAATGTATAATCATCAGACCCACAAAGCCGAGACTCAAAATCAAGCAATATGTTTTCAAGAGCTTTATTGTCCTTCCCATACTGTACCACAATTTGCAAAGCTTCTTCAGCAACTGAGCTGTGGCGGCTGTTCATACAGGTCTTGGGGCGGCCGAAATGGAGCTTCGACACGAATCGCGTCGATCGGCGGCCGGAGAAATCAGCAGCGAGGTCAGATTTAGGTGACTGAAGAGGAGAGAGAGAAGGGAAGCTAGGGTTTTGAGAATGAGGGGCGGCGGCGGAGGTAGCACCTGGATTTGGGGCATTTCGAGGTGCGGGGGTGAGAGAGGGTTTGGAAAGGGAGACTTTCTGATTAGCCCATCGGCGATTAGGGTTTTGGTGGTGGCTCTGACGGTGGTTGTTTAAGTGGTTTTGGGGGTAATGGTGATTCTGATAAGGCTTGGTGGCGGTGATAGAGCAGTGCGGCGCCGGCGGCGTGGAAGCCATCCGAAATTCTCGATAAAGAACCAAGCTTTATGAGTAGTTACAGTCAAAGCATACGACCAAAGCGAAGAAAATGCAATTATGTGAAAGAAAAGGGAGTTTTGCTAGGGTTTGGCAGGAGAAGAAGAAAGGCCATGGCTTTGGCAGATTACAGCTAGCAAGAAACAACAAAGAGATAAGAGAGAGACTGGCTGTTGAGTGAATTTAGCTAGCTAGCTCAGCTCAGCTCAGCTGCTGACGTGGCTTTTTAGGTTCGCACATTGAAATCTTCGCTATTTTTATTACTTGTCGTTACTTTCACTTTCAGGTTTTTGGTTTGACTGTTGGAACTTACCCAATTTTCAGGGAATATCCAAGCCGTTGACACTTTAGAGCCCAATAGAAAGTGGGTCCACATGTCAACGGTTCAGATTATTCCTTGACTGAAAAGTATCTTATGTGGGGTGGTCTGTGACTTGTTTGTATCACCCACATGATCATTGTAAATAATTAGACTGTAAACCTTTTCTAAACATATTATACTCCCGGTCTTTTTAAAATAGGCGTATCCTAAGATTGATTTATCAAATATTTATTATTTATATTTTTTAAAATATTTTTTTATTATTCTTTTACCTATATATTAGTTTACAAGTTGAAAAATGAAAGTACTGATTAAATTATAAGAACATATTAATATTTTTATACTCTTAATTAATTATTTCTCCGATTTTAAAAATTAGTCACTCTAAACATTTTTTCTTTGATCCTTTTATTTGTCATTTTTTTATTTTCAACGTAAGCTTTTATCCTTTCTCCCTATTATACCTTTATTAATTATAGCTCAATCCCAATACACATATTACTCGAATTTCTTCTTTTTGGTACTTTTAGGGATTTGTTTTCCTTATGCTCCAATTTACACAATATTCAATATATATAATAGGACACTTTTCGTCGTCAAATTATTAGGAGACGTACATGTTCCACAATTTTCTTTTCTAAACAATAATTTATCTTAATATAGCATTTTATTAATAGTTGAAATCGTGAAAATATAAACCTGCAATGTCACACGTATAGTTGGAGTATGGATTATTTAATGTTAAAAATAAAGCACATTTATTGTGTTGATTGAGACGCGCCATTGTAGATGCCACATTCATCTAATGATGGAATGGATATAATTATAAAATTAATTAAATGTGCTCCTCAAAGACCAAACAAATGCAAATGGAGAAAAATATTAGGTGGCAAAAAGATACTAATAAAAGTGTTGTGTACTTGTTTTTTACCTATCAAATGCATATGCATGGACTAACTGTAATGTTGAATTTGGAACAGCTACAAGTGCTGCTGTCATTGTCAAATGAATATATCAACCGGAAAATATCGACAGAGGATAATTACACTAGATAAAATGCATTCAGAGACTCAAATTTTGTTTGGTTGTTCGTAATTGTAATTTTATTATTTTTGTCTACACATTCACTAAATGATATCGCTGACCCCAATTGAAAAACTAGCACACATTAGAGGATTTTAGTCTTTTGACGTTTGAATCGTCAAATTTTGTTTCGTATCAGAACAGAACCTTGTAATTCAATTTAGAATGCGCCCTCTATAAACGACTTATAACACTTAATCAAACTACAGTAAAAACCCTTTGAAGTCTGTCATCCTTCTTAATTCAGTTTACATTGTACACTAATATAGCTTCAATAAATTGTTCTTAATTAAATTACATAAAATTCTGTCATCTGCAGCAAAATTTCCAATTCTCATATTACAATTTAAAGATGAGAGAATTCATTCAATTTTCAACTTTTTCCTGCAAAACCGCGCTAGATTTGATCGCACAAGCAATTACAGAGTTATTTGAGAACATAAAAACACATCTTTATCTCATTTTTGCCTTCCAGTAATAGCTATTTCAATATATTATTGAGCACTTGTAGAATTTCTGGCATGCCAAAATCATGGGTTATTACTAATGGGAACGCTATTTGAGCTAACTGGACTTGTACAAATCATTTAGTTTTGGGGATGTGCTTAAAACCGCACTTCTCCTGACTAAACAAATTTCTTCAAAAACGGAAAAATGGATGCTACACTGAAGAATGAAGAAAGAACTACAGTCAAGTACAACAAGCAGCTATATAATGATCTCATGTATGTTTAGCTACCAAAACTTGAGAATGTAGTGGTCAAGTTTACAACTACCCATCATTGAATGAGAAGGTATCTAATTAGCCTTTTTCCTCGTGCCTGGCTTTCGAGGTTGACTTTTCGCAGTGGTCATGAATCCAGGAGCAGGTATTCCGGTTGTTGTTTGGTACAAATAGTTTAGTCTGCAAATGAAGTAGGGATTTTATGATCCAACTTCTAGATAAACCCTCAAGGAAAGAGACAAGACTAATTCAAGATGCGTACCTCGGTATAGTGATGAAAAGCGCAATTACTGCAACCCCAACAACAAGCGGGAGCACAGGTGCTGCAGTCAACTCCTGTGGAGATTAAAGATGCAAAAGAAGAAATGACTACTTGTTACTTCTAGCTCTAAAACTTCATTCTTGTCATTAACTAATTGTCTCTAGGTTACTTATTATATTAAATATACTGAATTTTGCATCAATTACAACTAATAACTGTTATGAATGAGACTTAAATATTTCTTTCGAAAAATCCTACTTGCTGTGGCTGAAACATTCTAAAATAACACAAGGATGCAATGGTCTGAACTGACGAGAATTTTGAACAGCATTGCATGTCTCAGGTAAAACAAGCGTAAAATAACTTTTCAGAAAACATTCTACTCTTCTTCTAATTTAGGAGCCTTATTCTTAGAATATTTACAAGTTATTTTCTTTGAGGGACTGAGGGCCTGTTTGGTATTGCTTTTTAAGTTGTTGTCCCAATAAGTTGCTCTCACAAACTTAATTGAACAGCATATTTTGGCTTTGAACAACACACTTTGGTCCTTCAAACTAATTAAGGAAGAACTGTCTGATTTGTTATTTCCAAAATTAAATCAAGTGCTTCTAGGAAAAACTTGAAAATGGAGCTTCTCAGAAAAGCAGTCGTAAAGCAAGCCAAACTGGCCCTCAAACGTAAAGCACTAAGGACATCATGTTATTGAAGAATATTTAGGTGAAACAAACAGCCATAATATAGATTAATTATAGATCATAATTCATACCTGTTTGTGGTGGTCTTCATTAAAATCGTATTTCAATGGGCCGACATGTAAATGGGGAGTCTTCTGGAGGTCCACCTCAGTAGCATCAGACTTGAATTTGAGGACACTTGATTGAACACTAGATCTGAGTTGCAGGATGTGTTTACCCTTTGGTAGATCCTTCACCTGGAAGAAGTTAGATAGTGGCAATGGAAAGACGGACTTGATTTTGGAAGTGTCACTTGCTGACTTGATCTCTACCATCAATTCTGAATGAAATTCTTTCGTCCTCTTCCCCTCTACATGGCAACTTAAAATGGTCGTATCTGGCTGTTCAAAGACGACAAAATTCAAGTCCCTGATATCCTCTGATCCAACCTACACATTAGATTCACATAATAGGTGAAGGACATATTAGATTCACATATTATGAGAAAGTCCCTGATATCCTCTGACCCAACGTACACATTAGGAGAAAGACATGAACTGGGCTGTTGAAAATTGAGTTACATAATGAAACAGTCTTATAAGAAAATAGAGGTAGATTTGAATGCAGAACAAGATAAAGTTTAGGCGTTCTTGTATATTGTTTCTTGAAATAAAGAAATTAACCTTAATACTAGAATATTTGGGAGATGCGCGTTCCAGTTTAGGGGCACCCATGTGCTTTTCAACTACTTTAATCACGTAGACAGTTTCTGGCATAAGTCCTCTCAGCCTATAACTTCCAGATGAATCTGTTACTGACTCCTCATAATACCCTTTTGACTCTGACCTAGCTTCAACTGTTACACCTTCTTTTGGTTGGCCAGACAAAAGCGAGACAGTACCTGTCACACTGTTAAAGAAAATAAATTATATTAATCCAATTGAAGAGTTTTTAGAAAATAATAATTCCAGTACTATTTCAATCAAAAAGAATTCACAGCATGATCTCAAATGAAGAATGCGGAGCAAAAGGTAAGCATAATGACAGCAATATCATATTACAGAAGATGAAACATCAAGATCACACTATCTTCTAATGCAGTATTTTTTGGATTATTCACTTTAGATTCATAGCACACTGCAAACAGCTCTTTAAATAATAAAATTGGCAGGAAAGTTTCCCAATAAATTCAAGAGGTTCTTAGCATCATTCAGTCCTAGAAAATAGAATAAACTCTTGCAAATTAAAATCTTATGTTGGACTCTTCACATGAATGAAATAGGATGAAGAATATAACACCTGTAAGCCACACGGGTAGCCTGGAAAGTGACAGCCTTTGAATCCCCAGAGCCAAGTTCTATTGCCTGTGCTGGAGGTGAGAAAGCATACTCCTATACAAACAAAATAGATCTTTGATACGATAATTCACTTTCGTGTAGAGATATATATACAACCAAGAAATAGATCTAATTTCCTTCAGTAGGTTCTTTGCAAAGGCGATTACTTCGGTATGGTCATCTACTCATCTTTTGTTGAACAATGACTCAAAAAGAAAACACATTAATCAATAAAAGTTACCGCACTCTGTACCTTTAGCAATGGCCGCAAATAGAAAACACCAGGAAATAAGTCATCGAAAATGAATCTTCCACCAGCTCCAGATATAGAGTTGTTCCTATACCCATCATCACCACTCAATGATAACAGCACAGAAGGAATAGGTTCACCAGCATTACCCTCCAAATGGATATGAACAGAAATTTGGCCAAGTTTCTGGCATGAAAAGGAATGACGCCCCACTTGTTTAAGATGATAACCAGGCTGCATAAACGAAATGCTTAGATATAACATAAGGTGTCAGGTAAAAGAACCAAGTAGAACAAGTAATTCGTCAATATGTATTCAAACCTTTGAGGCCTCTACATTATAAGCTATATCATCATATAAAGGTCCCCCAACAAATGAACCATCCATCCCTGTGGCTGTTTCAAGAGCTAAATCACCTTTCCTGAGTGGCATAATGCTGCTATCTTCTTTAGCAGATATCTTAACATGCACACCAGGAAACGGAGGTGAAACTGATCCCTCTATGTACAAACCAGGACGGCCAGAAAACAGAGGAACAGAAGCTTGACAACCATCATTGTTAACAAAGACCTAACAGTAAATATATTTATAAAGAATCAATCACAATAAGGATACCCATTAAAAATGTTTGAGAAGTGAAATAATGTATTCTTACAGTATTTTGTATGGGATAAAACAAGATTTTCTTCTCTCCATCAAGCCTGGAAAATAACAACATCAAGTCTTATATAAATATAATAAATTGAACAACTATTGCAAGATTCTGTGTAGATATTACGATCATTTATTTCGGGGAAGCAAGAATATGTGCAGATTGCAGATAATGAACTAAACAACATAAAAAAAGTTCGCCTTATGCAACCGGTGTCATTCTTAATTGTCGCCAGCTCTAACAATCATTTTAAATCAACTCAAAATGTTTCAGCTGTAAGGCAGGTTCTTCAAATCATGAATTGCTATTATACAGTTACATCTCCAGATCTTTAATTTAAATACAAATAATCTAATTTCAGAATACAAAACTAAAACTTCGACAGAAGAAAAACATATCAAAGCATTGGCAACATTTTCAATTCAACCGAATCTTTCAATCTGTAGTTGGTATCGCTCCAAATTATACACTTTTTCTGAAAATTTTGGTTTTCTTAACATCAAACATACTTTGTTCATTGGCTAATATTTTACAAGTTCATAAAATTAGAAACTGGCGAACAGCCAAAATTCATCCAAAGAATATTTCTGATCATTATTCCAATAAAAGTAGTAGGAAAGTTCAATGTTCATTCAAGTGGAATGGTTGTACTAACTACAGGACACTAAACCAACAAATAAGCTATAACTATTTGTAGTTCAGAAGTAATGCAATCAAAAATTTATCATAACTATACTATTAAAAAAAAGAACTGCATACCTAGAGTCTCGAGGGACAAAGGTAAATTTCTGTTCAGAATTTGCCCAAACAGAGTACTCATACAAAGCAGTGCTTGTTTGATCATCTCCACCAGATACTGCAGTTGTGCTATCAACTACACCGCCTTCACTATTTAGCATATCCACAGCAATATTTTTGGGTAACTCAAATCTACCATGAGCCGAGGTTAATTCAACCTTGATTTGTCCTTTGAGTAGATACTTCTCTCCTCTCAGATAGATAGGCTACAACATGAAATGGGCAATTTGAAAGATAAAAGCAAGCCAACAATATTTTGTAACATTTTTAAGCAATAAGTTCAGGAAGCAAAAAAACCAGAATTAACGTAAGATATATAATTCATTACCAAGAGGTTTGATGTATCAATCTTCACCGGTGAGCTCCCAAACCAAATGCATGAATTAATATAGTAGAGTTCATGCACTCCTGGAGATTCCACACATATATGCTGAGAACCTTTCTACAAGACACATTGAAGCACAACATCCTCATAGAGTTACATGAACTTTAATGCAATTTTGAAGAGCACAAGTACCTTAATGTTCAAATCAATTGTTGAACCATCTGGCTGAGTTATTTGAGCACCAACATCATGCGTTGCGAAAATATTGACCCAGTAACCTTTCTGAATGAATTTAATTCCTTTAACATCATTGGCACCAACATCTACGTCAATGAAGCTCTGGTCCCAACACCAATTATCTTCACTGGGTCGTTCTAGGGAACTATGTTTCACCTAAAAAATACACAGCATATTTTCAGGACTTCAGCAAATGCCAATATACAAGCTAATATTATACAAGTAGAGAAACAAGTTCACAAGGGCATAAAAGCACATTACCTCGAGCCTGTATTTTCCAGGCAAGACCTTAGCAAAAACAAATTCATCACTATCATCTGTTAAAGTAATGGGTGTTCTTTGCTCATTACGTTGACCAGCTAATCTCACTAGGCTAACAGAAACAGAAGGCCCACATTTCTGCTTGCAAGTCACAGAACCAAACACATTGACCAAGGCCTGCATTGCATGAGAAGATATGAAAACAGCACATAGCTCAAACAAAAAATCTATCATCATTGAGGCCCCTTCCAATTTTCATGATGAAAAGAAGACTGAAATGAATATTTTCTACACCACATCCGTGTACTCTTTTTGGCAATAAATTGTCCATGTCGAATAAATAAGAGCAGTCGTAATACTATAATAGTTAATGATCCAACAGCTTCATACTAATGTAGAGCTGAGGTTCTGAGAGACTTAAGCAGAATAGAATTTGGGTTGATATGCACCAACGATGAAGATTGCAGCAGATTGCAAGTAACTCCAAAGAGGTCATGGAAAAATTGAGAAATTTATTGTTCACAAATACAAAAATGCCAAATTTTTTACTTGATATAACATGTCAAGTTACCTGATAAAATTCAACGTTCAACAATGGTGTCTTGACAACAACATCAATGTAGGGTGGTGAGAAAAGTAACCCAGGAGCATGTTCAGGACTGGTAGGCAAAGCAGATAACCGATATTCGCCAGGCGGAACCTAACAATGATGTAAAAAAGAGAGATAAGACTACATAAAAGTAATAACATTAACAACATCAAAAGATGAAAAAACAAATGTGAACATGAATAGGAAAATAAACATACAGCAGACAATAACATTTTACAAGCTGGTAACAATCTCCTCGGAGTGATATTCAGAATTATAGTTTTTTGTTCAATTTGATTGAACATAAATGCACCTTAAACTTGAAGAGACAAATATTTGCTTCATATGCATTTCGAAATATTGCAGAAACAAAATAATTGATGTAAAGCCAACAGCTCTTCACCTCTATCTAATAGCCAAAACTAAGGTGTCATTTGATAAAAATGAAAACTAAGTGCTTCAAATAATTACTGGATTTCCATGGTTAACTATTACAGAACTCTGTTTCATGATAAAATTGTTTGACAAACACTAAATAAATTACTGACTTTAAGGGTTCAAAGGTTTTCTAAGACAAATATTATTTTTATGTATTTTTTAATACGAAATGGTATTATGTATATTATTATCTTTCATGCAAAATTTTAACTTAATTATTTCGAATTATTGATGTAACATCTTAAGCTATATATGTTGACTTACTAGATTATCTGACTTTTTTGAATTTATAAAAAGTAAGCAGTGTTACCGAATGACCATCAAATAATAAGACTTAGTGTATTCATTTCAAGTGCTAAATCGCATTATCGAACAACCTCTAAGATAATTCAATAGATCTCCGAACTTAGAATTGTTATATAAGTGTTAAAACAACAGCATGTCATGTAGGCACAAAATTTTTTCTATCTTGGAGGCCTTTAAGAAAGTTCAGGTTCCGGGGAAAATCGAACAGGAATGGTAGAATTAAAAATTCTAAGAAAGCATAAAGCACTGCACGTTCACATGCATGAAATGCAAGCCTAAATTGCATTTTGATGCACTAGGAAAATTACTATAATAATAAATATGAAACCACGTTTTCTAAATTCAGAAGCCCCAAACCAGTCAACTCTTTAGCAACAATCTGGTCATACATACCTCAAAGCAGAAATTCCCACTTTCATCTGTCTGTCTAACTTGAGGTTTGGCATTCTCTGGCCCATGAGTCAAAGCTATCTACAAATTCATGTCAGTCAAGTACTACAACAGATATGAAAACTCATAGAAATTAAAAAAGAACAGTCTGAATTGCAAAAATATTTGTCAACAAGTATTACCTTTGCCTTGTGGCCAGATTTAACCATTTTCACTGTCCCACAAACATCATAGGATTTTGCCTTAATGTCTGCCACAGAAGCCATATTTGGCAAAACCTTACAAACAAGCAAATATAAAAAAGTGAGGGAGAGTTCATACTGATATAATTACAGAATTAAATGGAAAATTATACATAGAAAACCATTTCCTTTCTAATACTCGAAATTAGAAAGACTAGTTGTAACATTTCAAGACTCAGGATAAATTAAATTCCATGATATTCATTACCATATACTCCTTCAAGCTGCTGAACTTGTAATGCTTCTTCCTGGCCTCAATAGTATAATGATTTGATGTAACCTGGAAAAATACAACACTATTGTTGCTTATGTGATGGAAATGAAGTGTCTTCTCGTAAGCTACAAGCATCAGGTTGTTTCTATAAAGCCTAGGGTTGAATGATTTGCTGATGATAAGATTGCAGTAGTACCAGATTAATGATAGAGTGGAAAGAGAATCACTCTGCAAGAGAATCCTATAAACAAGATTATTTTATAAACATTTCAGCCTAATGTCAAATCCTACTTTCTGTTTTGTTACATTTTTAGTCACCATGGGCAGTACTTGGTATAAGAGTGAGACAAAGAAATTAGCAATCTGACAAGTCTGATCCCATCCAATAAACAGAAAGCTATTTGAGTTCTAAGCATACATGAATTTAATTTGATATCCATTGGCTTGTTCACATTCAACCTCAGGCATAATCTTACAAACAGAAAATTCAATGTAGTGTGACAACAAATTACTCCACAAGTATTAGACAGGATTTCTTGAAAGGCTAAGATAAGCATAATTTCAATCAGCTGTTATTATGGGGGTGTTTCTCCAAACTTATACTTATTTCTTATAACTTAAAAGATACTTATAAGTGTGTCTCATTCCTTATTTTTAACTTAAAAGCTCCTTATAAGGAGAAAAGTTAAAAGTAGCTCTTACCTACTTTTAACTTCTCTCCTTATAAGGAGCTTTTAACTTAAAGTTAAGTTTAGAGAAACACCCCCTATATCATATAAGAATACGCATGTTAAAATTATGAAATTCTACCTAAGAACATATTGAAAACTCGAGAAGTAAAAATCAAAGTCAAATGCCATTGAACAAATAAATGGAGAGCTAAAACATCTGCAGTGATAAAAAAAAATAAAAGTAAAAATCAAACAATCACAGATTCACGTATTAATATCAGATTATAAGTTCATATTGCATTTGTAAGTCTATACCCGGTCAAGCTTATAGTATCCTTCCTTATCAGTTTTAGATCTTTCATGGCCATCAACAAAAATTGTAACACCCTCAACCCCCTCATTGTTTCCATCAACCACTCGACCTCCAACAGAAAATCCAGTGACCTACACAAAGCAACAGGAGTAAACGACTCCACAATTCCACATTAAAAATAGACTTAATTACTCATGGTAGAAGCACGTAAAATGTCAATAGATTCTCATTGCAGAAATTCCTATATATGCAGTAAGAGAACCAGAAAGGTTCCTCTCTGCATTCATTAAGAAATTCCTGGTAATAGATATGCTCCAGCAGAAACATAACGGGACAATAAAGCTTCCTATGTTTCCAGCTTTTACATTATCTACTTTGTAGATGGTACAAGCAAATGAGAGAAACATAATCCTACCCTTACATGTTAGGTTGGGAGGAAGAGGAAAGGAAGGATTTCTTTCTTCCCTTCCACAGGTAAGACACTGATGGAAAATTTAAACATGAGATCAAGTGTTAAAGATACGACCAAGAGGGAACTAATTTACCTGAAATTTCTGGGGAACTGTTACATGCTGATGCACAACTGAAACAGATGCAACAGGAGGAGAAACATCAAATATTGTATTTTCGCCCTTATAAAATGGAACAAGCTCATAATTCCCTGCAAAGAGGCATAGAAAACAGCCAACAAATCGGTCACCAAGCTGACAACTGGTCACATTGGCGCATGTAATTGCCTGCAATTACACATGCAGCCCACCGAATTCACAAATATCACAAAAGATAATTACCGCAGGGTACTGATTTAAATGAAAACTTCCCGTCAGCATCGGAAACAGCATGACAAAGAGGTTTTCTTTGTCCTGTTGCATTGCCAGCACCTTGGGGGCATTCTATTCCTACGACATCATTGGAATATAGAAAAATATGCACTCCCAATATTGGATTTCCCTAAGAAACAGCAAAAAAACAAACCCAATATCAAGAACATTGAAACATAATAAAACAAGAAACTTGAGCAAAGATTGATGTTGAATGATTAGAATAAACTGAAAAAGTTATGCAGTTACACGTGAATTTTGGAGATTCATTGCAACAGAATATACCAATTCTGCACATTACACATTTCTTAACCTCAAAATATTTGATGGATTAAGGCCCTGTTCTTTTCAACTTATAAGTAGGTGTAATGAACTGAACTGAATGATACTGAACTGAATGATACTAAAACTGAAAATACTGAAACTGAACTGAACTGAACTGAAACTGAATGATACTGAAACTGAAAATACTAAAACTGAATTGAACAGAAACTAAATGATACTGAACTGAAAATACTGAACTGAAACTGAAAAATAATTAATAATATAAATTACAATATTTTAAATATTAATATATATTAAAAAAATAATTAATAATACTTTAAATAATATTTATATATTATAATAAAATCGATTATTACATATAATAATAATACTAATAATTAAATTTACCATTATAAATTAATAGTATTATTATATTTTATTTCATTGCAATTATTATTATGAATATTATATTTTAGTGCAAACTTCCATTGCACTATAAATTTAAGAAACGAAACAAAGCAATATTCAAAATGTCGACGAGGATAATGAAAATGAGAGCACGGACGAAGATTGAATTGAAAAGTAATAGCAAAACTATGTGTTACAATGATTGTATTGTTTCTCGATTAGATTGTAATTGTATAATTTTTATTATTTTAATTGTTATCAATATTTACAAAATATTATTACTTTTATTTGTCTTAAAATATTCATGGTAAAAATATTCATTTATAATTTTGAAAATATTACTATTAGTTATTTTTCTTTGTTGTGTGTTATTAATAATTTTGTCCATTATTTCGATGGGGCCAAAGATTCACCATTCTTTGGCTTTAGATTATAATGGACTAAAGCAAAATGATTCATTAAACTGTCTGAGCTTCTTTTTATTGTGATGTCACGGATAGCTGTTTGCAACTCTACTTCAGGGTCAATTGGAAACAACCTCTCTGTAATTGCAGGGGTAAGGTTGCGTACACTCGACCCCCCCTTACCCCGTTTGTGCGGGAGCCATTGGGGTAATGTTGTTGTTGTTGTTGTTGTGTTATTAATAATATTAATTATTAATATTTATATAATGTACAAAATGAAACGAGCTGAATATTGAATACTGAATACTAAAACTGAACTATACTGAACTGAAAATAAGTTGAAAAGAACAGGGCCTAAATATATGCACATATCTTAGACAAAAGTAAGTAAAAGATACACTCTACACTCTTGAATGGAAGAGAAAAAAGCTATGGTTGGTAAATGACATCTTTTAATTACCTAGATCAATTATGCCAGGTAGAAGGGACTGAAGACATTTTCCAACTTTCTTCTCCTCTTCCTAATTTTGTTAGGTTGTTATTCAAGTTTTTATCAAACTTCATTAAATCTTGTAATGAATTTTACTTTTTTAGCTAAGTAAACTATACTAAAAAAAATATCATTCATATATTATTATACAAAAGATAATGCTGGAACATTAATTGCTTCCAATTAAAAACATTAACAACAATATAACAAAAGTTCTTCATTTAAGTAATAAAGCAAATTACTGAATTAGGTGAGAGAAATTAATTTCATAATTATAAGTACATAGCATGCAATATAATATAGTTATCTTTATAAAATAAAAATATAAACTAATCAGAGGGAAAGAATGAGTTATTTGATGTAAAGCTACCTACATCTTCATTGTATAACCTCTCATATAGTACATTATTGTAAATGATAAATGAGAAAAGTCAATTACATAAAAAATGTATAATATTATTAAGTATTGGGAAACATTCAAGGATGTTCAGTGTACCCAATAATAAATTTAGAAACAAAATACTTCATTTTTAAAAATTAAACATTAACTACTTTCGGATTTCTTAGACTATATTTTCTAGTAAAGAGGCTTTTCTCCATAGCTAAACAAGGCCTAAATATTTTTATTAGCATGGCCCATTATCCGGAAATATAACATGCAACAAAAATGTAAGAAATAAAAAAAATTAACACAAATTGCAACAAAAATGAAAGTATATCTAGATGAATCGTATTTATGAAATGAATTTTACCTGAGCAACAACATATCCATGGAGATTATAGCCAGGGACAAAGAAAACATCATCAATTTTGCCATTTTCGAAACCCAATTGCACCTGTAAAAATAATCTTGTCAAAATGCAGAAGTTAACAATGATATAAATTCAAATTGTCATCCCTAGAACTACACAGAAAGAAGAGCACGGCTGACAGCACATATTTAGAGGGGATGCAGAATGGAATATACAAGCTTACAACCTCTGTGGAACCTTTCACTTCAATTTTAAGATCAGGATGCGATGCACGAACTTTATATCTTCCTGCACAGTTACATAAAAGTGCACACAATTGGAAAGGAAAACATAGAATCTCTATTCAAGTCCCAAGATCTTAAAATAAATCACAAACAATGACAGACGATTCATCCTGTTTTATATATTTCTATCAAGAATAAATTTTGTCTTAAGTTCTTTTGCCTCTGTTCTTTTGAGCTTCTATGAGCTAAACTGGACTGAACTTAGCTTGACTTATTTCCCTGTACATTTATAACCATGCAAAGCTGAATTGGACTGAACTTAACTAAACGGAATTGATTTTAAATTCAAGAGAGATAGCCTTTGTTTCTATGTATTCTGCATCTATCAAATAGGTTCAAAACAATATTACCTGGAATAATATTGGTGAACAAATAACTCCCTGTTGGTGATGTTCTTACAGAAGAAATTACATCATCACTAGAAGATAGCAGTTCAACATTTACATTTGAAGGACCTCCGCTTTTGTCTGAGCAGCTATCTCCACCGACTGCTCCCACCACTCTACCAGATAAGGCAAACCTAAGCACAATCGCATGGAAATTAAACTATTGTACTACCATAGAATGCATTTAATGAAAGACTACCAAAGAACTTAGTTTTCTGATAAGGTTATTATTCAAACGCATAATAACAAATTAATCTTGACAAACCCTGTAAATCGAAAGTTGATATCTTCATTACGATTGCAGCCAGCATCATCTACAACAACAGGAACTTTTTCTGGATCCCAAGACCATCCTTCAGGTCCATTGATTTTAACTACAAATGAGCCCTGTAGATTGAAAATCGCCAGAAAATAACAAGAGGATTAGAAAAAAGAGGAAGTCCGATACTGGAAGCTTATTTAAAAACAAGTAAACAGCACATCAAAATATTGTTGAGACTTGAAATCAAAAATCAATATGAAGTCCAAGTTTAGTTAAGCTGTTCCATAATGATAAAATCATCAAGAGATATACTATGTTTCACCAAACTAAACATTCGCCAATCAGTTGCGATTAATGAATTCAGGGATAAAACATTTTTCCGAATACCTTGTCATATACTGGAATGAAGTAATAACCATTCGGAGCACACTGTGTTCTTTCCTTCACCAATCCATCTACAGTGCGAAGCTCCACCTGAAGTTGCGTAAGTGAGGATATCAATATTTTGCTGAAACATATAGTTGTTTGATAACTAAATGAGATAAAATATCAGACTATGCGCAGATACCGTGATGTGAGAATAATCCAATTTTGTACCAGTTGACTTCCTCGACTTAATCAACGACGAACTTGCCTAAAATGAGCAAATCAACCACAATTTACTTAAAAGTGAACTTAAAACAAAGCTACGATAATGCTAAAGTTAGCATCGCATATAAGATCCAACAGTTCAGATCTGCAATATTAGTTCCGCAAGGGCTCGAAATACAGCAACTCAATCGAACACTAACAACGGTTCAATTATCGAATAATTCCGATTGCTCGTAATTCGAAAAAGCCAAAGGAAAATCAATGATAAGGAATAACCTCGACAAATCCGCCACAACCGTGGACTGAATTAGCAGAAGCAACTGAAAATAAGTGCAATACGATCGAAAAGCAAGCCAAAGCATCTGTGATCTTCATTCTCTTGCTGAGCTCTGGAGATCGAGGAGACTACTCAGAGGCCGGATCACATGAGATTTATAGAAGCCATTTCGTAATATAATTGTTTTAACTGAGATGCCTTCTACAGACTACAGAGACGAGGGTTTATGGTTTGGAGAAATTTGATTTTAAGCAATTCTATCTTAAATTTATTTTAAAAATTATTTTTGTTTCTTTGATTTCTAAAATTTTTTTAGACTATACGGTTGTGAAGGCTTAAATATACATATTAAGAATAGAGGGAGAGATAAATTTAAGATAACTTAAAGAGAAATTATTTTAAAAGATATGTATTTATTATGTGTAAATGAACGTTTGACATTTACAGAGCTTCATAACATGAGAAGATTCATATAACCGACTTCATCTATCGTGAGATTTAATGCTTAGTTAGTTGGTTGATTCAAGATTCTGATTTTTTTAATGTCTCATCTTTCTGACATACCTTACTAAGGGGGCGCGTTTGGTTTGATGGAATTAGAAAAGGGAAAATGAATAAAAACAGTTTATTCCCTTTGTTATTGTTTGGTTAGCCATTTCTTAATTTTTTATTACTCATAATCCTTTATCCCACTACCCCAAACTCCTCTATCTCATTCGTCTCACTCATCAATGTTGGATATGATGTATGTCTTTAAGGCAATTAGGATGATATATCTTAATTATGTAATAGTACGAATATTTTGTTTAATTAAAAAAGCATTTAATCTTTTATTTATATCGATGACTTATAAATATATTATAGCCGGTTAAAATATATTCATTGATGTATGTATACAAAAGTCCTTGACATATCATAGCATGAAGTTAGAGAAATTATAGTTGGACTATATTTGGTGAAACCTGCTTTATGTGCAATTATGATTATGTCTAAACTATCCCTAGTCATAGTTTCATCAAGAAAGGATATTGATGAAGCGAAAAGACTAGCATGTGGTCAGCTTTCTTGGAAATGGTCTAAGCAGTCAATCTCCTAAGGACTGAAGGTGGTGCCTTAAGTTTGACACATGAATATATCTGGGAGATATATTGGAGATCGCAGTAAGATAAACACTTGTGTATATATCAATGTGTTAATGTTTATCTTCATGCAATAAGCTTTGCGAATATCCTCATATTTGAGATACCAATTACCTTGTGTGGTACTATTGCTATACTTTGGGTCATTCCCACACACTCATTAATTTAGGATGTCATAGGTGATTATGGGTATAGTAATGACAACACGTTGGTAAGTTGAGTAGTCGGAAAGAATCCATCGCTCCAAATATATTAAGGAGTTGTACCTGATCGCTTGTTGAAGTGATGATTGCTATAAACCTCTGATCAGAGTATGTGTTTGATAGAAATAGTTTCTAGTCAAACACACTATGGTAAAAGGCAATATACTTCGGTAACAAGTTAATAACTAGGATAACTTTAAGCAACCTTGCTATTAGTGGGTGGACACTTTAACCGAACCCTATAAACCAGATGGTAATCATATTAAAGAATGGAAGGAGTTCATTGCATTGGACATTATTGCATTAACCGGGATTAAGTCATAAGCACAAATGACGTTCCGAGTAATGGGGATGGTAGACCCTTGCTAGAGGCGTACTACAGTCGTTTTAGGTAATCGAATTCTATTCACGGTCTAAAACCTCGAGCCAATGGTTCCATTAGAACAAGGGTTGGTTAAGCCTTAACAGTTCAATACTTCGGGATCCTGTAAGGTCACACACATTGGACCCTATCTAGACTGAGTAAAGGATTAATAGATTTATTCTATTATGAAAATATAACATATTAATAATTGGATTATTGTTTAATTGGTTAAAAATGATTAGATCATTTTGGATAGACCAAGGAATTTTTTTTTAACCGGTGACTAATTTTATTAGGGTCATAAAATAAAAGAGAGGAGCATTAATTAAATTATGTATTTAAATTGGATTTAATACATATATTTAAATTGGATATAATCCATCAATTAAGTTATGTATTTAAATTGGATTTAATACATATATTTAAATTGAATATAATGCATCAATTAAGTTGTGTATTCAAATTGAAGTTAATACATATATTTAAATTAGATATAATGCAGCAATTAAATTATGTATTTAAATTGAAGTTAATACATATATTTAAATTGGATATAATCCATTAATTAAGTTATGTGTTTAAATTGGATTTAATACATATATTTAAATTGGATATAATACAACAGTTAAATTATGTATTTAAATTGGATATAATGCAGCAATTAAGTTATGTATTTAAATTAGATTTAATATATATATTTAAATTGGATATAATGCAGCAATTAAGTTATGTATTTAAATTGGATTTAATACATATATTTAAATTTGATTTAATTTAGCAATTAAATCTTGTGTTTAAATTGGCAATTAAATCACGCATTTAATCTCGCATCAAATCAGCATTAATTCCGTATTAAATTCAGGGAGCCTTTGCTTCACCTATAAAAGGAGAGGTCCTCCTCATTTGTCAATTATACCAATTCAAGTGGAACTTAATATTTTAGTTTATATTTTCGGGTGGGAATTTTGGAGTGATCTAATAATAACTCAAGGCTCCTTGGTTCTTCCTCTCGGGAGGTTTTGGTTGGAGGGGTTCTTGTGGATACTCATAGAGGCTATCCTACACTTGGAGGCTTGTGCAAGGTGGTTCTGTTAAAGCACGCTTCAACTAGTATGTTTTTATTTTCTCTTTTAATTATTAAGTTTTTTACTTTAAGCGTTTTTAGACTTAATAATTATTATGCTTAGATTATTTTACATCCTTAATTTATTTTATATTTAAATTATAACTTAGAGTTATAACATGTTTAATATAAAATATTTATGCTAGGATATAATTTAGAATTATGGTACGTCTAACCTGTGCATGTCAATCTAAGTTGAGGATTTATTTAGTTAAGGTTTTATTTAATTTATATGCATCTAATATATTCCTGGGGACATGAATAAAATTTTGAATTTCCGTCGTGCCTGTTATGCATGTTCAAATTGACTATCAATTCTCAACAGTGGTATTAGAGCCTGCGTATTTAGTGCATAATTAAGTTAGAAGCGAACTAAATTTTATTTTTTATATGAAATGATTTATTATTTATTTAATTATTTAGAACAATATATATGAACTTGTGTTTTCATTTCAAGGCTAGAAAATGTTTGTAAATAATTTTGAATAAGCCTGCTCAACTTACTCAAATTATACAAGTTTCAATAATTTATAAATTACATGGGTTATAGATGCTTCCAATTTACATGAATTGAAAGAACAAAATTTACTAGTTCAATAGAATCCATTGTCTTCTAATTTGTGCCCGTATTTGTTCTGGTTAAGGATTGGACTTGGTGCCTACTCCTCATAGGGCACCTCTCCTACCTGGGAACCTATATCGATGCAGCTTGAATTGACCAACGAGTGGATTAAATATGGGCTACTTTATTTCTAGTATATAAGATAGTTCTTATATATGTTTCTATAACAAAGTAAAAATTACATTTATTGAATAAAAGCTTAAAGGAAATGCAATATAAATATAACAAATAAAAGTGTTAATTATTTTGCATATAATCTAGGTTGATAGAATAATTATAATAAAGAGCTTGAACCCACCTAAGGTTGGACCTTATTTATTAATTCTAAAATTCCTGAATTAATATAATTTATTATAATTGTGTCCAGATAAAATCCTAGATTGGGTGAGACGTTTAACACCAATAAAATTTCAAAGTAAATATATTAAGGCAAGTTACAGTCTTCCTTACCCGAATTTATAATACGGTCTATTTGGGCTATCAAATTGTTGTGCAAAGCGTTCCTTCTAGTCCACATTGATTGGTTGTAAAGTTTGGGATATGATCTGCCTAAACAGAACTGGGGTAATCCACCATGAAATTGGGGGCTAGCCTCAGAACTGAGACATATTCAAGGAGTTGCTAAAATAAGAGCACACGTCCCTTGGAATTAGGGAACTTGAATAATCATCAATAAAGGTTATGAAGTAGGAGTATCCTCCTAGTGCCTAAACACTCATTGGACCACACACATCAGTGTGTATAAGTTCCAATGTACCAGTGGCTCGTTCACCCTTTTGTTTAAAGGGTAACTTTGTCATTTTTCCTCTTAAACAAGGTTTGTAATCACCATAAGACTCCAAGTCTATTGGCCCTAAGTCTCCATGCTTATGCAAATTGGTTAAGCGATCTTTGTTTATGTGGCCTAAACGACAATGCCATAAGTAGAAGGAATTCTCATTATCTATTTTTCTCTTAGCAATGTTTATATTTGAGAATATGATTTTGTAATTACGAAATATTATTTGTCATATTACAATAAAATATCATTCATAACTTTGATATACCTTTTATCAAATTGGAATAAAATTCCATCTGCTGTAAAGTAGGAAACAATATTTTACAATGACAATTGAATTTCGTTCTTTTACAAATTTTAGCAAAATGGAAATTTCAAGTTTGCCCAAAGTAAACTAAGCAGTGATAACAGTATTGGATACGGAGGCGGCACTAAACCCGAAGCTGAAGCTCCAAATGTCAACACAAAGCCCGAAGCCGAAGCTTCAATATCAATATCTCGGTCAAGCCTCGAAGCCGAAGCTTTAGTATCAATATATATTTTTATTAGAATACCGGCCGAAGCCCGAAGCCAAAGCTTCAATTATTTTTATAGTACTGTACCCCCCTTTATTGGCGCCAATCTACCCGGAGTCATTTCCTACTCGTTTACTAAGGGCAATAAATTAAATTAACATCTTAAAAATTCCAGTATAAACCATCAAACGTAAATTAAAACACAATAAAATCAACATTCATACTTTTCAGAAATTTCTAGATTTTGTGACCTGGCTTCGCCTGCATTTTTCAGTATTAAAACATCATTAAATCGAAAAAGTTTCATATAAACATAATTAGCCACATGTCTCAGCTTTCCAATTCCACCAGAATTATAGAAATCCAAATCGTATAGCCAAAGTTATGATCAAAATACTAAACAATGTACAAAGCTGAGATTTTCCGAAAATAGATTTCATGACTCAAAATCAAACGAAAATTTCACATTGAAAACGAATGAAACTCAATAAGGTTTCTTCTGAACATATATTCCTTAGTTTTTGTAGATATCAAAAGAATCAAAAATCATTCAAATCGGATTTATATAACAAGAGAAAACATAAAAAAAATGGATACAAATCTGGAAATTTTCCGAAAAATCGAGAAATTAGAGACACAAACCTTTTTCCTAGACTCGTTCAAGTTCTCTTCCACCTCTTTCCCTTGTCCTTTACTAGTATTAGCTTCCTCTACAATAGCCATGTAATAATTCTATCAAGATAGTGTATAAATAAACTTCCTAATACCATAAATATGCTTAATCTACTATGAATTCTACTAATTAAGCTTTAAATTCATAAAAAATCACTCACCTCAAATTTGGGTTACTATTCATCCGAACCTTAAAAACTGAAATCCTCTTCTTCTGACCTTGATTCACTGAAATTGATGATGATAGAAGGTTTAAAGATCGATTTCTAACAAGAATTTGAAGTTGAATCGAAGAAATCGAAAATTTTTAGGTTAGGAAAAATTTTGCCCTTAAATAAATAATTAAATGCCTAAATCATCCCTCTAACTTAATTAACTCTTATTTCTTATCTAATGACATAAAAGAAAAATGTTAATAATATGGAAATTCATAATATCCATATTATTTTATACTTTTATACCTTAATATAATTTAGTTCAAAAATTTCGGATCGTTACAGTACCACTCTTATATCAGATATAAGGCATCATGAAAAAGTGGTTAAAACTAGCATAAGGCTGCGATAAAAAATTTTTTGCTCAAAAAATGTTCGATATGGAATTCATTTTAGAGATAGAAATAAGAAGAACATAATATTTTAAAGACTCGTGTCGAAAAAGATTAACAGTTTATGAGATATAGTCATTTTTAATTATAAAAATTAAATGAGATAAACAATTATTACAACGAGGGGTTATTATATTAAAGTAAAAGTAAAATTTAAAAATTAAAATTATGTAAGTAAGAAAGTATGTCTCCAATTAAAGAAAAAGTAAAGTGTGAGCTTTAGAAAAAATATGAGTTGGTAATTAAATTTTCATATGCTTCTTTCTATGCATTTCCAACCTCTTGAAAATTGTTTTCAGTTTGACCCTAATATTTTCAGAATTATGGCCTAATAAGCCAACTTTAGTCAAAAGAAATTATGTTTATAAAAAAGATATAATCATAAATGCTAATTTAAATATTAATTTAAAATAAACTTTTTTTAAAAAACTGTAACTTTTTTTGTTTAGTTGAATTTTATAGTATTTATTCAATCATAATTAATAAAATAGTATTTAAAAAACTAATTTTAAAAGGTATAAATATGAGAAGCTCATTTTTTCCCTCCTGATTCACATTCACCAGAACTTTACTTTGACTACGTTTAGATTTAATTCAGGTCGCATACTTGACTGTGGTAGGTGAGTCTCTTAATAAAGATTTTCTACATTCGCTAGAACTCAAAATCAAGACCTTATTTAAGCGATATCGAGTAGCTTATCACTTAGATCTACCTTTAGTATATACTAAGCTCATTAATACTATAAGAAGTGATTTTGACAAACACAACAAAAGGTACACATTGTGTCTTAATTAAATTTTCAAAAGTCATATTAGATTCATCAATTTGTCAAGTTTTGTCAACTGCTCCTTTCTCTTCAACTTTATATGATTTATCAACTGCCCTCGTCAATTTAACAAAATGTACCTGCGAGCTTCTATCAACTTGATAAAACTGAACCTACGAAGAGATTCACTGATGTCCTCTTATCAAGTTGAGGTGACCCACAAGTATAAGTTAGGGTTCAGTAAACAATTGACAAAACGTGCTAGTTTAAAGGGGCTTGTCTTTTCAAAATATTCCTTAATCTTGAATTTAAAGAGAAATTCACATGTTTTGGACATATGTCTATAATACATAATAACCATTACTTTACGGTGTATGCTATGACTATTTTATTTTTTATAAAGTAAATATTACTTTGCCTCTTATCACCATTAGATCAAAACACTATCCACTCATCCAATGATGATGGAGGTAAAGTAAGGGTTACTTCAAGTAACCATAGAATATCCCTTACTGTACACTTCATCACCGTTGAATCAATAGTTTAAATTTGATGTAAGGGCAATGAAGACAAAGTTACTTTGTAAAATAGGAACTCAAGAAACTACATTCTTTTTTTAGATAACAATTAAAATTGGTTTAATGCATAGTTAGCCCTCCAGATTTGGCACTTTATATTAGGTGGCGCTTTCAACTTTTAAAACTCTCTACTAATTCCCCAAACTTGGTAAAGGTGTTCAATGCAACCCCTCCATGCCACATGTCACCTTGTGATTGGTTTGACTTTACAAATATGTCAAATTTTTTCTTTACCTATCTCTAATCAAGAAGTGACACGTGGCACTGAGAGACTGTAGTGAATACTTTTACCAAGTCTGAAGGGATGATAAATACTTTTAAAAGTTGGAGGCAACGCTTGATATAAAGTGTCGAGTTTTGGAAGCCAATTAAATATCTCATTAAATGGTTTTATTTACGCATTTATTAATGTTACCACAATCTATATTTTGATTATCTCCAGTTTCATTGTTCATATCCATCCAATTTAAATATCATAATGGCAAAAGTATTAGGCCAACTTATCTTGGATATCAATTCAACGTAGTTACATTTATGTTAGGCTACTTTAGTTTAGTTAGTTCAGACCACTTTAATTCAATTTACGTAGTTATAAATTTACACTAAAATAAGTTCAGTTCAATTCGGTTCAATTCATTTCAGCTCAGTTCAACCAACTTCAGTTCAGCTTTCAGAAGTTGAAATAAAATTTACGTTTGTAGAGAATTCGATTCAAATGCATTAATTTTTTTAATAATTTTGTTATTTGAATGAAACCAGAAGGAAATGAAATCGTTCCAGATTTGAATATGTTATATATAATAGAATTACAAATCATGTCTTAAGTGTCATGATGTAGAAGGAACTCAAACTGAATTGAACTTTTGAATACAACAAAGAAATTAGTTTGGAACACGCATATTATGTAGCTTATGTGAAATGAATATAGAAGTGACAAGAGAGCTGATGAGTGGTTATTAATGGAAGTGCCGTAAGAAGTGAGAAATGAATTGAATAAGCAAGGACGATCATGCGACTAAAGAAGAAGTAGGGAAACGGGGAAAGGAAACGTTTCAGATTTCCGGAAACGCACACTGGAAACGCAAAAAATAACGTGATTTCAGCTTTCCGAGAGGGAAACAGAAACGAGAAACGTTAGTGTTTAGGAGTTTCCGTGCTTCCTAAAAATTGAGGAAAATATATAGTCGGATAGGATACGATGACGATGAAGACAGGTGGATGTCAAATCCAAATTCCATTTCTCTCCATTTTTCAGTGCACCTGACGTACAAAACTACAACACAAGTACACAACATTCAGAGATAGCTTCTTTTCTTCAATATATTAACAAGGCCGAGGCCGAGCTCTGCCTCTTAATTCAATTTCGTTTTTCTCCCTTTTCATTATATGCTCTCTATCAGGTTCGTCTTTTTTCTCTCTTCTTTCTGTGTTTGCCGTTTTTATATTTCTTCCATTTCTATTGACTTAAACGTTTAGAGAATCGTTTCCCCTTAGACGGTGTTCGCTTTGGCTATTTTCTTTATTTTAGAGTGAAGTTTTTTAGTTTGCTTGTTGCTCCTGCATGAAATTAATTTGTTATCATGTGGCCCCAATGATCAATTAGTTTGATATGAGAAATTGACAGCTGAAAATCACATCTTTGTTCTTTCTGTTGCTTTGTCTTGTGCCTCTTGAGGTCTAATTTCCCCTAATTTCCTCAGTTCTTTCACTTTTTTTGTGTTATTAAATTGAAGAAGAAGACCCTTTTCACTTGTTTATTCTTAATTTATTCGACAATTTCTTCACTTACAGCTAGAGAGTATCTTCAAGATATTTTAAACTTGCTGACATAGGAAACTTTTGGGGTTAGCTAGCCTTGTTCAAATTATTAAACTTAATGTGATAAAAAAATAATGAAAAGAAAGGGTCAAAAATAGCAAGCCACCTAAATTGGACTTTGAAAAAATTGGTATTTGTAGGATTTGTTAGTTGGATTTTGTGGAAAATTAAAGTAAGTTGTTAACCTAAATTTGAATCTTGTGATAGATTGAATTATTGAGAAAATGATAGGGCAATTGCAGAATTCATCAAATGCCTATATAAGGCAATGTAACTTGCTATTTTGAAGAGAGTAAGAGAGTAAAAAATAATAAGAGTTTATGAGTGTATTGTAATAAAATTAGTGTGAATTACTCATTTTTATGTTTTGAGCATTTTTGCTTGATTATTTTCCTCTTCAATCCAACAAAGTGGTACCAGAGCCATTTCGTATCCAATTCTCTTCCAAAAATCCCCGAGTAAAAAAGTCGAGTTTAAAGAGTTTCAGAAGCAGCCCAGAAAGTGTCGCAATAGGCTGTCAGAAGTGTTGCAAAAAAATTGCAGAAAGTGTCGCAGTTAGCATGAAGTGTCGCAAATACTCAAAAAAGTTGCAATAGCCTCTGTTCTTCCTTTCTGGAAAATTTTCAAGTTCATCTAAAATTGCAAGGAAATATTTTCCCTTGCTGTTCTCCTTGCAAAATCTGTCTGAAGCTATAGCGACGTACCAAAGTGTCGCAATAGACTCAAAAGCGTTGCAACAACCCCTGTACTCTTCGAAACAAATTTTCCTTTACAAAAATGAATCCCAACGGTGTTTCCTTCGTTTTTCCTCAACTTACAAAAACCAATTACAAAAATTGGTGTATCAAGATGAAAGCCATTCTAGGATCCCAAGATGTTTGGGATATTGTTGAAAAAGGCTATGAAGTCCCAGCTGCAGATGCACAACTGTCGCAAGCCGAAAAGGACAGTTTGCATAAGAGTCGTCGTAATGACCAGAAGGCTCTTAGTATCATCCATCAAGGGTTAGATGATGTTATGTTTGAGAAGGTGGCAGAAGCGAGCACCTCAAAGCAAGCTTGGGATATACTACGAGTTTCTCTTCAAGGAGAGGAGAAAGTACAAAAAGTTCGGCTCCAAATGTTGAGAGGAGAGTTCGAGATGATGAAGATGAAGGAGACAGAAGTGATTGTAGATTACTCCTCACGATTAAAATCTGTCGCTAACCAAATGCGGCAATATGGAGAAAAGCTTGAAGAATCCAGGGTTGTTGAAAAACTTCTAAGGTCACTACTACCAAAGTTTGACTACGTAGTAGTGGCAATAGAAGAATCTCGGGATATAAGTAAAATGACCGTCGATGAAGTAGTTGGCTCTTTACAAGCACGTGAGGAGAGACTAAACAGACAAAGAGAAGAGTCTGTAGAACAAGTCTTGGCAGCAAAGGTTTCAGTCAAAGGTGAAAGTAGCCAAGATTCTAGCCATTACGGACGAGGACGTGGTAGAGGCCGTGGAGGAAATGGAAGAGGAAGAGGACGTGGTAGAAATCAACCATTCGGTAGAGGTGAAAATAATAATGGAGATAAACAGTCCGTACGAGGCAGAGGTCGCGATCATGGACGTGGACGAGGAAGAGGAAACTGGAGGCATAATGATGGACGTGACAAGTCCAATGTTCAATGCTATAATTGCTCCAGATATGGCCACTATGCAGCAGAATGTCGGAGCCCACCGAAGCAAACAGAGGAAACGGCGAACAACATTCAAGAAGAGGACGTAACCAACACGGTATTACTAACCCGTGAAGGTGAATACAGTCAAGAAAACAACATATGGTATCTTGATAATGGTGCAAGTAACCATATGTGTGGAGATAAGAAAATGTTCGTAGAGCTGGACCAGTCATTCAGTGGTAATGTTGTTTTTGGGGATTCCTCAAGAGTTCCTATTCAAGGAAAAGGAACTATTCTTATTCGTTTAAAGAATGGAGAGCACCAATTCATCAGCAATGTTTATTACGTTCCAAACATGAAAAGCAACATTTTAAGTTTGGGACAACTACTGGAGAAAAATTACCAAATTCACACGGTGAACCGAAATTTGGTGCTGTTAAACGAAAAGAAGGAGCTGCTAGCTAGTGTACCAATGTCAAAAAATAGAATGTTCACTCTCAACATCAAGACAGATGTAGCAAGATGCTTAAAAGCTTGCGTGAAAGAATCTGATTGGCTTTGGCATTTGAGATTCGGTCATCTCAATTTTGGAGGGTTGAAATTGCTAAGCCAGAAGAAGATGGTGCATGGTCTTCCGCTGATTAATAAACCCCATCAGCTTTGTGAAGGATGTCTTGTTGGAAAACATTCTAGAACTAGTTTTCCAAAAGAGTCTATATCAAGAGCAAAGGCTCCCCTTGAGCTTATTCATGCCGATGTCTGTGGACCAATGACACCAGTATCATTGGGAGGCAACAAATATTTCTTGCTATTCATTGATGATTATAGCAGAAAGACGTGGGTTTATTTTCTGAAAGAGAAATCAGAAGTTTTTGAAGCATTTAAAAAGTTTAAAGCTATGGTGGAAAAAGAAAGTTGCTATTACATCAAAGCTTTAAGATCCGACAGAGGGGGAGAATTCACGTCAAATGAATTCAAAGGATTCTGCGAGCATCAAGGAATCCGTCATTTCTTATCAGTCCCGAGATCGCCTCAGCAAAATGGTATTGTTGAACGAAAGAATAGAACCGTGATGGATATGGTAAGGAGCATGTTAAAGAGCAAGAATTTGCCCAAAGAGTTGTGGGCAGAAGCTGTTGATTGTGCTGTCTACATCTTGAACCGATCTCCAACAACAAGTGTGTCAGATATGACACCCCAAGAAGCATGGAGTGGGAGAAAGCCTAATATCTCTCACTTTCGTGTTTTTGGGAGTGTTGCACATGTTCATATTGCGGATGAAGAAAGGAGAAAGCTGGACGACAAAAGCAAAAAATACTTGTTCGTGGGATATTCAGAATTTTCAAAAGGTTATAAGATGTTTGATCCTGACACAAGGAAGACGATCATCAGTAGGGATGTGATTATTGACGAGGAAGCAATTTGGGAATGGAATAATGACAAGCAGAAGAATTACAGTTTTTATCCTTTCACCATGGATGAAAACAATGATCGAGATGTGGAGGAGTCAGGCAAAGCATCGACGTCATATAGTCCCATTCCAATTGCATCTCCAGGACACGATGATGATGAAAGTCAAAGTCCAAGAGAAAGACCTAGAAAATTTCGTCTTATTGAAGATCTTTATGATGCAACTAGAGAGCTCAATGAAGAATTGACTCTTTATTGTCATCTTATTGATAGTGAACCTATTGATGCTGAAGAAGCCATGAAAGATGGGAAATGGAGAAAAGCCATGGAGGAGGAGATCAATTCAATTGAGAAAAATAAGACGTGGGAGTTGACCAAACTTCCAGCTGACAAAAAGCCCATTGGAGTCAAATGGGTGTTCAAGGCAAAGAAGGATGCAAATGGAGAAATCGTTCGACATAAAGCGAGGCTAGTCGCAAAGGGATATAGTCAAAAACCCGGTATTGACTATGATGAAGTATTTGCACCAGTAGCAAGAATGGAGACTATCAGACTAGTAATCTCAGTCGCTGCCCAAAATGGATGGAAGATCCACCAAATGGATGTAAAATCAGCATTTTTGAATGGATACTTGGAGGAAGAGATCTATGTCCAACAACCACCTGGTTACATTGTCAAAGGTCATGAACGAAAAGTATTGAAGCTGAAGAAGGCGTTGTATGGACTTAAGCAAGCACCGAGAGCTTGGAACAGTCGCATCGATAAATACTTTTACGAGAATGGATTTATGAAGTGCCCACACGAATATGCCTTGTACGTGAAAGTGAAAGGTGGAGACATATTACTTGTTTGCTTATATGTGGATGATCTCATATTTACCGGAAACAATCCTCAAATGTTTAATGATTTCAAGAAAACGATGACTCGTGAATTCGAAATGACTGATATTGGCCTGATGTCGTACTATCTTGGCATTGAAGTGAAGCAAAGTGATGATGGAATTTTTATTTGTCAAAGTGGCTTCGCCAAAGAGATCTTGAGGAAATTTAAGATGGAAAATTGCAACCCTGTCAGCACTCCGGCCGAATGCAGTTTGAAATTGACCAAGGACGAAAATGGAGTCAGGGTGAACCCGACAATTTTTCGAAGTTTGATCGGGAGTCTCAGATACCTGACGTGCACAAGGCCAGATATTCTGTATGCAGTTGGACTAGTGAGCAGATACATGGAAGAACCGAAGGAGTCTCATTGGAATGCAGCGAAAAGAATACTCCGCTATGTTAAAGGTACAACTAATTTTGGATTGCATTATTCAAAATCTGATGAATTTAAATTAGTTGGCTATAGCGATAGTGATTGGGCTGGCGATAAAAATGACCGAAAAAGTACAAGCGGGTTTGTATTTTTTCTCGGTAACACGGCATTTACTTGGAGTTCAAAGAAGCAACCTATAGTGACGTTGTCAACATGTGAAGCTGAATATGTTGCTGCAACATCATGTGTGTGTCATGCAATATGGCTGAGAAGACTATTAATGGAACTTCAAATGACACAACATGATCCAACGAATATTTTTGTCGATAACAAATCGGCATTGGCATTGGCGAAAAATCCTGTCTTCCATGATAGAAGCAAACACATCGATACAAGGTATCATTTCATTCGAGAGTGCATTGAGCAGAAGGAAGTCACATTGAAGTATGTCCAAACACAAGATCAGATAGCGGACATCTTTACAAAGCCATTGAAGTATAACGTGTTCAATCAATTGCGAGCGTTATTGGGAATAACGGATAATTAAGTTTACGGGGGAATGTTCAAATTATTAAACTTAATGTGATAAAAAAATAATGAAAAGAAAGGGTCAAAAATAGCAAGCCACCTAAATTGGACTTTGAAAAAATTGGTATTTGTAGGATTTGTTAGTTGGATTTTGTGGAAAATTAAAGTAAGTTGTTAACCTAAATTTGAATCTTGTGATAGATTGAATTATTGAGAAAATGATAGGGCAATTGCAGAATTCATCAAATGCCTATATAAGGCAATGTAACTTGCTATTTTGAAGAGAGTAAGAGAGTAAAAAATAATAAGAGTTTATGAGTGTATTGTAATAAAATTAGTGTGAATTACTCATTTTTATGTTTTGAGCATTTTTGCTTGATTATTTTCCTCTTCAATCCAACAAGCCTATCCGTGCTGTCTAAATTGGAAAATTTTGGATATTGTTTCTGTTCAACTAGTACTTAGCGATTTTTAATCATTATTCAATTATGTTTTAAACATTTTATGATATTATAATTTATTTTTAGTTAAATTTATATTTTTATATGTTAACAAATATTAAAAAGGATACAAATTCACACAGCCCTAGCCCTGCCCTCATAAGCTCCGGCAGCCAACTAGTGTTTTTTTAAAACATTGCTTTTTCACATATTTGTATTTATTCCTCTTGATTTATAATTTATACAGCTTTCAAGATGATGAATGATGATGGCTTTGGTGTTTGACTTTGTACTACTAGTTTTGAATGAGCTTATTTCTTTGGTGTTGGCATGCAGGTGACAGTGGCATAATTAATCATGTTACTTCTTTTCAAGTGCTTTTGCTTAAAGAGGACTAGACAAATACCTGGATATGAAAAACCATCTATTCTTGCTTCTGAGACACCCTGTGAGCTATGTTAAACTGCTCTTGCACCCTGGATATTCAGTTTTATTGAGTTTTTATCATCACCTTAATTTCTATCTAATTAATGATTTAACAACTCTTGTGCTATGTACCACGGAAACGGGAAAGGAAGCACTTCTGGAAATCAGAAACGCACACAGGAAACTCAAAAAATAACGTGTTTTCAGGTTTCCGGGACGGAAACGGAAACGGGAAACATTAGTTTCTAGGAGTTTCCGTGCTTCATAGCTCTTGTGTGCTGCGAAAAATAATTATTATCATAATTAATGCCCTTCAGTACCTTTCTTGCTTACTATATCAAAATTAATTGGATTAATGCTAATTGACAATTAAAATGGCATTAGAGGTGTTTTAAGATTTAATTACATAATTAGTTGAAGACAAAATATAAAAATAAAAATGCTCTCGGTGTCCTGCCATCTAGTCTGGATCTCCCCAGAAATGAATTATAACCAATGTCACGAAAACCATACCGTACTGATCGGTTTTACTGCAAACCGGTTATGGTTGCGTTATGGTTTAATTTAAAAACAGTTTTTTAAAAACGGTTGTGGCGACGTACAGATTGGAAAAGACTAAAAAGCTTTGCAAGACCTAAAAAGCGTGGCAAAAGACCCAGATACAGTTGCAAAAGACCAGGACAGAGTTGCAAAAGACCTAGAAAACGTCGCAATAGCCACTAGAAGTCTGCTGAAATTACCTAAAATAATTTTAGAGCTATTCTAACCGACTTAGCTCAATGATTTAGAGATATTTAGGTAAGAATATACCTAAAATATGTCAAATTATTTATTTTTTACTCATAAATAAATTAATATTTCTAAATAATATATATTCTTTAAAAAAAAACTGATAAAACCACTAATTATACCGATAGTACTCGTAATACCATGTACCAAAATCTTCACCAATGTCTGGTACGGTTTTGATAACATTGATATTAACCACATATCATGGTTTTAATGGCAATAGTTTACTGCACATGAATATTGACTAATGACTGACTTCCTTGCAGTTACTGTTAGCGAAGTAGAGGCCTTGTATGAGCTTTATAAGAAACTAAGCAATTCAATATTTAACGATGGGCTTATTCATAAGGTATGTAAAGTATGTTGTGCATCTGTATTATGCTTATCCGTCTAATTCGAATCACAACTTTTCGTGTTTTTTTCGGATCAGGAAGAATTCCAGCTTGCACTTTTCAGGAACAGAAATAGAAGGAACCTTTTTGCAGATAGGGTTTGCACTATTAATTACCTTTTATTCGATTTTATGCTGTTGTAAATTCTTCAATGTATACTAAGTATGTCTGTGGTTTTTAAATCTTTGATTTATTCGATATGAAAGGCAATGGAGTTATCGAATTTGGAGAATTTGTTCGATCATTAGGTGTCTTTCATCCAAATGCTCCTGTAGAAGACAAGATGGAATGTAAGATTGATTTTTCTAACAGGAAACTAATTTCCCTCATATTTAACTATATATGTAATTCTATGTGGACCTTTATACTCCTGAAATAGTCGGGATCGGTTTAACATTTCCAGAGCCGTATGTGAAATAAGAAATAAGGGCCCTTTTGACTAAAAAATTTTCATGTAAAATTGAAATATTTTTATATAAAAATAATTTTAATATTTTTTTATTGTGTTAGAAACTTAACGTCTTTATATTGAATAAATTCGTAATTTTTTTTCAAACTCCTGTGTGCAATAAAAAATTTGGTAGGCCCTGCCGTCACACTCCTGGCTTATGCTCAACGTCTGCCCTGGAAATGGGAATAGCGTACATCATACAAAATTCTATTCTCTGGTAACTAAGGAAATAATTTTTGCAGTTGCTTTCAGGTTATATGATCTAAGGGAAACTGGTTTTATTGAACGAGAAGAGGTTTCTTTATTTCATTTCCTTCTTTTTTCTGATAAATATTGTGTTGCAATTCAAATAAGTAAATAGTTGTCTCCATGCTTTTTTGTTTACTTCATTGGGTGATAGTTAAAGGAAATGGTGTTGGCACTTCTGTATGAATCGGATCTGCAACTATCAGATGACGTTGTGGAATCAATTGTCGACAAGGTACCGAAAATTAGTTTCTGTTTGCTGTTGAAAATTGCATTGCTCTTTTGATCTCGAATTTTGAACTGCTGTAAATTTCCAAAAGACTTGGAAAGTCGCAGATGAAAAAGGCGATGGGAGAATCGATCGGGAAGAATGGAAGGAATTCGTGGCAAAGAATCCAACTCTCTTGAGAAACATGACTCTGCCGTATTTAAAGTAAGTGTTGCAATATAAAATTTTTACCTTCCAAATTTAAAAACAGTAAAATCTTAAATTAGAATGTTATTACATGTTTCCATTGATTGGCCTAAAAAACGACATATATTCTGGCTTAGGGATATGACATTAGATTTTCCAAGCTTTGATTTAACATCTGAAGTTGAAGATTCAGAAATCTAAGACTTAAATAGAATCAGAAACTTCTGAAATGGATCTCTCCTAGCTAGTCAAGATGGAATCCGAAACTTCGCGGTCTAGTTTTTGAAGAATTCGATATAGAAGAAAGTACGAGCGAGCCACGAAGCAAAGGGAGCTTAGCAAAAGTTTTATGTGTATATATACTTTTTGCTTGCATACATAGCAATAATCAGCTGTAATTTTGTTGTAAACTTCGTAAGTGTAGTTTACAACAAAAATAAGCCTAGTTTTATTTTTATCTTTGTTTTTTTCCTTTTTAAAATAAAAGAAAAACAGCATTCTTATTGCGGTAAAATAATATTTTGAATTATCTTATAAACATAATTTCAGCGGAGTTTTTGAAATGTTATATCAATCTACTACTTCAATATTCTTTCAATTTGTCATGAAGTGAAGAATATTTGTTTACACATGTTAAGATGAAATTGAGAGTTTATTGATTGAAAGTTGAAGCACATTGATATTTTGACCAAGTAAAATGGTGAAAAGTTGAAGCATGTCCTCAAATTCATATCCGGGAGCTTAAATACGGGTGGAAACAATCAATTTGCCCGTGAGTGGATCAATCAGGTTAAAGGATGCGATCTAATTTGTGTAATTGAACTTAATTACATAGTAAGTTTATGGGCTTAATTAAAAAATATATGAACTTGATTGTAAATACTTTTCTCTATAAAGGCCTATGATTGAAATTTTCTATATCGATCTCTACTTTGCAAAAGTCGTGGAAATAGATTAAATTCCGATAAGAATCAATCTTAACTTTGCATGCAAATGATATCATTGTGGCATTCATCGATGTCGGACATACGAAAATGGTACGTATTTGAATCTGTTTTGTTACGATTTCGTAAAACACCGTTGGACTTGGTGGCTTGTAAAGATTTAGTAAATTTATATTGTTTTTTCAAACAGGGAATGATGAATCTCACAAAATTCGATTTATATGATTATAAAACCAATTTTTGTTTTAAGTGAAAAGTTAGAGTTATATATAAATACCTTTCCCTTTATATGAAGTACATATGCGGTTTAACTTAAATAATCTACGTTGTTTAGTTTTTAAGCTATTTATTATTAAGAATGTCCATATCTTAGTAAAATATTTATATAATTGTCATGTTTTTTAACTTTTCTTTTTTATATTCTATTTATGTAATTATCATATTGCTTGTTGACGGAAATTGTAAATAAGAACGGATTGAATTGTATACTTTTTTAGTGTCCGAGATTAAAGAACACCGCTATGATACCGTTTGTATGGAAAGTCAAATCTATCTCACAATATGTCGGAGAATAGACATGTTTCCACAACTTTTTTAAAATTTCGGCGAAGAAACGATAATAAACTTGAGTATTCGGGATTTGCGGGAGAGAGAATATATATGTCTATATATAATGGGAATGGAAAAGAATGAATTAATTCTTCATCGTGGGCCTCACGGGACATATATATATTAATTTGAGATTTTAGATTAATTGCAATCAAGTCCCTCAACTAATGATTATTTGTAATTAAATCTTTAAAGCTTAATAACTTTTCAATTAAATCTCAAGATTTATTAAATTCTCTAATTAAACTCAATTACCTAAATTGGATCGGGTCCTTTGATCTAGTTGACCCGCTTACGAGCGGATCGAGTATTTCCAACATCTCCCACTCGCATTTGACGGGTCACATTCCTTATAAGGTCATCATATCTTCTCTATTCTGTGAAGTCGTGCAACCTGCATACTATTAAGAACACTTTGTCTTGCAACCGTTAGGGTCTGCCAGGACTATCCTGAGTGGTACTTAACCAAGTAGATTAATATCTTGAATTCAGAACATCTTGCACCCGTTAGGGTCTGCCAAGATGATTTTGATTAGTATTTAACCACATAGATTAAACTATAGAACTATAAATAATATCACACTGATATATTGCGTGTATACTTTACCCTAGATTGGTCGACAATCACCCACTTTCACATCATTAGGGATCTCGGAAGCCATAATCTGTTGCTCACTATCTTACATCAAATGTAATGATAGGCTAGCAGGTGAACTAACAGAACTCTAGCGAATGTTCATTGGCCATATTTTCCTTTTGAGTCATCCATTCCATACAGAACTAGTTCGGACCACCAACCAATCTCTCCCAGATCGAATCAAATCATAATCTCTCGGTGATTGATCAAATTGTCCTTTCTAGTCCTTACTTCTCAAGATAACACAATAGTAATAAGGGTAAGGTCCAATAACCCCGTTGTTAATGGACTGAGTCTCACATTAGAGAAGTTGAGATCCTTGTACAACATATAAACTTCTCATCTCATGGTCGCTAAGCACACATTATCCCGAGGACTCACTCTTCTTCCACTTTGATAATGTGTCATGGTGTTCTTTCCTTTTACCCTTATAAAGGAGCACATGTCTATTCTCATCAATATAAACTAACACCATGTGAAGGTTTCAGTTACAATGCACCTTAGCATTTAACCTTGTTCTACTTCAAGAACTACCTTTAGTTATTTAGACAGAACATGACCCATCATCATGTGAACTACACAGTTCTTACCCGATTCCTTCTTGAATTTAGTACACATTATTCCATACAATGTGACTTTCCTTGTTACTTAAACAAGTCGATTCACGATTTTGAATAGGTTCCTGAATTACACACAGTATGTTGAAAATCAATCTCATCCTAGTTTGTACCGTCGAGGTAACACTGGGGTAAACACCCATGTGAGTAGGCTACTTCTCTGTCCGATATGCTATGAACGATAAATAATATATGTATATAACTTATATACACACATACATTGCTTATAGTACAAAACTAATTTATATCATCACGTTATCGTTCACGATTTGAAGGGTATGTTAAATGAGGTAGTTAAATAAATACAATATAGATATATTTAACCCTTTAATATATTTCACATATACATCTTTAGGGACATGCTTCGTAAATAAATCTGCAAGCATGTAATACGTAGACAAATACCTCATGTTGACCTCTCCTCATGTACTTAAGTCTATAACTAAATGATACTTGATTTCGATATGCTTATACCTTAAATGATATTTCGGGTCTATCGTATAAGCTATCAATGTTTGACTATTACTTATAAATAGCCAATTGTTGTTTGGAGCACGTAGCATGTAAAGACTTACTAGTCTCTCTAGCCAAACAACCTGTTGGACCATGGCTGAAGAAACACAAATTCAGCTTTGGCCTTAGCCAATATGCATCTGAGTATCCTATAAGGTCTATTTCCATAGCCTGATACATCATAGCAAAATCAACAGCCCTTTACAACTATTTTACAATTTCTTAAAGGTGTTCCAGTTCTCTATTACTGGAATTAGACCAATATTTAATTGCAATGCCCACGGCATAATAAATATTAGGTATGGAGTGAGGCATAACATATATGACGTTTCCATCAGATGAAACTATTTCCATATCCTTACACTTTTTAGGAGTTTTGGGACAAATGCTTAAACTAAGAAACTATACTCTTAGTCAGAGGAATGCTTATGGGTTTATAGTTATGCATAAAGAATCTTTGTCAAACTCTTTTTGTCCAAGGTTCTTGAGCCAAAGATACTCATTTATCTTTCTATCCATTGAGATCTTAATCGCTAGGATATATGCAGACTCCCCCATGTCTTACATATTGAAGTTACTCGATAACCAATCTTTCACTCAATGGTATATATACAGTGGTCCTCATTTACCATTGAATACCATAACCTTAAGACTACATGAGATCGTAAATTGACTTATTCAATTATGTAAACCTCGTGTTCGCAAACAATTTGGACAAATTGTCTTAATTGTACCAAATAGATATCGCATGACAATTCTCCATTAAGAAAAGAAGTTTGTACATTCATTTAATATAAGTCTAAGGTAAAGTATAACTACCAAAGCTATACAATTCTTATATATATAAATCTTGAAACTGAAAAGAAAATATTCTCATAATATATTCTTATCAGTTTGAGTAAACGTATTCCTTAATTGTAAGCCGGGTGCTTTTACTTTAGTTTGAGAATCCATTTGCTCTCAATAACTTTATGTCCTACATGTATGTCAACTTAATTCTTCTTCCATTGCATGCAACTATTCATCTCCCTTTAAACACTTAATTTCAAGGTGGAACATTTTTCATTTTTATCACTTAGGCTCTGAGTCTTCATTAATACATCTCATATATTATCGTAACTCAAAATTCTTTCCTTTAAGCTCATATCTTTACTCCCACTTAGATAAGAAATTCTATAATGATCTAAGTCCCACTTAAGCTAAAAAATTGACTCCCACTTGGAATAATAACATTGACTCCCACTTGAATCAATGACATTGTTGGGTTCTCGACTCCCCTATGGAACAAGATCCCTTTGATTAAAATGATTATTATGAACCACTTCGTTTGAATTACTACCACTTGAAGATACATCCAAGCTATCAAATTCAAGAGTCTTACTAAGAGGAAATGTCTTTGCCTAATATGCATAGTCTTTGAAACTCATTTTCTAAGAAATTGACGTCTCGTGATTCAAATTATGTCATATATCCTTCCACATTCTCCCCCACAAAAACATATCATTTTGATATGTCAGAGTAACTTGTAAAGACGCTCTTTCTACCTTATGATCCCAATTTATCAAAGGTGTGTGGGTTTATGCGGTACAACTATAAAGTTGTAAATAGGATAAACTCGAAATTCTTCCAATGCACATCTTATATGGGATGGAAGAAACAAATTTTCAAGGGTATTTAGTTGATACACATATCAAACCATTTCAATGAGAAGCTTATTCTTCTTTTATAAACCCCATATTACTATACGAAGTATAAGGAATAGACAACTAATGTTTAGTCCTTTATTCATCACATAAAGCTATAAGCATAACTAAAAATAACTCTTTACCACTTCAGTTGCAATGCTTTACAACTAAATCCAATTGATTTGCTACAAGATTCATAAATCTTTTAACAGCTAAAAGCTTCAGATTTATGGGAAATCAAGTACTTGATGTCATAACGAGTATGACCATCAATCAATGTGATGAAATTGTAGGCCTATACATTACCCTCACGATTATTAAACCACAAATGTCATATTGAATAAGCTGCAAAAATATACTATGTTCTAGCTCATTTGTAAGAATGATTTTGTTGTTTGCTTTCCTTTTGTGGAACCTATCAGACGGTGATAATTTACCATTTTTAAATTATCCATCACAATATGCCTAGAGAACTCATTTATCTTAGCTTTTGTGACATAATCGCCTACGCGATATACTAACATTATCCTTTTAAAGATGAGTTAGTCAATAGAAAAACAAACATTATTCACTTGATAATTACTAATGTACATTCATTACAATAACATCAATCTCATAAGAACTAGACATATGTAATCTACTTTTAGGAATGAAGAAACTAAAAATTGGAAAAATTCACAAATAAACTGATTAATCATAAAACCATATAATAAATCAAATTTTGACAAATAAATAGGAGAGTATAACACATCACGTAGATATTTGATTTGCCTTTGTTTTAAATCTAATCTATATATGTCAATATATAGAGCTCCAACCCGATGGTTGTTTTCTATATATATACATATGTCTCTCGTGATAGTTGTCGGAAGTTCACAAAGATACTACGGTCCTTGTTCATATTACATGTTGCAATTGAATCAATTCCCAAGGAATAGATTCCATCATCAATGTAGAGCTTGATCCAGAAGTATAATTCACATTAGAATTTAATACTTATACATGTTTATACTTAATGCTCTATAGCATAGTTCCATTTATTTTCGCAATTTTAGTACATCACTTATGTGATGTTGATTGTCTATTACCTTTGGACCTCTTAATTTATATTAGTATGGTTAAGACCCATTTTACTTGTTCTTTTAGCTTTACATAGATGCTTCACACCAACCAAAAATCCTCAGGACACTTCCTTTTTAAGTTATTTATATCCCAAATGCATTGTCTATATGCCAAATGCATTTAAGACAAAATTTAGCTGGCCGAGGACAACATTCTTCCAGATTCAAAGAGCTGGTGATATCATCAAAAGAAGCTAATCTATAAAAAATGAGTTAGATGAATCATATATGCTCCCACTTGAAGCAAAGAACAGATCACCAATTAGAACTTCTTTCATATTAGTAATCAGAAAATACATGTCTCACATACATGTAATCCCTTAGCAATATAATCATTAATAACACTTAGTAAAATGATTCGGGTGAGTGAACTCTTCCTCCCTCGTGCAAGAAACATATCCTTGTCATTCAGGAGTTTGTTTGTGCTACTTTCTTTGAACTCATGCATAATAGTTCCCAAATTATAAAAGGACTGTGTTCATCCGCACAAACCCAATTTATAAATTCCAGATTTGCTAATAATTATCGTTAAGTTAGTAATTCTGCTACAAATACTTTTGAAGTAGTATCCATTATCGGTTCTTTATCAGTAATGGTGAGACTTAACACGAATTAGGTCAATTATCATGAGCAATCGTGTGTTAATTACTATTCACTTAAGAATAAACTATCCGAGAAATGTAAGCACTAATCCTAGTTTCGAAAAAAGTACGTATACCCAATCATCAACCAGATGATAACACTCATATTTACTCAGTTCATTCCGCCATATAATAGTAACTATATGTGTTTGATTGTTTATTACATAGTTCTCTTTAACTATAAGATATATTTTTAAATACATCTTAGACCTATTGTCTCAAATTAACTCACTTAACTAAAGGCATTTAAGATTATGTATTGAACAAATTTATTATGCATTATTATTGAAACTATTTGGGATTTAAAATAGGGCACTTTAGTCCTAAGAGTTTTATTGTGACTTAAATAAATTATGTCATTTCAAATTTATTTAAACAAATGTATGGAATATAAATAACAAATAATTAAATAAACCACGAATCACATAGATTTCAGAATAAAACATAATTCCAAAACTATTCAATAAATAGCATGTAATAAATTCCTTATCCAAATTAAACAATAACAAACAAACACTTGAAAATGATGCTAAACAAATATCAGTTTTATACTGTTAACCACCATATAATGTACTCTACGTGTGTGAATATACTTATACACCTTTGTAGAAGTGAGATGGACATTGAGTATCTCAGATCCAAAAATAAATATCATTCTCAATGACATTACTCCTTTTGAATTACCCTAGACCAGCTCAATAACTCAATGTTCATTCCTTTAATCGAACAAGATGGTAATTAATCAAATAACATATTAGAGAACCTAATTGTTCTTTAATAACTGTCAAATAACAATTCAAACAAATTGAATAATAAGTTATAGGAGTTTTTGTAGCTCGAAGACGTATTTATACAATCTATATTACTTTCCAATAAGGTAATTCATACACACTTATTGCATTTATATATGTAATATAAATACTTGATCAACAAAGTATCAATATTAATGTACAACTACAATATGGGGAACCAATTTTTCTCAAACTTTTCATCATATCCGTGACCCTTGTCCTCTAAAAAGGTGTCCTTGATAACGTAGGGTTTACACCATTTTGATCATTTACAACATATGTAATAAGTCAATATTAATAATTACACAAATTATTAACTTAAATATATTACAAAATATATTTACCATAAATTTATATAACACATATATAAATTATATAATTATCACACAAATAATTAACTCAAAATATATTACAACAATATATATATATATATATATATATATATATATATATATATATATATATATATATATATATATATATATATATATATATATATACCATAGATATAAAGTAAGTTAATTATTTAATAAATAATTGACTATATTAAATATGTAGCTAAAACATATTTAATATCAAATTTATGTTACATAAACATAAATTTCATATGAATTATCACATAGATAATTAATAACTCACACATATATTACCAAAATATATATTTTTTTAAATTATACAACTAAAGTATAATTGTAGTCAACATATATCAATAATTAACTCAGAGAATTTAATGGTATTTTTTAAAAAAAAAATAAATATGTAACTTATACATAATCAAGTGAATTTAATTTTCCAAATTAATTAACAACTAAAAAATTTCAAAAAAATTCACCATTAGGTCCTAAAATCAATTTCTAACATATTAAAATTTTTTATAAAATTCAGAAATATAATTTTCATGAATTTATTTACACAAAATAAATCAAATACTCACTTTCATGAACCTCGAAAAATTCTGAAAAAATTATCATTAAATCCAAAAATTATGAAAATAGTGGGGCAGGAAAAACTTTGGAGTACAACGACATCGTTTAGAGCCTTGAAATGCAAAATTACCAAATGAACCAATTGAAGAGCGCCACATAGCATACTTTCGTGTGGCATTTACTGGTTGGCTGGTCAATCCACAGAGGGCTAACCCATGTGGCATTGACTAGTTGAACAATATACAGAAATGCCACGTGCAAGGTGATTGTTGTAGATAAAGACAAAAAAAAATTCTCCGGCGACACTAAGAGCACTGCCACAAAAATCCAATAATCACCACTTTTCATTTTAGCAACGCTTTATAAATACGATGCCAAAAATGCTCCATCAACCGTCACCTTCTTTCTGAACCGTCACAAAAAGAAACTATCGTCATGAAATCGAATCGTCGCCACTTTTCAGTTCTACAACGGATTCTGCTACAGACGCATAATCCCTTGCAGAACGCAAAAATGCGATTTCGATTTTCAAAACGTTCCGAAAACAATTCCATCCTGTGACCAGACCCTTCCTAAGGTTTTTCGATGTCCTGAGTCTAATGGTGTGGTCCGTTTTACCCAAAAACAAATAGAAACTCATCATTTACCCAAAAAAATGCAAAAAAGCAACCTTTTTCGGCAAATAACGATGAAAAAATGCCCGAAATCAAAATAATCGATTCAAATGTGACATTGAACATAAAAAATACAGAATTATGTTCAATTAATGACCAGAACACATAATCATATCCAAAATGCTCCAAAAACTTGAATTCCCTATGCTTTTCATACTATTTTCGTAATTTCCGCAAAAAATTACAAGAACGAATTTCAAACGAAAAATTCCATAATTTCAGAATTAGATGAAAAATAAATCATGCATATTATACATAAAATCATCACAAAAATTCCTTGCTCTGATACCAATGACGGAAATCGTAAATAAGAACAGATCAAATTGTGTACCTTTTTCGTGCCCGAGATCGAAGAACACCGCTATGACACCATTTGTATGTAAAGTCAAATCTATCTCACAATATGTAAGAGAATAGACTTGTTTCCACAACTTCTTCAAGATTTTGGCAAAGAAGCAATGATAAACCCGAGTATTCGGGATATCCGGGAGAGAGAATATATATGTCTATATATAATGGGAATGGGAAAGGATGAATTAATTCTTCATCCTGTGCCTCACGGCGCGCGCGCGCGCGCACACACACACACACTATATATATATATATATATATATATATATATAGTAATTTAAGATTTTAGATTAATTGCAATCAAGTCCCTCCACTAATGATTATTTGTAATTAAATCCTTAAAGTTTAATAACTTTTCAATTAAGTCCCAGGACTTATTAAATTCTCTAATCAAATCCAATTACCTAAATTGGATCGGGTCCTTTGACCTAATTGGCCCGCTCACAGGCGGACCTGGTATTTCCAACACTTGTTATTTTAATTTTTTTCTTATTTTTCATTTATCTCTCAAATTGTTTACTTTTTCGATATGCCGCTCTAGAGTTCTTTTGTTAGTTTTATCTTTATTTTCAAAATGATATCCACTGAGACATTTTTGAAATTTTTTATCTAGTAGATATCCAGTTTATCACTGGTATTATCCAATAGATATCTACTATATCTTAAGTTTTGTGAACGAATCGTAATATCTCACAAGATTAGGGTAGAGAGATGAATGTTGCAGTTTTGAAGCTAAGGTTTCGTAACACCTAGCAAGAATAGGGTAGAGGGATGAATGTTGCAGTTTCGAAGCTAAGATTTTGTAACACCTTGCAAGATTAGAGTAGAGGGAGTAATGTTGTAGTTTCGAAGCTAAGGTTTGCGTGAAATGGTGAATTTTACAGACAGTATGTTAAGAGAAGAAGAGTCAGAGAGGATATTAATAGTGGTAGTTTGTTTGAAAGTTTTGCTGAAAGGGAGTAGAAATTATGAGAGAGATAAAATTGTCAATAGAGGGTGCATATGCGAGCAGTATAAAACAAAAAAATTGGTTGTTGAAAGTATAACCCTAAAAGTTTTGATACCTTTTTCAGGGATACTCCGTGGTTACTTGAAGCAACACTTACTTTTCCATCAACATTAGATAAATGGAAGATATTTTGATCCAATAGAGTTAAGAAGCAAAATAAGGTTTACTTTCCAAAAAATCGAAGTAATATAGTCTACACCCTTTTTTATATAAATTTATACATTTTTAAAGCTCCGGAAAAAATATTTACATATAAGTCTGAGAAAAATAATAAAATATAAACTAAGAAAAAATAAAAAAAAATTAAAGTCCGATATGAGAATTAAGTCATTTACGTGGTGAGTTTGTGTTTTTTTTAGTACTTTATTACTATAACCTTATATTAAATTTCACCCACTAATTTATTAATGATAATAGATAAATTAATTTTAATTTATAAAAAACGAATCACTACAAAAAATTTAAAATGAATGTAAAAAACGTAATACTGAGGTTATTTTAAAAATATCATAAATTCTTTTCAATTTATAAGTAGCCATATTTGAATGGATAAAATTGAACTAGACTAAATTGACAGGGCCGTCTCAGAAAATTATGAGGCCCCGAATGAAAATAAAAAAGGGGCCCTTATAAAACAAAATCATATTTCATTAATTTAAACTCCAATAATTTTTACTACGACATAATATACTGATTTTGTAATAAAATAATCATTAAAAAATCTATTGATATATTTTGCGATGAATTACAGTGATTATTAACATTTTATCGATGAAATAATAAAAAAATACCGAGAAAATATATTCTTGGTAATAAAAACAATTTTCAAAGTTTCTGGCTTATGAACATTTGGAGCCAAGAGCCGCCACTTAAGATATTTTTCTAATAGTCATCTCTGATATTACTTCAAATTAACCAATCAATCAACCAAACCTTAAATTTCACGCTAGGTATGGTTGGCTATATAGTTCATTTCGTCCTAAAAGTTGTATTTAAAGTTAAATATTCATATATATCTAGCAATTGTATGCTTCAAATTATACACACTTTAATTGCATCTATTTATTTTTGTTAAATTCATGTTTCTCCATCTTGAATATTTGGAATGACAAATGTAATGGATTTGTTATATACTAGGTCACATGTATAACGGTTTTGAAGTGATAAATAAACAAAAAAAAAGTACTTAAATGTAATAAATAAACAAATAAAATAATACTGAAATGTTAGAAGGGAAAATAAAGATGTGTGATAAATAAATAAAAATGAGATAATGTTGGAAAGGAAAAAAGAAGATGTGTGAAAAAGAAATAAAATTAACGTAATGGTGGGAATAGAAAATTAATTCGGATGGGAATGATCAGCTACACAAAATTTCACTTATTTAAAATAAAAGAATAGAAAACATATCTATTAAAAATATATAAAATAATGTGACTGGGAAGGAAAAAGAAGAGAAGATTGGTCATAAAGATTAAAAGAGATGAAATAAAAAATGAATATGGAAAGAAAATAAAAGAACAAAACTGTGAAAAAACAGAGGCCTGTTCTGCTCGAACTCAAGACCACAGGATAAGTAACGTGCGCCTCCGCCACTGAGCTACAGGCAGCAACAGTACTGCAGTCTACTCTTGTATTTATATAACAATAATTTACTTCAATGTTCATACCATACCAAAAATTCCCGAGACCCGCGAACTCTCACTTACTCCGGCTAATAGTCGGTAAATTAATATATATATATATATATATCATGTTGAATTGAATTGAATTATATAAGTTAGAATGAAACGAGCCTACCACTCCGGAACCAAAACTTGAAACGGAAACTGAAAAACATAGCATTAGCACGAAAATCTTTGCTTTGTAAAATGTAATCATTGATTTCCCTTACATTTTCTCATAAGAAACAACTGAAGATCGCAAAACAGGTCCGAGAAATTGCTCAGGTTCAGGTACTTCCCGCTCACTTTTTTGTTTTTCCTTTCTCACTTTTTGGACAAGAAAATATAGATCCCCAATCCCCGCCCCAGTTGTAATTACAAATCCAAATTTGAACGGAATTTTCTGTTGTAGATGGCGAGGATCAAACCCCAGGCTCTCCTTCAACAGAGCAAAAAGAAGAAGGGGCCGACCCGAATCAGCGCTGTTCCTATCATTTCATGTTGCTTGATTGCTGTCTTGACTGTCTTCTTCTTGTATTCTACATACAGAAATCGGTCATTCAGGTCTGGGCATATGATTCTGTTTGGATAACATTTTATCGTGCTTTCAAATAGTAATTCATATCTTCAAACTGATTTTTCTAGGTCGACGATCCACCATACCGAAGATGTAAGTTATAGTTCTTCTTACGAGGTATATGCTCTTTAATTTTTTTTGCTCCTCTTCTTTTTGCCTAATTTTCTCCTCGGATTTTAATTTTTTGTGTTCTTGTTGAGGGAAGAACGTGTATATGATATATCTGATGTATTATCTGTGTATAGGTTGATTCGAAGAAACCTGATCTCCCTGGATATGCAGTATGTCTCCTATTCCATTTCTGAGCCATTTGAGCTTATTTGACTTTTGTTCCTTACTGGTGTCTGTTGTCTGTCATAACTGTAATGGATTCAAACTGGAGGATTTCATTATCTAATTAATGACAAATGCTTGTGGTTTCCATAACTTCCTGTGCTTAGCCAGCCTAACAAGAATGTGACAAGAACCTAGGTTTTGGACGCTACAGTCTGCAACACGTCTTAACTTCTTTGGTGATTAATTTGATAAGTAACATGGATAACTTGTCTTTTACTAGATTGGAGTTAGATGGTTGTTTTCTACATCTGTTGAAAGATTTGTGAAACCTGCTACTTGGATGTAATTCTCCTGAAAAACTACATTTTGGATATTGATTGTATTGATAAAGAAGGGTTTTAGTGGGAAGGTCTTTCCAGAAACTGCTTGTATTGTTAAATGATTCCATCCACCTAACTTAGGATTGTACAGACAGACCTAAACTCATAAGTTTTGAGGGGTTGATACCATTGATGTTACTCAAAATCCTATAGAGTTAATTTGCTATGTCATATTGTCTATGTTATGCATCTTGTTGTGATATTACTCACAATTTAATGTTGCTGAGTTTCCATTCCTTAGATTTTAAATACGTCAAAAGGCTCTATAATGGTGGAACTGTTCAAGGATGGTTCTTCTGAAGTTGTTGACAAGTTTACCAAACTATGGTGAGTTCATGCACCCCCTTTACTTCATAGTTTGATCGCGTGGCTATTTTGATCATATTCTTTGCTACCGTACAATAAAAGTTAATGAGCTTCCACTGGAATTGTTCATTGAACAGCAATATCGTTTTTTAACTGAGTATGCATATGTGTGCCTGTAATGCTAGAATCACTTTAAAATAACTATTATAGGTCAGTCATCTGGAATTTTTAGAGTATATGTCTGGTAACTTTGTGTGCCATGCTTAGTAATTTGTTTCATAAGTCGCTTCCTTAATAAAAAAAAATTGGCTAATCTTTTTGCTCATCATCTATTATTGTTTGCAGTAATAAAGGGCGTTTTAAGGGGATGCGATTTCGTCATGTAATAAAGCATTACATGATTCAAGCAGGGGATGTTGATAATCATGGGGCTGCCGGAGATTGGAAGGGAAAGAATTACAGTCAACTCGATACAAGGTTGCTTACACGAATTAAATTTATAGTTTCCTCTATTCTCTTGTTGCTTTATGATTTGTCTAGTATTTCATTGATGCATTATTATGCTTTCTATTGATAAGTGAACTTTTTTTTTTATGAAATTAGTTTGAAACATGAAGCGTTCATGCTTGGAACTTCAAAAGCAAAAAACAACGAAAAAGAATTTGAGCTTTTCATTACGACTGCACCAATCCCAGATCTGACAGAAAACCTTATAGTTTTTGGACGAGTGATTAAGGGAGAAGATGTTGTTCAGGTAAAACAATTGTATACCTTTCTGTTTTTATCTCTTCGTTTTTCTTTTTTCTCGTTTTCGTATTTAAACATAATGTTTCATTAAATCCAGAGATACGTTTTAAGACTGCATACTCATTAGTATTACCTGAGAAATTCTGCCAAGATCCCATTTCTTTGCATAGAGCCAGGGTGTAGTATTGCTTGTTATTCGTAGGTTTAGCGAACGAGTTGTATATTTGGGTGTTGAACATTGTTTTTCACCAGGAAATTGAAGAGGTGGATACAGACGAGTATTATCAGCCTAAGTCTCATATAGGGATAAACAATGTGACTCTACGATGGCAACTTTGAATGTTCTGCTACTTTGAAGCTTTTCGTATTGCGTCATTACTAGACTACACATATCTTGACAAGCTTCTGGTATGTATAGTAAGCATTTGTCCATGTAGAAACAAACCTATGTAGAAGAGTTGAAGCTTCATTGTATTAGCAGGAGTAGATTGCAGCTAATATATATCTGTTTCTTTGGAAGCTGGATCATACACCAAAATTACATTGTATAACAAGTAGATGTATTCTTTACTTCGAGGGAAGTTATAAGAGAAGAAGAAAAGGATTTTGCTAATAATTTGTGGTTTGTTAGTGGTGCTTTGTTTCTTGCTTTTAGTTTTTGGCACTTGTCTCTTTTATCAACACATTAGGTCCCTGAACTCTTTAATTTTGGAAATCGGGTCTTTGATCACTTTTTTCATCTAAGAAAACTTACCCATAACTTGAATCAGTTACATACCCATCAACTGAGTTTATGAGTCACAGTTACATACCCATAAACTGAGTTTATCAGTCACACAAGGGTAAAAGATAACATTAGGAAATTAGGGACCCAATGTGGTGGAAAAAAAATAGATCAGCGGCTCAATTCTCAAAAACAATAACAGTTCAAGATCTGGGATGGTTATTTCTCTTTGTCCTTTAGTGTGTGCCTTCTTCAGCAGATTCATTCAGAGGAAGTTGTACTTGGCTAGAATGATGGTTTCATGATAAATTTTACATGACTGATTTAAATAGGATTTTGTAAACAAATTCTATAGAAAAATTCATAAAAGATAACAGTCAATCGAATTTTAAATTTTATTTTATATTTGAATCAAATTTAAAATTCATGAGGATTAAATTTTGCAATGGTTGCCTCAACTTCAATAAAAAATTTCAGCCACTCATTCAAATTCATGGAATTTGCAATAGTTGTGGTGTTCTAAACCTATTCCTTACAGACCCTTTGAAGCAACTCCTCAAGCTCATGGCTTATTTCAATATTATCTTCCTTCAGCCTTACTCGCATATCAGGAGCTGATTTATCGGCAGCTATGTATGTCTTAAGCAGCCGAGCATAAACATCAGTGCTGAGACGGTCAATAAGTTTCAAGATCTGGTAGAACCTCTCAGCACCATCAACATCCTTTTCTCCAAAAAAATAAGCGAAAAATGCAGTCACTGTTGCCTCATTCATTTCCCACTTGTGCTTCTCAGCTTCAGTAATAGCTCCTCTCAAATGCTCTAAAGCCAAGTCCAGCAGTCGCTTTTTCAAGAAAAACATCATGAAACTCTCCCGAGCCTTAAAAAAAGGCCCTTTAGCCCTCCTAAGCGCATCCTCAAATACAGATTCAGCTTGCTCAAGCACGCCATGGTGTAAATAGGCTCTTATAGCGACATTTGCTAACCTCATATCATAACTCCTGCAGCCAGATTCCCATTCCGTAAAGCATTTCGCTAAACCCTCAATATCTTTTAATTTCTCTAGAGCCTGAAGCATCACAGTGTAACTCGTATTCGAGACGAAAGGGAATGTCGATTTCAAGGAATCCCAGACGCGATTCACCTCACTTAGATTAGAAACAGCAGCATTTAAGCTAATCAGAAAATGGAATGCTTCACGATTCCGAAATCCCATCTTAGCCTCTATCTTTCTAATAGCTGACTCAGCTTTCTCGAAAAGTCCAGCCTTGACATAGATAGTTGCCAGATTAGCATATACATTCCAATCACAAATACGTTCACCATCTTTACTACTACGCATTTCATTCAAAACTCGCTCTACTCCTTCAATATCGTTCAAACAACTATAGCTCTGCATCAAGAGTTTATAAGTGAAAGAGCAAGGGAGGATTTTCCTCTTCTTCATCTCATCAACCAGGGAAAAATTCTTCTCGGGTTGGCCCAATCTAATGTACAGAATCATCAGATTGTTAAAGGGCAAAGAATTTGTAATGTAAGTTAGTTCATCCATTCTCTCAAAAAGAGCAATTGCCTTATCTGACATAAGTGCTTTACAATAACAGTTCAAAAGAGAACCATGTGCAGCCAAATTCTTCGCTGGTGGTGAGAGGCTATTGAAATAACTCTCTGCCGCATCTATTCCTTTTGTCTTAGCTAAAAGATCTATGCGCATTGCATTGTCCGAATATGTGAAGTGTATTTTCCTTTTCTCCATCCACTCCATCATCTGCGATTTAATATATAGCTAGCTCAAGAACACACTCCAAAAGATCCAATATGATCAAACTTTTTTTGTCATAAAAACATTAGTTTTCATCACAATAAAATCGATATTATGAATTTCTGCAAATTCATGCCGGAAAATAGAACATCCGATCATAGTCTGTAATAGTATTAGTGGCCAATAGTACACTGTCCCTAGAAATACTAAATTATCTATACTTGTTTTTAACCTGGTCAAATTATCCATAAGCTGACAAGAAATCTATAGCTGAGCTTATAGTGAAACAATGACAGTAAGGGAATTGATAATAGAAGTTCAATTTTCAAATAACTAAACTGGATTTTCATATACGTGTTTCAAATTTTTTGTTTTGAATTGCAAAATTCACGGTTCATACCAAATTGGGACTAGATTAGGCAAATTATAACTAAAAATGGGTAGCAATGAATCAATCAGAGAATGGTGAGGACAGACCTCGAGGGCATGATCGAACCTAAGATACTTGCGAAGCTCTTTGATGCACCTACAGAGCTCATATTTGCTTACATGCTTCCTCTCCTTTAAGTAATCATCTAGCGTATTCGACACACTCCCTCCCGTCGCCCCTAAAGCCGACAAACGCCGGTATAGCCGCTCGGAATGTCCCACTCCAGCTGGAGGAGCCGCCTCGGCTATAGCAGTCGAAGCCATGCAAAGCTTCCTCGCAAGCCATAATCCTTTTGTTATCACTGATTTAGGGTTCTTCAACATCTTAATTTAATTCAGCTTCAGTTGAGGCTCTGGGAATTTGAAAAAGAAAAGGGGTTTTGCTAGGGTTCTACTTTTACCACTAAATACAAAGTTGGCAAAATGCTCCAAATTTATCAAAAATCTGAAAGACTGAAAATGATCCGCAGTGTCGTTTCGATATTATATTAGGTTCGATCATTAGAAACCCTAGATTATTATCATTTGGTTTCCATTAGGTATTTAACAATTTTTTCTTTGTCTTTAGCAAAGCTTTCGCTTACTATTAGAATATTTTTAAAAAAATTGAGTTTGAACTGGTTTATTGATTTATCGATTTTTCCAGTTCAACCCGATTATTTCCGATTTTTTAGTGAAACTGTTTTTTAAACATAGCGTACCATAACCATGGTCAGTTCACAGTAAAATAGGTAGAATCGTCATTACTAATAAATGTGTAGCTTGATTCATAGACGTCCAAGCATAAACAACTATCAAATCCGAGAAAGTTAGGTCTGTAAATGAATCAAGCTGAGCTCGAACACTGACCTTTCAAGCTATGCTCGTTTAAATTTTAACGAGCTCGAGCTCGGCTCGAGCTTGGTCAAACCGAGCCCGAGCTTAGTCAAACCGAGCTCGAGCAGAGCACCTAGCCTATATCGAGCTTTGTTTAAATCGAGAGCTCGAGCATGTAAAAGAGATAGAATCCGTAAGATAATGAATCGAAAATGAATGATCTAAACATCACAAATGATTCTCAGTGTACGAAGAAGAGGAAGGGGATGAGTGTTGTATTAGCGGCTACGTTTTTTCAAAGGAAAATGAGGGTTTTACTGAGCATATGAAAATTGATGAATATATATGGTAAGGACTGGAATGAATTGGATCCGGATTTTATATCCATCTTTTCCTTTTTTACTTATTTTTATCTGTATTTTATATATCACTTTATACTTATTTTTCATTTACTCTTTATCTTATATTTTATATTTTTCTTTATACATTTTTATACCAAATTTTACGCATACAATATTTTATATTTTTCATGATTTATCTATTTCATAAATATTATGTTTAAACTTTTCAATTATATTAACGAGCCTACTAACAAGCTTATTGGCGAACTTGTTCGAGAGCCTCTTATCGAGCATGTTCACGAGCTTTCGAGTCGAGTATCCCCTCGTTCAAGCTTGATTCGTTTACGATAACCGAGCTCGAACAAGCTTTGACCGAGCCGAGCGCCGAGTAGTTCGGCTCGTTTACACGCATAGAGAAAGTAGATATAAGGTCTTTTCATGTCCTAATCTTTGCCAAGACTCAAAAGACACTAGCATCCGCACTTGATCCAATTCCGAGGTGGTTTTATCCAACGTTACATTGAAGCTGCTCTGTTTGCTGTCCTCCGTTAATATGAAACACAACCTTTCTAGAAATCAAATTATTTCATATGCATGTGTTATGATTGTGAATATGAACGAATTCAGTCTAATCTTAGTCTTCCTATGTTACATTACACATAAAATAAAGTTGTCATGTTATACTATACAATAAAAAAAATTATGTTATCAGTATATTCAAAATTAATCAGAAAACCAGTTCTGAAATCTATAAAAAAATTTGATTGCCCTTTCCTTTGCCAATAACAAAATAAAGGTCTAATGCATATTAAGCTACCTAAACTTGTTCTAAAAAACCTACTGCCCCCTTAACTTTTAAAGTGACCTCATAGCTCCCCAACTTTTAAAAAGTGCTCCATTTAGCTCCCTGAATGCCATGTGTCAGATTCTGATTGAAGAGAAAAAAATCAGAAAAATGACATCTTTAAAAGTCAAACCTATACGAAGCTGGCACGCGGCACTTAGGAACCAAAGTGGTACACTTCTTAAAAGTTGAGGGAGCTACGATGTCACTTTAAAAGTTCAGGGGACAGTAGATTTTTTGGAACAAGCTCGGATAACTGGACATGCATTAAGCCCAAAATAAAAGATGAAAGACTTCAATTTAATATACTACTCAAAATAAACTGAATTGAATTTATAAATCCTCTACACAAAATAAATTAAATTAAAATATTACTCGAACCAAAAATAAAATTCAGGCGCTTTCATTCCATGCTCCGGTACATATGCAAAGGTGAAAACGAAGGCGCTGCCTCTACTTCTTCCCCTCACCATCTGCTATTATTCATCCTTTCGCAATTTCACTCTCTTGAACCTATGCCCCGTAATTCTTGCTTTCAACACCACAATAGAAAATAACAAACTAAAAGACTGCTATTTCACTAATTTCATATTTGGATGGCCGGTTAGCTTACACATGTAGACACAAAACATATAGCATAATTATATATGTCCCTTCAAAGGACAGCCGCAGGATGAAAGAAGTCATGCCTTGATTAATATGCAGGTAATGCAGCCTCTTTATAAACTAAAATACAATATCATACACGAGTACAAAATCTAATTACAAGGACTTTTAAAGGGAGCCAAGTGCACATAAATAAATGAAATTACTGTAAGATCCCAGAGCTTTTGTAAGAAAAAAACATCATGCGAGTTTACATAATTTCAATTGTCCCAACCAGACCTCCTCCGCCTTTCTCTACTTCTCTCGCTTGAACTGCAAAATACAACAAAAAAACCATATGTCAGCTTTGGAATCAACAGAAATACAATCTGGGACATAATAAAGACACAAAGATATGGCAATCAAACCTTTCAGTGTTGCGGTTAGGATTATTTCCTACAGAGTTTGGATTGGTTGATTGGGTCCGATTTGCATCTCCACTAATCGAACCGCCAGAGACAAAGCCAGGTAAAGAGCTGGTTGTCTGGACTCCACCAATTGAACCACCAGAGACAAATCCAGGTAATGCTGGTCTCCTATTGCCATAAGCATTTGAACTTTGTGAGTTTGATGAAGCAGCAACAAAACTGCTCTTGAATTGTGTCATTGACCCCGCTCTCGCTGAATTCACTGCCGCAAGTCGACTTGGAACAAAATTAGACATTGGGGGATTACTGGATTCTGGATTATACCCAATACCAAGACCAAAATCCACACCACGCACACCTCGACCACCTCCACCTCTACTTTTACCCTTCTTACTTCCTGCATATGTAAACAGAATTGTGTACAATTAGACCATCCGAAACTTAGAGACATCTGTTACCTAGTGTTTCATTCATCCTGGTGCAATGCCAATTAAAATTGAGTTTGATATAACAGTTTCGAATAAGATAATCAGAAAAAGGTATAAATTCCTCACGGAAGGATTAACAAGGAGACATGAAGCTCTCGTGCTTGTTAAATGCTTAACATATGAATAACTTACCTCCTTTTCTTGCATCACGTTTGGACCTGAATCTCCCATCCTAATATATAACAAATAGGTAAAAATCACTCAATAATTTTAAGTGCATTAGAAATGATAGGATAGGCATGACATGATAACTAAAAAGAAATTTAAATATGATAAATTCAGAAAAGGCCCAAGTTAAGCCAAACAAACTACAAAAGCAAGGCTTGTATGTTATGCATTGTTAAAGGCGCGCCTCATGAGCGCCTATGGCGTGCCTCACGCAAGGCTCAGGGTCATGTGCCTCGCCATACCTTAGGCGAGGTAGCGTTCCTCAGGCGTGCGCCTCGGTGCGAGCCTGAGGTACACTTTTATTTTTCAAGGTTTTAACTTACTTTAATATGTATTGTCTATCTATTTTTAAGAGTTTTAACAATAATTTAAGGCTATATTTTCCTAACTTAATTTCTATTAAGGCTAGATTAACTCAAGGCTAAATATTCTTGCAATATGTAAATTTTACATGGATATGTATATCTAACAATTCTCTTAGTTCTTTTTCTAGTATTGTGATTGCATTTAACTTCACTTTTCAAGAAATTTGTTTTTGCAAATTTTGTGCGCCTAGTGTACCTCAGGCGCACGCCTTTTTTGTGCCTCACCTTGAGGCGCGCCTAGACCCCTGAAGCCTGGGCTGCGCCTTGACAACTATGATGTTATGTATTTGATCATTTTATTAAAGACCTTTGCTTACTCCGGTATCTTGAATTCCAACATACTCCAAGAAGAGACTAGAGAGGGTGCTAGAAAACTCTATATTAACACACCAGAAATTCCATTAAAATCCACGATCAAGAAAACTTCTCTTTGCCTATGCTAATGAGAAGAAAGATTTTGGCACTACACTGAAAATTCCTAGTTACTCGTATATCATGCGAAGCTTGTTACCCTCAACCTTGCTAATCAAGAGAGACAAGAAAATCAATACAACCCTGCAAATTCCCAGAAAGATCTTGGTAGAGTAAAGCCCTCTCCTATTTGTTCATGCCAAATTGGCAATAAAAAATTTATACAAATTTATATTTCCAGAGAAAGGAAAAAGTGTCAGTCAATTCCTCATTTTCCAGAAGTACCTCTACCAGATTCAATAAGGCGAAATGGGAGCTGTGCATCAACCTATTCATGATTTCAGGTATATGACCTATCAAGGGTTGACTGCTTGAGATATCAATGAAGTCATAAAGGTGAAAAATTTTACCTTCATAGCAAGATCCATAAGTTCTGGAGGAACATTCTGACCAGCAGCAACTAAGCTGTTTACCAATTCACCAGCAAATCGTGCTTCTTTCTGAGTAATTAGAGTATGAGCAGTTCCATCTTTATCACCAGCACGGCCAGTCCTACCTATACGATGGACATGCATGTCCATGTCTCTAGCAATATCAAAGTTCACAACTGACTTGATTGATTTGATGTCAAGTCCACGGGCAGCAACATCAGTAGCAATAAGAACATGATAGACACCAGATTTAAATTTCTGCAAGACTTCCATTCGAGAAGCCTGATCTTTGTCACCGTGAAGAGCTGCAACTTTAAATCCCTTCTGAATAAGTTGGGATTCAATCTCATCAACTGTAGCTTTTTTAGAGGCAAAAACTAGAACATCACCATCATCAATCATTCCAGGCAGCTTTTCAAGAAGCCAAGGCAATTTCTCTGCATCAGAAGGAATTACTTGCACAACCTGAGTAATATCTTCATTGGCCATTCCCACCTCCCCAACAGTAACTCTAATGGGATCACTGAGAGTCTCCCTGGCTAACTTTTCAACCTTACGAGGCATTGTAGCTGAAAAGAGTAATGTCTGGCGGTCCGGCCGAATCTGACCAACAATAGACCTTATTTGGGGCTCAAACCCTAGGTCAAACATTCGATCTGCCTCATCAAGTACCAAGAAAGTTGCTTTCAACATATTGACTGCTTTCATCTTTAGCATGTCTATTAATCTCCCTGGAGTTGCAACAACTATGTCACATCCTGCCTTGAGTTCTTTGAACTGATCAAGCTTTGACATCCCACCATACACAGCAGAGACACGTATCCCATGCGATTTAGAAAACTTTTTTGCTTCCAAATATATTTGGTGGGCTAGTTCCCTTGTGGGTGCACATATCACCCCAATTGGACCCTCTTCTTTTTGTAGTTCTGGCTGATCCACAATATGTACAATCATGGATAGTACAAAAGCAGCAGTCTTACCAGAACCAGTTTTTGCTATACCAATGATATCTCTCCCAGAAAGGACAATGGGCAATGCTTGGCACTGTATTGACGTAGGCTTTTCATAACCCTGTTTTGCAATAGCACTCATAATTTGTTGTGAAAAACTACATTCTTCAAATGTCTTAACTGGCCTGGGTACATCAAAACCTGAAACACGGATAGCCAAACTCTTCCGGTATTCAGCAACATCCTGCTCAGTCATCCCTGTAGAAAGTTGAAAAAATGAGACTTGATGGAAATGATTTAAAGCAAGAACGGAAGCGCATATATAAAAAAAAAGAAGAAGCAAGCCCTAATTAACAAAATTCTAGAGATAAACTACATAACAAACACAACTCGGGTCATTCCACTGAGTAAAACTTACACAGCAAATCACTCCATGAATTGTTAATACCAAAATGATTTATACATGAAGTTCAATATCTTTCAATAGAAGAACTCGTAGCTTTTTGGCTGCAAGTTTCATGTTAATGTACAAAATCTCGGTTCCAGGATCTTCAGATTGAAGTCTAAAATCCCACTCACAAGAACTTCTCACGAATTTGACATGGAGATCAGTATTAAAACAGAAAAAGCAGCTCACAATTGAATGCCGTATATACTAACTCAAAACGTCCAGTATCCTAAATATCGAAGTAGCATTAGCTATAGAACAAAAAATACTTAAGTCCACGGAAATTTACCTGATATAGATGGCTTCTCCTCATAAAAGTCCTTAGTAAACGGCTCATAATCGATCGTGCTATGATCCAGAGCTGGAATTGGCTCAATCTTTTTCCTATCGACGACCACCGGATTGTCATCGGAATCGTAATCGAGCATCCCCGCATCCACTGCCTTCGCCGCCGCATAAACCTCTTCATCTGAATTATAACCCGCGTGTAAAGCATCAGCAGCCAGAGTCAAGCCTAAATCCTTTTTCGCCTTCAAGAAGCTCTCCATAGGATCATCATCTTCGTCATCCCTATACTTCTCCGCTTTCTCCTTCGGCTTCGGCGGAGGAGCGGCCTTCATCTCCTGCTGTATTCCCTCCATGAACGCATCTAGAGGGTCAATTTCATCATCTTCAACCGCATCAACTTTAGCACCATCAGCTGAGATGTCCTTAGCATTATCGTTATCGTCGTAATCGATGTTGTCAAGATCGGTGTCCTCGTAGTTGTCATGGCCGTGACGGGAGGAAGGAGGGACGTAGAGCCGCTGCGGAGCTTGGGAGCGCTCGAAGTTGTAAGTTGTTTGGCGGTTTATACCGAACCCTTCGAATCCGAATTTGCGCTTCGACATGTTTTCGATTTTCGAAACGATTGTTAAAGTGAAAAATTGAAGAAAAACCCTAGATTAACATGCGAAAAGCAGGGTTTGAATATGTATATCTGAAGCCCTGATTACAGATGTTGAACGACAATCCAGTTTGAAGCTGGAAGAGGAACCTGGAGGTTGGAGTTGCTAGGGCACTGTTCTTGTTGCCGGACCCAATCGAATCGCGATTAACTTGGGTCGGCTTAGGTTCATTTGGGCTTATTTATGGGTCACTCATTATTTTTTTTAAATATTGCAAGTATAACTTGGTTTAAATGATGAGCGATTATGATTTAACTTTTTTCCGGTTTTTTTTCAAGTTTTTGTCGATAAAATTTGTGGGATACTTGTCTCGTAATTTCAACTCGAGCATAGTTGAGGCCGAAGGTCTCCTAAAAGGAGTTCTTTTTAAAGATGGAACCATTTCAATTAGACATTTTTTTATTATTATGACTCTTTAAGTTTTAATGTTAAACAAAAGGCTTAATGCATCAGCGGTTCTGTTAACTTGTCCGATTCTATATGTTCTGAACTTTAAAAAAGTCACCATAGCCCATTAACTTTCAGAAAGTACAGTAACTAGTTTGTTATTTGAATGACATATGTTAATTGATTTTCCTTTTCAAATACGTCATTCTTCTAATTTTATTTCTCTTAACCATAAACTAGCATGTGATGTTCATGAAAAAATCCGTGCATTTTTTTAAAGGTTATAATCCGGATGGACCTTTTCACTGTTCATGGAAAAGTAGACGGAATGAGACGATTTAAAGAAACATAGTGATGCTTTTCACCAAAACAAAATATATATAAATTGTATGATAAATTCATTTAAAAAAACAACACGGCTTTTTATGAGTTTTTTAAAGTACGGTGATCTCGTATTTTTTTTGCTCGAACTAATTTCTGTTGCGAAAATTCTTAAGGGGTTAAAAACCAGGCATATGTTGATAGATTTACATTGATGCACAATTAGCCGAATTCGGCTAGTTGTGGTAGGTCACTTGGTGTAATTTTAATGTCAAACAAAATGTTTTTTTGAAAATGTTAATAATTAGAATAAGACATGCATGCAAGAATAATACTAAAAAGTAATGTACTATTAGGAATGAATCTCCCTCCTTAAGAATTTATTGGGCTTGTATATATAAAAAGGGCTCTGAAGGTCTTAACTCGAATGACAGATTTTAAAGTCGTAGGGTTGGCCGTGAATGACGCCAAAGCGAATAATATCATACAAGTTATTTATAACACGTTATCAGCACGACACAATCGCTCTCTAAGGATCCAATGGTCTTATATATAAATAGGTCCTAAAAGCCTTAACTCGAATGATGCATTTTAAAGTCGTGAGGTTGGCCGTGAACGGCGCCAAACCGGATAATATCATTCAAGCTTATGTCCGACTATGAAGAAAAACTTTACATGAGATGCATTAAAACTACCACGAGTTTATGAAAGATGCAAATAATACAAAACACAATAACAAAAACGTCAAAATTATATAGCAAAGGTGTAATAGTTAAATTAGTTCATCACTGGAGAAACGTCGTTATTTCTAATACGATCATTTGGAAAATAACAATTTGAAAATACGTATTTAGAAAGATAAAAAAGGTGAAATTAAAACGTTATAAAGTAGCATGTACAAATTAAACAAAATAAAGTATAATTCGAGTTAAAATACCAAAAAATGATAGATAAAAATGACATGTAAAAATACAAAAAAAAAAAGTTAAAAAAAATGTGAGAAATTAGAGCTAGCTTTGTTTTCACAAATTTTTAAAAGTTGTGTTCCCGTAAAACTCATCTCATAAACATTCTCGGGACAAAAGTTTTTGGCTCTATGTAAGACAACATTTTTTCATAAAAAAAAAAACCAACCATTGACATTACACTTTATTACAGTCTGTATGGACTTTAAGGACAAAATTGAGCCTAAGGCTGGTCCTCCTCGACCCATAACCAAAATCGATGCTTTATCTAAAAAAATTGGGGAAAAGCATATAACTTTATTACGTAAATGTCTTTAAAAAGTGTGTAATCAATACAAAATATATATTTGATAAATTAATAATCAAAATATACTCCTATATAAATTAGTAAATTAAGAAAGATTGTGGCTCATTTAAACATAATTCACTCTCGTTTTCTCTCAACAGAGATCGTTGTTCGTGAATATTGCTTCATTCTTGCATTTTTTCTTCTTAAATCATTTATTCATTACCGACTTCCTTCTGTAATTTCTCTTTTGTGATTGGTGATCTATGATTTTGCGTTTTTTTTATCTTAACAATCATAAAATCAAATCGATTTATTGGATGATAACATATTTATTGTTTGCTCTTATGCATCTGTAGTAGATTTATAACAGATTTGTACCAGATTTATATTTGTTACAAATCTAATATAAATGTGTTATATATCTGTTATAAACGTAAAATAAATTTGTATGTCTGCCACAAATATGATAAAATGTCTAACACAAGTGTTTGATGATTATATAACAGATTTATAACAATATTGCATCAGATAGGAATATGAATGAAGTATTTCTTTGTATCTGTTACATATCTAATATATATCTGTTATATATCTGCTACAAGTATGATAGACGTCTAATACAAATGTTTGATGAATATATAACAGACTTATAACAGTATTGTATTAGATAGAAATATGAGTGAAGTGTTTCTTGGTATCTGTTACATATATACTACATATCTATTATATATCTAATACATATTTGATACATCTGTTATATATCTGCTACAAGCATGATAAATGTCTAATACTAGTGTTTGATGAATATATGACAAATTTATAACAGTATTGTATCGGATAGGAATATGAATGAAGTATTTCTTTGTATGTATTACATATCTAATACATATCTGTTACATATCTGTTATATATCTGCTACAAGCATGATAAATGTCTAATAGAAGTGTTTGATGAATATATAACAGATCTATAACAGTATTGTATCAGATAGGAATGTGAATGGAGCTGCTATGAGTCTAATACAAGTGTTTGATGAATATATAATAGAAATATAACAGTTTTGTATTTAATACAATTCTGTTATAATGAAAAAGCGTATAAAAGTAAGTAATAAAGTGAATATGGCATAAAGAAGTTACGGAAAGCGTATTTTGGTTAATTAAAAACTTAATAGCTTTAGGTAATTAATCTAAAGTTTGCAAGAAATTATTTTTCCCAAATGAGGCATAACTGACGATTTCCCTAAAAAAATTTGGGAATTTATTACAAGGGTCCGATTATATTAACACAAGGCAAACTAACACAATTAACACAATACTTAATTTTTAACCTAATTTTATTTTTATTCTTTCACTCAAGTTTTAACTCACAAAAATCCATTAACCCCTAATTTTCCGATCTGTCGTTTTGCGTTTTTCTTCCCTTCTTCTTTTCGATTTCTATTTCATCATTTACTATTGATCGTCGATTTTATTCTCTTCTCTTCGTCGATTTTCTTCTCTTCCTATTATGATTTGTTGTATATCACACCATTCATTCCAATGAGAAAAAATTTTCATATTTTTCTTAGCATAGAACATTTGTAAATACACTTACTAATAGCAGTAACAATAAAGATAATCAAATGGATGATAGATAATTCAGTGTAGCTAATTTATGGGTTCAAGTCTCAAAGATTGGCTTCGAAAATTTAATTCTCCTAAATTTTGGTTATTAACTAACCCCTATAAATTAGTGTGTAATGAATATAAATGTTGGACAATTAATAACAAAAACATATAATATATTAGGTTAAAAATTAAGTATTGAGTTAATTGTATTAGTTTGACTTGTGTTAATGTAGTCGGACCCAATCTAAAAAGGACCCAAAAAAGATGAAGGGCTAGTTTGAGATTGCTTTTTCAGGCTGCTTATTTTGAAGGATTAAAGAATTTTTTAAGGGAATTTTTGAAACTATTTATAAATTTAGGGTAGTTTTGAAACTAATGAAGAGTTTGGGGTGTTTTTTTTTATCCGACTTTCAAAAGATCGGACAAACTAATTTTTTAAGTCTATCCGACTTTTAAAAAATCGAATAACTCCAGTCAAGGATAGAATCTATCCGACTTTTATAAAGTCGGATAGATTCTTAAAGTAAAAAAAAACAAACCATCATTTTCATTAATATTTTACTAATATTTATAATTTGTTGTATATATTTATGACTTTGTTAACATTAATCTTAGTGTTTACAACAATCGTATATAGAAAATTTTATTATTCATCTCAACTCATCTTCCTTTTCGATAGATAATTATAATCAATTTAGTTCAATCCTTTACTAAATTATGTAATTATTTAATTTTTGGATCTAATAAAAATTCAATTCCCTTATTTATATTTTTTTTAAAAACACCTTATTTATATTATTTGATTTTTTTTTCATTTTTCTAACTTTATTATTATTTTGTCTTATCTTTTTTTATTTGTGTTTTTCTTGTTACGTTGATGAAGAGTTTGGGGTGTTTTTTTTTCATCCGACTTTATATATCGTATAGACCGACTTTATAAAAGTCGGATACCAAAAAATTATTCAGCTGTTCCCTTTTTGCCTGTAGAATGGTTTGCTTTTTTTTTTTTACTTTAATAATCTATCCGACTTTTACAAAGTCGAATAGATTCTATCTGACTTTGTAAAAGTCGGATAGCTTCTATCCGCTTTGACTGGAGTTATCCGATTTTTTAAAAGTCGGATAGACTTAAAAAATTAGCTTGTCCGATCTTTTGAAAGTCGGATGAAAAAAAACACCCCAAACTCTTCATTAGTTTTAAAACCACCCTAAATTTATAAATAGTTTCAGAAATTCCCTTAAAAAATTCTTTAATCCTATTTTGAAAGCTTCACTTTCAAGCTTTTTCTATAAGCAACAGATTTAATTTTAGAAAAAACAAATCATACATTTCCTAATTAATTTGGCCATGTTCTTTTAGACTACTATTCAATGTAGTTCAGTTCAGTCCAGTTCAGTTCAGCTATGCATAGTTATAAATTTATACTAAAATAAGTTCAGTTCAACTTTCAAAACTAAATTTATGGTTCTATTAAAAATTTATGGGAGCAACTTATTAAGATAACAACTTAAAAAATAATACTATTTAGCAACGGCTTTATGAATATCACTAATCAAGGTTATAACTTATAACTTAAAGGCAAATTTGAAATTATTTTGTTTATTATACAAAAATTGAATATCACTAATTTTTTATTATATCAGCATCCCACTAGATATATATCAGATTCTGTTGAATTAAAAAGTAGATTTTCGATTTTTACCAGGTATGTCCCAGGTAGTTATCAGATATCAAATAGCTGAATTTTTTTTTTCAAAAAAGTATATCAAAATGGATGATATTTTAGAGATAAAAATGAGACTAGCAAAAAACTCTAGAGTGACGTGTTAAAAAAAATGAACGATTTAAAAGATAATGTTAAAATAAGATGAAAAAAATATAAATAGTATCATGGACAATGCATGAACAGTGCTGAAACGTATTCCTTAATAAAAAAATTTAAAATTAATTAAAGAGTATAAAATCTAAATATAAAGTTAAAGTTGTAAAAATAAAACTTAATTAATATATTTTTTGAAAATTTCCGTAAATAAAAGAAGTGAACGTATATTATAACATGTTAAATGAACGAAAATAATGAATAAATAAAACAAGAGAGTGACAGGGGTGAAGGATGTCACGTAGGATGAATTATGTGACCAAAAGTAAGAGCCGTCACTAGTCCATTGATATATGATTACATTTAAAATAATAAAATATATAATAGATAACACGTATGTATGTATGTATGTATGTTGCCAACTTCTTACGCATTTAATTGAATGCGTCATAGTCAAGTAACTGGAAATACCTCCCAACGCCATTTCCATAATACCTCATTACACTGTTAATGGGCCCTCTTATTTATTCATTTCGCCGTTCAACTTGTTCTAAAATTTATTGCAAATAAGAGGGTTGAAATATTTGAATTAAGTTTACTCATCTCCTCTGAATTATAGTTCAATCCACTTAATATAATTTAATTTAGTTATAGGTAATTATAAATTTATATTAAAATAAGTTCAGTTTAGTTTATAAAATTACAGTCGAAAAGAACAGTACTCTAGTCATATTTAAAAATTTTCATCACAAAAGGTTTAGTCTAGTGATTGAACCGTGAAGCTGTGATCCTAGAGGTAGCAGGTTCGAGTCTACACTCAAATGCAGTAGAATAAAATTTCCCATTGTAAACAATTTTTTTAAAAAAAATTATATTTAACGAGGTCAATCAAGTCTCCTTTTACGATTCATTACTGCCAAAATTATATTTGTTTCGGTAAGACAAAACAAAAGCTTTATCTGTTAATATATTTACGATTATCATTTTTATGAAGCAATTATCGTTTTGTTCTTTGCGTTATTGAACACAGTAATAAAAAAAACAAAATAATGTGTAAATTCAGACATTGATACCTACATTATTACGTGCAAATTATTATAATTCAAATTAACTCAATTAATATTAGAAAGTGAAATATGAAAGAAAAAAAATAAAATGGGATGAAGAAATTGACGCGTGAATGAATAAAGTAAAAGCTTGTAATTCACTTTTACAGAACGTGAAAAAAATATAATAAAATATTACGTTTGACGATCTACAGTTAAACTTGACTAAACAACGATCGAATCTATTCACTTGGGCGTTCGTTGAGTTGAAATTAGGCAAAAAAAGTCCACTTTTGTTACCGTTAATTTGTTGTTTTCCGTTAACGGCACACGTTAAGGCCTTAGTTAAAGCTACTGGCCCATCTTCTTCCTCTTGCTTTTCTTCATCCATCTGATTGGAAAGCACAAAACTTAAAGAAATAATAAAACTAAAAACCTAGAAAAAGCCAAAAGCTTCTTCGGTACTGATGACAGAGTGCAACTAACGATATCTCCACCCACAGTAATCAACACAATCTTCTTTCTCTTCTTCGTTTCAAGTTCAACTCGCTTATGGAACTTTTTTTACTCAGTTTTCAGTTCCTGTTTTCGGTTTTTTGGGGGATTTTTCTGCTCTTGGATCGTCTTTCATTTGCTTCAGCAGTGGTTTCCTGCTTCTAGTGGTGTGATGTGCTTTGGATTCTTATGCTCATTTTCAGCTGTGATCTCCCCGTCGATTTGTTTGTAACTTTTGGATCTAACGGTAGTTTTGTTCTTATCAGTGGCGTCGGTGATGTCGGTGCTTCCAGTTGCCAATTTTGCTGGTAATTTTAATTTTCTTCGCTATCTGTTTTTGGTGGTAGTTGAAGTTGAAATTGAGTGAGAGGTAGTTTATTCAAGTGAGGTAAACTGAGAATAGAAACTATAACTGCTGCAATTGGAATGCTTAGTTAAGCTGAAGATTTCATATGTTTAATGTACTTAAATTTCAAAAAAACTTGGAAAGTCGGACTTGCTTGTTGAGGGATTCTTCCTTTCCTACGACTAGCAGCAGCACCGAAATTTAAAGGAACTTTGAAAATTTCCTGCATTTCAATAGTTTGAATTATAAGGTCTAGATTTGCTAATAATATTTGTAGTTGATGATAGTTGTGACCTTGTAGGTTTATGGAGATATGCATGTAAATTGTTTTATGGTGATTTTCTATGTTAACAGCCGATTGAGTACAAGAAAGAACCAAGTTTGTGTCATATTATTTCATGTCTTTGTTGTATTTTTACTCTATGTGCAGAAGTACCAAAAAAGTTCCATGCTCTGTCGCTACAGCTATTGGTTATTTTATGTTATGTAATTTTCATGAACAAGGCTGAATGGGTGGATAATAGACTTATTGAAGCACCAATAGCTCCAAGTAGTGCTCCGCTGGCTACACCAGCTATTCCCGATCTTCCCTTGCCAGCCGATTTGCCATCATTTCATAAACCACGCAGGAAGCAATTGTCACCACTTGCAGAACCTGCTCAACCGCCTAATTATGGCCCACTTAGAACTTCTACTCACCCTCCTTCTGGTTCACATTTCTCAAAACCATCAACCAAGAAGCACATGTTTGTGCCCCCTGGTGTTGGATTGGTAGATTTTGCACCCACACAATCCAGCAGCCGAGAAAATGCCTCTGGTTTAGCTCAGCCGCCATTGGCCCCTACTATCTCTGGTAAGACATTGTATTCTAGTTTATATGTGTGTGTGTGTGTGTGCGTGCATGTATTTGAATTTTTCTTCACAAGCTATTTAGCTATAACAGATAAAGTGGAACCTCTTTTCTATTGATTTGTTACCTCCTATGCGATATACTAACCAAGGGCTTGAGAATGGATTGATTTATAAGTTATAACTCTAAATGCTAAGTTCGAATATGTGATTTTGCGCTCTGCCTGACTCTAGCATTGTTTCCCATGTATTATTTCAGATTGCTGCAAACCTGAGATGGTGTTGAAAAGAGGGAGCCGTGGTTGCCATTGTGTATATCCAATAAAGCTTGATCTCCTGCTATTGAATGTCTCACAAAATCCTAACTGGAGTTCATTTCTACAAGAACTAGCATCCCAGCTTGGTTTGCTAGCTTCTCAAATCGAGCTTATAAACTTTTATGTACTCAGTTTATCAAGATTAAATATTTCAATGGATATTACTCCTCATACAGGAGTCAGCTTCTCTTCTAGTGACGTATCGTCAATTAACTCATCTCTTGCATTGCATAAGGTTCATTTTGACTCTACTCTCCTGGGAGATTACAAACTCCTTAATTTAACTTGGTTTGAACCTCCGACACCTTCCCCAGGTAAATCAAGTTTTGTTCTGGGACTTCTTTTGTATGAACTGCATTTTGCAATCATTGATGTGGTTTTCTTGATCTAATGCAGTTTAGCTGAGCTAGTTTTTTTCTTGATTGCATTAATATTGATGTCATTTTGTATTGCAGGTTTATTGATACATGGTATCTCTCTTTTGTGCATTTGGGCCTCTTTTTGTTTTTTGTACATGTGTGGTTTTTGGTCAATAGGGGCAGTTACATGTTGCCTTGCGTTATGAGAGAGAACTATGCCTATTGAGTGCATATATATATGATGGTCAAACTTCTAGTAACCGATCAGGAAATATATTTGTGCATGCACGTGTATGTGGGTATTGCTATGAATTAGGGTATTTCAGCGATATATTGGTTCTCTTAAGCTGACATACAGGATTACATTGACCTCAAAATGAGTTTCAGAAACTAGACCAATCTTTCACTATATTGGGAAATTATTGTTCTTTCAAAGGCAATCCGTAACCTTGCTATCCTGATTGAACAAAAATCATAGTGGTGATGGTCATTCAAGAAAATACTAATGATAATGGTAAATAAATGTATAGATCAACGAGATAAAGAAAGAACAGCTGACCTCTTGCTGTTCATTTACTTGGTTTAAGATAGCCATATAGAGAGAGCTGATAATATGTTCATGTATATCCATTTCTTTTATTATGAATACCATTATTGTAATAAAATCCCATTGTGTGTATTAACCAATTGGTTGCATATTATGATGAAATTGTTTGTTTTCCATTAACAGTTTTTTCTTGTCACTTTCAGCTCCTATTGTTGCTTCACCTCCTGTGGAAGCACCAGGACATCAAACTGCAACTGCCTCTCCAGTCGGCCCTTCAAACAAGGGCAACCGTTCAAATCTGATTCTTATAATTAGTATTGGTGCTGGCATTGTAATCATTGCTATAATATTTATGCTTGCAATCTGCTCTTGTGCATTCCGTGAAGGGAAGCCCAAAGGAACCTCCAAAGAAATTGGTATGAACCTTAAATTAAGACTTATTTGAAATTTGAAGCTTTATAATGCTATCGTTTTTACTGCGGTACAAAAAAATATCATCAGCAAATGAAAACCAATAGTCGTCTTTCAGCAATACATGTTAAGCTTTCATGCACTACGACAAATTATCCAGATTACCGTAATTGTCAGTTAAAGCATATCCAATAGAAGTCAATGTTACACTGGTTTTATTAGAAGAGTCGATGAGACAATTCGGTTTTGGATTCTTTTCTTAGTTCTTTGGTTTAGTTAAAACTTCCCAATGTCCGTCTCCTGCCTAAGAATGAGAGTAAAAGCTTGATTTAACAGTTGGAACTAATGATGGTTGATTTCACATGAGATTTTGATGTGCATAATGTTCTATGCAATATTTTATGATATTGCTGGTTGCAAAAGTTTAGCTTGTTGCACCCTTTGAATCAAAAGATGTTCTTATTGCAGATACTTTAATATTTCTGTTTTCATATACCCGTATTTCATCTATTTATTGATTTTATTATTCTCAGTGAAAACCAGGACTATGGATGCAGTCCCTGCTGGAGGATCTCTTCCACATCCTTCAAGTACACGGTTTCTTGCCTATGAAGAGCTTAAAGAAGCAACAAACAACTTCGAGCCTGGAAGCATTCTTGGAGAGGGTGGATTTGGTAGAGTTTTCAAGGGTGTCTTAAGTGATGGTACAGCTGTAGCAATTAAGAGACTCACTAGCGGAGGACAACAAGGGGACAAAGAGTTCCTAGTTGAGGTTGAGATGCTCAGCCGATTACATCACCGTAATCTTGTCAAACTAGTGGGATATTATACCAACCGGGACTCTTCACAAAATCTGTTGTGTTATGAACTTGTACCAAATGGAAGTTTAGAGGCCTGGTTACATGGTAATGTCCTATTTTAAAGGGTCATTTTATGTTAACTCATGAAATAGGTCCAGACTACGCATAATAGTATGAATTATTGACTTCCTTTTTTGCCTCAGGTCCTCTAGGGGTTAATTGTCCTTTGGATTGGGATATCAGAATGAAGATTGCTCTTGATGCAGCAAGAGGACTTGCGTACCTACACGAGGACTCGCAGCCATGTGTTATTCACAGAGATTTCAAAGCATCCAATATATTGCTTGAGAACAACTTTGATGCTAAAGTTGCTGATTTTGGACTTGCCAAACAGGCACCTGAAGGCAGAGCAAATTATCTTTCTACTCGTGTCATGGGTACATTTGGGTTAGTTTCAGTAACTCACTCACTCACTCTTTTTCGTTTTTTTTGTTGTTGGTATATTATGACATATGAGATAAATAAATGACATTGATTTTTCAGTTATGTAGCTCCAGAATATGCTATGACCGGACATCTATTAGTAAAAAGTGATGTTTATAGCTATGGAGTTGTCCTCCTTGAGCTGCTGACTGGAAGAAAACCTGTGGACATGTCACAACCGTCAGGACAGGAAAACCTCGTCACTTGGGTTAGTACTTCGTGCGCCTTTCTTACTTCCCTTTTTTTGTAAGGCCAAATACATCAACAACTCCTCCGAGTTGGCACATTCCACCCACTGCCCCCTGAACTTGAAAAGTGTCCATGTAGCTCCCTCAACTTGGCAAAAATGCACCAGTTTGCCCCTGACATGAATGCCACATGTCAGTTTCAGAAAATGACATCTTTGAAAGTCAAACCAACCAGAAGCTGACTCATGGCGCTAATGGGTAAAATTGTGCTCTTTTGGAAAGTTAAGGAGCCAGGGGGATCTTTTCATAGTTCAGGGGGCAATGTGGAACGTGCCAACTTGGAGGAGCTGCTGATGTATTTGGCCTTTTTGTAATTATAAAGACGTTACTCAGCCAGTTTCGACAATTGGGTTGCGTTAATTTCAGGCTAGGCCGATTCTTAGGGATAAAGAACGACTCGAAGAGCTTGCTGATCCAAGGATAGGGGGGAAATTTCCCAAGGAAGATTTTGTTCGGGTTTGCACCATTGCAGCAGCTTGTGTTGCCCCAGAGGCAAACCAACGACCCACCATGGGTGAAGTTGTTCAGTCTCTAAAAATGGTACAACGAGTCACAGAATATCAGGATCATCACATGTCAACATCGAATGCCCGGCCAAACATGAGACAATCATCTACTACCTTTGAGTCTGATGGGACTTCTTCGATATTCTCCTCAGGTCCGTACTCTGGTTTAAGTGCTTTTGATAATGAAAACCTTTCTAGGACAGCAATTTTCTCCGAAGATCTTCACGAGGGACGATGACTGGTTTCGAAAATAGTCAAATTGGAGTCAAACCGATAAAATGAATACGGTGTGGTATGTGTAGGAATTCTTTCAGGAAAGAGTCATAGTTGTGATGGGATTGGATTTTCGTTTTGTTGTACCATGTTGAATATACCACTGTGAAGTTTTCCGGGATGCAGTGGTTCGTTTTTGTGTACATGGTTGACGGAATTTTGTATATAAACTATTTGTAGCTCTGTTTTGTTTCATTGGATTGTATTTAACTTTTTCTGGGGGTTAGTTAGTCAGTGTTCTGAGTTCTTGTAATTCTTCATTGGAATCCTGTATTTCTGAGGCCTTTCGGATCATGTCCACCCGACTTTCTTGTTGTTTCTATGTTACCATTTGAAGTTACTTAAAAAAAAGAACATTTTATCAGAACTCTAATTTAGAAACTAGTAATAATGTGGCTAGTTGAACCCCAAAGGTCGAAAGTTCAATCCTTGGAAAAAGCACTCATTGAGAGACCTTTGGCCTTAACCATATCCGAGTTTAAATTTTGAGAACAATTATTCCATAATTATTTTTGTCAAAAAAAAAGGAACTAGTAATAATGCATTCAGTTTGCCTTACTCATATAACATGTCTACCATTTGAAGTTACCGAAAAAAATAAAACATTTTTACCTGTCATTGGGGAGAGATCAGAACTTTAATTTAGAAACCGGTAATAATGCATTCAGTTTGCCTTACTCGGCCAACATTTAACAGTATTAGAATACAGTTAATGACATTGTAACTAACCATTTATTTCTCATAGCTCATTAGTCCCAAAAACTCACCATAGTTTGATGTTGCGTTTGCTAGATAGAAATGACTAAAAATAAGATAAAGTTAACGTGTAATTCAGTTGAATATCAAGAATAGTATACTAAAACTAAGGAGTAGTTAGTTTAAATTTTTTTGGCGGATGTTAAGTTATTTGGCTTTTCACCACCATTGGATCACTGATCCATTAGTAATAATTACAAAGTAAGAAAAAAAAGTCAAGCCATAGTAGAAAATCCCAATTTTTTTCAATTGTTTTTTTAAATCACAAACTAAAGCAAAACCAGGAATTTCTTAAAATTATTTCCACTTTAGGTTTTAAGCCATTACGATTCAAGAGATGAAGTCTTGTAAAAGATAGAACTTGTAAGAGCAAATCCAACCATTCTCTATTTTAGGGTAATGGATACAGAGAATGGTTGATTGAATCCAACAATTCTCTATATGATATATCTCTAAAATAGGATTTCCGGAACCCTATTTTAGAGGATGAATATTAAATTATTATTTATTTTTACTTTTTATTTTTTTAATTATTTTATTGATTAATTAGAATAAAAATAATGTAAAAAAATTAATAAAATATTATTATTTTTAGGAAATGCAATATAAAGAATGAAAAAGGGAAAAGATGATTGTAATAAAAATATTTTAAATCTTATAAAATAGAGTATAAAGAATGAAAATTAGAGTATATAATTTGACTTAAGTTAAGCTGCTTCCTTGTTGCGAAAAGTAGCACTTGATTTATGGGAAATCTAGCTAAATGTTCTACGTAACTAAATTATATTTGTGCCAAACTTAAAACAAATATAACAGAAAGCTAATTTCAACTTTCAAATTCTTACCTTTTTTGTTTTTCTGTCGCACTTATTACTGTAGTGGATGAGTCTTTTAATAAGGATTTTTTTTATTGACTAGGACTAGGACTCGAACTCGAGACCTTACTTAAGCAATACCAAATCGCTTACTATTTGGACCAATCCTTATTAGTACTCTCAAATTCTTACTTACCCCATCCATCAAATTGCCACAAATTAACTTGCATACGGGTATCAATCTGATGCCATTTTAATTTTTTTTATCCAATCGTTTATTTTTTTGACACGACGTTTTAAAAATTTTTTACTGTCTTTTTTAATAAATGAAACGACATCCATTGTGATATTTTTTTATATTTTTTTATCTGTTATAAGTCTATTACATACCTATTATAAGTTTGTTACATATTTATTATAAATCTGTTATATATCTGTTATAAGCATGATTTTAAAAACTGAATCAGATCGGGTTCAACCAGAATCAGCCACTTATTTGGTAGGTTTTCAAACGAATTTTGATATATTAGATTTATAGTAGGATTTTATCAAATCAGCAAACTACAAATCATATCAATTGCATAAAACAAGCATAGTCATATAATAAATATATGTTAGGATTATTGTATTTTGTAGCATAATGATTCCGGAGGCATAAATCTAAAGATTGAAAAAACAAAACACAATTTTCAAGCCAAAATGAGTTGATATATTAAACTTATAGTAAGATTATATCAGATCAGCAGACTACAAATAATATCAATTACACAAAAGAAGTAAAGTAATACAATAAATATATGTTAGATGTGTTGGATTTTATAGTATAATTATTTCATGCGTAACTATAAAAATTGAAACAAGAAAACATAATTTTTAAGTAAAAATGAGTTGATATATTATATTTATAATAGGATTATATGTGATAGGGCAGACTACAAAATCTTTAGTTCAAGAAAAAGTTGCAAAAGCATGTCCAAACTTGAACCAAAACATCAATGTCATCCATTCTTCTAATTCGAAATTAAAAAAGTAAAATAAAAACACAACAGAGAAAGCGAGAAAAGGGAAAGATGTTTGGTTGAGGTTCAAATCAAAAATTGATTACAATAACCTTTTTCGGCAAAAGACACGATGAACGGTATTGAAAACGAAGAATAAAATCACAAAAACAGAAACACGTTAAGAAACGAGAGACATTAGTATACAACAAAATTTCCAAAAAAATGAAACAGATCGATAGAACAGAGAGAAGTGTGTAAAGAACCTGTGAAAGTTAGTTGCTAATTACAAACTAAAGTAAACTGACAAAACGATTAGACGCGGAAATCCTATTCCGTGAAATAGAAATAGAAATGTATAGAAAGATGTCAAATATAATAGATTATTCATCTGAAATCCATCGACACACGGAAAAGCTTTTCCTAGTTTATATGCATCTCACGGAAAAACTATTCCTTTTTAAAAAAGAATAACTTTTCCGTGAGATGCATATAAACTAGGAAAAGCTTTTCCGTATGTCAATGGATTCTAGATAAATAATCTATTATGTTTGATATCTTTCCATTTATTTCTATTTCTATTCGACGAAATAAAATTTTCATATGAACCAAACGCGGCCCAAATAATTTGCAAACCAAGCTCTCATGATTGAAAATTTCCCCTGATTTATTGAACTACAGAGACTTTAAAGTTGATATATACAAGCCTAACGCAATTCAATATTAAAATCTTTCCAATAATCGTCAAGAGACTTTAACTTTTAGGTGGCGTTTGGTTTTTCGTGGAATAGAAGAAAAATCAATGATAAAATGTTAAATACGACACATAACTCTGTCATGGGAAGGAATAACTTTTCTTAGTTATTATAGGATTCATGGAATAGCTATTCCTTGATTTAAAAAAGGAATAGCTATTCAGTGATTCTTATAATAACTAGAAAAAGTTATTCCCTCCGATAACGCAGACTCTACCATAGTTTGTATTAAAGCTCAATATATAAACTTCACTTGTATATTTATCTTTACACTTGTTTATTTTTTATGTGAGATTCTCCTACACTCTCCATTCTTTGGCCTATTTCTCCAAGGTCCGAGGTTATAAAAGAGTATAGTCTTCTCTTCTAGTCTAAATTATACTAGGACTTTTAAATATGCACTCATGATCTTCTAGGTTGTCGTCATTCTTCTGCTCTAATACCATGTAGAGAATCTGTAAGCCTCGAGATTGTTAGGCTTAATAGAATTAGTGAGTACGCAATTGAGGTTGTATCCATCTAACACAAAACTAATTGGCATGTATTAAAACTCATTTTACTCCACTTATATACCACATGTTGTATGTTGGAAAACAATGATCCGGAAGAACTAATTCAAAGATATATCCGAATCAGGTTTGAAGAAAACAAAAAACACAAAAGTCCAAGACAAGTCATCCGGACACATATTGAAAACTTCAAACACCTAAGTCCATATTGAAAGCATCCGGTTAGAGTTTGGAAAGGAAACAAACTTCTAACCCCTCAAAGACAACATCTGGAGAAAGACTGATTAAAGAGCATTCGGATAAGTTGAGTCTGAAGACATCCGGAAGACTCAATTTTCAAGACTACGGAAAATTATTTGAAAAATACAATTCCCTCCATTTTGGTCTAAAGTCAAAGTTCCTTTTGCCTTGAAGAATGAAAAAGTGACAGCTTGCACGCATTTCACAAAAGGACAAATATCTGACTTGGAAAGTGAAAAAGGCAACCACCTTTTTAACCTAGACCAATTGTAAGGCGAGTGGAGCTCACTCAACTGACAAAGCACGCATAAAATTTGGTAGTGCACAAAAAGCCAAACAAATGACTACTGATAGCTTTTTGCACCAATCCCAAAAATTCAAACGGTTCAAATTATGTCTCCAATAGATTGATCAATGGCTCCGAATGCACCACATCATACTTGATCAATGGTCAAGATTCAAGATCAATCTCAATGGTACACAACGACTACATTTATGATCAAAGCCTATAAAAGTAGGTCTTCACACATTGAGCTGGTGCTAGTTGATTTCACAAGAAGCTATTACAAAGAGAATTCAAGCTAATTCAATCAATGAACAAAATCCCTCCAAGAACTAGAAAAACTCCAAATCTGTTTTGTAAAAATTCTCAAGTGTGTTATAAACTTGAAGAATTCAAAAAGTAAACCCTTGATAAAACCAGTTGTAATATCTAATACTTAGGTAAGTATTGAGATTGGAACTCAGCTTATAGTTGGTGCTTTAAGTGGTATATCCCTATAGGACTCAGCTTAGACTTGCATAGTTTAAGTGGTATATCTTACTAAAGATAAAGGATCAGCTAGGAGTTGGTGCTTCTAGTGGTATATCCTACTTCTAGAGAAGTTTCCAGAGATGAGCTCGAGAGGACTTAGCTAAGGTTGGTGCCATAGTGGTACATCCTACTCCCGGAAGGATTCATCCAGAGTGAAGAACTTGGTGGTATATCCTGTTGTCCGAAGAAAAACTGTAAGGCTTGATTCCTACTAGTTGAAAAGGAATCCACTAGTAGACAAAGCTCGGAGTAAGGAAACTCCAGGGACTGGAGTAGGCGGGGCCTAACTAGGATAAAATCACTATGATTGATTTCCTTTAATCATTTACCTTATTGCACTTTATTTCATATTTGCATCATACGAATCCATTGCATTCAGAACATATCAAACACGCTATATAAGACTATTTAAAGTTTGTAAATTCCGTAAAAAGTATCATTCACCCCCTTCTAACCTTATATATATGTGTACAGGGACCAACAAGTGGTATCAGAGCCAGGTTCTCACAACTACAGATCTAACAATCTCGAGCTAAAGGTCCATATATTGATTTAAGAATCAAAATAAGTTCTAATAACTCACAGCTTCTTCTGGAGGGTATGTCTATTACCCATCCTCCACTCTTCGCCGGTGAACACTACACGTTCTAGAAAAACCGGATGAAGAATTTCATTCACGCATAAAGCATGATAGCATGGATGGCCATCAAAGATGGTTCATATGTTCCTACTTATGAAGTAGAGGGTATTACTACCCAAAAGCCATCAAATCAATGGGATGATAATGATTATAAGAAGCTGCATGAAAAAGCAAATGCTATTAACATGCTTTATTGTGCTCTTAGTGCATCAAAATTCAATAGGATATCTGGATTTGAGACTGCACTAGAGATTTGGCAAAAACTCGAAGTGACCTATAAAGGAACAAATAAGGTCAAAGAAGCAAGAATCGATCTTCTACAACAAAAGCTGGAATCTTTCAAAATGGAGCCTAAAGAATCTATCAATAGCATGAATACTAGATACACCATTCTAGTAAATGAGATGAAAAGGCTTGGAAAGGAGATCACAAAAGTGGATATGGTGAAGAAAGTTCTCCGGAGTCTCACCAAGGAATAGGACAACAAACAGACTGCCATTGAGGAAGCTCATGACTTAAACTTCTATAGTTATGATGAACTCGTTGGTAATATTCTAACTCAAGAGTTATCCTTGGAGAGATATAGCCAATAAGAGAAGAATCCTGAAGAAAAGAAGAAAGCAATCGCACTCAAGGCAGACTCCTCCGGATCAACCTCCTCCAGAATAGAGAAGCATTTAAAGGAATCTCACTACAATAAAGAACAAATGGCTATGCTAGCCAAATAGTTTAATAGATTCCTTAGAAGAAAACAAAGAAGGAATTCTAGTAGGTATGATTCTAGAAGGATGAAGGAAAGCTCCTCCAGAAAGGACAAGCTAAGAAAAGCTCCGAAAGATAAGAAAGATTGGGAAAAAGAATCAGCCTTTTTTGAATGTGAAGAGAAAGGCCATTTCAGAACCAAATGTCCTAAACTTAAAAGGGATAAGAGATATAAGAAGAACGAAATGATAGCCGCATGGAGCAATAGTGAAGAAAGCAGTAGCTCATCTTCAACAGAAGAAGAAGAAACTGCAAACTGCGCATTTATCCTGGCCTACAAGATGATCAAAGATTTTATACAACACCCAACCTTAGTAAGGAACTTTCACCCAGACCTGACAGAGGGGCACTAATTGATCCGAAAGTAGAGCAATCCGGAAGAAATCCATCAAAATAAGTCATAGAGCAATTTGAAGAATCAGAATCTGAGACAGCAAGCATTGAGGTAAACTCTCTCTAAAATTCTGTATCTAACTTTGATCTTGCTAGAGCTTTAGGGATCGTAATAAAAAATGTGAGAAAGAATACAAAGGCCATCAAAATCCTTTATAAAGATAAGTAGTAGAACTTGCTGAAGCAATGGCACAAGATATCAATCTAATAAGGGCCACAAAGCATATTGATCTTGTTGAAGAAAGCTTCCTAAGAAATCTAGTGCAGATATTGAGCACAAATGTGACTAGGCTAGATAGGGAACTAGCTCTAATGAAGGAGGCATCCGAAAGGAAACCAGAATCTTCAAATCAAAGGAGGAAGTCAGATCTTGCATCTAGAAGGAATTCGGAACCTACAAAACAAAAGAAAATCTGAAAGCAGCCTCAAGCTCAAAAATACAATGCTCCACCAAAACGAAGAACTCAAACTCAGAGATACACAACTGCTCAAAAGGGAAAGGCTAAAGTGAACTATGATGAGCAATCCACTAAGCAAAAGAAAAACTACAGAGCAGAAGTTACCCCTCCAACCAACTACCAGATCCAACTAAACAGTCAAGTCGAGATCTATCTAAAGTAGGATACTATAGAGATTATGGGAAGAAGGATCTCCAAAAGATTAAGGAGAAGCTTAAGCAGAATAAACCAGTCGCTGGATGCAGGTTTTATGGAGCAAATAACCATATGACTAAAATGTGTAAATTTAAAAATGGTTATTATGATATTTATCCTTGGCCTGAAATGGTTGATAACCCGAGAGGACCCAAATCTGATTGGGTACCCAAACCCACTTGATCTGTTTTGCAAGTATGCCTTAGATCCACAGAAGATCAATAAATATGGTATTAATAGTGGATGCTCAAGGCACATGACTGGTGATGAGAAAGACTTTATCACTTTAATCCGGAAGAGAGGTGGAAAAGTAAGCCTTGGAGACTATAAAAAAAGACAGATCATTGATCATGGAACCATTAGATCTAAATTAAAAATAGAAGATTTCTCACTAGTTGATGGACTGGAGTTCAACTTGCTAAGTGTTGCACAACTCTATGACAAAGGGTGGAAAGTCACCTTTGACTCTGGAGGCTGCTCAATCACTAATAGTAAGTCAAATCAAATCATTCTTTATGCACTTAGAGTAAACAATTTCTATTCTACTAATATTACAAATAAGAAAAAGAATATATGCTTGGTGTCTAAAGAAGAAGAATCATGGCTTTGGCACCGGAGGTTGGGACATGCAAGCATGAACCTCCTGTCCAAATTAGCCAAAAAGGAATTGATTGCGGGTTTGCCTAAGGTTGCTTTTGATAAGGATTACATATGCACTGCATGTCAATTAGGTAAATAGTATAGAAAAAGTTTCCCTTCCATCTCCTACATTCCCTCCAAGAGAGTTCTTGAAATCTTGCATATTGATCTCTTTCGTCCAATTAAACTAATGAGTTTAGGTAAAAGGGAATACACTATGGTCATAGTGGATAATTATTCTCGCTATACCTGGGTTACTTTGCTAGCTAGCAAAGATGAAGCATTTGATCATTTCTCAAAAATATTCATTCGGATAGAAGTAGAACAAGGAATAAGCACTACACACATCCGGAGTGATAATGGAGGAGAATTCAAAAATAAGCATTTTGCTAAATTCTGTGAATCCAAGGGCATTGAGCACAACTTTTGTGCTCCTCATACACCTCAACAGAATGGGGTTGTTGACAGGAAAAAAGAACAATAGTTGAAATGGCTCGAACAATGCTAAATGAGAATAGATTGCCTAAATACTTTTGGGGTGAGGTCGTAAACACTGTATGTTACTGTGAGCACGGGATTTTGCAGTCCCTGTCGCGAGACGATGATGATGTATCCCCGATTTTAATGCCTCGTAATAAAAGTTCTCTTTAGAATTTTTATTACCAATATAATATTCCTTTCAAATTTTATACTTGGTAGAATCCAGTTCGGCGTGGCTAATAACGTGTTCGATAGGAGCTTGAACCGATGATTTACACCTAAATTAAAAATACCCATTAAAATATCATTAAAATTTAAAAAGATGCCTTTAGACCCACTTTTGGCGACTTTTTGGGCTTATGGGCCCGCTGTCTATCGGCTTGCCGGAAACTGATGCCGTTGGCGGCATCAGCCATGCCACTGGCGGTATCACCATATCGCCGGTGGCATCAGCCATATCGCCGGCGGTATCACCATGTCGCCGACGGTATGACCTAAAACGGGTCCCTACACAAACAGTTATTTTTGCCACTTTCGGTGGAATTGGTCAAAAAGGTCTCGAAGATCACCCCATTTTGCCTATAAAAGCACACCTTAGGCTTTGGGAAAAGAAGAACCATCTGAAATTGGAGAAACCATCTAAGATTGGAAATTTAATGTTAGAATGAGAAAATAGATTTTAGTGAGACAAGAATTAGATAAGGCAGGAAAAAGGATTTTAATCCACTTTTCCTGGTTTTTCTTCTTTGAACTCTCTAATCGTGAGCTTAAAATCAGTAGCTCTTGTAGTTAAAATCAACTTAATTGGATTTAGAGACCTAAAACTCTTAAATTTACTACTAAATCATCATTATAAGCTCCCCGGAGGTGTTTCTTAGTTCACGAAGAGGTGGATTCATGACCCCGAGGTAGAAATTCTGAGTCTCATAGCTCTTTGGCATCAATATTATTGATTTGTACTGATTCTTGTTGATTTGTGTCCGTTTTCGAGTTTTCAGTCATTTTTGACTACTGCCTGCTGCTGCTGTAAGAAATTGAAGTTACCGGAGACAAGGGATGTCACCGGCGGTATCACTCATGTTGCTAGAGATATCACTGATACCGCTAGTGACATCACATTCCCCAGAAACCTCACTTTCTTATGGGACCCTTTCTTTATGGTACCGAGAGAGCCATGTAGCTTGCCTACATACTGATGCCTCTAGCGACATCATTGATGTCGCCGGCGGCATCAGTCATATCGCCAGCGGCATCAACCATGTCGCTGGCGGCATCAGCTATATCTTCGGCGGCATGACCTTCTGGACAGCTGTTTTGTTTCGTACATTTCCGATCTAGTTTATTTTCTGAAGCTAGGGTACACAGTGCAATGATGGAGGTCCAAAACCTTCTGAAAACAGACCCCACCCTATAACATGTGGCATTTTCACTAATAATCCGGTTAAAACAACGATCGAGTCTAAAATTTAGTTAAAAAGAAATTTCCCCCAAACGCCATTCAAATCTCATTTTAGCCATCCAATCGGGCTTTATAATATTGTAAACGAAATATACCATATCCACAGTAACTTGGGTCTTGTTTAGTTTGCTAGCTATACACGATTCGTAAGATATCTCGTACAACGTGTCGTATTTGTACTAACCGTTTTGTGTAGGTAGATGTATGTTAGGCCTTCGGGTATTTTATTTATCGCATAGGAAAATGTATAGGATTTGGAAGTCATGTAATAATTGTATCTTCCGCACTTATTTTTGGATGACTGTAATAATTTATTCATCGCTTCAATTGCTTGATAAATGCGAAAACAGCATAATAACCGAAAACACACATAAATAGGATGGATTAAATTGATTAAGAAAGAATGAAATATTTTAATTTGGCTTAATGAAAAATAGATAACATCATCTGAACTCGGAATCTCTACTTAAGGTATGGTCTAACCACCCGGTGGGAAAATCGTACCAAAATTTCCCGATTGAGCTGAACCGTGTAGCGACTCTATTTTAAGTATGAGATTTCAATCTCGTATCTTTTGAGCATTAAAATATGCAAAACCATTTTCCAATCACACCACACATCCCTATTATTTTAAAGAGGCCGGTCCACCAGCCCAGCTTCGCAATCGCCGCGTAAAACGTCGTCCGCTCACAGTGGCGACTCTGCTGGGGAATGATCTCTTTAAACTTGAACTTATCTTTTCATGAAGTTTAAAAGATTTTGATGATGTATTGAAATTATTGGCCAAATTAAAACTTCATTCTTTTTCTTATGACGTTTTATCCTTAAATATGTATGTAGATAATTCAGTAATTTTTAGGTGCCCCATTTTACCCGAGAAGCTCACGAAAGTATCACTCATGCCCTGTTGGAATTGAGGATGCCTAGTGGGTGGATCACTCATTTTAACCAATTCGTAAACTCCTACGATCACAACTATTTGGGGAGTGGTTGAGTAACGTGGAATCAAGGTAAACGAGAACCTTTTACATCAACAACCCTACACCAAAGCCGCGCTAGAAAAAGCCTTAGCACATCATTCCTTTAGGATCACCGGAACAAATAAAATAATTAGGACACGCTTCTTTCGCCATTCCCGATGAAGAAGCCAAACTCCATCCTTCTAAAAAGGCATTACGTGGGAGTCATAAGGTTGGAAGAGGGACGATTTGCGTGCTATGTACTACATGATCATGCACCCCCATGCATCGGCTTCAAGAGTCAAAAATGAATCAACTTACCCTCACTACTTCCGCCTGTGGAAGAATTTTAGCAACATACATAGGACTTCTCCTGTGCCTCCGTTGCATCACTACATATCACTATGTGTGGCGTGAGATACAAACATCCCACTTATGTTTGAGGGATAAGCCATCGCATCATCTCTAATCACATCTATGTACAACCATACATATCACGCACTGCTTCCAAAAATAAAAAGCATACATACCATCCATACCATTTGCAACCCATTCATGGTCTAACCCACGATTCATGATCCTAAACAGTATTCCTCCTAAACCCAGACCTTCACAACCAGCCATGTCTCTTCCTCGCAATGATAACTCTGCCTCACCCAGAGAATAGACTAGTCTACCCCCCACCTCAGAAGCAGCAACTCACCCTCCGTCTATTGGGTCAGAAATTGCCGCCGCCATGACCCAATTTATCTGTTTAGATCTCTTCCACAACATTATTCGAGAACAAATCTAGATAATAGTGCAGTTATTTGTTAGGCAAGCCCTAACAAGTGAGAACGCCGATTGGATTTCAGAATCAGACTGTCAACCCCAGTATCAGAATGAATTTATTCAAAATGGTTCAGATTATGTACCGTTCTATTCAACAGGAGTGCAGCCAAAACAATTTACTCAGCTTCCCATCCAGCCTATTCCAACTCGACCAGACTTTCGAGACTCAGACAACTCTCTCTTTATTACCTCTAAGCCCAAGGTATATGGCCCAAAACTCAATCCTCCTACCATTCCCCAATAAGCTCACCCAGCAAATCTCAGCTCTCCCTAGAGGAATAACCCGACCAGCAATACCGCCGCCGTCTTTTAATATAGCACTTCGGGGGATGACCTACCGGCCAAATCTTTTTAGCTATGATCTGATGGTTGGTCCCCGACTTGATTAACCGACTCCTTATCCCTACGGCCAGTTTAGAAGCCACGACCATGTCACGCGATCTCCGGGCGTGACACCTGAAGGCATGCATCAGACAGCCAACGGCCAACTCATACAACCTCAGGACATAACACATGAGGTGGAAGCTTTCTTGCACCAAATAGTGCAGGCATGTCAAAGGGAAAGGGAACCCTAAGAAAATAGTGGCCGAGTCTCCAAGGGTTCTAATGTAATCTAGGCCGAAGGCTATAATTAGCTAGAAGTATTGCCATCTCAGGTCGAGGAGAGTCGGAAAGCCTCTCAGAATCTATTCGAGCTGACATTGTAAACCCCTGGGTTTTACCCCTCGATGTGATTTTCACCAGATTAAGAAGAGATGGTCTCATTAAACCCCTTCATGGTTACAAAAACCCAACGGAAAATGAGAAGGGAAACTTTTGTGAGTATCATATCCAATGGGGACATCGCACGAATGAATGCCAAACCCTGGCTCGACCTATAAATCGTTTGGTGAAAGAAGGAAAGATAGCCAAGCCGGATAGAATGCCTGGGGTCACAAAGCTCGTCGACCAGGCAAGTATGCCCATTTTTGGCATGCCTAAATGAGCAAATGGACCATATATGCTCACTAGGGTTGTCGGTTCCAAGGATAAGGCTAATAGGAAGAGGAAAATGTACCGTGACAATGAGGCTAAGAGGGCCAGATTTAAGCGAGCTAGGAGAATGGAAATTGTTTGGTTTAGAAAAGATGATGATGTCCAGGCAACAGCCACCTAAGCTTTTCCAACAATGGCTACACTCCAGTCTTACTGCCCTCCTTTTACCCCAGAGAAGGCCCCTAACACTCCACTCCCGATGAATTCTCACCCAAAAGCATGATCTTGCAAAGCCCTTGGCCTCTGGAGGTTAATGGTTTTTCATAGGTGTAATCATTAGATCTATTTGCTACCAAACTTTGAGCTCCACGAGTAACTTCTATTTTTCTTACTTATGTCATGTCTCTACTATTTGATCCACGCATTCATATGAGCATACGCATGATGCTTTCAGTATTCAGGATATTTTATTGTATGAAATTAATTTGAGTACAAATGTGGTAATCAAACCTAATAAATTAAACTCCTGTCAAACACATGTGAGATAATAAAGTGCTTAAAGATCACGATAGTGCTTTTCCTTGGTCCCCGGTCAGATTGTTGAACACCACGGGTCTCTTCTAGAATTAACTCAGTAACCCCACAACGGTACACCTTCAAGCTACCAAAGAAGTATCAACTGGTCCCCTGAAATGGAAAATCGCGGCATACACGCACCAACGACTGATGAAACCCAACCTCCATCAAATAAACACCGTAGCCGAATCTCAAACTAATGTCACCGCCAAGGAAATGACTAAATTTGCAGAGAAACACGTCTTCACCCAACACAAATTAACCCGCATCAAACCCCTTGACCAATAAAGATTAGGGGGCAACCACCACCTAGAGAATAAAGTATGAGGGCAAGCACCTTCATCCTATGAGCCATAAAAATAAGTGCACACCTGAAGTCGTGATCAGCTTGCCAAGTAAACCAATAAAACAAGCTACCACTTTGCCTTTCAAAGGCACCAAGTAAAAGGCCCCCAAACCAAATTTCACTTGGTCAAAACCCTTCACCACCTGTACAAGGGGCAAATTCAGGCCTAAATAGGAAGGGGTGTATAAACCATAGACTGAAGGAGCAATTAGAATAGCAATCAAAACGATAATTGAACCAATTAAGAAGGCTCTGTGTAAGCACCAAAACTCCCATAAACTAAACTCCTTGCAATATGTCCAATCAGAATCAAAGCAAGGTTACCCGACGTAACTTTGAAGGTCAGAATGAATTGGGAGATCTAGGTAAAAACCAAACAGACACTAAGAACCTTGAAGAATCTGCAAAGGCACAACCAAGCACACAACAGCAAGCCAGATGCCTAATACCCTAGCCAAGAATCATAGACCTGACATTAAAGCATCTGGAGCCTTCGGACACTAATGTTAATAAAAAGTTTAGATCAGATTGAGAAGGCTGTCACCAAATGACCAAGGCTATCAAAGTCATGAACACGGACAAGAGCGAATTCATCAGGATAAGATTAAGCATTATCAAGTCTAAACAAAAGAAATAAATCAAAAAAATGTCACACCAAAGAATATATATGATAATCATTCGCCTTTCGATCTTTTACTGATCGGAAAAAATTAGGGTGACACCCGACGGTCGGTATCCTACAAATCGGCCGTACAAAAATTAGGGGGTAAGTCAATATCGCTGTGGAACTGAAAACCCAAAAAGGGAGGTTCAGACAAAAATTAGGGCACAAGAGAAAAATAGTTAGATGTTAACTTGAAAACCTGTCAAGGCTGGTTAACACTAGGGGTTCCATTAATGGAAATGATTGCCAACATCTTGTACTCAAATTAGGTTCACTTGATAAAAGTGTCCTTTGTACCGAAACCTCTGTATTTATGATTGTATCAATGTCTGGTGACCGAGTGATGGAAACATCGCAAGTAAGCCTAATCGAGGATGCTCCGAGCTCATCAGTGTTTCTTAATTAAAAAAAATCCGAATAGACTGAAAACATCTAGGTGTATGTAAAAGTTAGAATAAGTCTGCTAGGTTGAAAACCCAAAAGGGTAGTCTATGCAAACGTTAGAGTCATGATGGACCCCGAATTTCTCCAGTTCCCTTCAATCTGTGTTCCCCATGCTCTACAGGAAGCCCTATAGCTGTTAAGTGTGGCTCACCGTAGCAAAATTTGAAGAAATAGCTGAATCTGTGTTTTTGGGAAGTTGATGCCGCCGGTGATATGGGCGATGCCGCCAGCAATATGGATTATTTTCGGCGATATCAGTTGATGCCGCTAGCGACATGGGTATAGGCAGTTTTGAGGTGATGCACCTGGCGATATGAATGATGTTGCCAGTGGTATGGAATTAATTTTCTCGATGACATCCGAAGCAATTTCATCATTTCAGATCCATACAAAACCTGTAAACAGCCCTGTAATACATTTTTGAAAGCTGGTGTGAGTGCCAATCAATTTATTCAATGAAAGCCTGGGGGCACAAACCATTCAAATATTCTGGACATCTAGCCTACTAAACCAAAACCAAACAACAAATCCCAATTACTCAAACCCCAATGTATTGAGGGTACAAACCGAAATCCGAAATAAAAAAGCAAATTGAAAGTATAAATTTAGGCATGCCATCGCCGGGCAAACGAGATAAAACGTCCTCGGGGCTTACTAGCTAATCATCAACCTCATCCTCATCTTCCTTCCTGCCTTCTGTCATAGACATATTGCTTGACTCCTCAGTCACTATAGGTGGGCGCCGATGGGCTGACATCTTTACTCCTCTGCGACTGGTGCTATCGGGGTGCACACGATCTAAGTTTTACTTGCTCCTCTGCTCCTGAGCAGTAGCCTCCAGCAGACCCTCAAGGTTGCTCACATGATGTCAGAGTTCTACAGTCTCCTCCTCATATCTTTGTAGGGCTGCATCGGCGTCTGACAAGGAAAGGGCCAAGAAATCCTGCAAACTAAGGAAAATGCCAATAATGCACTTCATTCATAGCATCCATATATGCATCTTATCTTATTTTGGCGTGTTATAAACAGGGAATATACCTGAACAAGCAGCGATTGCCCGATAAGCATGTCCTAGAGAGCAAAATTATTCTCTGTAAGTTGCTTCACATGGCTCCGTGCCACCTGAAAAATCCAAAAGGCAAATCATTAAGCACCTGCATCTAAGGGTAAACAAGAAAGAAATTATCAGGCCTTACATAAGTAGTGCTTTCTGGCATAAAGATCGAAGCATGCCAGCTCAAGCCTATGTTCCTGGGTTGGAACTCGCCTCGGGAGTTCATCAGCAGGAATCGGGTCTCCATTGGGTTAACCAGACACCCTTGTTCAAAATTTATACCCTCCAGCACACTATAGTACAGCGTCCCACTCTGGTTGTCCCGACCTCGCTTCCTCGCAGGCTCCTGAAAAACACAAAAGACACATATAAGCAACATTCCTAAAACTAAACAGTTGTAAATCATGCACATAAGGACATCGGTACACTCCCGCCAGCTACATCTGCGCCTACCTCATCCTCTCCCTCGGGCTCGATCCCAATATTGCCTTCGATCTCCATCTCTTCCTCTTCTTCTTCCTCCTCCTCAACATCGACTATCCCTTTGAGCTTCCTCTTTTCCTCATCCATCTTCTTCTTGTTGTTAAACTCAATCGTATCATTATCCTTGATTCAAGGGCAAATGGGTAAGAGGCGTTGCTAATGATGCTCGTAGAGGCCAGGACGCTAGGGATCACTTGGCCGTTCCCCTTAATATAGTCAGCTTTGTCAGCCTTGGATGTGATCACCAAATGGGGCCACCATAAACCCTTAGGAGGATCAGCGGGCACAGGCCTGGCGGCGATGGGGATAAGCCTCCAACTGTGAACACGCTCCCCCAAGTACCACTGCTGGGACAGAGGGCATTCAATCACAAACCGACGGCTATCCACCTCCTTTCTAACCCTCGCAACTTCTGACAAATTCTTCACCCCATCAGACGGGTCTAGGATAAGCTGTACTAATAATCAACCAAAATAATTGATGCAAGTATAACGTAAATTCATAAATGCATTTGGTTTACTAATGTTTCGCTTTAAGTGTAAAACAGGAGTCGAAGCTAAAGCATCACATACCGAGATAAACCGCACAAACCTCAATGACTCTCGATAGCTAGTGGAGTACTTGGCCTTCTCACTAATGCCACTACACCATCGAGCGAGAAAATGGGAACCCGGGAGAACGGTAGTTAAGAACCCGACCGACAGGAGGATCTGATGCTCGAACGCCCAAGCCTACACAAGTAAACAACTAATCAATCCAAAATAGCCCCAACAGATTAACTGTTCATACTAAATAGGGAAAATCAAGTAAAATACTTCCAAGAAAGGTATACCTGCAATAGCAAATGGCTAACTCGAAAAGCCTTCACCTTCTTCCGGGCTCCCGCATCCAGCCCATGATACATCTGTACCAGGATGGCCAATTCTTCTTCTTGATGCCCGCCACATCCTCCACAGCAGATATCAGCCCATAGTTGATCTTGCTCCCCGAGATCAGGAAAAACAACACTGTGAGTAAGGAAATCATGAAAGAGCGGATGCAAAAGTCTCTCTCATCTTCGGGCACCACATCTACCCTAGTCTAGTGTTAGTGCAGCTCACCATAAGATAGCCGCCCTAAGATGGACTTCAAACCAAATAGCTCCTTAACTCGCCTCACCGCGGGCCTCTCGGTGTGATATTTGTCTATGTATGCGTTAAAATGGAGGACCTCATCTATCCAGGGGAGCTCGATTATAGGTACAACATCAAAGGGCGTGATCGTCACTTCCCCAAATGAGAAGTGAAAGGTGTGAATGATTTCAGACCACCTCTCTATAAGAGCTGTCACAGCAGGGTGGGAGAGCTTTGGCATTAACATCGGCATGATTCGGGCTAGGTCCCCGAAGCCCATCTCGTTGATGGCTAGCGCAAGCTCAGGGTCCTTTTCTAAAATATGGTACCACCACTCGCCGATGGTGCCCATACCTCCAGTATAAGTTAGTCCGTGTGGCTGTAAAAATTAGAAGCAAAATAGATAAGTCCCTGTTTATTTTCTCATCGCTGGTACCTGATGGAAGGCTACTGATGTCGCCGGTGGCATCACTTTAATCAAAAACGACATCAGGCCTTCCTAGGTCTTTTTACAAGGCCTGTTGCTGCTGGCGACATCACTCATATCGCCGCAACATCAGAACCTGCATGCAGAACCTATTTTCCCCAAAAATTGCACCCATCTCGCCAAAACCACAAAAATCATAATTAATCAAACCATAAGCCTAAAAGCAGTAAAAATCGAACCTAAAACATGCAATATCAGTTTATAATCAATCAATTTCACGCTTATAACTCCTATCATGCCACGATTTCGAGCCTAAGGCCGAATTAAAACTCAACCCAAAAAGAAGAAATTCGAGTTTTGCATGAATACTTGGACATAGCAGAGGTGTTTTTCCTTCTCCGGGGTTAGATTGGTGATGGGGGAATTGATCCCGTACCAATACATCTTGGCCATCTCCTTCAAGCTATAAGCGACATGAATTGAGAGAAGTTCAGCCCCTCGATGGAAGAATCAGGTAGGTTCTCCCTGCCCTTAGCAGATTTTCCCTTGAAAGCCTTGGCAATTCTCTTCATGATTGGAATGACGGAGAAAATGAAAGATTTGAAGAAGAATGGAGCAAAGAGGTACGGTTTCTGCAGAATAAAGAAGAAAGGAATTTTACTTCCTTTTAAACTGCCGCGCGGAATTCGAGGAGTTTTAATTTATCCAAAATTGCCCGATTCATGCCGCCAGCGGCATCATTCCATACCGCCAGCGACATCACCTCCTTCAATTTGAATTTTGAATTTATTTGACCAGCCAAAGCTGTTACTTGGCACTAATGCTGCTGGCGACATCATTCCATACCGCCAGCGACATCAGTCATGTCACCGGCGACATCACCTCCTTCAATTTAAATTTTGAAATTGTTTGACCAGTCAAAACTGCCACGTGGCACCCATACCGCCGGTGGCATAACATAATTCATATCGTCGGCGATATCAGATCTATCCATGCCTTTTTTTAGCCATCCTAGGTGAAATCCTGGCTCTAGCCCTAACATCCCAAAACTTGCACAAAGCTACAAACCACAAACCCAATACGCTCATTCTGTACACTACCTAGAGATTACGGCATGACCTGATATATGTCACCCTTCGGGTTTACCTCTTCGAATGCCAACTAAAGGTCCCTGATATAGTCTCTGCAGGTATCACCCTTTGGGTTCACCCCAGAACACCAACTGAAGGTCCCTGATACAGTCTCTGCATGTATCACCCCTTAGGTTTACCCTAGAACACCAACTGAAGGTCCCTGATACAGTCTCTACACGTATCACCCTTCGGGTTCACCCCAGAATACCAACTGAAGGTCCCTGATACAGTCTTTGTATGTATCACCCTTTGGGTTCATCCCTAGAACGCCAACTGAAGGTCCCTGATACAGTCTCTGTATGTATCACCCTTGTTGGCTCACCCTTCGAATGCCAATTGAAGGTTTCTGATATAATCTCTGCACGTATCACCCTTTTGGGTTCACCCTCAGAACGCCAACTAAAGGTCACAGCATGACCCTGTACATGTCGCCTTTAGGTTCACCCCTCTAAAATTGTAACATGACCCAGAACTACACTCCATAATCCACAAAGCTCAAGTCCAACCAAGGGACAACCACTCCACAAAGCACAAGCCCGACCGAGGGGCAATCTCTCCACAAAGCGTAAGTCCGACCAAAGGACAATCTCTCCATAAAGCTCAAGTCCGACCAAGGGATAATCTATCCATAAAATGCAAGTCCGACCAAAGGACAATCACTCCACAAAGTACAAGCCCGGCCGAGGGGCAATCTCTCTACAAAGCACAAGCCCGATCGAGGGGCAATCTTTCCACAAAGCTCAAGTCTGACCAAGGGACAATCTATCCACAAAACGTAAGTCTGACCAAAGGACAATCACTCCATAAAGCATAAGCTCGATTGAGGGGTAATCTCTCCACAGAGCACAAGCCCAATCGAGGGGCAATCTCTTCACAAAGCGCAAGTCTGACCAAAGGATAATCTCTCCACAAAGTGTAAGTCCGACTAAGGGAGAACCACTCCACAAAGCATAAGCTCGACCAAGGGGCAGCCCATCCATAAAGCATAAGTCCGACCAAAGGGCAATCTCTCCATAAAGCACAAGTCCGACCAAAGGACAATCTCTTCATAAAGCACAAGTCCGACCAAAGGACAATCTCTCCACAAAGCGTTAAGTCCGACTAAGGGATGACCTCTCCACAAAACTCAAGTTCGACCAAGGAATAATCTCCCCATAAAACATAAGTCCGACCAAAGGGCAATCTCTCCATAAAGCATAAGTCTGACCAAAGGATAAACTCACCACAAAGCACAAGTCCGATCAAAGGATAATCTCTCCACAAAGTGCAAGTCTGACCAAGGGACTACCTCTCCATAAAGCTCAAGTCTGACTAAGGGATAATCTCCCCGCAAAACATAAGTCCGACTAAAGGGCAAGCTCTCCACAAAGCACAAGTCCGACCAAAGGATAAACTCTCCACAAAGCACAAGTCCGACCAAAGGACAATCTCTCCACAAAGCGCAAGTCTAACTAAGGGATGACCTCTCCACAAAGCTCAAGTCCAACTAAGGGACAACCACTTCGTAAAGTATAAGTCTGACCAAGGGACAACCACTTCGCAATGCATAAGTCCGACCAAGGGACAATCTCCCCGTAAAGCATAAGTCCGACCAAAGGACAACCACTCCGCAAAGCATAAGTTCGACCAAGGGACAATCTCTTTACAAAGCATAAGTCTGACTAAGGGACAATCTATCCGTAAAGCATAAGTTCGACCAAGGGGCGACCTCTCCATAAATATCAAGTCCGACCAAGGGATAATCTCTCCGCAAAGCATAAGTCCGACTAAGGGACAACCACTCCGCAAAGCATAAGTCTGACCAAGGGATAATCTCTCTATAAAGTATAAGTCCGACCAAGGGATAATTTTTTCGAAAAGCATAAGTCCGACCAAGGGATAACCACTCAGCAAAGCATAAGTCCGACCAAGGGATAATCTCTCCGCAAAGCACAAGTCCAACCAAGTGGCAAATAAGTCATCCATCAGGTATCATTCCTATCCCTTGCTCTTTCGTACGATCATACTAACCTGTGGCAGCAGTGATCCCCCGAGGGGCAGCCTGGGAGCACGAGATTTTACAGTCCCTCTCGCGAGACGATGATGATGTGTCCCCGATTTTAATGCCTCATAATAAAAGTTCTCTTTAGAATTTTTATTATCAATATAATATTCCTTGCAAATTTTATACTTGGTAGAATCCAGTTCGGCGTGGCCGATAACGCGTTCGGTAGGAGCTTGAACCGATGATTTACACCCAAATTAAAAATACCCATCAAAATATCATTAAAATTTAAAAAGATGCCTTTTGACCCACTTTTGACCACTTTTGGCGACTTTTTGGGCTTATGGGCCCGCTGGCTGTCGGCTTGCCAGAAGCTGATGCCGCTGGCGGCATCAGCCATACCGCTGGTGGTATCACCATATCGCCAGCGGCATCAGCCATATCATCAACGGTATCACCATATCGCCGGCGGTATGACCCAAAATGGGCCCCTACACAGACAGCTATTTTTACCACTTTCGGTGAAATTGGTCAAATAGGTCTCGAAGACCACCACATTTTGCCTATAAAAACACACCTTAGGCTTTAGGAAAAGAAGAACCATCTAAAATTGGAGAAACTATCTAAGATTGGAAATTTAATGTTAGAATGAGAAAATAGATTTTAGTGAGATAAGAATTAAATAAGGCAGGAAAAAGGATTCTGATTCATTTTTCCTGGTTTTTCTTCTTTGAACTCTCTGATCGTGAGCTTAAAATTAGTAGGTCTTATGGTTAGAATCAACTTAATTGGATTTAGAGACCTAAAACTCTTAAATTTACTAATAAATCATCGTTACAAGCTCTCCGGAGGTGTTTCTTGGTTCACGAAGAGGTGGATTCACGACCCCGGGGTAAAAATTCTGAGTCTCATAGCTCTTTGGCATTAATATTATTGATTTATGCTGATTCTTATTGATTTGTGTCCGTTTTTAGGTTTTCGATCGTTTTCGACTGCTGCCTGCTGCTGCAAGAAATTAAAGTTGCTGGAGACATGTGATATTGTCGATGGTATCACTCATGTCGCTAGAGACGTCACTGATACCGCTAGTGACATCACATTCCCCAGAAACCTCGCTTTCTTCTATGATCCTTTCTTTATGGTACCTAGAGAGCCATGTAGTCTGCCTACATACTGATGCCTCTAGCGACATTATTAATGTCGCCGATGGCATCAGTCATATCGCCAGCGGCATCAATCATATTGTCGACGGCATCGGCTCTATCTTCGGCGACATGATCTTCTAGACAATTGTTCTGTTCCATTTATTTCCGATCTAGTTTATTTTCTGAAGCTAGGGTACACAGTGCAATGATAGAGTCCAAAACCTTCTAAAAACAGACTCCACCCCACAATATGTGGCATTTTCACTAATAATCCGGTTAAAACAACGATCGAGTCTAAAATTTAGTTAAAAAGAAATTTCCCCCAAACGCCATTCAAATCTCATTTTAGCCATCCAATCGGGCTTTATAATATTGTAAATGAAATATACCATATCCACGCTAACTCAGGTCTTGTTTGGTTTGCTAACTATACATGATTCGTGAGATATCTCATACAAAGTGTCGTATTTATGCTAACCATTTTGTGCAGGTAGATGTATGTTAGGCCTTCGGGTATTTTATTTATTGTATAGGAAAATGTATAGGATTTAGAAGCCTTGTAATAATTTTATCTTCCACACTTATTTTTGGATAACTGTAATAATTTATTCATCGCTTCAATTGCTTGATAAACGTGAAAACAACATAATAACCGAAAACACACATAAATAGGATGGATTAAACCGATTAAGCAAGAACGAAATATTTTAACTTGGCCTAATGAAAAATAGATAACATCATCCGAACTCGAAATCTCTACTTAAGGTATGGTATAACCACCCGGTGGGAAAATCAAACCAAAATTTCCTGATTAAGCTAAACCGGGTGGCGACTCTGTTTTAAGTACGGGATTTTGATCTCGTATCTTTTGAGCATTAAAATATGCAAAATCATTTTCCAATCACACCATGCATCCCCATTATTTTAAAGAGGCCAGTCCACCGGCCCGGCTTCTCAGTCGCCGCATAAAATGTCGTCCGCTCACAGTTACATTCTAAATAGAGCTCTCATTAAAAAGACTATAGACAAGACCCCATATAAAATCTGGAAGGAAAGAAGACCCAAGATTGGGTACTTCAAAGCCTTTGGATGTGAATGATACATTCTAAATGATAGAGAGCAACCAGGTAAATTTGATCCTAAATCTGATGAAGCAATTTTCCTTAGCTACTCAACACATAGCAAAGCTTACAAAGTATATAACAAAAGAACACAAACTACGATAGAGTCAATACATGTAGATTTCAATTAGACTAACCATGCAGGCAAGAAATGCCAATGTCTGAATGAGACAGCTCCGGATGAAACAGAACCATTGAATGATCAAGATCCCTTTTAGATCAAGAAGTATAAGGAAAAGGATGAGCCAATCAATTTCAACCAAGATCATCTTCCAAACAATCTCTTGAATGGTGAAATTGATTTCAATGATGGACAAGAAGAAGATGAGGAATAGGATGCAGCAGTAGAGCAAGCTCCAGAAAGGCATGAAGATCTTTAAAGGAAAACGAGAACACAAAGAAATCGTCCAATGGAAACTATTTTGGATAATGTCCAAAATTTAGTCAGAACCAGAGGATAACTCAACCGGATGATGAGTCATATTGCTTTGTCTCACTCCTAGAACCAAAGAAGTTTCAAGATGTAAAAGGAGATGAAAGTTTGATGATGGCTATGCAAGAAGAGCTGATCAGTTCTCTAGAAATGATGTTTAGGATCTAGTACCTCCATTGGAAGGAAAGTCAATTATTAGCACCAAATGGGTATTCTGGAACTAGCTGGATGAATTTGAAGTTATGAGAAACAACGCAAGAATGGTTACTTAAGGCTACAACTAGCAAGAAGAGATTGACTTTGAGGAAACATTTGCTTCAGTAGCAAGATTAGAGGCAATCCGGATACTATATGCTTTTCCATCATTCATGGGATTCACCCTATTCCAAATGGATGTCAAAAGTGCATTTCTAAATGGAGTCATTCAAGAGGAAGTATATGTCAAGCAACCACCTGGTTTGAAGATTCAAAGCATCTAGAGCATGTGTACAAGTTGAAAAGTCCCGCTATGGATTGAAGCAAGCACCAAGAGCCTAGTATGAGAAACTCACTTCATTTCTCATATCCAAGGGTTACATCCAGGGTAAAGCAGACACAACCCTTCATCAAGAAGAAGAAAGGTCATATCATTCCTGTCCAAATTTATATGAATGACATCATTTTTAGAGCAACATATGAAAGGATGTATGAGGAATTCAGCTTTCAAATGCAGATGGAATTTGAGATGTCAATGATGGGTGAACTTAACTTCTACCTTGGTCTTCAAATCAAACAAAGTTCGGATGGGATTTTCATAAACCAATCCAAATACACTTAGGAGATTCTAAAGAAGTTTGAGATGGTTAAAAGCAAGCCAATGTCCACCCCCATGGGATCAGATAAAGTCCTTTCAAAGGAATGTAAGGGAGAAGAAGTTTATTAGAAGCTTTACAGAGGGATGATTGGATCACTTCTATACTTGACAGCTAACAGACCTGACATTCATTATACAATTTGCTATTGTGCAAGATATCAAGCAAATCAAAAGACTCACATCTCAAGGCAGTAAAGAGAGTTCTCAGATACCTTATAGGAACCACTGAAGTTGGCCTATGGTATCCTAGTAATGGAAATTTCACCTTGCAAGGCTACACTGATGCAGACTATGGTAGAGATACCCTTGAGAGAAAAAGTACATCTAGAGGCTGCCATTTTCTTGGAGAATGCTTCGTATCATGGTACAGCAAGAAACAAACTTCAGTAGCATTATCAACCACGGAAGCTGAATATATGGCTGCTGCAAGTTGTGTTGCTTAACTCCTATAGATTAACCAGCAAATAGAAGATTATGGTGTTCAAGTAGGATGTATGGATGTTATGTGTGACAACAAAAGTGAAATTGATGTGTTAAAGAATCCAGTGCTACATAGAAGGATGAAGCATGTCAATATCAGATAATATTTCATCCGGGATCATGTATTGAAGAAGGAGGTCACTTTGGTTTCCATCCCAACATGTAAGCAAAGAGCAAATATCTTTACTAAGCTATTAAGTAAAGATCAATTCAACAAGTTGAGGGAGGAGGTCACTTTTGTTTACATCCCAACAAATGAGCAAAGGGCAGATATCTTTGCTAAGCCATTAAGTAAAGATCAATTCAACAAGCTGAGAGAGTCAATTAGAATGTCTAATCCAATTTAAAGAAAGATCCGTAAGACAAGTAGAAGTTAATTTTGATCTCCTACAAGTCAAAAGATTAAGAGACTGAAGAAAAGTTATTTGACTCTAGATTCGGAGAGAAATCCTGCCAGCTCAGCAGACAAGGAGTGACAAATGGTAGTAAAAGCGCAAAGGGTAACTGTACACATTTTGAATTTCAAACATTTATTGGGGAGTACACGCGCAGTAAAAGGACATAACTGTTTTAAAAAATAAACCGTTCCAATTCTCTAATTTAAATGTCATTTACCTCTCTCCTCAAATTTAACTGCCACATCATTGATCCAGTTAACTTTAACTGAATTCGGATTACCATTCTAGCCTCACCTTGAAAACTCTATAAAAAGCCCCAAAATCCTTCTTCATCTTCATGCAAGCAACTTATCTATTGTTACTCTACTATTTTATCTCCAGAAACCCTAAAATTTCTAAATCCTTTCTCAAACTCTCAAATGGAAAATACCCAAACTCAGACCATTCCTCCTCCCAGAAACATATTTAAAGAAACTAATCTTAAGAATAGGGATTTTATCCCTCTCAAACTCAAAAACCCAGATATTGTAGTCCCTTTAGATTATTTGGGCGATAACTTTGTTCAGCACAAGTCCCTTCTCCCAACTTCTAAAAGATCAACATCTTGAGGTCTTCCTCATGATGAACCACCCTACCTATCCAGATCTTGAAAAGGAATTCTATGATAACCTTACTGCCCACTACTACTATGATGCACTCCGGACAAAAGTGCAAGGAAAAGTCATCACACTCACTCCGGAGTTCTTTGTAACTCACTTCTAGATGAAGAATGAAGGGGTTCTTTGGCAAAATGATGGTGATAAACTCAAAGTCAAGTATGATGCCAAGCTATGGCTTCCAGACGGTATTTTGGAGATAAATTCTCCACTTATTGGCCAGAAACCCCCACATTATTACAATTTGTACTAGCAAAGTTTATCTTAATCTGGAAGGGCTCACTCACCACTTCATCCTCATTTCAACATTGTGTCCTTCAGCACTAGATAGAGAGCAGAGTTCTGAATGTACCAGTACTAATTATGCACTTTATGAAGCAGCATAAGAATACCCATGGCTCACTCATCACCAAAATACTCCATGAGAATAGGGTAAATCTATCTAAAATCCAGTCAGTTCTAGGAAAGGACATTTTAGAGAAAAACTTCAAGCAGCTGACCTTTAGGGAAACCTATGATGAAGAGAAAGCCATAAGACTGAAGAAAGAAAAGCAAGAGAAAAGTAGGGTCCGAAAGGCCAGAGTGGAAATTGCTCCGAAAGCTAAAAAGGCTAGAAAAAATAAGCCTAAGTATAGAGGAAGATAAACCTCAAGCTAGTGGTGGAGGAGGTGAATGAAGACACAATGACCTTGACCTAGATCATGGCACAATCTCTAATGAAAAAGCCTAGGGTAGGCCTATCAAAGCTCCTGACAAAAAGCGGAGAAAAGTGGCAAATCCGAAGGTAATGGTAGTAGAGGATGTACCAGCTAGCAAGAAAAAAGTACCTACAAAAACACTTTAAGAGATTATTGAAGATATAAGTTAATCCAGCAATGAAACTAAAGATGATAAGCCTGTCCAAAAGAGAAGGCAGCTACAAAAGAAGGGACCAACCTTCAATGAAGCCATGAAAGCCAAAAGGGCTAAGCTTCTAGTACAAAAACCTTATTTTAGTATCTTAATTAATGAGCCCTCTCCTAAGGATAATAGAATGGAGCAGATAGTTGTGGTTGAAAAATCTAAAGGGAAAGAGATTGTGTCTTTGCCAAGCCAGTTATTCTGAATAATATTAATCTGGAGGATCCGCAGTTTAATGAGATGATAGAGGTCATGAAGGATAATTTAAAGGCCAATCAACTTACCAAGGAGGGACCTAAAGGCTCTTCTAGCACTACAACTGATATCATTCCACCTATTATCATTTGTCACTTCTCAAGGAGAGTACGTACAGAGAGGAAGATCTCTATGTATTTAAGGCACGAGATAAACCACTTCCTATAAACCTATTGATTATAGAAACAGAAGTAATTAAATTGAAAAGTCCTGAAAAGGAATCTGGAGTGAATGTTGAGGACAGTACCAACATTCAGGATAAAATAGAGGAAGTGAGAGCCATAAGTCCTGAATAGGTAAATGAAGGGGAGATGAGGGAAATGCCAATCTTTCGAAGGGTGACATGAAAGCTGAGGAAGAAGAAATAAAGCATACTGAACAACAACACCCAGAGGTAACTACTGCTATTAATGTTGTTGATTCTAATGAAAATTAAGACAACTTGGGTGTCACTAAACCTCAAAGTGCATCTAAAGAAGATGAGCCTATCTCGGAGCACAATGCTCTGGAGGAGGGAGATGGTCTGGGATCCACCGAACACACTTCTAAAGTAGACTTAAAAGGCGAGGCCACTCTGGACGAAAGATTGGAAGAGGAGAAAGAAGAACAAAAGAAAGATAAGGAAAGCAGTGAGGAATAAGAATCTTCCAGATCAGAAGAAACTGGAAGCAGCTTTAGCTCCAAAGAAGAATCCTCTTCAGGCAGTATATTAAAGAAGCCAACCATAAATCCAAAGCCCATTAGAGTTGAGAAGATAAGAATGGCCCTGAGTCTGTTGGAGTAAGACACCATTGAAGGGCGTAAAGAAGATGACATCAAGAAAATGCTCCGGGGTATATATGCACAACTGAGATCCGTGGAGAATATAATGAAGGAAAAATCTATGACTCTGGATCTTAAAGCAGAGTTGGGGGAAATCAAAGCTTTAGTCAAGACTATTAAGAAGAAAGTAGATGCTTTTCCCTCCGCAGAACTTGTTGCACAGACTTCACTGTCCAAAATCACTCTAGCACTAAATCAGCTTACATCAAACATTGCAGGAGCAAATCACTCTGCAACTTAGGCTATTACTGGAGCTGATAACAATTGTGCAACCATCATGGGCCAAATCACCTCTTCATCTACTGACCTAAAAGCCTTGTCCTCCAGATCATTCAAAACCTTATCCTGCACATTAGGGATATATGATTCTTTGGATACCAGTGCAATCTCACTCTTCTCAAGGCACTATTCCCATTCTTTAAAGCAGAAGATAGGCAACATGCTCTTGAATTGGATCCAGATCTAGCAAAGCCCTATTCATAGCTCCGAAAGCTCATCAGACCGCTCCAAGTAGTTAAGGACCCCCAAACGGATGCAAACAAAAAGGGGGAGAAGAGCACAAGCAAGGAAGGTAAAGCTTTTGGGAAGTAGAGTATTTTGTATAGAAATATAAAATTTTGCAATAGCTAGTTGTGTATTATTTTCACTTATATACCTTTGTATTTGTAATCTGGAACTCCATCGATGTTAACTATTATTAACAGCAGAAGTATATATAGTGAAAAATATATGTTCAATGTAATGCTTCTAAGTACAACTATCAATTGTACATTAAAAACTTAGAAGCTAGAATTCAAAAACATTGGGGGAGTTAGGATTCTAGAATTATGGGGGAGTAAATTTGTAAATAAGTATCAAGAACCATACTTAGCTCATAAAACCCCTATGCTTATACTTAAATGTACTTAGGTCTTTGTTTCCATCAAATAAGGGAGATTGTTGGGAAACAATGATCCAGGAGAACTAATTCAAAGACATATCCGGATCAGGTTTGAAGAAAACAAAAACACAAAAGTCCAAGACAAGTCATCCGAACACATATTGAAAACTTCAAATACCTAAGTCCATATTGAAAGCATCCAGTTAGAGTTTGGAAAGAAACAAACTTCTAACCCCTCAAAGACATCATCCGGAGAAAAATTGATCGAAGAGCATCCGGATAAGTTGAGTTTGAAGACATCCGGAAGACTCAATTTTTAAGACTAAGGGATATTATTTGAAAAATACAATTCCCCCCATTTTGGTCTGAAGTCAAAGTTCCTTTTGCCTTAAAAAATGAAAAAGTGACAGCTTGCACCATTTCATAAAAGGACAAATATCTGACTTGGAAAGAGAAAAAGGCAACCAACTTTTTAACCTAGACCAATTGTAAGGCGCGTGGAGCTCACTCGACTGACAAAGCACGCATAGAATTTGGCAGTGCGCAAAAAGCCAAATAAACGACTACTGACAACTTTTTGCATCAATCCCAAAAAATTTAAACGGGTCAAATTATGTCTCTAACGGATTGATCAATGGCTCCGAATACGCCACATCATACCTGATCAACGGTGAAGATTCAAGATGAACCTCAACGGTACACAACAGCTAAATTTATAATTAAAGCCTATAAAAGGAGATCTTCACACATTGAGCTGGTGCTGGTTGATTTCATAAGAAGCTATTACAAAGAGAATTCAAGTTAATTCAATCAGTGAACAAAATCCCTCGAAGAACTAGAAAAATTCCAAATTTATTTTGTAAGAATTCTCAAGTGTGTTATAAACTTGAAGAATTAAAAAACCAAACCCTTGATAAAATCAGTTGTAATATCTCATACTTGGGTGAGTATTGAGATTGGGAATCAGCTTTGAATTGGTGCTTAAAATGGTATATCTCTGTAGGACCCAGTTTAGACTTGGATAGTTTAAGTGGTATATCCTACTAAGAATAAAGGACTAGGCTAGGAGTTGGTGCTTCTAGTGGTATATCCTACTTCCGGAGAAGAAGTTTCTGAAGACAAGCTCGAGAGGACTTAGCTAAGGTTGGTGCCTTAGTGGTATATCCTACTCCGTGAAGGACTCGGCCAGAGTAAAGAACTTGGTGGTATATCATGTTGTTCGGAGAAAAACTGTAAGGCTTGATTCCTGCCAGTTGAAAAGGAATCCACTAATGGACAAATCTCGGAGTAAGGAAACTCCGGGGACTGGAGTAGGCAGGGTCAAACTAGGATAAAATCACTGTATTTGATTTCCTTTAATCCTTTACCTTATTGCACTTTATTTCATATTTACATCATCCGAATTCATTACATCCGAAACATATCAAACATGCTACACAAGACTTTTTAAAGTCTATAAATTCTATAAAAAGGATCAATCACCCCTCTTGACTTTATATATATACCCGTAGGGATCTACATTGTACTTATATATTCTGGATATAGGATTCTCCATAAATTATTTCCACAATGGTGCTGCCGAGACACATACTTATATCATAATAGTATTTTTTTTTCCAAATATTTTAATTTCCCATATGCATGTGAAATATACTTTTCACTTTGACCAAGGCATAATAACAACATGTAATCCTGAATATATATAGTTTTTTTCTTTCTAACATTTTATATGATTTTTATAGAAATAAGGGACAATTCTTTTACCAAATTTGTAAAGTTTGTAATGCTAAAACATTATTAATGAACAAGCCTGAACTCAATACCATATCCACTGTTGAATGAGTGGTGCAAATTTTGAGATTTTAGTGAAACAATATAATAATTATATGGTAAAAGATAAAATAACATAGAAAAACTATAGTAATATTATAAAATGTAAAAATAGGGTGGAAATATATTATATATGAAATCATATTCAGCATTAAATCTAAGATATTTATAACCCCCACATCTCCTTATAAAAATTTTTATATAAGATTAGATATTTAATACCCCTCCATTAAATACTAACACATAAATAATTTATATTTTATAATAATAAAAAATATATATACATAAAAAAAATTATTAAATACTCAATCCCATTAAAAAAAAGCCTTACGAGTTTGAAAAAATTAAAAGACCTGTGAGGCGAACTAATAAAACAAAGGAAGTACTAACGTATGCTCTGGGGTGCGCAGAGTCCTAACGTGCGCCTACATTTGCAGTGTGATCGTGTGCGTTGAAGAAGAGGGAAATTAATAGGAAAGCCAAAAAGAGAGAGAAACAAAAGGAAGAAGAAAATAAGAGAGAGAAACAAAAGATTGGGTTCACTGAGTTAAGATCAACCGAGTTGGAGTCTGACCCAATCAAACATAGGAACAACTCAAATTCCCACCCAAAGGAAAAAAAGGAAAAAAAAAACAACAGAGGATGCGGTGTGTCAATAGCCAAAATATGGAGGACGGGAAGGGGTTTATTAGTTCTCTTCCAACCCTTTTCCTCTCTCATCCTCTTCATTGTTGTTTTCCTTCTTTCTCTTCTAACCCTAATTTTTTCTCTCTACCCAAACACCACCAGCTTATAAATTTCTATACCTCGATTGTTCCTTTGCTCTTCTCCTTTCTGTGTTTTGCTCTTCGTTTGGTTTCGTATCTGGTTGAGGGTTGTTTTTCCCCAATTGTTGCTTGCGGTTTTAATTCTCTCCCTGGTAATGCATGTTTTGGTTTTATTTTTTGCGGGGTTGATGAATCTTGTGTTTTTTTGTGTAATTGAATTGTGTTTATGTGTGAGTTTTGTTGAGTGGATTGAATTTGTGCGTTTTGAGTGATTCTGTGCCGTTATTGCTTCTGAGTTTTGAGTTTTTATTGTGTGATTATAGGGCTGATTACTTGGTTTCGTTTTCTCCTGTTTTCGTTGTCTCTCATTCGATTGTTTGGGCTTGGCTTATTGATTTGATTCTGGTGCGGCTTTTTATGCTTAGTTTTCTAAATCTGTTTTGTTATGGTTGAGGTTGTGTACAATGCCTATAATATCCACCACTTAAGAAGTTTTGTAATGTGGATCATCTGTGTGTAGAGGATGTGTTTTTTTTTGGGTTGTTTAGGTTTCAGTGTTCACTGATTTTTGAATGAGCGAGCTTGATGCCATTCATCTGTAAGCTGCATAGGCTTCAATGGGTGCTTTTATTATCATTATTCTTTACCTAATCTCTGTTCTGTTATAAGTTCTCGCATTGTTTGATGGGCGAATCCTTAGTAGTTTTAATCTATCCATCTGCCTATTCCATTTGTTGTAGTACAAATGGAGAAATTATTGCATCCTCAGTTGTTTTTAGGATTTATCATCAGAAGGTTTATGACTTGCCTTTATCTTTGATGCAGCGATTTCAAAAGTCTCGAAGCACACATTTTTATGTTCACCTCATGATCAAAGTTGAAGCGGCATAACAACTGGCTTATCAAGTGGCTGATAAATGAAAGAGTTAGGCTGTGTCCGGTTTGATGGAATAGGAAGTTCTATAAGGAAGAAAAGGAGTCAAATGCCTCGTAGGCATCTTAAGCCTGATCCACAGTCATTAACTGACGGTCATGATCATTCACTTTCATCAATAACCCCACCTTCAGATGATGTGAGCAAGTGCTCTAGTGATGATAATGTTGATACTAGTTCTCAACGGAAAGAGTTCAATATTAATCTGTGCATGTCCAGAGTTTCTTCTGCTACTGAAGGCGGAGGCCAAAAATATTGTATAATAAATGAATATGGGGATCTCAGTTCATTGTATGGTAATGATCCTGGACGAAGTTCATTTAACAATAATCGATCTAGTGAAGGTGTTCTTGCTCCTGCTAATTGGAAGAACAAACGCAAGATGAATGGTGAAAGTCAATGTTTAGAGCAGTCAGGGGTGGCTTTAGATGCTGTTGGGAATGATAACATGGTTAAGAAGGTCAAGCTTAAGGTTGGTGGTGCCGCACGCACTATTCAGGCAAATTCAACTTCTAATGGTTTTACTCAGAATTATCAATATTCAGAGACTTCTAAATTACAGAAGAAACAAAATCTTCAGGTCTCTTATTGGCTTCACTTGTTTAATTATTTATGTATGTGCCTTGTATGTGAATGTATGGCAATGAATGCATACCAGTGCGTTTCACGCGCTTGTGTGTTTACCTTATACCAATGTCACTTATAGCAACTAATGTGTATACCAATTGAGCTGTACATACCTTTCATGTAGTTAAGAATTAAGATTCGTAATGTGGGTATTTCCCCTTAGAACTTGGTAATTATCAGTGTGTCGTTTTCTCATTCCTTTGAATCTCGATGCCATTCTTGACAGGTTTTTTGCTTGCGCACATAGCTTTGTGTTCCTTGAAGTTTTCTTTTCTTGCGTGTATATCTTATATCTCGTCTTTCATTTATGGAAGGAAGATCTCTTGTAAAAATCTGCGGTCTCATACATAATTATACTCAATTTTCAGTAGCATAAAAAATCCCATGTAATCTCAATCATTTACTTTTTCAATTGTTTTTCAATTAAATTGCAGGCGATTGCTGGGGAAGACCATTCGGTTTTAGATAAGAGGACTGGTTTGCAAGGAATTCCGTGGAAGGATTTTTCTGCCGGTGGTTTTAGTCTCGGTCTCGGTAAAGAGAGCGCTGCCATGGGGAAGAATTCTGGAAAGAATACGTCAGGTAGGCTAGGACAGAAATCTGAACCAGCTCGAAAGAGTAAGCGGGCCCCTAAGAGGCGTGTATTAGATATCGATGAAGACTCCGAGGATGATGAGATCCGGTACTTGGAGAAACTCAAAGCTCCGAAGATCGCTGCAGTGTTGAAAGATGATGATGAACCTAATAGGAAACAACGAAAGATTTCGAGTGGGGAAAAATCTGGTGCTCTAAAATCGGTAAAAATTGGGTGCAAGAAGGGCTCTTTGGACAGATTATCTGAAGAAACTGATAATGAGGAAGACGAAGATGTTGCATCTGATGGCGAGAAACAGAAAAAGAAATCTGTTGATGCATTAGTGGACGGTAAGAGGGAGATGACTTTGACCACTAGGCAACGGGCCCTTCAGTCAAGCAAAGATAATGGTACCAAGTTAATTGAGTTTCCTAATGGATTGCCTCCTGCACCATCAAGAAGTGAGCACTTTGTTTACTGCCGGCAATCTGATTGATTTAGAACAATAATTTTTTTAATTAGAATTCAAACATAGTAGTTGCTCAGGCTGCTTTGGTTTTTGTTCTATATAGAGCAAAAGGAGAAACTATCTGAAGTTGAGTTGCAAATAAAGAAGGCTGAAGCAGCTCAGAAACGTAGATTGCAAGTTGAGAAGGCCGCCCGAGAATCCGAGGTTCATTTCTCTATTGAATTTGGATTTTCCTTTATATTTTATACGAAAAGAGATTCCGAGAAACATTTTCTTTTCCTGATTATTTGAAATTCTGTAGGCTGAGGCTATAAAGAAAATACTCGGTCAAGATTCAAGCCGAAAGAAACGAGAAGATAAAATTAAGAAGCAACAGGAAGAAATAGCTCAGGTATTTCTAACTGTCTATTTGATAGTTAAAAATTATTTGTTGTTTGGGATAGAGTGCTATAATTTTGTTACACCTTCTATGTGTGCAGGAAAAGGCTGCAAAGGCCCATATGGTTGAACCGAACACCATCAGGTTGTCCATACGCCCGACTGAGACAGTTGTGACATTTTCAAATGACATAGGCCTCCCCAGTATTTTTCAATCGAAACCTATAAGGTTTGTTTACTCTCTGGACCTACATTCTTTCTGTCAGTTAATGTTTGGATTTTATTTCATACAGTTAATGGTTTGAAGTCTAATGTTTTTCCCCATATATATACTACATTCAGCTATCCTCCTCCACGGGAGAAATGTGCAGGCCCCTCTTGTACAAACCCTTACAAGTATAGAGACTCGAAATCAAAGCTTCCGCTTTGCAGTTTACAGTGCTACAAGGCAGTTCAGGGAGGGATGCAAGCTGAAACAAGCTGATATTTTTTTTTGTGTACAGAAAAGTAGCTCAAGCTATATTGGCTGGGCGTAATAGGTATGTTAATATTAAGGTAGCAAAAAGAGCTTAAAACACATAGCTGATGGATTGTAGAAGATTGGATCATTCAGAAACGGAAATTTTCTTCTTTAATTTGGCAAAAGCTTATATGCTTATTGAATCATTGGCCGTAGTAGATATAAGTGGCCTCTTCTGTCCATCTACAGATTTTGAGGGTAATAGAAGTTTTGGTTCAATTGTTTATGCTGGAATATTTAACATGCAAATCACGTAGTTCTATGTTCACAAAATGATGACAACTAATGCATTACGCCCCGTTGTTTTCAACTTTTGAAAGCTGAGCTGTAGTTGGTTGAGCTGAACTTAGTTGAACTTAACTTATTTTAGTGTAAATTTATAATTACGCATAGTTGAACTTAACTGAATTAAAGTGGTCTGAACTGAACTGAAGTGGTCTAGACTGAATTGAACTGTAGTCCTAGTTAAAACTGCAAAAGAGTGTCAACTGAGCGTGTAATAGAATGGCTAATGTATGATTAAATTTCTGACTATAGTATGGCCCTTTTGGTGATTCTTTTTGCGTGATTTCAGCTTTTCTTTCTCATAATGCATGCTCGTGTAAACTTCTGGGAAAAATATGAGACAACAACCTCAAAATCGTCATATTAATATTGATACTCCCTTTGTTTGCAGCCAAATTTGATGTGGTTTATTTAAATATCTTAAAATCTTTCATGCTATTTGTTTTCTTTTTTCAAACTTAGTGGTATAGTAGCTGATATTTTTTATATAGTTTTTTCTGGTCTTACTCCTTTCACTAGAGTTATGGGTAGATGATAATTAACTTTTTCGGCTCGTTTTCAATAATTTTTGTTGGGGGCTTTAGGATTTTTTTAAAAAAAATTTAAGTTAAATTGATGTTGATTTCTAATCTATGCATGATAAGTAAAGAAACATTAGAAAACATATAGTAATTTAGAGATAATATTTATGTGGTATTGAAGAAAATTATTCATAATTTTTTGTGGTAAAATGTGTAAAATTCAGCCTGAACTGAGGTACTATATAGTGTATAATCTATATTTTGTATATTCAAGTAATAGTATGGCGATTTAGTGTAATTCTTTCAAATGTTACATCTACACCTAGATTTAGGGAGCTACACAGAGCTCCTGGATTTAGTGTAATTCTTTCATTGAAAGCACTAGAAAACTCCTGGATTTAGTGTAATTCTTTCATTAAAAGCACCAGAAAACTAATTTGGTGCTTTCACTAATTTTAAGGACTACCCCATTTTTTTTGGATGAGAATAATGATAACTTGAAGCATCTTTATCCAATTAACATTCTAATGTGTTATTATGCTAATAAAATTCAAAAAACTTCAGCAATTTGAATATATTCAAAATTCATCCAGTGCACTGTATTTTTTATCGAGTGACTATAACAAGTTTGAAGTGTTTATACGTGTCCTAATTTTGAAAAATATTCATTATTTTCGGATTGAATGTGTGATACTATATGGTATGCTTTTAACATCTACACTGTCTATTAGTAATACTTGAATGATACATAGCTTTTTTACTAATGAATATGTCACATTCTATTAAATCATAATCAGTTACAAGCCTAATTAAAGGTGAACATGAATGAAACCAAATTCCTCTATTCGTCGAGGAATTAGTTGCTCTAGCACGTAAATGTACAGCTTGATTAATAGTACAACATACATAAACCAAACGAAAATTACTAAACTCATACATAAGTTCCAGGCAATCTTTGAACATAAAACCAATAGAAGAAGGAAAAGAGCCAGTATTATTCAAAGTCGTCACCACATTCAAAGTGTCCGATTCCATGATAATATAATTGAAATTGTTTTCCTTTAGCCAAATAAGAGCTTCCATACAGCTTAAGGCTTCCTCTGCAAAAGGATCACCACCCCTATTCAAAAGAATAGATCGGGCTGCCAGCACCTCTCCTTGCGAGTCACAAAGCGCACAACCATGTCCAACAGAATCGCCTTAGATCAAAGACACCCGCATCTACATTGCATTTTAACCACCCCGCACTCGGTTTCCTCCATCTTAGTGCTGAAGAAATTGGGTGCTTCTTGTGAATGGATTGGTTGCTCTCCATTTAATGAGGAAGCCAATACATTGGCGAAGAACATGACTCGACTAGAAATATATCATGCCAAACATAATTACTCCTACAAGCCCAAATTGCCCATTGTACGCAAGCTGCCTTTTCAAGAACTTTGGTAGAATTAGCGATAAGCCATGTCCATCAATCTGAGACATTGAACAAATTTGAAGGCCAACCTTCGCTGAAGACTTATTCCGAATTGGGTAAACTAGAGAGCAACCTAGCAAAGCATGAAAGGCATCTTGGATGTTATCCCACATATTGGACATAATAAGTCTACAGTAATTGCCTTTCGTTTAATATGTATAATGTAGGAAGAGAATTTGTAGCTAGTTTTTATTTGAAGAGGAATTTATTTGAAGACTTTAAATATTTTTTACCGTATCAATGTTATATTAATTAGGGAAAGAAAAATACTATTATACCCTTAAAGCTCACTCTTTATTTTTTTCACTTTTTTATATTAAAAGAGTAAATAAAAATAAAAATAAAATAAATAAATAAAAATACATTATAATAAAAAAATGACACTTATTTATAAAAATGCTCCTCATCTAAAGTGATAATTATTAAGAGGGAGCAATTTTTACTGAATATCAATGAAAATGTAATGTAGTGAAAAATAAAGAAAACACAATTATCACAAAATATTATTAAACCCGTAATACCGACCCGTAAAGAAACGGGTTAAACGAGATATTGAGCTAAGCTCCTTTCAAATGAAAAACATGTTCCTTGCTAGTACACTCTACAGAGACTCTTCTCACCCTAATTAGATATCTTCAGATAAGGCGTTAAGCTAAGTAGAGCACCAGTCGGCGAGATATGGCTCATTCAGTAGTCTCCACATCGGCTTCCTCTCTTCGATTCAGCTCTCTCGTCTTCTCTGCTAACCCTACTTCCACTCTCGATTCCAACAAGACCTCTCTCTCCTTCGAGCCTCTTCGTTCTAGGTTTGTCTTTTACTTTTCTAATCATTGTTAATTTTGTTCTTGTCTTGTTGAGAAATTCGTATTTAAGTAATCTTGGTCAGGTTTCATGGAAGAGTAGTTTGATTATTCTATTCAATATATTGTTAAGCAATCAGGAAGATTAACTTATTGTGGTGGCTATTGCAGGAAGTTGAGAAAGTTCGGTAGTCATATGAAGAAACTTCATCCATCTCCAGTAATAGCTGTGTACGCCGATGAATTTTGGACTCCTCTGAAAAGTTCCCGGCAGGGGATTTGGTCAATTAGGTGTGTATGTGCTTACAGAAATATTTCATGCCTTCTTTTGTTATTGCTTATTTAATTACTCAAACGGAGGTGGTGGGATTTTTTTTATTCCAGGGATGATTTGGAAATCCCATCTTCGCCTTTCTTTCCTACATATGCCAATGGAGAAGGCCAAGCACAAGGGCCACCTCCAATGGTGCACGAGAGATTTCAGAGTGTTGTTAGTCAGCTATTTCAATATGTGAGTGCTTGAGTATGTTTTGTTTGCAATTGCAACTTGGTTTATAACAAAAGTCCTCTTATTTACTGATATTGTATGTTTTGTATTTTTAGAGAATTATACGCTGTGGTGGAGCTGTTGAGGATGACATGGCAAATCTCATTGTTGCTCAACTTCTCTATCTTGATGCAGTTGATCCTAATAAGGGAGTCTCTGGTGTAACTGTTTTACTTTCGTGTCATTTTTTACTTGTACCTCGCCTATACTTCTATTGATGAATTGTTGACATCTTTGTTTTTTACTAGGGGATTAGGAAAATTCTGAAGCTTATATTGACATAGTAGGAATTTTTGGACCTGAATTGTTCAAAGTAATGTAGTAGTAAAACTTTTTTGTTTAGACAAGTGCAGTATAGGGAGGAAAGAAATATAAAACTACTGTAGTACCATGTGATTTGGCATCTACTTTAGGGATGTGGTTTAATTTTTGTCAAACCAGTTCCCTATGTATAGTTCTGTGATAATTGCAGATTACACCTTCTATAAAATGTTAACATTTCACATCTTTTACATAAGTTCTGCAAAAGAAAGTATTCAAGTATGTAAAATGATCTATACGAATCTTATAATTTACTCCAGATAAATAACAAACATAGGATGCTGATTGTATATAATACAGCTCAAAATAGCTGTTGAAGTTTTTAAGAGGCATAAACTGCAGTTTTTTTTTATATCTGTTAGATGGATGCACTATCATTCACAGTTGTAGAACTGACTTTCCAAACTATAAAAGAATATGGGATAACCATCACCAGTCATGGAACACTGGGAATTTTTATAATCTGATTACTACCTGAATAATCAAACTAGTCCTGCCTGCCAATGCATGTATTTGAAGTGTAAGAACCTAAATTTGTAAAGTGTGAAAATCATAGTTCTGAAAATGCACTGTTTTCACTCCCAATATGGGCTGTGTCCTCTGTTGTTTTTTCATGTAACAGTATGGGTGCTTTCCTGCTTAGTGCTGGGACCAAAGGTAAGAAGCTCCTTTGACTTGTAGATTCAAAATTCCAACCTGCATAGTTTAGTGAACATGTTTCTCTCTGCCCTTAAAGGAAAAAGATACAGCTTGCCAAACTCGAGGATAATGATTCATCAGCCCCTTGGTGGAGCTCAAGGTGGCCAATCTGACATAGATATTCAGGTATGTTTCTTTTCTCTGAATTTGCTTCAATTAACTCGTTCTCATATTTCCTCTAATGGCAATGTAGCTTATAAAAACTAGATTGATAATATTTACCTTTAAGTACTTGAATGTTTTCACCACTGCAAAGATAAATGTTTCAGATATTAAGAGAGTTTTTTTGTTAATGCTAATTTGGATTTGCTTATAACTTTTTCTTTTCTGTTCCTCACTAACAAACAACATAAATGGTCAGGCAAATGAAATGCTGCATCACAAGGCAAACCTGAATGGATATCTTGCGTACCACACAGGTCAAAGTCTGGAAAGAATCAACGAGGACACAGATCGCGATTACTTCATGAGTGCAAAAGAAGCCACAGACTACGGGCTTATCGATGGTGTTATAACGAATCCTCTGAAAGCCTTCCAGCCACTTAAAGCTGTAGCAGATCAATAGTCTGCAGTCGCTAATCCTGTTGATTGTAGATTTGAGGCTGAAAGATCACAATGGGTGTTCTTAGCTTTGCTTGTATGCTCTAAAAATGTGAACTGGCAAATACTTAAACACAAAAAGAAGATTTTGTTTGTTGTTAGTCCATCCTTGTAGAACCTTTAGGCCTCTTGTTTCAATTATAGATTGTTTTTTATCATTTCATATTTAAGACAATGACAGTAAATGGTGACCTATTTTCTTTGGTCGTAATTATTTGTCATATGATGGTGTTCATTTGTTAGTGGCCCCAATGAGCTTTAGAAAGTGAATAATATAGTGATGCATTGGGAAATAAAATAGTAGCAGCAACGGCAGATTAAGCACTTAGGCCCTGTCTGATAGGATGAAAGGAAGTGGGTAGGGTAGAAAGTAGAACAAGGACATGAATCACATCCCAATAAATGTGTATCAATTTATCCCTTCATGTATATGTTTAGATGCCTTTTTTACTTCATTCCCTCCTAACTAGACCTGTTGTGGGCCGGGTACTCCTTGAGCCTGTTTAAATGGATAACACTCATGTTATTATAAAGTCTGGCCGTGGCCCGTAAAAGTCCGAAGTTTTATGGTCCGGGCTTGATTTTTATATAAATATCCGAGCTCGATCCGACGAATAAAAGTTATATTTATTTCATATTTTTATATTATATTTAATATTTTTTTTTTTGTAGATTTTCATATTTTGGCCTATAAAATTTTTAACTATACGTAAAAGAATTTTAGTAAAAAAATTGAAATTATATTCAAAATTTAGATTTAAGAATATAAATTGTAATATTTTTCAATTTAATTTATAAAATATAAAAAGAAAATAAATTATCTATAGGCCATCTGCCGCGTTTGGAAATGACTTAGTAAGCTTGGTCCGAGCCCGAAATTCTAAATCACAAGTTAGGCCGGACTTAGGTTAATATTTTTAGTAAAAAGCCCGGCCTAAGCCTTGTCAGTCCTTCGAATAAACATGTCTACTCCTAACAAAGAAGACCTTGGTATTTACGCATTATTCGTTCTGAACTCTTTCTCAACTGATTGAATACATACATAGTTACTCCCTCCATCTTTTCAAAATAGAAATTTTAGCCACTTTTTAAAATAATTTTTTACTTATCATTCTCAGATATCTAAGCACTTTTTTTATTATTTTTTCAATCATACCCTCATTTGTCCCATTATCATTTGCGATGGAGTTAAAAATTAAACATTAATTAGAGGATAAAATAATATTTTCCTGCCTTAATCCTTAAAAAGTGTAAAATATGTTAAAAGACAAGTGAAAAGAAGACGGAGGGAGTACCTTATTTCTCTACTATTAGTGTCTATAGTTATTTTGTTTTTATTTTAAATAACTATTACTATACTTTTCTTACCGCTATTAAATCAAATTTCACATTAATTGCCTGGTGTTTCTATTCATCTGCTTCAGTGCCAAATGTCATATTCCTATGGTTTTATGATTTCACATTTAAAACATTGAAAAATATGAAAGACTAGAATTATTAGAGAAGTGTATCCAATAAGCCTTTTTAAAGACAAGTGACCTTTGCACGCCCAATTGCTTATGCCCATAAAAAGACGACAAAAAAAGCAATAGTTTATAATGGAAATAACAGGGGCCATTCTTCCTTCTCCTGGGGAGAGGCTACCTTGCTGCCTTTGGCATTTTCTAAAAGAGAATCTATGACTGTTGATCCATTCCACACCAAATAAACATTAGTACTACCATTACATTTTTAGCAATAGAGCCTTGCTGATGCCTTGCACTACCCCAAATTTAATTCTCCAATACCAATTCTTTTCATTCATTACAATAAAAAAGGACCATTATTCCATAATGGCATCAATAATATTAACAAGTGTTATCAAAACCGTAAGTTTTAACTTGAAAATGGTTTTTAAAAAAGGTTATGATGATACTTAAAAGTGTTGCAAAAGAGCTATAAATCATTGCAATAGATCAGGAAAGCGTTGCAAGAGACCCAAAAAGTGTCGCAAAAGACCACTATAAGGTCCGGTAAAATCACTAATTATACCGATTCTACCAATAATATTATATACCAAAACATTCACCGATATGACATCCGATACAATTTTAATGACATTAATATTAACATCTCTCCCACCAAATAACCCACTCAACAATAGTAGAAGAAAGATAAAAGAGCCTTATCTTGCTCAAGATCTTTAACCACCCATTCGTGAACCTCGTGCTGTCTTTTTAATCAACTACAATTATATAACATACATTATGAATATGTACAAACCAATAGAAATGCGAAACATGTCAATCTCTCGCCCCCAAAACCTTTGTTGGTGGTGCCAAAGTGAAACTTTTCATTCTCATTTGCTCGATTATTATTGGATTAAAGAGGACAAGATACCATTATGTGAACTAGTTATCAACAACAAACACCACATATGTCTAATATACTATGACCATAGGGTTAATGAATATGCTTCTCCAACCTGTTACAGCCCTCTCCTCTCAGTTCGTAGCTCGCTTAACTTTACAAAATATACCTAATTATCTCCTTACACCATTTGTCAAGATAATTTAACTTTTCAAATATATCATTTATATAATTTATCTCTCTTCAATTAAAAGTCAATACGATATATTTTGAAAGCAAACTCATATATTTCACAAATTGAGGGAGTTACTGGGATGTATTTAAAGTTCAGGAGACAATACATCGAATAAGACTCAACTTAGCATGTGAAAATATATACATGATGACCATTTTTTAGCTGCATTTTGGAGCAAGCTGCAAGCCCCAACAATGAAAAAAGAGCAGCAAGATCAAGAAGGGACAGCAGGAATCCTTTCATCGTAAAAATTGCTTCTCATAAAACTCGTGAAAGCTGAATAAGTGGGCAGTTCTTCAAGTTCATCAAAAAAATCATTCTCTTCTTCGGATTTTGGTGTTGAAAATGTCATCAATCTCATGGGTTCTTCATCCAACAAAATACCCAGTCTTTCATCTGGTTTTTCTGCACTAAAAGGATCTACATCTTGCTGGCTTATCATCACATCCTGAGGGTACTGTATATACTGAAAGTTTTGATCTTTTCCATCACTTGTGCTGCTGTCTTTTTGCCCTATTTCTTCAACTAGTTCTTGATTCTGATTCTCATCTGATTCTTGTTTTGGAGTTGTTGTTGTTGTGGGTTGATTTTCTTCATCTGTGGGATCCGGTTGTTGGGTCAGGTCAGTGCTGTGGATATCCGGACCCGGGTGATTATGTGAGGAAGTGTAAGTAATAATAAGAACAGAAGCATCAGTTCTGCTTCTCTCCACTTGTTTTTTGGCTGAACAACCCTTTGATGTGCTGCACCTGTAATAACCCCTGCAAATATACAAGAAAGACATTTTTTTTTATAAAATTTCATCATAAAAAGGAAAAAAAGAGATTTTGAGATGAATTTAAGAAATATTAAACCTTGGAAAAGGAGATCCTTTAATGGGTTTTTGTCCATATTTCCTCCAAGACCAAGAATCAGAAGGGGGAGTTTCATTCTTCAATTTCCCACCATTTTCCCCAATTTTAACTGTAACAACAGTCTTCTCAACTACCTTCCTATAACAGCACATTCACAAAAAAAGAAAGAAACAAATCTAGTCACCAAAACAATTCCTGGACATAAAAGGAAAATTAGTTATCTTTTCACACTTGTAATATAAAAAAGCAGAAAACGGACCTCCTTTTAGATGGCTGAGTTTCTGATTTGAAGTCTGAGGAATTATCCATCTCTATAATTATGAAAAAAAGTAAGAGATTTGAAATTTGGGACAATAATTAGCAGAGAAAGAAGAAATGAAGATCAAAGTGATGGAAAGAAAGAGAAAGAAAGAGAGGAGAGTGGATGAAGACAAAGAAGAAGGGATCAAGTTGGTTTCTTAGTTTTCAAATCAGACAATAAATAAAAAAGCAAGTGTAAGAAAGAGGAAATGAATATGTCCATGTCCCTATTTCATCACCATCCCCCACCTTCCATTTTATTTATTATATCCACCCACACCCACAGCTGCTCATTAATGTTTTTTTTTCAGTAGTGAAAGATATTTCCTTTTACAAATATGATTAAAAGCTCAATAGTAATAACAGAAGAATAGGATTACTATGGGTTGGGATAAGTTAACTAGAATAAATGTGGGAAGATAACTAAGCTTAGTTTTTAGAACGATAAGAAATATATAATGTTTTCAACATTGACAAAATGTTTTGTTAAACTAAGAAAAATCAAATATATGAGAATTATAAGCTTTGTAAAGTATAAAATATGAATAAACTTCTAAATATATTTTGGTATCCAGATAGATAATTATGATTTTGATAATTGAAAGTTTATCTCCAACCCGCATATCATTTTCTACTTCAAATTCTACTTTAGTCCATAATTTAAAATTGCTGTATTGTCACATTCTTTGACCCACTTTAAATTCATTATTAAATTTCCATACTTTTAAATTATAATTATATAGAATCAAAATAAGCAATAAGAAATATTATAAAAAATAATCAATAAGAAATAAAATTTTAAAAATTTATTATTTAAAGAAAGAATATTAAAATCTAAAACAAATATTTGAAGTAAAAGGAATTTTAAAAAAAAAGTGAAGTGGTGAATAGTATAGCTTCAAATTTGAAGTGACATTATTCACACATCAAAATTTAAAGTGGGTTGGAAAGCATTTTCACTCCAAACTACATTTTTAAGTCGGGCCGGATATACTTTAAGTAGTTCCAATTTATTTTGTTTGAAATGAGTTTTACTTCATATATACGTATTTTCTTATTGTTTTAGTCTTCTTGGCGCATTGTTAACAACCCTCATATTTTGATTAGTTGTGTTCTTAAATGCAGGTATTTCCTGAATAGCTCTTTCGTTGAAGCTCAGCCTAAGACAAATGTTAGCTTCTGTTGGAGAGGCCTTTTCTTGGTTCGAAGCATTATTCACCATGAAATGGTCCGGAGAATAGGTGATGGAAGAAGGGTGAATTTATAGCGTGATAATTGGTTGCCATTGCTGGAATTTCCTGCTATTCGTTTAGTAGTTATCCCGGGCTTTGAAGAAGCGACAATCCAAAACTTGATTGATGTTGATTGTTGGTCTTGGAACAATGAGCCGTTTTCCTTCTTATTTTGCCCAGAAGACTGTCAGCTAGCTCAAAGGCTTCAATTATCGTGGCAAAGACAATCCGACGCGCTGTTTTGGCGTTTTGAACAGTCAATAAATTTTACTGTTATGTTGTGTTACTATGCCTTACAAAGCTTGTCCGAATAAGCAAGCCTCCCATCCAACTACACATCTCCGGTTTGGAATAATATTTGGGAGCTGAAGATACCGCATAAAGTCCAAATTTTCTCTGGAAAGTCACTACTAAATCTCTCTCAACACTCTGCAGACTTAGACAACGGTACGTGGACGTTGATCAACTTTGTCCTTTGTGTGGTGATGCGAATGAAGACGATTACAATGCTTTGATTTGTTGCGCATTTGCTTACCCGATTTGAGATGATATATTCAGAGAGGGATGGCCCTCAACTATTAGCTCTTTAAATGATTGGTGGACATGGGTGTTCACTAAAGGGAACGACACTATTCACAAAGTTTTTTGTGCGCTTTTGGGCATTAAGGGCTCGAGTGTGGAATGAAAAGTTTTGAACGGCTTCCCAAGTACTACGCCATGATCATGATTTTTTGGCGGAATGGAGCTCGGCTAATAGGCAGCCCGCTTTGCAAACTTCAGTGACGACATCAACAAGTTGGCGGCCTCCTCCTCCAAATATGATCAGGTGTAACATTGGCGCTAGTGTTTTCCAAGCCGGTAAAGCTATTGGCCACGGCTGTATTGTATGTGATTCTGTAGGAAGAGTGCTCGCAACAAGGCCTGTCATAATCGAAGGAGGTGGTGACCCTTTTCTAGCCGAAGCTATAAGCTATGAGTTGTGGAGAGACTCTCAGATGGTTGAATGAGAATAATTATGACCTGATCATCATTGAATCCGATGCTTTGAACGTTATTAATGCACTGAATAATGATTTACAGTTTTTTTCTCCGATAAGGCTTATTTTCTCGGATTGTAAAGCTCTTATCAGGCATTTTTCTGTTATTCACATTATGTTTGTTAATAGGTCTACGAACCTTGCTGCTCATCAGTTAGCTAAAGCGGCAGGTTCTGCGATGAATAGAGGACTTAATTTTTTGTCCACCTTAATCTCTAATTCACATTTTATTGACTTATATCTTCTGTCCAAAAAAAAATCCACATAAACATTACTACTAGTAAGACAAACACTCTGAGTACGTATATTATTAGGTATATATATGATTTTGAAAAAACTGAAAGTTTAATACTAGTAATAGAAATATATATGCTGGCGGCTAACTCATCGTCTCATCCTTAAGTGATTGGCCATATACCATCTCGAATGCATGCCCATTTTAGGGGTGTATTTTATTGCCATTTATGATATTTATTTTTGCTTTGTTGTAACTGCAGACATCACATATGGGATTATTCCAACCATAATAAACAGTTTTTTTTCTTAAAAAAAGAACTTTATTTACTGGATTTGGTGAGGAAATGCCATCGCTCATGGCAGCAAAATTTTTTTAAAAATCTTGTACGAGAGAGACACTATATAGCTAAATATGGTAACTTTTCATAAAAATATATTGTATAATTTCACCCATTTCCTTCAATGCTTATTGCTTTTTATACAATTTTTCCATAAAAACTTTCCTCGATTAGAACATTTCAAAACCTTAGCTGATTGTGGCCTTGTCCAAAGTTTAAATTCGGTTGGAATTCTATTGATTTTATAATTAAGATAAAAAAATTACAGACAGTGACATCCCTATAGTTTTTACCGTTAGCGTTTGATTATCTCGAACATTTTTTTATTGTTGATTTTACTTAGAGGAAGGGTTCAAAACCAAGCCCTCTGAGCTATTTGAATTTGGAACTCTCTTATCAATTCATTGGTTAATTAACTCGGGCACATGCATGCTCACATCATATTTAGATTCTCTAAAGTCGTACATCTTAACAAATTTTAACCATCAACTCAATGGCGATCTTAACCATTAAAAATCAATAGATAGTTGAGATTGACTAAAATATACAACTTTACTAATATTCAATTTTAGAGAATCCTAATCCCCGTATCATCATATCATATGTATCTTGAGAAAAAGGTTATGGCTAGTGAAGTAGATAAATTTTTTGTTTCAAAATAAAAGAATAATGCTACCTATGTGTGACTGAATATTTTCTTTTTGTTATATTTTTAAGTATTTCATTGTGTAGCTCATATCATTCAATATCTCTGAAGGACTATTTTACATAATTGGACTTAATTATAGGTTTTTTTTATACTCTATAAGATTTTCAATTTTCAATTTTATAAATACCAACCAAATATTTTTTAAACCCAATCATAAAAACTTCTCTTAATTATCTAAACTCTTTCTTAGTTACAATATTTTAACTTTTGAATTCTATTTTTACATGAATACAAGAACCCTCATTGTAACAACCTACTCTCTCCTAATTAATTTGAATTTTACAACTTAAAAATGACTATATCTCACAAACCGTTAATTTTTTTGAACAAAATTTGTTCGTCTTATTTTTATCTTTAGAACAAAATTCATATTGAATATTTTTTTAGTAAAAAAAATTTTTCACATCTTACACCAATTTTACCAATGTTTCGTAAATTCTTATACCTAGTATAAGAGTGGTATAATGTCTTTATAACACCAGTTTTCCATTTGTTTTCAAGTAGATATCATAAAACATTAGCGACATTGTTCTATTTAAAGCAAAAAAAACTCTCGTACCTGGTATAAAGGTAGTAAAAACACTGGTATAAGATTGTAATTTTTTTGCTCCAAAAATATTCAATATGGATTTCGTTTTAAAGATAAAATAAGATAAACAAAATATTCTAAAGGTTCATGTCAAAAAAATTAACTGTATGTAAGATATAGTCGTTTAAAGTTGTGAAAGTCAAATTATATATGAGAGAGAGGGTTGTGGTGAAAAGAAAATAATAACCTTAAAAGTGGTAGATATCTAGAGAAAAAAGAAGTTAGGTATATAAAAAAATATCCTATAAAGATGATATTTCCTTGTATTTCCTAAATATAAATTATTGGAACATTTCTCTTCTTTATTATTTTTATTTCATATATATGAAATAAAAATAGATACATTTGATATCATATGTTAAGAAAGTCATTACCATTGGATTAAATATATCAAGTTGTATATAATTACAAATATAATTGATAGGGCAAAACATGAAAACAAAAAAATATTTGGATATGGGTAATATGATACCGTGGGTGGGCTGCAGCATAGAGTATCCTATTCATGGACCCTTCAATTCAGGTAGGGCCCATCTTAATTTGGACTTTTAACAATGTGATTTGGAGACGTAATCAGGACAAGTACATTCGCCCAACGCTCAATGTCTAAATACATCATATGCCCTCAAACTTAAACTACCTTCACATTTCAATATTTATGATTCTATTAACAGTTTGTTATAGTTATTTTACGGTAACTAATAAGATGTAGCTCAATTTATAATGCAGATTAAATAAGTTGAAGTATAAAATTTAAATCCCATCAAATACATTTATTAAAATGGGTGATAACCCTTAACTGTAACTAAGACCTAAATAAAATTATCTAAATAAAAATACTTCTAAATATTACTTAAAAAAATAGTTATTTTACAGTAATATTGTAGCTATTGAATTAAATTTTATATTACTAGTTCAATAATGAAAAAAATTGCTTTCGTACAAACAATTGCCCGTTTGATAAATATTTGTAATTATTAAAACATCATTGTCTTTTATAACTATTGTTTTAAAAATATCAATCCGATCTCGTTTAGCCCTCGCTTAGGCACTATTTTAAAATTTATCGTTCGACTTTTTATTTCTAAGGGGCTATCAGGCACTCGGCCAATTTATTATCGCCTAGTTAATTTTTTTGGCCTATGCGGCGTCTAATTTAGGTTTTTATGATACAATTATTTATAATAATCATAGTTTACCAACAAAAAGTGGTTTAGCTGGTAAAAATAAAGTATATTAAGGTATCCTCATAATAAAATTATCATCTGAGTCTCAAAATGAGAAACAATATGCTCTATGCCACTTAGTGATTTTTATAATATGGTCTAAATTTTTTTGATATTTTATATTATTATAATTTACTTTTTAGTTGAATTTATATTTATATATATAAAATAAATATTTAAAAATAAAAAATATAAATCCATCTCGACCCCATCTAGGCATTTTAAAGATCCGGTCGCCCGACTAGCGCCTAGCGCTTTTTAAAACATTATTTATAACATTGAAATTCGCTAATCCATTTTTTTATTGACCATTTTTATGAATTTATAAATGAATTATTTTAAATTTAAGTTATATCTTATCCGTGCATTTAATGGTTACTTCTTTTTTACAAAGTACGCATTTTTCCATCATAGGATGAGTTGTGGTTATTTTGACCTAATAGTGAAAAAGACAAAATAAATGGTTAAATTAACCAACCATAAAATATGCCATATCTTATAATGTTTTCTTTATAAGATAAATGCTAATGTAACAAAATATATAAAATTTAACTACCGCTAAAATTATGTAGAATTTTGATATAAAATACATATACCAACAACTTGATAGTACTTGTACATTGAAGATAATAAGTTGTAGTAACAATTAATTCCCTATGAATACAAGTAAATATTATCAGTAATAGTAACAATCAATTCACGTTTATTTGAACTACAGGGATGTCAGAAAGTAAAATTGTGTGGATTTTAAAAAATTACTTATTGTGTCAACTGTTGTTAGATATCGTATATAGCTATTTACTGATACTGATAAAGTTTTATTTCTAAAGTAACTAAAATCAGTCGTGATCAAATACTTTGAATCATTGCTTGATGTTGAAAAAACAATATTGTTGAGGAAATTGCCAAACACCCATTTAGTAAGTGTATATGAACTTGTTCAACAGCAGACTTCCTCTTTTCGACATCAAATTGTAAAAATATTCATTCGTGATTGCTATAGCTATTTCAAAAATGAAAATTATCAACAATAAAAAAACCAAATATAGCCTTTGTATTTTGTTAATGTTCATGTCAAAATGTTAGGTATGGTAGGTGTTTTGCCGTAGATTCACTAAAGCCAATGAGCTACGCTGATAATTCATTTAATTATAAAAATTAAAAAGTATGTCAAAGCAAGCATTTGCGAATATTTTATACTTTGCAGAAAATACAAAAAAATGTAGATTACTGTATATTTGTAGTTAATAGACCAATTCGTATATATATATATATACACGATGTGCAATTTCTTTATATAGTTGATACTGCATGAAACAGACATTTTCTTCCTTACTTAATTCAGTTGAAATTTTAATGTAAACACAAATTCTTTGTATTATTGTCTAACACTTACAAGTTTTGAAGCATGCACCATGACCCACTTATCAATTACCATATATTATTATCTCCAATAAATGGAATTGTTTGGATTTGAAACCACTTTTTTTTCTCATCTGATTCATTGGATCTTTGCTCCGACTACATTTAAATTCAATTTAGGTCACGCACCTGACTATAGTGAGTGAGTCTTCCATTAAGGATTTTCTACGTTCACTATGACTCGAACTCGAGACCTTACTTAAGCGATACCAAGTCGCTTATCACTTGGATCAACCCTTATCGGTTTTGGATTTGAAACTTACACTACAAGAAATCAGTTAATATGTGACAACAATATCACTGTCACTAAAATTATTGTCACAAAAAGGCTATTATCTGTTACAATAAAAATTTTATCGTCACAGAATGTAGTTTTTTGAAATTTTGTTGAAAAATTGTCACATGTTTTTGTGACAATTTTTTTAGATCATAACTAATATTTTTCCGTTACAACTTAAGTTGTAACCTTTTGTTTAGATTTTGTTACGATAAAACATTTATTGTCACAAAAACTATTTATGTGACAACATAAATATCTTGTTACAAATAATTTGTTAACTTTGTGACAATAAGTTTAACTTGAAACAAAAATACTACTGTTACAAGTAAAGGTTGTGACTAAAATTATTTGATGTGACAATAAATTGTTTATCATCACAAAAATTATATCGTGACAATGTAAAAAGCTTGTTGTAAAAAATATATTAATTTTGTAACAATAATTTTAACTTGAAACAAAATAATACTTTAGTTACAAGTAAAAGTTGTAGCAAAAACTATTCAATAAGTGATAATAAATTTTTTACTGTCACAAAAACTATATGTGTGATAACTTGAAAAGCTTGTTGCAAAAAAAAATTACTTTTGTGACAATAAGTTAAATTTTAAACAAAAAATACTTCAGTTACAAGTATTAATTGTAACTAAAACTATTAAAAACATTAGAACAATTTTTTTTATCGTCACATGCATGAGAACATAAAAAGCTTATTGTAAAAAAATTATTATTTTTTTTACAATAAGTTTAACTTAAAACAAAAAATACTATATTACAAGTTTGTTATTGTTACAAAAATTATACGTGCGATTATATGTTGCAAATAATATATTAATTTATTAGTTTTAATGCAATCAGTTTTAAGTTTAAAAGTTATACACAATGTATAGGATAGTTATAATATCATCATTTAGTTATATAAATACATATAGAAAAGGTATAGGGAAGTTATACGTATTATAGTAGAAGTTATATCGATGGTATGAGGAAACTATAGGTGAGAATAAGGAATGTTATATAAATGGATATGAAAGGTATAAAAAGTTATATATTATTTCAAAAATATAAAAATGTCTAAGAAAGTTATAAGTTATTTAAAAAGTTATATGAAAGGTATTAAAAGTTGTATAAAAGTTATGGATTGTTTAAAATTTACGTAAAAGGTATAAGAAAGTTATCATAAACCTAAATCCTAAAAGCCCTTAACCCTAAAATCCCCTAAACCCCAAGCTTTGAACCCTAAACCCTACATTATTTAAATAATTTAATTTATTATTATAATTAATATATTATTTTTATAAATATTTTCCTAACTATTAGAAACATAAAATCATTTTGTTTGTAAGTTATATGAATTTTTTTATAATCATTCAAATTAAAATTAAAATATTACTATATACCTGTCATTCTTTCTCTCTCTAACTTTTTTGGCAATATGAATAAAGGGTATACCATTATTAATAATAAACTGATGGAACAAAACAAAAGATAGGATTTAGGACTTGCATTTCCATGGACTCAAATTTCCCCTCATTCCAATTTTTCATTCTCTCGACCTAAATCCAACTCTGACCTAAATCCAGCCTCATTCTACTTCGCCTTCTTCTTCTGCCGCCTCTCCCGTTTCAGAACGGTTTAAAAGGGGCAAAGGCCTGCGAGGCTTCATATTCCATCTCACCGTTGGTTTCAGAGGGTCGGTCAAACCTATGTCTGAGAATTTGGAGATGGAGAGAGAGGGCTCTTCACCCACTGGTTTGTCACGTTATCAATAGCAATTTTTCATTGACATAATTCCTTATTGTTATTCAAGTTTTGCTTTTGTTTTCTAATAAATCGAGATCATTTGACTACATCAACTGCAAAATATTTTAAATTTTTGTTTTACTTGGTTATGTGGTCGATTGAATCTCTCCCAATTCAAATTGGGGAAAATTTTAAATTAGGTTTCAGCTGATTTTTTAATTACGGGCTAATTGAAGTGGACTCCGTGTTTGTTTCCCTTTTTTGTCGCATGAATTGTGTTGTTGATGCAATTTTTGGTGCATTAGGGTTGCCTGATATTGGTCAAATATTCCCTGATCTTGATCTTATGTGGAAAGGAGCTGCCTCTTCCATTTTTATTAAAGAAGCTGTGAGTTTCTTCTACTCTTCTCCAATATGTTCATTTCGTTGTATTCTAAAGGATCTATTGCTTTCTTTGTTGTTGTTGAGATTTATTTCCTTAATCAATTTATCATAGGCCATAGATTCTTTGAAAAAAAACGTTGTGGTTTTCTCTGAATTCTAAGGATTTCGATCAATCTGCTTCGTGTTTTTTCATATGATTACAGTAAGTGATAATTTTATTTTCTCTTTTTTTTCTAGCAATTGGTGTTTTAAGTCATATTTACTGACTTTCATGTCAAAGACTCACAATAAACTCATCTCACTACGCAATAGCTTATTCACCAATTCAAATTGAGATCATGTGATTACATCTATATATTATTTTTTGAAATATAAATTTGGAAAAATATTGGTGTTATATTATTATTATATAGATTTGGATACTAGGGGTTGGTATTGTCTGTATTTGTAAAACTGGTTTCACATATTTTTTTCTCTAACTTCGGACGTCTCATTTCATTTTTTAAATTGATGGCAGTATATACAGTAATGTACTATCCATTGCTTCAGTCCATTTAATGTTAACTTTGAAAACCTGACTTTCTTTTGCTTAGGGAAATAGACCTACCTATGAAAACAATCAGGCCCTAATATATCTATAATGGATCAATTCACCCTTTTGTTGTTAGTCCCTATGTCCTAATGAACCTCTATCACCCAATAGGTCCCTTTCAAACTAAGCATGTTCTTATGTCATTTACTTGCTCCATCAATATTGTTTGTCATAGTCCATCTCTCTCTCTTTACCATTTATATGGGTGTGTATGATCTTCCAAACTAATTATGAAATTATTAATATTTTTTTTCTTTAAATAGAGCCATTTGAATCAATTGAGTTCTTATTAGATGTCTTTAAGCATAAAAATCTTCTACGAAGATTAGATTTATGTGTTTGAGTTCATCCTGTTGGCAACTACAATTTACCTATTTGTTGCAATTTTCGTTTTCATGTAATTAATCTTTCTTCTTCCTCTTATTATCTTTAATTCTTATAATAATAATAGTCTCATCTTCTGTATCGTATACTATGCATTTTCAAAATAAAAATCCTAATTTTAGTACCAGAGAAATAGAGAGGTCAAAATAATGAAAAGGGTTTTTTTTATCTTATCGAAGTAGGCACAAGGTGTAAAAGGGGCAACTCTTATTGAATCAACAGACCAATTGTATGTCTAGTATCTACAACATTACAAGCTATGAAAATATCACAAACCATCACAACCAAATGAATTAAGTTCCTCAAAGAAACTTAGACAACAACAGATATACCACGTGATCTCTCACATAGCTTAACTTCTTTCTTTGCTACCGGATCTCCTTTTCCCAGTTGCTTATTTTCAAGAGCATAGGGGGAAAAGTGACAAAATATTATTAAATTACTATTTGAAAACAAGTGGTTGCATCTTTTCCAGACACCATGTGATCTTCTTAAATTACTGTTTGACAACAAGTGGTAAATATTTCGTCTTGAATTTTGTAGTATTAGTTGCTTGCTGACACCATATAATCATGCAAGTGCGTCTTTAATATCCATTCATACAATCTATTGCTTGTGGAGGTCAATTCGTGGGCTGTATTTGTGATGTCAGTTCATTAAGTTTGTTGAACAAGGTGTGAGAAATAATGTGTCATGAGGTTTAACAGACATATCCTGTAGAATTGTGCATTGTTAGTATGCCTTCCCCCTTACAAATTACTTTTCGAACAAGAGATGCAGCCAAAATGCACATGGTTGTTGCCTTGTGAAAATAATTTTTTAATGGATTCATTGTCCAAGCAAATTCCTTTGTTTAAAATGTCAATGCTATTCATAACTTTTAATGCAGTCAATGAAAGAAGTATAGGAAGTGAACAAATCTTGACTTTGACATTTCTTTCTTTTGTTTGTTTCATTTATTTATTATTATTTTTGCTTTGATTGAATTTTATATCTTTTTTTTTTCCTTTTAGGTTTTCTGTTATCTTTGTGATTTGAACGACTCCTTGTCATATGCCCTTGGAGTTGGTTCTCTTTTTGATGTTTTGGAGGATTTTGACTATGTTCATACTCTTCTTGGTAAGCTTTCTTATCAACCTGCATACTTACTGATGATGGAGTAGGTGAACTGATATTGAATTTTTTTCTGCTTACAGTTTCCCATGATTATATAACTATGCTATCTTTTCAGTATTATGGATTCTAAAATTTTGTTGTTGCCTTACTTTGACCAACATCAAACAAATTCAATCCGTGTTTATAATAAATATGGTGTTGCTTTCCCGGACTGCTAATTTGATGTTTTTTTGTGTTATATCGTTTCAGCTAAAGCTATAGATGAGTATGCTAGTCTAAACTGGAAGGCAGCTGAATCAAAGGCAGAAGCATAAGTTGTGAAATTAATCCTTAGAAATCCAAACCAAAAGAACAATCCTACTTCTTGCATTTACACAGGTATTTCTTTTCCTATTCATTTCATGTTTTCAATTTTGTATATTAGGAAGTAGACTTGTAAATGGAATTGTAGTTTTTGGAATATGTTTTACATATACCAAATTAGTAGATTTTGAGTTAAATGTTTTGACATTTTGAATTTGATAGTTATGGAAAGAATTGCTATTAGTGAAGGAAAATTTTCCTCTGTCTAGATGGGATGCTTTTTCATCTATTTTTAGTATATTAGGCATCTGAGGTTTCCTAATTTGCTTGCATTTGATAATTCTTAGGCAATTTATAGGCAAAATAGTCTCCTTTTTGGACTAGTTGGACCTTATGGTCCTAACTCCCATGTTTGCTCCATATTATTGTTACAGGTCTTACGTTGATATAACCTTTTATAGAATATATTTTCAGCAAGTTCTGATGTAAATGTTGGCATCTTGCCTTCTGTACATTATTTGTTTGAAGATTGAGACAGAAACCCACAATCTTGACTTCAAAGATTTCAGATTCAGAAAGTAATGAAATTGCGGACTTATCACATGTGAGGGAGATGAGGCCTATCCCCTCAGGCCCCAGCCAATGTAATACTCTCGTTCTTCTTTTAATGTAAATTGTTACTCAATCTCATACTTCTCCACATCTATGTTTGTTTATGGTTTTGTTTTTATTCTGTAAGTACCTAATAAGGTGAATTGCCATGTTGAAGCACAATCTGAGTTTATGTATGAACTAACCGGTGATAGTTTTACTTGTTGAATGGTTCTTAATTCCCTCGCATAGGTTATACACGATATCATTCTTACTTTATGTTACATGATATCATTCTTACTTTGTGTTACATGATCATTGTTGTTTGTATGTTGGTTAACGACATGACATTTATTGTTTAGTCTTCTGTCCTCCCTTAGAATTTTACTTATTTTGTTATGTTGCTCATTGTGCTAAAGCCTATACTATATAATTTCATGTGGATATTGATATTGTTGTTATTATGTTGGCATGGGAACAAACTGATGTAGACATTGCTTAATAGTTATCATGATACACATTATATAAATCTTAGAAAACTTTGTAATGTTGAGTCATGTCTATTTTAGGAAAATGTAATATATGGCTCCATTCAATCCAAATAATAATGTGACAAAAATAGTAGTCACATAATATTGCGATATTTGTGACTATATTTTATTATTAGATTTGAAAATACCTTTGTTAAGGAGTTATATGACGATTTCATTGTTGTGTGATAACAATTGTCACAAATATACTATTTGTGACGACTTGTGAAATTTATCACATAAATTTAGTTTTTTTTGTTGTATAATATGTGATAATTTGCTCTATTCGTGACTACAAATTTCATGTGACATGAAAATTATTGTCACAAAAGATGCAAATTTTATGAAAATATATTTGAAAATATTGAGTTATTAGCGACGATATTTTTGTGACAAATATTCTTATCACATATAGCCTTGCATGATAATTTCAAAAAAATTTTGTGACATCAATTATTATCACAAAATATTGTTTTCGTGACGACAATTTGAAGGTGTCACATAGGTACGGATTAATTTATGATATAACACGTGACAGCAATATTATTTGTGACAATTTTTTTTAGTTACAACAAAGGTTGTAACTAATAAAAATAATGTGACAAAAATTGTTTGTCACAAAAAAATAAATATATGTGACAACTTTATTGTCATAAGTGACTAATTTTTATGTTGTCATGTAGTTTTAGTTCATTTTGATGTAATATATGTGGCGAGTAGCTTATTTGTGACGACAATATTTTCCTTTCAGTTACAACTCAAGTTGTCACATAAAGTTTAATTATTTGTGACAGCATTTTTAGATCTATTATATATTACGGAGTTATTAGCGAAGACTTTCTGACAACAAATTATTGTCACAAACTATTAAATGTGACAACTTCTTGCTTCTTGTGACAACAAATGTTGTCACAAAAAGCTTGATTTCTTGTAGTGCTAACTAGTAAATTAAAAAAGTTTTATACTGCTTTTAGGGAGTCATTTTAACTTTTTTACTATTCTCATTCCTACCACAAATTTGAAGACATTTCTAATGTGAATGTGAGAGCTATTGAAAAACTAAATAAGCTATGTAAAATTATGGGGCTTTTAGCTATTTACATAAAAAATGAACATTCAATTTTGTAAATACATCTCATATTGTAAGCTCACAATCTGAACTCTTCTTCTCTAAATTACATGACTGTAACTTTTAAATTTTCTATCTCTTGTTTAATTTTATTTTGGCTTAATGCATTAACATTATTTTGAATGTCCTCAAAATCTCGTTGTCTTCTTAAATTTTGAAAGTGTCCCCGCAGCTACCACAACTTTTAAAAAATGCACCACTTTGCTCTCTAAGTGCTACGTGTCAGCTTTTGATTGGAAAGGAAAAATCTTGAAAAATGATATCTTTGAAAAGTTGAACCAACTAGAAGCTAACACATGGCCATTGTGAAGCAAAGTGGTGCACTTTTTGAACATTGAGGCAGCTGTGGGGACACTTCTAAAGTTCAAGGAGGCAACGAAATTTTGGGAACAAGTTAAAAGATGCTATTGATGCATTAAGCCTTTGATTTTTGCAATTTAAAATGATCATATCTCATAAGCCATTAATTTTTTTGACACGAGCTTTTAAAATATTTTATTCGTCTTATTTTTATCTTTAAAACGACATCAACTTTGAATACTTTTTGAGCAAAAAAATTTACGCAGTCTTGCACTAGTATTTTTACTACCATTATACCTGGTATAAGAGTTCTTACTTGCTCTTAAGAGAACAATGTTGCTCATGTTTTCTATTGTTTACTTGAAAAATCCATCGAACATTTTCTCCAATTTCGCTTTTATTTGCGACTGAGGTCTTGGTCTAGTGGTTAAGACTAAAGCCGTGCCTCTAAAGGTCTCAGGTTCGAGTCACATCCGGGGCAGGTTAAGGATTTTTCTTTTCATTCAGTGTAAGTCCAATAAGGCAAAAAAAAAATTTAAAAATTGTTCCTTCATTTGATATTTAAATATAAAATGATTATTCTGAAATCGATTTCTTTATTGATGAGGATTTTATTTTATTGCAATTTGTGTGAAGTGAATATGTGATGTACACAAGTAACATCGACTTAAATGGCACATCTTGAAATTTTTGTTTTCGAACATTCGAACTAAGAAACACTCTGCTGTGCTAATTAAATTGATTAAGATACTTATATCTTTTATGTTTTTGTTTATTTGCATTTTTAGAAAATAAAAGCATTATAAGACCCATATAAGAGCTCTTATACTAGATATAAGGCATTAATAACATGTTTTTTGCCGGAAAAATGAAAATTATTAGCAACACGAAGGAGAAATAGAATGTATAAATACATCATATTATTCTTATATCAGGTATAAGGCTTTCATGTCATGATTTTTATATAAAAATTCAATATGTGAATAGAAAAGAGATATGGACTATATAAATATATTATATTATTCTTATATCAGATATAAGAGCTCTTATACCAGATATAAGCAGGGCCATCTCAAAGAATTATGAGGCCCATATTTACTTACTGTGTTTACTATTTATTCACTCAATACATAAATAATGAAATGTTTTTTTTTATGCTAATAAAAATAAAATACTTATGTATTATTGATTGATGTTTGTTATTGTACATCCTAAGAATATCATTAATTTTCTTTGTTTTTTCTCGAAATTTTTAAAATAAAACTTTAAAATTATTAACTTACTAATATTACTTAGCAACAATTAAAGATTAACTTCTTAATAAATTTCATTTGTAATTTGATATTAATTTCAACTTTTTTTGTTTTGTTTAAATTTGCTCTGTGGTACTATATTATTAAATACTCCTTCTATCTTTTTAGAATAGACATTTTAGTCTCAAATTAAATTATTAAATTATTTATCATTTACACTTTTTTAGGTACTTTTTTCATTATTCTTCCAACTATAATCTTAGTATTAATTGCACTTGATTTTTAAAAAATTAAGGCATTAATTTGATATAAAGGGTAAACTTTTCATATTCTTCATAAATGAATTTATTAATAAACGTGAAACTTATAGGAAGACAAGTAAAAAAATACGGAGGGAGTATAAAAAATGATCTCACCTTATTCTAAATATGGCTCAAACTTAAGATCTCGATGCCATAAATTTAGTATTAACCAATAAATATATATATATATATATATATATATATAAAAGGTGGCTTAGAATTGTTATACCAAATATTTAAGAAAGCTAAGATATTTATAAAAATTTGCACAAATGTTTATATTATTTTAAAAAATTGAAATAAAATTCAGGTTAGAGCTTCAAGTATTTATATGCCCAAAATTTCTAAAATTTGCTTTTATCAATAAAATAATTTATCCGTAATATTTCATCAATAATATGTTTATAGTCATTAAAATTTGTTACATAATATATCAATAAATTTTATAACAACAATTCTAAAGAAAAGTATGTTGATTATACGTCGTTATTGAAATTTTTATACTTCAAATTAATGAAACATGTTTTTGCTTTATCAGGGCTCATTTTTTTATATTCGCTCGGGGCCTCGTAATTCTAGGAGACCGCCATGACTAACTGTTTGTGAGATATAATCATTTTAAGTTTTAAAAATCAAATTAAATAGAAGAGAGAATGTTGTTATAAAAGTGTGCAAAGCATGAATCATAATTCACCTAAAACCACAAATTAGAAGTTAGAATATAAATAAAAGGTAATTAATTCCCTATTTAAAAAGAAAACGAATCATAAAAATATTGTATTTTCATAAATTTTCCAAAATTTATAAACCTCAACGTCATGTTGAATATAAATTTTGGATCAAAAAAAAGAATCTATCAACTGATATCTAACAAAAAAAATTGTAATTCAAACCTGACATCTCTAAAAGCCTATATGTTCATTCTTATCGCTAGATTTACAGAAATAATGAAAACGTAAAAAATGTAGAAAAGTAAAAAAAAATGAAATAACTATAACTCATCATTTATTTTCTCAAAATATGAAAACATTACAACCATTTTTTTATAATATTTATAAATATCTTCGTTAATAGTCGCTGATTAGTATCAGTCTTCGTACTAATGTTCATAGCATTCTTCATGTGTCTATCTGAAACATTAATTCCTCTGATAGATCTCAAACAAAGAATTACCAAAACTAATAAACAGAATCTCTCATTCTCACAATGAATTTAGTTGGCTATCATCATTGTTGTCATTATTATTATTATTCAAGATCAAGTCTTCAACTCCCTCAACAAGAAATGGGGGATAGATAAGGAATATGTTATTATTATTATTATTATTATTATTATTATTATTATTATTATTATTATTTGGAGATGGTGGATAACTGGATAAGAATTCAGTTGCATATATATAAAATTCAAATTCAATGATATTTTCTCTCAAGGGTGCCAAGCCACTTTGGATAAAAATGTTTACCAATTCCATGCAATATGCCTATTTGCTCTTATAATATTCTATTTCTCACACCAACAAACAATAATTATTATTTGGTATATGAACAGTCATATTGAATATGTATCAATAATAACTAAACATATATCAGGGCATACAAACCATATATTATATAATATATTGCGCGTTTCTTATAGAAGAAGACTTATAATAAAATAATGAATATACAAAAATATTCCCCAAAAAATTAATTTTCTTATAAACATACAGAATAACAAGACCATGTCTTATACTATGGACGTGACAACAACCACTAAATAAAATTATTACATTGCGTTCCAATCCCATTACCTAATTTTAAACATTTATATAAATACCATTTCAAATGCATTTTCAAAAATCAATTATCCCTCTTTTATTACACGACAACAACATGAACACTTTGAAAAATTTCCAAATGGAAGCCCAAAATATGTTTTCAATTTTAAGACACCCATTTCATATTCTTACAATAACCCTTCTAAGCATATTGCTTCCTCTTTCATTTCTCCTCTTGGCCAGGCTCTCTTGTTACAGTTATCTTTTTCCCAATTGGTCATCCAATTCTTCTTTTTTATTCAATTTAGCCCTCCAAACAAATCCCTCAATTCTCTACTTCATCCTTTCATTGTTCAGCATAGCCACTCTTCTTCATGGTTTAACAGGGAAAATTACCTTCCTAAGTGAATCACCGAGCCACTTACAGCGCCCTCGATTATTCACTGCCTGGATTTTACTGTGTGTGGTTCAAGTATGCGTGGCGTTAGGCGTAGAAGGAAGTATAGCAGCAGGAATTGATGGGCATGGATTTGAGACAGAGAAGAGTTTGATAAGTAGAGTTGTGTTTTTCTTGGGTTTACATGAGACAATGAGTTATTGGTCAAGAAGTGTGGTTAAACCGGTGGTTGATGACACGGTTTTCGGGTCGGTGAGAGATGAAGGTTGGGTTCAGAGGGTGAGTTTGGCTGTGAGTTTTGGGTGTTTATGGTGGTGGAGATTGAGAGATGAAATTGAGTCTTTGGTTATTGTGGCTGAGGCTAAGAGGGAGATGTTGATGGCGGTTAATTTGGCTGATTTACTTGGTTGGTGGCTTTATTATCTCACGGTAACTATTGGTATGGTAAGAATTGTTAAAACCTTAATGTGGGTTTTCATGGTTTTTCTTTTTAGAAAGGTCACAAGGGTTAATAATGCTGACTCTTGTGAGCATCTTGGTGTCGAAGACAAGGTTTGAAATTGTCAAATCTAATAAAGTTTAATTACTTTAATTCTATATCGTTTTAAAACTATTACAATCATGTCACTTTAATGTATAGTTATAAACTTATAACGGTATCGAATTAGTTATAAATCAATTCAGTCCGAATTATTTGCGTAGACATCAATTCATCATAACTTGAGAGGAAGATATTACTCTTTAAATATTTGTATTTATTGATTGGTCAACGAGAAATAATATATATGGTGGTTTAAGTTAAGCTTTTTACTATCCATTTTGAAATTGCATTATTATTCCTAAGTCAACCATTAAATTTTTATATATATTTTTCTGGTGGATGATTCAATCCTTTGTTATTTGATAAATATTACTAGGATGTCTACCACCTAATATTGAAATTCAACTTTGATTATAGTTTACTATAATAAAGAGAGTATGTTGGCAGCTAAGTTTATATATTAATTTTGGGAATAATTAAGCAAATCAATGAGATGAATTATAATTTTTGAGACAATAATGTTTAGGCTTATTTTGTAGACATGGCAAGAGCCCGCCCTATCTGCAACTACAAAGTCCGCCCAAACCTGCGTTTTACGAAATGGTTTTGGATCAATTAATTTTAAAATAAGCCCAATTCTGTATGAACGTGCAGTGATGTTAGTGATGTATTAGATGAATTTGATTTTAATATTAAAATTGAAGTTATATAATAAATTACATATATAATTTTGTTAAAATAATCAGCAAACAGACATGAGCAAGAAAATTCATTAACTTGAACACACAATGGGATTTTGACTACTGTCCAAAACGAACTAAAGCAATAGAATAAATGGATTTTTTTTATCAAGTAATGGAATATATGGTTTAGTAAAGAGACCAACATGTTAAATTTTTCCAAATAGATTTGGTATAATTGGTATATATACAGAGTATGAATGAGAATGACTGTTCAATTCTTAGCTCCTACAAATTCTTCTTTCAATAAAAAATTATGTTAAAAATTTATATTGAAAGCCACACCAATAACACAATTTATGGTTAAATCTGGATAAAATAATACTATTTGCAATTATTTTTTATATTTGTAAAATTCAGTATTATTGAATAATACAAAACTTGCATTTATAAAAATATATTGGCAGGCCATATTTGGGTTTTGACTATTATATAAAGGTCAATCTCGACTCCAACTAAGTATAAATTTTTTAAGTTAAAATAAATTTGGGTCGAGAATTCAATAGTTAGATTTAATAAAATCCAATCCGAATTCGATCCGTGTAAATATAAAATTTATCGATAAACATGTATTGTAAAGTTTATTTTGACTTTATTTCCTTTATTATAAAAAAAAAGTTTATTTTGACTTACTTAGCCATTTGTCCATTTAGTTAGTACAATTACTTATTGAATAATTAAGCCCTAGACTATATTATGTTTTAAACAACCGAAAAAGTAATTGGCGTGCAAGTCAATCATGACCTATTCTATTAAGACTGAGTTTGATATTGTTATTAAGCTGTGTTTTGGTACTTTCTAAAATCCCATAAACTCGCGGGTAAATTTAAAATAATATATCTTATAATTTTATTTATTTTTAAAAAAGGATTTAAATTTTTTTTTAAATAAAATTTGAGGTTTCATATTATTAAAAAGAAAAAGATTTTAAGCTTACCCGTCAATTTTGATGACGTGGTTTTGGGTAATTTCGAAAATCATTTATTTGGCCTAAAGCTTTGAACTCTGTAACAATGGCAGCTTCTTTCTTTTTCATTTTAACCTAAATCCATTCCCTGTCTTAATCCCACTCCCCATTCCCTCCAGCACTACATCTCCGCCATCAACCACCACCAAATCATAACATTGAATTCTTCAAAAACCTCAAAAAAACATCATGGAAGTCAGATTGGCAGCAAACCCATCGTCACCAATTGGGCCAAGAACAAAATAACAAAAACTGTGAATCACAGTAAGAAAAGAGACCCAATTTTCGTCACAACACAATTTGAATATTCTCGCAACTACATATGCACGGAGAGATTTAACCAACACTAACACACCCATAAAATGAGTACTTTCCAATTCTCTACCCTAGCGCCAATTATTAAGAGAAAGATAACACATGAAGACCTAAATTGATGATAAATTACTGGAATAGGCTAAGAAACTTGTTCGGTGACAAAAATTTGAAGATCGGGAAGGATATCAGGATTGTAGGGGTTGACGGCGACGAGCTCCTCCACAGTGAAGAGGACTTGCTGCGACTTTTGAATCTCCCTTCCCATTTGCTGCTATTGTTTTGTAATTCAATACTAGATTTCAATTTTTAGCTAAGATACGTATATCCTACATTTCACTCATTCAGTTTCAGTAAATCGTTAGTGTTTATTTCATGGTGTCTTAGTGAGTTTTTTTAGGTTAGGGTTTGAAAAGTGGAGGAAGATGAAGAAAATAGAAATTCCCTAAATTGCCCATTGTCACGTATAGATCCTTTTTCTTTTTAATTTTGTGAAGTCTGGAACTTTTTTTTTAAAAAAAATTTTATGGACCCTCTTTTAAAAATAAATAAAACTACGGGGTGTATTTTTTAAATTTATCTTAAATTTAATTTAATAATCTTATTGAGGCATATAATATATAAATAAACACCGTTTAACAATTAAACTCAAACGAAAATGACACTCATTATTATTTACAAGTAAACAAAATTTGCTGAACATTTCCGCATCACAGGAAATACAAATAGATAATGTGCCATTCCAGTAAGTTACAGTTAAGTCAGTGACATAATTATGATTCGGACTGTAGTGGGGTATAATTTAAAAGAGAGAGAGATGAGTTGCAATAAATCAATGACGATGATGATGGTGGCTTGAATAAAAAAGAAGAATGAAAACACTAGCAATTACGGTTTAATCTGAAATGGATTCGTACAAACAATTACACTAGTATTTTTTATCAAATCTCAAATCTCATTTTTCTCTTGTATCGTGACTTTTTAATCTGAAATGGATTCGTACAAACAATTGTATTTGTTTTGTTATCATCATTAATTTATATAGAGTTTTGCCGTTGTTTTAATAATGATTACATCCTAATACATTATTATATACCATATTGAGCTTAAATCCAAGCGGTCCACGATAGCCCATTCTATATATGTCCTCAAAATCTTTACAAATCCACAAATTAAAAACAGCAGCTGGTGCAGTTGAAAAAGTTGGCTGCCAATTGTGTGATAGAGCCAGTAGATTACTTTGGCGCTGCTAATGGATTACATTGGAGGGATTAAAATCTGCTGTTCATTTTCTCATTCAAAATTTGATATATTTTTCCTTAATTTTGAGGTCTAATCGTTAAGAGAGTTGTTCTTATGTCGAAAAAATTAGGCGTATTTGACTGTAATTGATTGCGCCTCTTTGCTTGATGAAAGAGTTAATGCTATAAATATCTACCAACATTTACGTAAAAATTTTCTGTTATTATCTCCCTCAATTAAACTACGATTTCCTAAAATTAAGAAGGATGTTCTTCAATGGCTTAATCTTTTTTGAACTCTACCTTTAATTACGAGATAATAAGCTTGTCTTAACGATGAATTAATCAAGCAATTTACACCATGATAGTTAAAATCACGGACTATTTTATACGGGAATCGAATATTTTATACATTTTTCGTTATATGCTTAACATATATACGCTTTTTAATAATATAATAAATAAATTATCCACGTATTAAAAATTCGAGAGAAAGATTAAATATCCGATAGCACATTTCTAATAAATTATTCTAAAATATTTAAATATACTAGTAAATGTAAATAAATTATCACCGGCATTTTCACAGTGGCGTACGGTGTGCCATTCCTGTAATGGGTAGGTCCAGCCCCCAGAGGAAAGGGCCAAGTCACCTTTATCATTGCGGGGCGAAACCAATTTGGCAATTTGGGTGACGTCATCTCTCCTACACGTGTCACTTCCGCTTCTGAATCATATGCTCTTCCTCTTTCTCAATTGCGTCGCAGGGCACAGCAGAAGCAGAGCTCAATACCTATGGTCTCCAAATCCAGCGACTCTGCCTTTAAACCCCGAGTTTGTTCCTCTTTCTCCCTTTCTATGTTATTTTCCTTTGCCACTTACTTATATCTCTCTCTGTTTTCTTTATATTGCTTACCCGAATTACCTTTGGACATAATTTATATTAATTGCCTGCTATCGCCTTCAGTTATTTGAATTCGTCGATTTTTTTATATGATTTTCACTTTTTGAGATGTGTAATTGGAATCTGTGCTTGAAATTGATCTTATTACATACGTGAGATTGATAATTGAAGAATGTAAGCCCTGTTTTGGTGCGATGAATCGTAGGGCAGAGGAAAATATGTGATCAGTTAGATTTTCTTGTTGCTGTTGATGATTATATCTACTATTATTGCGAGAAAATATGAAAATTTTCCTTCATATGTCTGTCCGCACCTTATTCCAGCTTCTTTCAGTAATTCCCGTAGTTCCTCTTGTGCCCTGGCATTTTACAGAAATCTCATGGAGAACAGTCAGATGACGGTATCGGAAACCTTCCGTACAAGATGAATCAGCTTAAAAAGCAAATTCAAGCACAGAGACTGGTTTCAATAAAAGTAAGTTGCCTTCGTTTTTGTACTTATGATCATGTGACGCTCATCCATTATTCTGTAGATTGATTGAATTTGACTCTGTTACATGACATATAGATTTCAATGTGCATTAGTTCTTGCACCTCCTGCTTACCGAGAGAATAATTATTTTGTTCAGTTTGCTTACTTTTTACGGATAGAATGAAGTTCATTGTAACTGGCTTTCACTGTTTTATTCTGTTGTGTATATTAATATATAGGTAACTTATAGTATAATTTTTTTATAGGAAAAAATTGAGCATAACAGAAAGAAATTGGAAATGGATGTTTCTCACCTTATATCAGTTACATCAAAGACAAATGCACTACTTGTAGAGCAGAGTAAGGTAGAGCTTTCAAGAATCAGAAGCCCTATTTGCAAGTATACTGGATATGTTCCAGTCCCCGGAGATAAAGATGGTATTAGCGGCCATGAAGTTATGACCCCAACTAGTACAAAGCTTCCTTTGATTGATAAGATACCTCCGTATACTACTTGGATTTTTTTGGACAGGTATGAAGTTTCACCTCCCATTAAGTTAATGATCAAATGACTTGCATTTGGGTTTGCTATTGTGCATGGAGGTAAAGTACTCTTCTATGTTTAAGAAATCAGAGAATGGCTGAAGACCAGTCAGTGGTTGGAAGGCGACGCATATACTATGATCAACATGGAAGTGAAGCACTTTTATGTAGTGATAGTGAGGAAGATATTGCAGAACCTGAGGAAGAGAAACATTACTTTTCTGAGGGTGAAGATCGCATTCTATGGTAAAATTAAATTGAGACATTTATGCTCAAAAGTTGTTAATGTATGTATAGAAACCTAGATTAGCTCTGTCATCTATCTGACAAAATATTGATTATGTTCATAATAATAAATTTGAGTTGTTTATCTTTTTCCTTCTTTATTCCATCCCCGACGTACCTTTTGGTGATGCTGTAACTTCTAGATATCCTAATTCTGGACAGAAAATCTAATTGATAAATGCATAGAAGAACTTGGAAAGCTTATAATGTGCTAATATGTACTCATTATCTAGCCACGTTGAACCATGTTACTGGTGATTTTTATTTCTTCTGTTGCAAAAAACTAGCTATGTGAAGTTTTATTGCAAAACAGAGAACAATGGCCTATAAAACAAGCTTTTCTTTTGGTTTTAGATCATCATTTTACGACCTAGCATCTGTTCAAGTATATATCTTATGCCCTTGAAACTTGTAGGATGGTCTTTCAGGAGCATGGATTGAATGAGGAAGCACTAACCCTTGTTAGCCAGTTCATTGGAGTCTCCACTTCAGAAATTCAGGTATTGCAAGTCATTGTCTTAATAGTTTTTCTATTTATGAGCTTCTCTCATGATTCTTACCTCTTTGTGCTCTGAGTTGATTTCCTTCAGTCAAGTGGTGTAATTTGCTTGAGATTGACAGGGAAGATGTAGCATGCTTAAGGAAAAATTTGACGGGGGACAAAATGACAAGAGTCCTGGAGATTCATTGCCTCAGAAGGGCATATCTTTGGACAAAAGCCTAAGTTCTGCATTAGATTCATTTGATAACCTATTTTGTCGTCGTTGTTTGGTACTTGGTCTTGCCACTTCTGGCCTTGCGTTTATATTTTATAATGATGATTGTCTGAATGATTGTCTGGCATAATCATTGAAATACTCCCGTACTGATACTAATCTGTTAATGGTTATCAAACAGCTATTTGACTGCCATTTACATGGCTGTTCTCAAACTGTGATCAATCCTGTAAGTAAAACTTTTAACAGCTTTTGAACTTATTACATTAGTTTAGTCATTCACTGGATATAAGTATTGGTGACAGATTGAAAAGCAACCATATTGGTCTGAATTTGAAGATGACAGAAAACCTTGCAGTGAACAATGCTTTCTTGTGGTAATTCGAATCCCTCATCTTAATTTTTTTTAATTTTGATTTGCAGAAATCAGATCTTTAAATTTAAAATATTGAATGAAGGCTGGAGAAGATGATATATATATGTTAAAAATTGTTGGTCAAGAAAAATGAAATGGTGAATATTTGATGTGCTGCTATGCTCTCCTGGTTATGTATCATCAGACATGCTATGAATTATCTCATGCTTGTGGTTTTCGTTATGGACTGGTCTTTTACATGATTAGAACTGGTTTTTGCTTCTAAAAAGTCAAGAAAAAGAATGACGAGTGAAAAGTTAGCTGGATATATATAAATTGAACAATGAAGCAGACACATTGCATGTGCCATCAGTGGCTTTTCTCTGAAGATTATCTCTAATAATATTCTGTTAAGTACAGTCTTAATCACAGTCATTGAATTAGCCTTTCATCACAAAACATATACGTCAAGGTTCAATTGTCTGTAAGTCTGACGCCTGCCCCATCCTCCTAGATCAAATAAAAGAAAACCTGTAAAGTTGCGATATTGACTTTTTAGTTTGACAGATAAAATGATTTTAGATTCTACTCTGCTGTTTATTTTTTTAATACTGTTAAATGTTAATTGTTTTTAAGATGAAAGTGATAAATGCAGGACAGCATATTTGTCATATTTTTGCACCCTCCAGCATAGTGTGGTTTACTGAATCAAAAAGATAAACCCCTCATAATTTATGATCAAAATAACTACTTAAATTTCTATGCACTATATGATATCAGCATATATACTTGTGCATCGAGATATCTATGACACAATTGACTTGTAAACTAGCCACTTCTGCTTCTCTGCTTCAACATCTCCATCTAAGATTCATAATTCCAATCGAATAGAGTCTAATATACATATCATTGCAGGTTAAAGTTGTCAAAGACTTACCTGAAGGTTCAGTTGATTGTGTGCCGGACACAGTGAAAACTGCAACTATTGAAAAGGAAAAAGGGACTCTGTTGGCCTCAAATACTGACATGGCAACACAACATGATAAATGTATTTCTGAGGAAGAGGTATCTGCTCCTTGTGATTCTCATGACTCGGAACCTGCTTCTATAGCTTTTAATTTGGATACTCCTATATTGTTGGAAAATCAAGAACATTTGAGCAAGCGCAAAGCAGAACAGAAAACACATGCTGCTCTAGATGACTGCACACAGAATCCTGATAATCTCCAGGATTCTTCTTGTAAGAAGCAGAAGAGATTATTAGCTTTGGATATAGTATCTGGGGATGTTGAAAATGTCTCCAGTCTTTATGCCGTTGATGGCACTAAAAGCACAACTGATGAGATTCATATTACCACCAAAAGCACGATAAATTATCCAAGAGAACATGTATCAAAAGAGGATATATCTTCTGGCACCAAGGAGAATATTGGAAATGAAGCCAATAGCATCACTGAAGTGCCTGAGTTGAATTTATCATTAACTGATAGACATTTCGAAGGGTTCCCAACCAGGTCTGAATGGAAACCCATTGAAAAAGAGTTATATTCAAAGGGAGTGGAGATCTTTGGGAAAAACAGGTATCACAATTTCCAAGATATGTTTTTGATTGCTAGTTGAATGCATATATTGAATCATGCAAGAATATTTGTTCTCCTTTTCGTTGCAGTTTGATTACTAAGCTTCTTGTAAGCAGGATTGCTGCACTGAGATGCTGTCCATTTTATTTTAGTTATCAGAATATTCAAGTTTTAATTCTGACTGTGTACCAGTTAATATTTAGGTTTTTCCCTCTGCAGTTGTCTTATTGCTAGGAATTTACTCTCTGGACTTAAGACTTGTATCGAAGTTTCAAATTACATGTGTAATAGTGGAACAACGATGTCTCGTAGATTTGCTACACCAAGTTCAGTTCTGGATGAATATGGAAAGGCAGATACAGATTACATGGTATGCGGAGTAATTTTAAAATTTACATAGCATCATCTTTAAAGCTGCATTGCAAATTATATTCTTAATTTTATAAGATTGTAGTTATTAAACCCCCCGCCTTTATCGGGGAACAAACTGAATGAGAAGAAAAAAAACGTAGCTTGTCTCCCTGAAGACTCATGTTGTAGTTTCGGAGGCTCTGCCTCTATAAGACTTGCATGGTTCTGCATTTTAGAGCCATCTCTCTTCTTACCTGTTGTCTCTTATAGGAGCAAGAAATGCCCCAAAGATCAAGGTTATTTCGTAGGAGAGGCAGGACTAAGAAACTCAAGTATTCTTGGAAGTCCACAGGCCACCCGTCAATGTGGAAAAGAATTGCTGATGGAAAAAACCAGCAATGTAAGCAGTATACACCATGTGGATGCCAGTCAATGTGTGGGAAACAATGTCCATGTCAACATAATGGAACTTGCTGTGAAAAATATTGTGGGTATGTTGAAATTTCTTTTTGACAAGATGATTGCAGAAGTACATTAACATACAGATCATGCATATCATAGCCTCTTACACAAATGTTAGAATCTTACAGCAATCTTGTTGTTAGTTGATTCCAGGCTTCAGATATGGAGCATGGATTCTGGCACTGCAACGGTAGCTGAATCCAATCCAAGTTTACTAACAATTCACTTGATTTTCCAGCTGCTCAAAGAGTTGCAAAAATCGGTTTAGGGGATGTCATTGCGCAAAGAGTCAGTGCAGAAGCCGACAATGCCCGTGCTTTGCTGCTGGACGGGAATGTGATCCAGATGTTTGTCGGAACTGCTGGGTTAGGTAATGGATTATCCTCTATAATTAATTGTCTTATATTTGCTTTTTAAAAATATATTCTGTTGTTGTAAAATACAATCCAAACCTTCATTGGTTTTTCACCCTATAGTTATACTAAATACTGTGGTATAATGGTATCATATGAAAAACTTACTTGCAGTAGTTATGTACCTTTTGAAACTCTTAACAGTATGTGTCCTTCGAGAACTTTACCATGAATTTGACATTGATGGTTTGAAGTGTTGAATCATTTGGCTTGTTTTATTTACCTTTGGGCATCTGTTGTTGAGAGCTTCATCACTTATCTTGAGCTTATAGCTAACTGCTGCTGCTTATTTTCTATGATTTTCAAAAAAATTATCTGTAATATCAGCTGTGGAGGAGATAGTTCATTGGGTGAACCACCCAAACGAGGAGATGGACAGTGTGGAAATATGAGGCTTCTTCTTAGGCAACAACAGAGAGTGAGCAATTCTGAACGTTAATATCACTATGAGAATGATTTTGAAACAAACAAGTTCAGCTAAACATTATATTTTGCTTCAGATCCTTTTGGCAAAGTCTGATGTTGCTGGATGGGGTGCTTTCTTGAAGGTAGAGTGTGTAGAATTAGTCTTATTTTGACTTTAACATACCATTTCTTTTTTTAATTTGATAATTTGATCTTAGAACTCCGTAAACAAAAATGATTATCTTGGAGAATACACTGGTGAGCTCGTCTCCCACACAGAGGCAGATAAGCGGGGGAAGATCTATGACCGTGCCAATTCATCGTTCCTTTTTGACTTGAATGATCAGGTGGTGGCCTGCTATTTTTTTTTTAATTTCTATTTGTTTCTGTTTTATTTTCTATCAGTCCCTCTGTCCATTTGGGTTGCCTTAGCATGTTGGGCTATTCTATACTGACCTTTTTGTCTTATTCTGTGATGAGTTGAACTCTAAGGTGGCCTTTGGTTTGCGAAATACCTATTTTATAGTAATAGAAATGAAAAATTGTGAAATACCTATTTGATAGGAATGGAATAGAAATGAATGAATGAATGAAAGGATGTGAAATATGATTGATAGTTTTGGAACAAAAGAATTTGTATTCCATCTTTCATGGAATAGCTATTCCATGAAAGATGGAATACAAATTCTTAGCTATTCCGAGGTGAAATTAAAGAATTTATATTGCAGATGAAAATAGGAATATGAATTCATTGCAAACATACTAGTAATATTCAGGTTAATATAGTTATGTCTTGGCATCAGCATGCCCTTGTATTAAGTATTAACCATAACTGCAATAAACTAATAATATCTCATATAGTATATTCTGATATGAAATTTCTTTTTCGTCTGCAGTATGTCCTTGATGCTTACCGCAAAGGAGATAAGCTAAAATTCGCAAACCACTCATCAAATCCTAACTGCTACGCTAAGGTACATACAATTCAGCGATCCTCGTGCCAGTTTGATATGTTTCCAAGTGAACTGATGTATAGGACCAAACAGGTTATGCTGGTAGCTGGAGATCATAGAGTAGGCATCTTTGCCAAGGAACACATTGATGCTAGTGAGGAGCTATTCTATGATTACTGCTATGGACCAGACCAGGCTCCTGCTTGGGCTCGGAAACCTGAGGGCTCTAGAAGAGATGAATCTACTGCCTCCCAAGGTAGAGCAAAGAAACATCAATCTCATTGATTCTGGCTACTTTCTTCGTTTGGATTATGAAGCATATTTGCCTTAATTATGAAACGCTTTTACTAGACATGCCATATACAAGGAAGAAGAATAATGAACAAATCTACCTAGGCAATGCAGCTATTCACTTGTATATAGAGAGATTTATAAGTGTGCATCTAGGAATTTTAAATATAGTTCATATGATCGATTGAGCTATAAGATCACACATTATTTTATTGTTAGTTATTATAATTGGCAATAAAGTTGTTTGCCTGTACTGTTCTGCATGGAACAATTCACAGAGATGTTATTACTTCATCAAGCTGATGTTTTTTTTTTGATAATATTTACAAGTATCTTCATTGAAATAATCTTGTTCGGGGCTTAGTCACAGTTAAGGCTCCTCACCCCTCCCAACAAGTGTATTTAGTGGGATTCGAACTTTGTTCTCCTCCAACTTACTCAGCCTGTGTTGCCAACTGAGCTACACCTTGATGAAAGGTACTTCATCAAGCTGATGTTAGTAGTCAATTTTTATAATTTTTTTGCAAATTTACACATCGTATTATGAGAATCAATAAACATTAATTTTTATCAAGTATGGTCAAAATTATCTGCTGGGACAGGTAATGTGTTCAATGTAATCTGAAACAAAAAGAGAAACAAGATGCCAATTAAAATGAAGGAGAATTTTTGCGTGAAGAGTACATTTTGTTGCTGAATTTTGTATTCGCTATTTACAAGATTGACAAATTAAAAGAATATACTAACCTATCTAATAGAGACCAGCTTCACTGAAAATTGTCCCCTTGCAACTGAAAATACACCAATTCGTTCCAAACATCGGGAATGCCAGGAAGACACCAATGGCTGCAATCTTGACCACTTGAAGAGCGTTTCGGCTTCTTTTTCCCAAATATGGAAGGATGGCCATCTATCCGAAATTGGGATAAACTAGTAATGTTCAAGATTGTTACAGGTGTTCTCATATGCTTGACCACATCTTCTACAATAACATCCTTTTCTGAAAAGCTGATGCCTGAAGTGTCATTCAAAGGCCGTGTGGCTTCCTGGCAATGTCCGCCTGAGTACCACTGCCCGCCCCTGTATAGCAGATACTAGCCAGTTCAGCAAATTTAAAAGTTTTAAAAATCAATTTGTTGCAGTGTTACCTGAAATGTGAAGGTGCTGAGCTACGGAAAAAAACTCTAGTTTTTTTCGGGTTGATGTGTCTATCAACCCATGATGACCAAGTATTCAGAGCTCTTCTGAAAGCTGAAGAAACATCAAGTTTGGGGTGAACTTGGTTGCCTTCCTGGTAATAGTTGATCCTGTTGCAATATAGGCAGATAAGAAGGCGAGACAATCTATGACACAGTAACACAATTTATAACCACAGATCAAGTGGGTAATGCGATGTTATCAAAACCGGTGGTTCAATTGTAGTTTAATTGAATTCAACCACGGTTCAATTGTGGTTCAACCGCAGTTTTTTCAGTTGAACTGGCCCGCTCAGTCCGATTTTAATAACATTATTGGCTCAGAAAAGGGAACTAACCCAGCTTTTGTTTTAAAATGAGACCACCAATGGGCAGTATTGAAGATGAGAATATCAGCTCCTTTCCATTTAGATGATCCATGATCAATGGCATCAATTCGCAAAGTCTGCACCCTCTTCTGCCCCACTCTTCCTTTGCTCTCATGAACCAAGAAATGAGACACATAGTACTCAACTGTACACCTATAATCCTGCATAGTCAATCCCAAAAAAATCAGAACATAGTGGAGCAAATAACTGAAAACTTTTGGGCATCAATCAGGCAATTACCACAAATCTGAAGCTATAGATCCCTTTTTCCTTAGTGATTCTCCTACCATGGGTCTCATACACCTTCTTAGGATCTTTAATAGCTCCCATTAACATGCACAGCATTGACTCCCATTGATTCCTATTGATTGAATCACCAACAAATACCAACCTTTTTCCTCTTATTAAGTTCAGCATTCTTGTGGCATTGAACCTAACGAATATCCCCAAATTAAAAAGAAAAATTATCAATTAAGTACCCCAACTACCCTAACTAGACATAAAGAGGAAAATTGTTAAAATTTATAATGTAGTTAATACCTTGGAATATCACAATCGTGAGGTTGCCATCTCAATTTCATGTAGTCATTATCCAATCTCCCGTTGCCTACACAGTCAAACCCTTCATCAATGAAAGGACATGAGTAATTTGTGTAGAGAGGGTAGGTTTCATCATATATCCATCTCCCTCTCGTAATGTCACATTCATTTATATCCTTCTTCATACTTTTACTTGCAGCTTTCACATTCGTAACCGATGCTGCTTCAATTCTCTTCTCTTCACGATCTACAATTAATGTTGTTTTAACGGCTGCAGCTTCACTCTTCACCGTTGAAATCGCTCCGATTCCGTCTGAATCTTGACTACTCCGAGACGAATTTTCCGTTGCTACTGGTATACTAAAATTCGTATGCTTCTCTTTTGCAATTGAACTGGTAGCGAAATTAGAAATATTCCCCGGTTTACTTTCGGAAGCAGAGACGGTCTGTACGGATATAGATTTGAAATCTACAAGAAGCGAGGTTGTATTTAGCTGGAAATCGGGATCTTGAAGCAGAAACGGGCTGGATTTGAGCAGGCCGACAATGAAGAAAGAGAGGAAGATTAAAGAAGATGAAACAATAAAAGAGAAGAGAAGATTTCGAGTAGATTTGAAGGAGAAGCTTCTCTGCCTCTCCATTGAACTTCAAGAAAGCTCTTCTTCGTTTCTCAGTTGTGATTTCTCAAGTACACTCCATTAAAGAAGAAAATTAAAGAAGAGGTAGAAATCAAGTCAAAGACAGTTAGTTGAGGTTCGGTATGTCTAATGCCATTAAAGAGAAAAATAATTCAGAAACCACGAAAACAAAGAAAACGGCAATGACAGAAAAGATTACCGGGTAAAGTGGGAGAGGTAATGTGGAGGAGTGAGAGCCTGGTTTTTCAGGCGACTAGGACACTCTAAATACCGATAATGCCCCTCGTCAACCTTTTCATAACCCCCAATTGTAAAAGGTCGGTTTTCTTCCACAACGGAAAAAGATAATAATACCTTTCGGATTTAGTAGAACCGGTACATATATAGGATGATCAAAAATTAATTTTTAGCTCTTATAAAAATTTTAATTAATAAAATAAAAAGAGTCCATTTAATAAATTAAAATCAAATGTCATGTAATTTTTATGAAAGAAAAGATAGTCGATATTGTAATCAATATTTATTACAAATGTTAAGAGATATTCTATATGTTCATTTGAAGTAATCTCTATGATGACCAGTCTAATCCACAAAATATATATATATATATATATATATATATATATTAGGAACAAAAGTAATTAAGAGATAAGTAATATTCAATCCTGATTTGGAGCTTCTTTTCCTTGGTGCATTGTAGGCATTAGTTGCAAGTCATTCTTATTTAATACTAGGTACTTGAGCAGGGTTTTGTGGGAATATATAAAAGTGGGGTTTAAAGTTTAAACATTAAATTATAGTAGGAAGTGACTTTAATTTTTGTTTGTCAAATAAAGCAGGTGACGATGAGAACAAGGGGGTAGAGACGTCAATTTGCAGAAGATGACAGAAGGGTAAGTAAGCTGGAAATGGAAAATTTATGAATGTGATGTGCTGGCAACGGCGTCGTCTCAACATCATCGATAATGCAATGTTTATTAAAAAGGCGACTCCAATTCACGTTTCCTTAAAAAAAAAATTAGAGACCGTTTCGTTTTGTTCACGAAAAAGTTGTCCATATAATAGAATAATAGAAAAATTAATGAAAAAATGTTAAAAATAATAAAGTTTATTTTTTAATTCGCCGTTAATTAAAATAATTATACCTAGTTAACATATATATTATAAAATAGTTATTCTATTTGAAATTATGGAATAGGTATTTAATGAGAATGTGTAATAGTATTATCTATTCCATCCGGTGGTGTATTATACGTAAAAACTTCTTTATTTCTAATTTTTTTTTATTTATTTTTCTTCTATTTTATGAAATATTTATTCTATAAATCAAACGTAAATATATCGTTTACTTTAAGATTGATCGCTAAATTTTTTTCGTGATTACGAAACCCATATTAACTAATAAACATGTCAGGGACCATAAAATTAGTGGACAGTTAAAGTTTGAGAGAGAAAAAAATCTATTCTCGTATGCCTTTATCTATTATAAGAATTCAAGACAACTTTTTGCTCATTTCAGATAGCCTGGTAACCCATTAAGAATAAGAAATAAGGTAAATTTAAAAAAATATATCATTTGGTTTGGACGTTTTGTAAAAAGGTGTTTGTGAAATTTTTTTTTTTAAAGGGTGTCTGTGGTTTTAAAAATTTGTAAAAAGAAGATTTCTAAAATTTTTAAACCATATTTTAAAGGGTAATCTTGTTCATTTTGAAGTGAAATTTTGTAACTTAATTGATAAAAATATAATACACCTATGAGATAAATTTTAGAATTTTTTGAGAAGCATTAATATTTTTTTCAATTAAAAGTTGATCATAACTTTAAAAAATTAAAACAAAATGAAAACTTTCCCAATCTTACTCAAATCTTGATATATAATTCTTAAATAATATAGCTAAAATAAAGTAATGTTGAATTTATTGAAATAAATGGTGTGTAATACCCAAACCATAGACACCCTTTTGAAAAAAAAGTCCACATGCACCTTTTTGTAAAACGCTAAAATCACATGAAATGTTTTTTAAGTTTACTCTAATAAATATCCTTTTTTTAATTTCAAAGGTTCACACACAACAATATTTAATTTCAGTTCTAATTGTTGAATCAGTTGATCACTAGTGATCATCAAATAGGATATGGCCGATCACATGCATGCTTTTCCAATTGATCATCTAAAATTCCGAATTTGATACAACTTACACACCAATGTTTATATTAATTCAGTTGCTGTCCATGTAAAATGTTCTCTGACATTTTTTTTCAACTTTAGAGAATCCTAATCCCGTCTCAAACAGAAAACACAGCCTGTACAATATCATGTTTCTTCTTTGGACATCCCACTCCAATCAAGTGGTTAAGATAAACTTACCAGCCGATGGTCCACACCTTTAAACTTGCCCACAGCTGAAGCAGTTTCCATGCAATTGAATTATTTGGGAAGGAGTTCTTTATTATAGTAGTGGTATTTCGGTATAGAATAGTGTCAATTCATTCTTTAGTTGACATATATAATTCTCTTCTAATTAAATTTTGATAGAAATTTTTTAACTTTTAATAATAAATATTTGTCAATTAATGGATGGATGGACACTTACTGTCCGAACCCATAATAAAAAAAGGGTAAACTTCAAAAAAGTACATTGTGGTTTCACTCATTTGTAAATCGGGATCTGAGAAATTTTTTTTATAAAACGGGGTCTGAAGTTTCTAACCGTTAATAAATAAGGGACTTTTTTTCTAACTACGTCGATTAAAGCTGACGTGGCGAGGGCAAGTTTGTAAAATTCAATTTTCTTCTTCTCCCATGCCTCTCCTTACTTCATGTCCCATTCATCAATGTAACGAGTACAATTATCCTCTGCTTAGGACCAAATGAATTGAACACAACCTGTGAATCCACAAATTTTTACCAAACAAATTGGAATAAATTTATAACATTTCATAATATATAAGGCAAAGTAGACCCAGTGTAATAAAAGTAATAACCCCACAAAATTACACAGATACATGTAATATAAACCTAATTTAGAACATACCATGCAGGAATTGGTAAACGAAAAACTTTAACCTAACAAACGAAAATCCAAAATTGAAAGGAAATAACTTAGAAGTAGCAATGAAAAACAGGAATTTCCGAAACCTCAAATTGATTGGACAAACTATCAATAAACCTAATTTTGATTTTCTTAATAAAAGTAATTAATGATTTAGGAAAGAAAGGCTGAAAACAACCGTGATTCGCGAGAGACTGAGAATCAGAACGGAGAAGAGTGTACACAAAGGAGTCGGCAATTCGAGAGAGAACGGCGAATCAACTGCTTCATGGATGGATTTAAAGCTCAATCAATTTTGAAATGGAAGCTAGTAAGAGCAGCTATGGGAGTTTTAGAGAGACAGGGAGAAGAGTGAGGTAGCAGTAGAGAGAGTGGAATAATGGTCAACTGAAGAAAGGGGAGACTAGAGATAGAAGAAAATTGAATTTACAAGATTACCCTTGTCACGTCAGCTTTAATTGACGGAGTTAGAAAAAATCTCTTATTTGCTAACTGTTACAAAACTCAGACTCTATTTTATAAAAAAATATTTCTCAAACCTCATTTTATAAATTAGTGAAATCACAAGGTATTTTTCTAAGTTTGCCTAAAAAAAACTCATTTCGGAAGTTACCTAAATATTTGGGCCACTAAGGTAACTAACAGCAAAAATATTTGGGCCCATGAATTGCTAAAGCATTAAGACATTAAGTTAAGTCCCATTTGATAAACATATTTGGGCCAACTAAGTTAACTAACAGCCGTCTCCACGCTGTCAAATAGTAAGGATAAGCAAAACATTTGACCGTTGACTTTTGCAAAAATTAAACCTAAGAAAACAAATAAATCGCCGTTGCCGGGGATCGAACCCGGGTCACCCGCGTGACAGGCGGGAATACTCACCACTATACTACAACGACCTTGTTGACTTTCGTATCATTCTCTTATTATATTAACTAAGAAAACTCGTAGTCAGTCGAAACAAAATCAACGATTTAAGTGAATTCTTCTCCCCAATTGTCCGTCTTTAATGAAAACTATTTCAATTAGGCTCAAGTAAAATTTTTATGACTTTCAAAATTTTAATAAAATATATAAAAAATCTTTTAAGACTTCTTTGCTTCACATATATAATAATAATAATATATAGATATAAAGATGGCCTGATTTTTTGATTAATACGATGATATCAGAAGCTGGCCACAAAAAAAATCAGTCGTCGATGAGAAAAGCAAGAAGAAACATGTGTTCACCGTAAGGTTTGAAAACCCATTAATAAGTAAACAAAAAAGAAGTTACAGAGAAAAGAAAAGAAGGGAATATTTATACGTATATGGATGAGCAACCTTAATAAGCGTCACATTAACAAATTTTAAAGTATTAATACATGTATGGATTAATGTTATTTAATTAGATTTTGCAATCGTCTATCAAAAAGAATTTTTAATTTTGTTTACTGTTTTAAATAAAAATGATTTGTGGCAAAGATTTAGTCAGTGGTTGAGCTTTGAAGCTGTGATCATAAAGGTTACAGATTCAAGTCTACATACCGGTGGAGTGGGATGTAGTTTTCTTTATTACTATTGTAAGCTAAAATGAAGTAATTTTTTAAAAAAATTTAAAAATAAAAATAATTTATTTGAAATAAGAAAAAAGTGAAATTTTATTCGCTAGGGGGGTTTGAAAATGTCAAAATTAATGCACAAGTTGGTTAGGTCCAAGTGGACTTCGACAACACACCAATATGGAAAGCATGTTCAGATGACCCCAATTGCAGTCGATACTCAATAGGTCTAGGCCCGGGCTGGTCATTAATAAGAGTAGGGTGAGGGACTGCTCAGGGTCCTAAGTTTTTGGGGCCTTAAATTTCAAGTATTATGCGAATCTCCAAATTTGTAAAGTAAAAGTATATTTAATGTAGTAAAGTCTGGTAGTTTGGTGGTAAGGGGGAGATGTTTTAATCCTGTTGATACGGGTTCAATCCCTCTTGTAAAGTTTTTTTCTCGTTTTTTCCTTTTGCATTTATCAACTTAATTAGCACTAATTCAATTGTGTAAGTCTTTAATAGTCACTGTAAAATAATGAATCCAAGTAAGTCTTTAATACAATATGTCTTTTTTATATAAAAATGAGAAAATATACCAATCAACTACTTACTTTTCTCTTTTTTTTTTCATTTATCAAGCTTAGAATTATGGAGATGTTATTAGAAAAAATTTTATAATATATAGGATTGTAAAGTAACTATTATCATTTGGTTATTATTATTGTAGTTTTAAAGAATAATATTAATTTTTACAACTCACTTCTATCGTTCCTCTCAAAATAAAAGAAAAATAATAATGTCTTAAAGTTTACTAAAGTTAGTTAGCAATTAAATGTTGGCTTTTTAAATTAGTTTTGTTTACAATTTGATATAAATTAAGCTTTTATAAATAACTATATATTAAGTTGAATAAGAACAAGGTTCAAATTCCACTAAATACATTTATCGAGAAGGGTGAGGAGCCGTAACTATTACTTAACTCCGAACAAAATTATCTTAATAACAATACTTATATACGAAAAAAAAATATATAACTATACTAATTATGAATTTCAAAAAACTATTTGACTATATTAAGTTACGTTTTTCACTTATACCTCATCAGTAAAACAAACCCAATTTAATATATACATAGAGAGAATATTACTTAATTAGGAAATGATGTAAAAAATAAAAAGAAATTAGTAAGGAAGAGAATTTCGATTAATTATTCCAAACTAAAATTAAAAATTTATCATCTAACTTTAATTTATTTACAATCAATCGATCTTAATCAAATATTTTTTTTAATATTTATAAGTATTTATACAGAGATAAATCTTAATTAAATATTTAAGAATGCTAAAAATAAACTTAATTAGAAAATAGTGTAACTAAGGTTTGTATAACATAACCATTGCTAACTTCGAGATAATGCTTTAAACATCCAGTGAAGTATCGAGCGGCATTTAAGGAAGCACCTAACTGATCAGTCAAGACTTTAAATATTTAGATACACAATTTTTAAAATTTATTATTATCAATAAAATATTTTATTCATAATTTATCATTATTTCATTAGTTATCTATCAATTGTAATTGATATTTATCACATAACACATATATAGATGTTGTGACGACATTTTTATTAAATTGTCAGTCGATATTATGTCACTGTAAAAATATTTTGTAATTCCAATTTATTGAAAAAAGCTTTTATTATTAGGGCCCATTTTTTTATCTTTACTTAAAGCCTCATAAATTTCCGACACAACCCTCATATACGCCGCTCAAGTAATGAAATGAGAACGAATATAGTAGAAATCATAAAAAATAAGAATCCAAATGTATTTGATTTTCTAAGTTATGTAAGACAAAATCTTTTAAAACAAACTAATTTTATAGTTTTGCTGCTATTTATAAATTTGATCTAATTCTTTAAAATTTAAATTTTTTAAAATTATATATTTTAATTAATTTTAACTATTTATTAAATTTTAATAATTTAAATTTAATTTTAATAATTTATAAAATTTACAGTAATATAAAATTTAAATAATTAAAATTTAATAAATAATTAAAATTAATTAAAATATATAATGAAATCCAGACAATTCAAATCTTGTTAAATTATGTCCTTTACAGGTTGCAAAAAAATAATATCAGAACCAAACATGACGTGGAAGCCTCCAATTGGCCTGAAGATGATAAGAAACAAGCGTTCAATAATCATTACAAACCCCCATAATATAGCTCACCACTGTAACAACACCATAGCTGGACCACACCACACCATATCCCTATATCAAAAGGAAAAAGAGGTTCTCAATCAATTAAAAGCAGAATAGCAATGGCAACACTTACAAGTATTAGCCTTTCAACCCCAAGAGTCGTCGCCAAGGCCACTGAAGCACCCAAGGCCCAACGCCTCTTCAGTTTAAACAACCCATGGAGAATGAAAGGCCGGGTCGGGTCGGGGCTTGTGCAAGTAAGGGCAGCGCCGGATAGCCTATCGGACAAGGTGGTGGAGAGCATAAAAAGCGCGGAGGAGTTGTGCGCCGGTGATCCGGCGAGCGGTGAATGTGTGGCGGCGTGGGATGAAGTGGAGGAGCTGAGTGCGGCGGCTAGCCACGCTAAGGCCAAGAAAAAGGACTCGGATCCTTTGGAGACTTACTGCCAGGATAACCCTGAGACAGTTGAGTGCCGTACTTACGATAATTAGTTAATTTTATAGATAGCTTTTATGCTTTTCTTAGTTTCTGTTTTAATCAAGTTTAGTTAAGCTTGATATGGGTTATCATGTGAAATACTATACATTAATTAATTAATTAATTAATTAATTATATGATGAGTTCACTGTCGTCGGATACCAACCATATATATCATCATCATCATGGAAGATAGTTGATCCATATACTTATCTTTATCTTATTTTGGTTATTTTATTAGTTTCTTTTGTTTGGTTTACTCGAATTGTTTTTCAGTTTTCTCAATTGTTTGATGTTGTAATATTTTATCTCCCAAACTGTTAAAAAGTAACACTTAAAAAATTTTAAGTACTTAAATTTAAGTTTTTAGATTTTAGTCTTTGATTAATTGGTGTTATATAACAATGTTATTAAAATTGTATCGGATATTATATTGGAGAAGATTTTGGTATGTGATATTATTAATACTATCAATATAAGTAATGGATTTATCGATTTTTTATTTTTAAAAAAATATATATTATTAAAAATATTAATTTACATATTTTAGAATAGATAGATTAATAAATCTTAATATTTTCTTTAAGAGATAAAATACAGTAAGATGTTAGTAATTTGAATTACGGAAATATAAAAGTAAAATATTTAATATAAAATTATAAAATACCGAGTTTAATCTTTTAACTATTATTTGAAACGAGAGTGTTCTGTTGAGGCTTGAATTAGTTTTTTTAAGACATATTTTATCCGTTTATGAAAAATTGTCTCCCGGTATATAATAACAATCGAGGGTGAAATACTATTAGCAGATAAATCTGAGTTGGGTCGGATTCAAGCCGGACTAAAAAAACTAGCAATTCAAACCCAACCTAATTTTAAATAATTTTACTCGGGCTTAAACCAGGCCGAATATTCATAAAATTATCAAAATTCAAGCTCAAATCAGTCGATCCATCCATTAATTTTCTTAAAAAAAATTTAATTGTTCAACTATAATTTACATTCATATTTAAAAAATTCCAAACTAAAAATTCAAACAAAACACCTAACTTTAAAGCAACAGTAGCAACTTTAAAATTTCATATTAGTATCAAATGTAGTGAGATTTGAATCAGATGAAATTGTTAGTAGAGTATATTATAGTAAAAACCCCAAAACCAGAAGTTGAAAAGATAGCATTAAAATTGAGATAATTGATTTTTTTATTTATTAACAATAACTTTTGGCATAATGCACACTCTTCAATTGATTTTATTATTAATAAAATATATTATTGGCGAAAAAATAGTCTCCATCAAATCATTTTTATTTATAATTTTCTTTTAACATTTTCTAATTTATATATTCTATGTATATTTTTAAGATCTCTAAATTATTGAGTTAGATTGATTAGATTAGCTTTAAAATTATTTTAAATTATTTTAATATGTAACGGAGACTTTCAATTGTTATTGGAGCGTGATTTTGATCTTTTATAACGCTTTTTAATTTATGGGTTTGAAAATTTATTTTTAAATTTAATCGTATTGCAATAATGGCGGGATAAAATCAGTTGAATCGGATGGTATGGTACGGTTTTCATAACATTGTTCTATAATATTCATTGGCACTTTGAGATTTATACAGGGTCGTCCCTCAATCGAGGCAATGACCTAGGGCCTCAACGAAAAAATGGTCCATTTTTAGTGATTAATAAGTTATTTTTAATACAGTTTAAGTTAATCATTCTTTTGTTAAAAAATAATTTAAAAAAATACTATTGAATCTAAAGGGATTAGTTAATTACACATGGATTCCTTTGTTTAAATTGTTAAATAAAAGTAAGTATTAATTAATGAATTAAGTTCTTATCTCATTGACTTCTCTTATCTCTATAATCACCATTATTTTCTCTTAACGTTCGTTTCTAAATTTGAAAATATAAAATCAAGGGCATTAATCTTTCTTACCATTGAATAATATTAATCTTCAAATTTCATAGCCGTTTAATCCCTTTAGTACCTATAAATAAGTTTTCATATCTTCTTTCATACACATAAAAAATTATCTTTATTTATGATTTATTTCAACTGATATTTCGGTTAAATATCTGAATTGATTATTGCAGCTAGGAAGACTCATAGACATCATTCTATTATATGTTGTAATAGAAATGTAATATCATAAATTTTATTTTTAAATTTTTACACATTGATAGGACCCTAATTTTTATCTCATTCAGACCCCGAAAAAAGTAAGAATGAGCATAAATTTATACAATAGACTAAATTCTTAAAATTCATCTCCTCTATAAATAATATATATCCTTAAAAAATAACTTCATACTATTACTTTCATTATCATTCGCCGGGAGAAGGATTCTAAAACTCTGTGGCACTGTATAATTTTCAACCTAACTCATTAATATATCTACCAAGAATGGTGAGGATTAGAGAGAATCAATTATTGTCTCCTTTATAAAAAATTTGGTGTTACTGCATTTATATGGTTGTGCGGCACTCGAGGTCATGGTGTTACGTTGAAACTTGTGGATGCTACTTAAGAGCTTTTATAGGGTAGATTGGATTTACGATCAAATAATTGAAATGCTGAATTTGAATTTTAATAGAGATTTAATTAAATAATTTTTTTTAATTTGATGTGTATTGACATAGAGTTCAAATTTTATTCTCACAAACTATACTATTGTCCGTTGAAAGATTAAGATTTTTTTTCCCAGTTTACTTGTCTGTAAGGATGTAAATTGAATTGTTTTTTAGAATTTTGATTTTTTAAAGTTTAAACTCTTTAAAGTTATAAATTTCGGTGAATCTTAGCCCTTTATTAAATTTTAATGGTCTAAATTCAATTTTATTTATTTTTAGGGTTCACAGTATAATAAAATTTGAATCATTAAAATTTATTAAAAAATTAAAATTAACTAAAATATATAATTTTAGAGGATTTAAACTTTCAGAAAATCCAAATTCTATTTTTTTAGACCGCTAAATACTTCTAGATTTAATCAATTGGTTGAAATTAGCCTATATAATCCTCATTTGTAGTCTTCATTATTGTTATGTATGTCAATATCATCTAGAGATATGAACTAAACTGAACCCATTTAACGATTCCTCCAAAATTCTTTTGAGATTTGCTTACCTTTATTTGGAAACTTTTTTTTCTCGTTCTTATGTGAGTTTTAACTATGAACGGTATCTTTAAATTATATTCTCATTTAAATTAATTTCCGATCGTCAATTTATGAATGTCTTAAAGTGTATGATGACTGACCCTAATATTTAAGATTGCTCCATGTACATCCCAAAATTCGATTCCTAGTGAAAACCTTTTTTAAACTCATAAAAGAGTACTTATTTGGAATAATATAGTAATGTATAATCATCTTTCTTATCGGAAATGTCATATTCAATGAGAACTATAAATACACCAATTGATTAACCTCTCTATGTTTTATACTAATACACTACTATATTTCTATATTTCGTCAATACAATTTAAACCTCCCTATATTTTGATTTCATCCAACTAAGACCCAATTCTATTGAATTTTACAACTTTTCTATCCAAAAAACTTTTGTGTTGACAAAATTGCCCTTATCTTTCTTTTGTTATCCATCTACCTTCTTTTTAGTAGCATTATTCCTATCGACTCGGTCTTTTACAGATACCTGATGGAAGACCAACAAGGTGCCATGTCATCAGCTGGGCTCGAAGCAGGATCGCCATCCGGCCAGTCGCGTGAAAGGTTTTGATCACACTGGCCTAATTAAGAGATATAACCACGTTATAACTATCTTCCTAAACAGATAAATAGGAAGAATATCCTTTCCTAAACAGATAAATAAGAAGAAACCTCTTATAGAGGAAATTACGCCTAAATAGAATCCTTAGCTAATAAGGACTCCTCACCGCCAATAGGGGAAAGACACTCCTGATAAAACAAGGACACCATTCACTATAAATATGGGGTCATCCCCATGCTCAGGTATTACATTCTAAACCCTAGAATTCACTTACTTACTTGCCTCCTCTTTATTACCGTCGCTGACTTAAGCATCGAAGAGGCTACGTCGTTCACACGGCTAGTCACTTTGACCCCCTTTTCTGGCTTGCAGCCACCATCTCCAGCGAAGGTAGACTCTCTCTCTTTCTGTGAAGGTTAGCTCAAGGAATCCTTTCTTTGACCAATCTTTCAGTGGTGCGGTGAGCGTGGACAAACTTACTTGCTTCGGTGAGAATTTTCTCTTCCGACGGACACAAAAATCCAACCAGATGGATGTCAACCAAAACCATGATCAAACGGCCAACAACAACGCCAATGACTTAAGGACGGCAATCAACTCCCAATCAACTGTAGCGGCATCCCTCTCCTCCACAATCCCAGCCATGGACTTCATCGTAATGCCATCGGCAAACTCCGCAATCGGAATGACGTTCTTTGAAAGTTTTGCTCAACGCTATCAAGTTTCCCTCGAAGACCAAAATCAAATGCGAAGGAATCTATTTGGAGTGATGAAGGAGGGAATGGCTGGACACATAATAAGCGGACTGCTACACCATACAGACGCTCTCATTTGTCCTGTCACTCACTGGGTCGGGCCTTACAATGCTCACCCAGGAGGATCCTTCAACACCAATCAGGGTGAGCCACACAACGCTCTCCCCGAAGGGCCACTCAATGCCTAGAAGCATGGATCTCTCAATACTCACTCAGAGGGGCCACACAACGCTCACCCGAGTCCTAACTTTATAGGAAGCAGCTCATAACCGGCTCAACACAACGCTAACCTCAACACATCCTTTACGGATGGAAGCATGGAAGTCCCCTCATGGAGGGATCTGATTGGCATGTTAAAGGCACAACAAGCAGAATGGGCCACAGTGAATGAACCTGCATACGGTGTACACTACCCACGATGACCTACTCCATCAGGCTTTTTCCACCCGAGCGGTCCGTATCAAGGTCCAACTCACTCCACTCGTCTTTCTCCGCCACCGCCACTGGGTTCACAGTCAAAGTCTAAGAAGTTCAGATATTGGGATGACCCAGAGTTCTAGAAGATGTTCAAGGAAGGTCTCAATGGCTATGTTGTTTCTCTACAAGAACCCCTACTGGAAATTTCTGACTCCCTATTCAGCATGGAGATCCTAGCGGAACAGCTTAACCCTCGAGTCAAGCTACCATTCATTGACAACTACAGCGGAGACAAGGACCCTCGGACCCATATCTGAACTTACAAGAATAAGATAGAATTAGCATATGCCTCAAAAGCACACACCTACAGGAACTTCCCCAATACATTAATCGGTCCGGCAGCCTATTAGTTCGACATTGCCAGCATAGTCCATAGATTTATGGGATGACTTGAGGCAGAAGTACTGTACGCAATTCATCGGCTCCATTCCAGCAGGAACCAACACTCGTACCCTCAACGAGATCACTTAGAGGATGGATGAATCACTCCGCTCTTACATTGATCGGTTCAATACAAGACCTGGATTATAGCACCACTAGGGAAGTTATGATAGAGGCACAAGGAATGAAAGACTCTGTGCAGAGCTCATTCAAAGCCAACTTAAAAAACTGGATCAGATGATCACCATTGTGAAGAACCTGATTAAAGTGGACGAAGTGGATAGGCCATACAAGATGTTTGAAAGAGCTCGACCTGTAGATCGAAAGGCTAGGAAGAAGGGGGGAACTACCTCGAGCAGTCCTCCACCCAAAGCAGATACAGTCCAGAGTTAAATGCTCCCTTGCGTGACATCTTGCGAGCTGTGTAAAAAAGTGAGGACAGGAAATCCATCAAATACCTAAGGGTGATGCCTGAATAGTTTGTTGGGAAAGACACGAACAAGTACTACGAATTCCACAAGTCTAGAGGACATGACAAGGACGAATGCCGCGTCCTAGTAGATGAGGTCCATGCCCTAATCGAGCAAGGGAAGCTTTTACAATTTGTAAAGGGAATCACTAAAGAAAGCAGATTCGAATTAAAGAAGGACAATAAAGATAAGTCCTCACAGAAGTCAAAGGGGCTTATAATGGTAATCACAGGCGGACCGGGCTTTAAAGGATGCCCCTCAAAGGGAAAGAGTTTCGAGCGTAAAAGATTTAATATTGAAGATAACTCAGAGCCCAGCAGACCATTCCGGGAACAAAGCTTAGTAAAGAACCCGCATGCGGACCCATTTGTGCTAGAGGCCTTAGTAGAAGGGTACACTATCAGGCGGATCATTGTTGACATTGGCAGCTCTATTAATTTGATCAGAAAAGAGGTGTTTGATAAGTTAGAGTCATCACTGAATGCTGCTAGCCCACTCACCACTCTTCAGCCTTAGTGGTCACTCAGTTCCATCACTTGGCCAGACCACCCTAGAAGTCGAGCTTGGTGACCACAAAACCAAATGGAGAGCAAAACGGGACTTCATAATTGCTGATGTTCTAATTAGCTACAACATCATCCTGGGTAAACCATTCCTAGCCGAGTTAGATGCGCTAATCTCAATCAAGCACTTGGTCATGCAGATTCCTACCACAAAGGGAGTCGCGGTAGTTACGGGCAGCCCTCTAGTGGCATAGGAGACCTACTTAGCATCCCTAAAGGCAGATGAAGCAGTCAAAGAGCCAGAAGAAATGAAGAATGCTAAGCAAGTCGGTCTCATAGGAACACCGACTGTAGGGCTTAATTGATAAGTACGCATAGCCGCTGACCTCCTAGAACCTGTAAAAGCAGACATCAGCAAAGTGCTGATAGAAGGACAACAAACCTTCTCCTAGACGAATGAAGATATGACTGGGGTACCATTGAAAGTAATTCAACATAGCTTGAACCTCGACCCGGAGGCATCTTCGGTGAAGCAAAAGAAGCGCAAGGCATAAGATAATTGAAGCTGAGATCTTGAAACTCTTAAAAGCCAACCACATCCGAGTGGTCTTCGTGAATGTGTGTGGACTTTATAGATCTCAATAAAGTAACACCAAAAGATAGCTATCCGCTTCCCAACATTGATCAACTAGTAGACTCAACAGTCAGTTACGCCATATACTTCATACTAGATGTAAAAGCAAGGTATCACTAGATTCCCATAGACCTAGCTGATGAAGAAAAGACATCCTTCGTAACGCATGAAGGAACATATTATTACAGGGTTATGCCATTCGGCTTGAAGAACGCGGGAGCCACCTATCAACGCCTGGTGAATAACATGTTTTAAGGCTAAATAAAAGAAACAGTGGAAGTCTATGTTGATGATATGATCATCAAAAGTAGAAGCCTGGAGGAACACGCAGAAGACATTAGGGCCGTTTTTAAAACCCTACAGTAATATCAGCTCAAATTAAACCCAGAAAAGTGCCCTTTCAGCATAAGAGGTGGTAAATTCCTCGGTTTCCTAATTTCCCAAAGGGGAATCAAGGCGAACCTAGAAAAAATAGAAGCTATCATAAAGATAGAGCCGCCTAAAATATTGAACGAAGTTCAAAGATTGAATGGAAGGGTGAACACTCTTGGCCGATTCATCTCATTTTCAGCCAAAAGATGCCTCCCATTTTATAGAGCCATCAAGAAAAATAAAGCATTTAATTAGAACAAACACTGGCAAGAAGCCTTCAAAAACATCAAAGAGTTCTTAAGCACACCACCTCTCTTGAGTCGGCCAAAGAAGGATGAAGAACTGATCATGTATTTAGTAGCCATAAATGAAGTAGTAGGATTAGTGTTTATCAGAGAGGCAGATGGGAACTAGCACCCGGTCTTCTATACAAGTAAAGTACTAAAGAATGTTGAACTCAGATATCCTAAAATAGAGAAGTTGGCTTTAACCTTAGTCTCAGCAACAGAACAGCTTCAACCCTACTTCTAGGCTTATATGATCATTGTCGGAACTAATTTCCCTTTGAAGAAAGTACTGCAGAGGCCAGAAACCTCTGGATAGCTAGTCGGATGGGCCATACGGTTGGGGGGTTTGACATACATTTTGAAGGAAGGAAGGCATTAAAAGCTCAAGTCTTATCAGATTTTATTATCAAGTTCGCAGGGCTTGAACATTCACCCTGTCTCAAGACTGAGTCTTGGCATATATACATTAATGGGGCATCTTCCAATGAAGGAGTCGGAGTCTGAGTTTGGATAGAAGGGCCAAAGAGGATACGGATGAACTACATAGTAAAACGAGCCTTTCCAGTCACTAATAACGCTGCAGAATACGAGGCGATGATTAAAGGCTTGGAACTGGCTAAAGAAATTGCTCCAGATAGAATAAGCATCAGAAGCAATTCAAAGTTGGTTTCCAATCAAATCAATAAGAATTACGCAATAAAAGAGCAAAGAATGATGAAATACTTGGCCAAAGTGAAAACCTTGTTGAAGGAACTCGAGTTAAAAGGAACTCTGTGGGAACTTGAACACATTCCCAGGGAAGAAAATGATAAAGCAAATAAGCTGGCTAAAGATGCAGCTAGTACAAACTGATGGAAGAAGCTTAGCTGCCCATTTGAAGTTATTCATGCCCCAACAATAGAAGAACAGAACCTGATGCTAGTAGAACAGAAAGAGCCCGAGTGGATGCAGCCGTTGATTTACTACTTGGAAAAAGACATCCTTCCAGAGGATAAGGTTGAGGCATCTAGAGTTGTAAAAAAGTCATCAAGGTACTTGGTCATTAAAGGGACACTTGCAAACGGTCCGACTAGGACGCTTTGCTTAAATGCATTACTCCAGAAGAAGGAAAGTACGTGATCCAGGAGATATATGAGGGAAACTGTGGCTCCCATCAAGCAGCCTCCACCATCACATGAAAGGCTAAAATCCTAGGGTATTAATGGCCAACCATGGAACTAGATTCAACCGATTATGTATAGTCTTATCACCAATGTCAGATTCATACAGAAAAAACACATGTCCCGCATAATGCAGAAACCTCTACTTACCAGGTGGCCATTCACCACCTAGGGAATTGATATTGCTGGACCAATACCTGAAGCCATTAGACAGAAGAAGTTCATTATTATTGCAATAGACCATTTCTCAAAGTAGGTCAAAGCAGTGGTTGTTAACACCATTACTCCTAGAAAGTAATTGATTTTGTTTGGGAGCACATAATCATCCGTTTTGATGTTCCAAACGAGATCTTCTCGGACAATGAGTCATAGTTCCTCTCTGTGAAATTTTAAAAATTCTGCGAAGGCCTGAAGATTCAGAACCTATTTGCCTCTATAGCATACCCACAAACGAATTGGCAGACAGAAAGAACCAATAAGATGTTTGGAGAAGGACTGAGGAAACGACTGGAGGGTAAGAAAGGTGCATGGCCAGAAGAGTTGAACAATGTCCTCTGGTCGTACGGAACAACTCCTTGCCGACTGATTGGAGAAACCCTATTTTCCCTAGTCCACGAGGTGGAAGCAATTATACCAGTAGAAATTGGTGCTCCTTCAGACCGAGTGGTCTATTACACGGAACAAGAAAATGACATCAACCTAAGAAACCACTTGGACAGTTTGGAAGAGCGCGGAGATAGGGCCTACATCCTGATGGCCGCATATAAATCCCGGATCGCCAAGTACCATGACAAGAAGGTTAAAGCAATGAGACTTAAAGAAGGCGATCCAGTGCTTAGGGACGCGGCAGCATCATAGAGCAAAGAAGGCAAAGGCAAGCTAGGAACCAACTAGGAAGGACCTTATAAAGTCACTCAAGTAGTGGGACACGCTACCTATCGACTCAGCCAAATGGATGGAAAAGAACTCCCCAGGACATGGAACATAGCTAGCCTTAGAAAATATTATGTAGTTGAAAACCCTTAAGGGCTAAGTGTCTGCGCTCTTTTTCCCTTGTTATAGATTTTTTTCCCCTGGGTTTTTTCTATAACAAGGTTTTTAACGAGACCGTACTCCCTAAGCGAGCTTTCTTCTGGCATTACACTATAAGCCCGGACATTGTAATCTTTCTATTTTTCCAATAAATAAAGATTCAATTTTTCTTACCTGTTTGTGCACCTTAGAAGTTCTAATAAAACTCTCTTAGCACTTCACCCGACCATAGAGTCGGTGTCAAATCGGCCACGCGCACCTGGCTCTGCAAGAAGCCCTAGGCCACTTAAGCCCTTAGGCATAATAAAAAGTCCTAGACCACACTTGAGCTCTAGGCATATCAAAAGTCCTAGGCTAAACTTGAAGACCGCAGGCATAACAAAAATTCCTAGGCCCCAGAAGCCATCAGGCAAATAAAAGTCCTAGGCCATTCATAAGCCCGCAAGCATATTTAAGCAAACAATAAGGCTCACGATACTACAAAAAATCTTAAGTAGAACCATTTGTCTCCAAGACCGAGTGCAGTATTCTTACGAAAATCTCAAACCAAAAGTACTCATCGCAAAGAATGAATAAAACATCAAAGCATTCGTCTCTAAGATCAAATGAAGCTTCATCAAGCATTAAAATAAAAACCCGCAGTAACCATCCTTATGACTGAATGTAAACATTCACTCGTCCTAAACGGATCTGGAGGCAAACAAGCATAGCAGAAATATTCAAAGAAGAGCGCAAGTAAAATCATTCGACAAGCGTAAGGATGAAGAAAGAAAAACATGCCATAAATAAATACCACAAAAGGCGATTGTACTGATGTTACAAAAATAAGACCCAAAGGCCTAGAAAAAATATAACCAGGAAGTTTCATTCAGCCAGAGGAGGAACATCTTTGGAGCCGGCATCAAGATCCTCGCCAGCAGCCTTTTCATTAGCATTCTCTACAGGGGGATCTGCATCTCGAGCCTCACCAATTCTTGGACCCTCTTGGTCTACAATGTTTTCAGCAGCCTTCTCCGCCTGCGCCTGGACAGCTTTATGAGCAGGTAGGTCATCGTAAGACGGGAAATCCACATCGTCGATATCAGACCAGGAAAGGTCCGGATGAACACGCTGGCACATTTGGAAGATCATCTCGCCGTAGAGGAAGCCGCAATCACCGAGTTGGTCGGTTAACATAGTAGTCGTCCCCTTGGCCTTAGATGCTTCCTCTCGAGCGGCTGCTAGTTGCATCTCCAAGGCGGCCACCTTGGCCTCCGCCTTGCCCTTCGCCGGGTCACTCTCCGCCTAGAGCCTCCGGGCCTCATCCCTCTCATCCTCAAGCTTGAGGGCACTCTTCTGAGCCAACGTGAGCTTCCGCTTAGTATCAGTAAGCTCTTTCTCCTTTAATTTCAGCTTCGTATTGCTCTTATCACGAGCCCTCCGGATGAGCTCTGAGCCTCGGGACGTAGCCTGAGAACGAGAGAAGAATGCTTAGCGTAAATCCATGAGCAAAAAAAACCCAACCAAAGGTAATAAGACATACCCGAGTGAGGTTCTGGAAGAAAAGAGATGAAAACAAGGTGGTAGGCTCCCCTTTGTAGCCCTCTGCATCGACGCGGAGGGAGAAAGCACCTTGCATAGTAGATCTAGACATGGGCCAGGCTGGGCCGGGTTCGGGCCTGGCCCAATCTGGCCTCACTAAAAAATAAGTAACCCAAGATCGGCCTAATCTCTAAAAAGTAACAATCGAGCTCGCGTAGGGCCGGCCTTAATAAAATAATTGAATCCCAAGCCCAGCCCACGAGCCTATAAAATAATTATTTATAAAAAAATTAATATTTGAAAATGCATGTTTGTAATTTTTTTGGAAATCGTAACGTAAATTTGGCACAAGTTGCTTCAACTAAACAATCAAACTTCATGAAATAAGAAAAGAAAAATGAGCATTTGTTCTACTGCAGAAGTCCAAGGAATTAATGTCAAAATAATATTCTATACGGTCCAGTTAGCATTGGTAATCACCAATTGCATTGGTAATTTGAGATAATTAATGTTTGCAATGAATTCGTCTCTGGTAATAGTGAAATGATTAATTCCTTTTATGTAACTATGCAGTTACTTTTATATTAAATATAAATATATGTATTGTTAATTTATATCGGACCGGACGGGTCGGACTTGGGTTATAATGCTAATGGGTTTGATTTTAGTGTTATAACCCAAGTCCAATCCATATATTAATCGGGCTTCTACGGATTCGGGTCGGGCAGGGTTCCTACGATAAATTGCTTACCCAAATTTGTAGGCCCATGCCCAGGTGTATTGCACGGCAACATCCATGCAAGGAAGGCTCGGGATGGATTCATCCATAAACTCAACCAGTGTCGGCTAGGGGGAAGGGCGAGGAGAAACAGAGCCCCCATCCCGACGGATGGAGTAGCCTACAAATGAGAAAATATATACCTCGGGGGAGATGCGCATCCAGACCGGAGGATGTATCCAGGAGGGTCACGGCGACCCGCTTGCTAGATCCCTGGAACTTAGCAGGCTTCCTCTTAGCCCCACTTACAGCAACCTCCTGAGTACGGTTGTTCTTTCGCTATGACTTCTTGGCCGCTAGAAGAGCATGAGCAGATTCAAGATCAGACATGTTTACCTGAAATACAAAAAATACAAGAAAAGAAGTATACCAGTTGCTGCAATTAGCCCAGGAAGATAGATTATCCCAGTCGGTGCACGGGCAAGAAGATGATATCCAAAAATAGAAGCCTAGGCGGCCGAATTAAAACTCCTCTTGTACTGCTCTAGGGAGCGAAAAATCTGTAGCCAGGGGTCTGGATCGTTTGCCTTAGTCATTCTCTTAGGCGAGGTCACGATGGACCAGGTTGTAAGGAAAGAAGGGTAGTCATCATTCACCCGGATGTAGAACCAAATCTCCTTGTAATGATGAATAGAAGAAGGTTGGTTGGAGAAGCGGTACATCCCATTCTTCCTCACAAACTGATAATGGTCATCATCCTTATTCCGCATCACAGAGCAAATTTTAAGGAAAAAGGTGGCGTCAAAAGCCAGTCCTAAATCAAGACACATCTGATGATGCCCCATCATCACCACCCAGGCATTCGAATGCAACTCAACTGGACATAACCCTCACACCTCTAGCAGGTTGGCGACGGATGCTGGAAGAGGATACCTAAAACCGCCTCTGATGACATCCAAATACACGCTGAAGTATCCAGCAGGAGGAGCGTTCACTTGCTGATCCACACTCGGAAGAAGGATGTGGCAATCCCTTATCCATGGATACATCATGGCCTCCTTCTCAATATGATCCTCGTGGATACACAAAATCATGTCATTCACTCGAGGAGTAGAGTTCCTCCCTTCCTCCTCCTCTTCTTCAGCAGAGCCTTCCTCCTCCATTCGGCCACTCGTTCCCACCACTTCGTCCGGATGAAGGCCCTCTTCATCCCTATAGTTCTCCACATCCTCCATAACTTTAGAAGAGTCCGACTCGAAGCTTACTTGGCTCATATGCTCAACCCTCACATCATCCGCCAAACAGAACCGGTTGGATACATTTGAGTTACTTATCCTCCTCCTAGCGATGCGCTTAACCCTAGGGGTGGGATGATAATTAGAATTATCAATTTGTGAATGGGGGCACAACCTAGACAACAGTTCGCTATTTCACGGGATTCCTCGCTATCATAACTGCTACCAGGTGAAGACCCATCACACCATTTCCTCATTTCTAGTAAATTTAAAGATCTAAAGGGGCTAAATCGAAGAACGATGATGAACAATCATGCAAAACAGCAATAATGGCATGTGCAAATAAAAACGAGAATCAGGCGAGGAATAAAGCGCAAGTTCAAAAGTGAGCATACATAACAGAGATGAAATAAAAAAACGCAAGAACAATCCGGAGATTCTAAGCATATGAAGCAGACATAAACAAATGCATAGCAAGCAAAATTCCAAAAATCAAGGGAAGAATCACAACACATTTCGCAAAAATACGAAGCTAGAAACGAAGGAATTCAATAATAAAGACTCACCGGAGTTAGAAAAGAAACGGCGACTTTAAAACTAGCACGAAAACGTTGCTGGAAAACCTTGAATTGCCGGAGAAGGAAACAAAAGTATTGAAGAAGAAGATGAAGTGTAAAAGCTGTGAAATGGGTGGAAATGCGCTATTTAAAGCAGTTATGAAAGGACAACTCTTCAAATTCAGCCGTTGATTACATCCACGTGTCATTTCATCCACGTTTTGCATGTGTTTCGAGAAGAAGTTAATGATGAATTAGCTGTCGCAAACTGACTATGGGCGAAGATGAAGAGTTGGAGCCAAGTGCTCACTCAGCATGTGGATCCAAAATAGAAGATAGAGAGTCTCGTGGAATGCTCATGCGGTAGGGACAAATCCTAAAGAATTTGACAAAGAACTTGGGAGGGGACTTCTGTTGACTCGATCTTTTACAGATACCGGGTGGAAGACCAACAAGGTGTCATGTCTTCAGCAGGGCTCGAAGTAGGATCGCCATCCGGCCAGCCGCGTGAAAGGTTTTGATCACATCGGCCTAATTAAGAGATATAACCCCGTTATAACTCATCTTCCTAAACAGATAAATAGGAAGAATATCCTTTCCTAAACAGATAAATAGGAAGAAACCTTTTATAGAGGAAATCATGCCTAAATAGGATCCTTAGCTAATAAGGACTCCTCACTGCCAATAGAGAAAAGACACTCCTGATGAAACAAGGACACCATTCACTATAAATATAGGGTCATCCCCATGCTCAGGTATAACAATTTAAACCCTAGAATTCACCTACTTACTTGCCTCCTCTTTATTATCATCGCTGACTTAAGCATCGGAGAGGATACGCTGTTCACACGGCTAGTCACTTTGACCCCCTTTTCTGTCTTGCAGCTACCATCTCCGACGAAGGCAAACTCTCTCTCTTTATGTAAAGGTTAGCTCAAGGAATTCTTTCTTTGACCAATCTTTCAATTCCCAATACAATTAACCAATTTTGATGTTGCTCCTCAACATATTCAGAACCAATTTGATGGCTGCTTGATTCGTCGGTGATTGGAATACGTAACATGCCCTTCACCCCTTCCTTCCGTTTAAAATCTATACTAGTTTCACCCCTTCCTTTAGTTTAAAATCTATACTAGTGGTTCAAACAACCTTATTGTTTTGTGTTTATATGTACTCATTTCACATATATATATATATATATATATATATATATATATATATATATATATATATATATATATATATATATATATATATATATGGGATTAATAAAAATTGACCCAAAATTCAAAAAAAGATGGAATTAACTTACGTATACAAAGAACTAACATGAAAATATTTATAATAGCTATCAAATTATACGTTCTTCATCATGATTTTTGAAGTGTCTATAAACTTAATATCTATATAATCATTATTACCAAATCACGTTTTTTTTTGTAAAATTGAAAACATACAAAATAACTTATTTTTTCCTTGTTATAAAACTATTTATCATTAAATTCACAGAGATGTATCCAATGAATCGTGCTTTTTTTATAAATTTTATAATGACAGCAATAAGGAACATTTTTTTGTCAAAATTAAAACGCAAAACTATAAATAAACTCAAAATGAAACACGAGGAAAGCAACCAAATTTTAGATGAAAAATGTTGTGAAAAGAATATAGATGTATAAAAAATAAGTCACAAGAATAATTTTGTCAACACAAAAGTTAATTGAATGAAAAAGTTATAAAAATTAATAGAATGGAGTTTTACTTGGATGGAAGCAAAACACAAAGAGATCATAATTATGTTGAAAAAATTTAGGAAGGTAGTATTGTATTAGTGCAAAACATAGAGAGGTTATAATTATTTAATCTTGATTTTATTTATTGAAATTGAAAAAGATAATAAAAAAAGTGAAGCAATTCAATGGGATAATACTCCCTCCGGTTCCAAAAACTAATCGCTTTTAAGCTTTTTATTAAAATCAATAAATATTTAATACTCCACTAAAATGATTAATGTATCCTTGATGAAATTCTCTTTCTTCTTAATTACCACTTTATAATTTCATCAATACGTGTACTCTTTCCTAATTAATATAAGGGTAAATTAGAGAAAAAAAAATTATAAAAGTTGTATTGATATTTTAAAAAGCTTAATTTAACTTATAGAACGTCATGTGGCCTCTCCTTTCCGGTCCTTCTATTCGTTATTCTTCTACGCCCTGAAAATCTTTAACACTTCGCTTTGGCTTATTATTCTTTTTTTGCCTTTAGGCCTTCTCTTCTTCTTCTTATACAAAATCTACGCCCCTTTTCGTCATTGTTTCCCAATCAAATTACTCCGATCTCCATTGATATCATGAGCCTAAATTCCATGTGGATCTCTCTCATGCTTCTGTTAGAATATATAATCTCAAGTTTCAACTAATAAATTGGAAACATTCAAATTAAGTGTAGACCTAATTAAAATTATGGAATATCATTTGCTGTAGTAGATAGAGGAGCGACAAAAAAACAATGGGAGAAGAAGCATTAGAGGAATAGTTTCAAAAATTTCTGATGGGCAAGCCAATGAAATATCATAGAAACTGGGAAAACGGCTCTAAAAGTGGCACAATCCAAGAAACTTATCAACATCGTTGATTTAACAATTGTAGTTCTAGGGTTTGCAATCATTTTATGTTTTAAAAACTTAAAATCAATATCTTCTATAATAAATTAGTAGTACTAAAATAATTGGAATGAACATAAATTGTAATCAATTTTAATATTTTGTATCCAAAATGATGAATTGCTTATGTGGTTCGGGTTACCTATAATAATAGGTCATATGTATTATTTTAGTAGGTTAAATATAAGTTCACGTATGATAATAAAATAAAATAAAGTTTATGTACCAAATTGAAAAAGTAGGTATAGTTGACGTACTATCGGTGAAATTAAGCATATTCTAAAATGACAAGTAAAAAGAACTAAGGTAAAATCTTTAAAGTGACTAATTTTTAAAACCGGAGAGAGTATTGTCTTTGTGATTATTTAATTAGATGTGGTTCATGCAATCATACCCTGGCTCTAACTATATAGTATTGTGAGCACGAGATTTTACAGTCCCTCTCACGAGACGATGATGATGTATACACGATTTTAATACCTCAAAATGAAAGTTCTTTAAAATTTTTATTACCAATATGATATTCCTTGCGAATTTTATACTTGGTAGAATCCAGTTCGACGTGGCCAAATAACGCGTTCGGTAGGAGCTTGAACCGATGATTTACACCCAAATAATAAATATCCATTAAAATATTATTAAAATTTAAAAAGATACCTTTGGACCCACTTTTACTCACTTATGACCGCTTTTCACGACTTTTTAGGCTCCTGGGCCCGCTGGCTGCAGCATGCCAGAGGCTGATGCCCCTAGCGGCATCAGCCATACCGCCGGCAACATGACCTGAAACAGGTCCCTGTACAGACAGTCTTTCGGGCACTTTCAGGGAAATTGATCAAAAGGTCTTGAAAACTACCACAATTTGCCTATAAAAGCACACCTTAGACTTTGGGGAAGGAGGAGGAAAAAACCATCTAAGGTTAGAAGTTTAATGATAGAATGAGAAAATAGATTTTAGTGAGATAAGAATTAGATAAGGCCCAAAAATAGGATCTTAATCCATTTTTTCCTGATTTTTCTTCTTTGAACTATATGATTATGAGCTTAAAATCAGTAAATCCTCAGTTAAAATCAACTTAATTGGATTTAGAGACCCGAAACACTTAAATTTACTACTAAATCATCGTAACAAGCTCCGCGGAGGTATTTCTTTTCGGTTCACGAAGAGGTGGATTTAGGACCCCGAGGTAAAAATTCTGAGTCTCATAACTCTTTGGCATTAATATTACTGATTTGTGTTGATTCTTGTTGATTTTTGCTCATTTTTGGGTTCTCGGTCATTTTTTACTGTTCCTTGTTGCTGCTGCAAGAAATTGAGGTCGCTAGATACATCGCTGATACCGTCGGTGGCATCACATTCCCCAGAGACTTCACTTTTTTATGGGACCCTTTCTTTATGGTACTCAGAAAGCCATGTAACCCGCCTGCATACTGATGTCACCAGCGACACCATTGATGTCGCCGGCGGCATCATCCATGCCGCCATCGACATCAATCATGTCGCCGGCGGCATGACTTTCTGGACAGTCATTTTTATTTCATTCGTTTCCGACCTAGTTTATTTTCCAAAACTAGGATATACAGTGCAACAATGGAGGTCTAAAACCTTCCGAAAACAGACCATGCCTCATAACAGGTGGCATTTTCACTAATAATCGGGTTAAAATAACGATCGAACCTAAAATTTAGTTAAAAAACGGAATTTCTCGCAAACGCCGTTCAAATCTCAGATTGCTGTTTTTAAGTCACTGTCACACAAATCAACCTACCTGGAAGCTTCAGTTTCCAATATCCACAGCCCAATCATCAATATTTCTATATTAGTATAAAAAAAAAAATTTCTTCTTCCTCTGGGTTTATTTTATTGTTTTAAATTCTACCTACAAAAAGTCCTACAACATTTTTATTTCAATAACTTGTGGAATTTTCTTCATATTTATCTTCACCCCATAGAAGAAAATTAGAGTTTGAAAGCATGATTGAATTTAACAATCTGCTGGCTGCTCAAATTGGTCAACATATGTTATGCAGCCTACCACGATAAAAGAAATTCAAGCTGATCTTTTAACAAGAAAAGCTTTTCCCTCCAAGAACTTGAGACTAAATTAGATGATTTTTTACCCAGTTTGATATTTTCAAATGGAGAATTTAAAGATCAAAGCTAGGGGTGAGCAAATATCGGTTCGATCCAAAAACCGAACCGAAACCCAAATTAGTACAAATATAAGAACCGAAATCGAACCGATTATAGTTTGGTTCGGTGTAAACCGAACTGAATATAATTCGGTTCGAATTCGGTGCGGTTATAACCGAATTGCTCAAACTCTTTAATTTATAAAATAATTTGTAATTTATTTTTTCATTTTAGGATTATATGAGAGAGACTTAAAGTAATTTCATTTTAATATGTATTAAATTTAATAGTATTTAGACTTTGAAATTTATATTTACAATAATAAATATTAATATTGATACAAAAAATAGTAATTCAAGTAGTATGACATGCATATAATGAATTATTGAATGAATCATATTCCTAAAAGTAAAACAATTCTTTTCAAATTATGATTACTTAAGTTAAAATCTCATATTTGTTATTATTGTTTATTAATTGGTGTGTTATATTATCAATATTGACTAGGATATTCGATATAATATGAATATATATTAAAATATAATATTTATTAATTTATTCGGTTCGGTTTTATTTTGATTTTTGTAACAAAAACCAAAATCGAACCGAAACCCGAATTTTAAAAACCAAATCGAAATAAGTTTGTTTCAGTTCAGTTATTTTTATTCGGTTTCGATTTGGATTTGGGTTCTGCACACCCCTAATCAAAGCTATGGGGTTGTAAGTGAATTTATATAGTAGCTTATTTATATATTAGAAAAAACAAATATATTTCATTTATGAAATCTTACATATAAAATTTTTATAATCGTCCTTTATCAGAGGATTCAACTGGTTATAAGCAAATTTACTATAAGAGACATCTGAATTCCTTTGCTTATAAGCAATAAACTAAAAAGCACCACCAGTGCGAGAGACCCTCGCAGATCAACTATCAGCTGAGATGCCAAATTCAAACTACTTCTTTATGTGACCATGAGTTGGTCGGAATTAGAACACCAATAATCCTCAGTACCTTCAAGAACGCCAATTTATGAATTTATGTCCATCAAATTTCACCAACTGGAAGTAAATATTGAACCTAATTTTATGACTAGTACCAAATAAAGCTAAAAAAGATTGTGCGAAAAATGCCATTTTGGCACCATAAAGAGCAACCTAAACTATTCTAAAATTAATATCAACAGTAAACCAGAACAAACAATTGCTCATTCACATCAAAACCACCATACAAAACAAGCCAACAAAGTTTCAAATCATAACCAATTCCAACACACCTGCAACATTCAAAACACTACTAAAAGTTTAAAACACATAATGGTGTCTACTGATTTAAAGCAATAGAGCACAATGATAAACGAGCCCACAGCAATTACAGATACTCAGCGAGAGAAAAAAAGACACATCACAATCACATTTCCAGAAGCAGAAATCAAAACTCAAACATATCTGCAGATGCCATGATGGGCTGCACTGGACAAGGGAGTTGCCATGGTTTCATCAATGGATCTGGTATTTCGGGAATATCCAAGTTGAGGCCGCTCACTTCCTCAACCATCTGCAGCACTGAGTTCAACGAACGAAGCCTCTCGGTCAGTTCCATAGCCCGAGCCCTTAAAACATTGTTGGCGGATTCTATCTGCGAATACCTTTCACTGTTAATGCTAATGTTGTGTCTCAATTGACCATTCTCATTCTGCAACTGGCTTGCTTCATTTACCAGATCCTCCATCAATTTCTGCTTCTTCATCCTTGACCGCCTAGCCGATTCACGGTTCGATATCATCCGCTTTCTTTTCCTCTCGTCCACATTGGCATAGCGGGGATCGGAATCAGATCCAGAGCTAGCTGCCTGCCTTTGCATTGTGCTTATCAAACAGGAGAGATAATATAATCTATGGAATTCTAGTCAAAATTAGGGATCTACAAATAGTTAGATTTGGGGAAGGGGGGGAATTCGAAATAGAGATGGTAATTTACAAGATCAGGATATAATTCATGAGAAAACGTAAAACCAGTAGAGAAACACAACCGAGAAGGAATGAAGAATTCGAATGCGACGCATGAGGATAGCGTAATTCATCGAAAATCTAAAACCATTGGAGTGTTTTTGTTCAGAACCCTAATCTCAGCTCCTCAGAATCAAAGAGGAATAAGGCGATACAAGATTACGAAAAAGAGCAAATCGGAAACCCTAGATCTGGAAAAACACCAATTAACACGCCTACTAACTAAAAAAGAACTGTATGAAACGAAGCAGAACGAAATCAAAGAGAGAAATATGAAAGGATAGAAAACAGAGACTTAGCTGAGGATAACGAAGACGAAACAAAACGCGAAAGAAAGGAAGGGCAGTAAGGTAGGGGAAGGGGGGATTTTATAAGGAAAGAATGAGCTGGAATCCGCTTGGTTGGTAAGATTAAAAAATTGCGGGTTAATGGTTTACTGTATCTTTTAATAGGCAAGTGGTTGCAAGCGAATTAGTGGGTGGCGGTGTGCGATTGCTGGCGTAAAGAATGAGGCCACCTGTACTTTTAACTCTCTTTAAAAATTTGACTGTTTGTCATTTTTAAAATATATTTTAAAATATATTTTAAAATTTATTTTAAAAATTATAGATTTAATTTTTTAAAAAAATAAATCAGATAATTTTTAAATATATAATATTATTAAAAAAATTTAAAAATAATTTATTTTAAAAATAATTTAAAAAGTAATATTAAATTAACCTTTAAGTTGATGTGTAATTTAATTTTTTATTTAAATAAGCTTTATTTTTAACTTTTTTTTTGGATTAATTGATATTAATATTGAGAAAATAGTAGTAAATAGACTCAATTTAATTAATATTGAGTTAAATTCTTTTATTCAATGTAAAAATATGTTGTTTTATAAAAAATTTATGAGTAAAGGTTTTAAAAAAGGTACTACTATGTGTCACTCAATTTTACATTGCGTCGCCTCCGCAAAAAGATAAATTCACCCCTCAATACATTTCTAATTTGATTTTACATTTCATTTTTTCTCTAACCCTAGTCTTAAACTAATTTAAATTTTAAAATTAATTTTTTAAAAAATTATAATTTTTCGAGGCCAGCTGGCTGAATTTTCCGACCGACCAACTCCGACATATTCCGAGCGTCCACTTAAAACGCCTGCATTGTAAGGTGACCGTCCAATATGGACGGCCACTATGAAATATCGAGCGTCCACCATGGATGCCCACTTAATGTAGTAGGCGTTCAAAGTGGACGCCCACATAAATGAAAGGCGTGCTTAAATATTTATGGGCGTCCATATTGGACGCCTCTTTTTGGTACTGGGCGTCCACCATGGACGCCTGATATTAAAATGGCCATCCATAATGGACGGCCATAAGAAACGTGGGCGGCCTAGTAGGACGCCCACATGCATTTTTAGGGGAAAAAAATTAGTTATCTGAATTAATTATTTATTACGTTGTCCGTCCATTGAGCTCGATTGAGTCGGAAAGCGAAATTTGTAAGATGTTATTTAGGGAATTTTAAAATTTAAAAGTTTAATTTTATATTAATAATGTTGGGTTATTTGGTAGTTTCTAATAAAAAGGATAAAAGGGTAAAATTTGAGGGGACGCGTAGCAATTCAGTAAAAAAAGCAACTAGGAACATTAATTTATTAAAAATAATAGTTATTGAAGTTTAGATGTTTAAAATGATTTGTCTGTTTGTCAATTGGCCCATTGATGAAAATCGGGCCATTAATAACGGTTCAGCTAGATCTACCCAAAGCCAACTACTAATCCCTTTCACCGGAACAGAACTAGTTAAATTGGTTTCTTCAATCTGGGCGATGGCAATTGATTCTGACGGAAAAATCATACTAGCATACTGGAACACACAAAGTTCCTGACTTGGCCTGATTTTTGACAATAATACTTTTAGTCCACACAATATGGGAGTATTGCCGCTGCACAACATTAGGTCATATAAGACTTGTATAGATGTGTTAGTTCCAGGTTAAAACTGCAACTTTTTTTTAAGAACATTTTGTATTTAGGACCTGTTTTCTTTGACTATAATTCAGTTCAGTTTAATTCATATCACTTCAGTTGCAGTAAAACCTCTATAAATTAATAATGTTAGGACCGAGATATTTTATCAATTTAGCGAGATATTATTATATCGATAAATTAATAATTTATTAATTTAAATAGGTTTTACTTATGACCTTTAAATTTTCAAGTCCAATGTACATTTATAAATTAATTGAATTTGTCTAGTTCATTATTTTTTAATAAGTAAGAAGTTAGTTTATGGTACAAAAAAATAAATTACAAAAATAAGTTTCAAGACACATTTCTTTTCCATGTACATTAAACATGGTTGGAAATTGATCACTATAAAATGTCTATTGAAAATTTTTAAAATCACATCAACTATAGCTCCTAAACTAAAAGGTGTTCAAGAGGCCATAGCAAATTGCTTTCGACACTGTAGATACGAGAATTCTTCACAACTTTTTGTTGTAATACGATAAGACAATGCCCCAACTCTTAAGTGCAATGAGGATATTTAAAGATGAATTCAATACAGCTTTGAAGTTCAACAAAAAAAACAAGTGACTATAGATTCATTTTTTACTAGACAATCTTAGAATTTGGAATCTTTTAGTAATTATTAATTTATAATTTCGTTGGGACCAATATATATACACTGAAATTTTAAAAAAGTTATTATCTTATTATTTTATCGATTGGGGTCCAATTTTGTACTGGTCCCAAGTTGGGACTGAACAAATTATTAATTTTATCGAGGTTATTAATTTATCGAGTATTAATTTATAGAGGTTTTACTGTAAGTTTAATTCAGTTCAGACTACAATTTATTTCAGTTTAGTTTATATTACTTCAGTTAAGTTCAATTTAGTTCAAACTACTTTGATTCAGTTTAATTCAACTATGCGTAGTGTTTAACTTACAGTAAAATAAGTCCAATTCAATTATGTTCAGTTTAATTCAGTTAATTTCAGTTTAGTTCATCTTTTAAATGTTAGTATAATTTTTCATATATCCACAAGGGAGACGTTTTTCAATTTTTTAAGGAATCAAAATTGGTCTATGTTTCAGATACCGTTTACAACATCTCCCCAACGGATAGTTATGTTTCATATTCACGTATGAACAATCAGAATTCTTTACTATATTTATTTTGCTGCTAATATGAATCGAAAGTGAAGAAGAAATGTATCATGACTAGAGGCTCACTCCAGATTACACATACAAATAGTATAATCCTAAACAAACAAATAAAATATGGAAAAACTAAATATCAAATATAGAATTTTATAATCAGTTGAAATTCAAAGTGCAGACAATTTATGGGCACGAAGAGTGTTGAACTTTATAGCTTAAGTGAGTATATAAGTGGGGTTGAGTTCATCTAACACAAAATTAACTAGCTGTGTTAAGGCCCAGTCTACTCTACTTATATATCACCCATTATTCTCTTATATTTTCAATATGGGATATACCTCACATCTTTAACACTTCCCCTCAAGTGTAACTGGGCCTGAACCAATTGCCACTTGCCAAACATTCCTTGGCATATCTGTTATGAGGCTCAGGGTCAACAACGGGTCTAGTCTTCTCTGGTAGCCCAACTCCACAAAGACTTTAATCACGAATCCAGGATCACTAGATGTCAAGGCTTCTTCTGATTTGATACCATAGAGATGTAAGGTTATATCCCATTTATTAAATATCTTTTTGGGTCTTGTTTTATACCTCAAATGCCATTTTAGTGTTTGGCCTATTGAAATCGCCTATTTGGTGCCTGGCGTATTCAATCTTTGCCTATTTGGTACCTGACATATTCAATTTTAGTATGACAATTATTGAGGATCGACAATTGTATGCATAATCAATAAAATATATTCATGTTCCAGATGATGTTATATGTATTTCAAGTATTTTGTGTGGTTAGATGGGATGCTTGATGTACTAAAATTAAATAGATCAGGCACTAAATAGGCTAATGTTGAATATGTCAGGTACCGAATATGCGCAAAGTGAATACATCATACACCAAAATGGCAATTTCAATATGCCAAACACCAAAAAGGCATTTTAGATATAGAACATGACCCAAAAAGGTATTTAAGTCTTGAAAATATAAGAGAATCATGAGTGAAATATAAGTGGAGTAGATTGGACCTTAACACAATCCAATTGGTTTTGTGTTAAATCAAATATAAGAGAATGATGAGTGATATATAAATGGAGTAGATTGGACCTTAACACAAGCCAACTTATTTTATGTTAGATAGTTCAACCTCACTTATATGTTCACTAAAGCTATAAAGCCCAACACTCTTCAGGTTAACTGATTCTCTATACAAAGCACCTTAGTTAGGTTCAGACCTTCAATCAGCTCAAATTAAAATTAAACATTACAAAAGTTAATGGACGTTTCATATTTCTTCTTAAACAATAGTATCTAAGGTCGGATTTGAGGTTGCCGAAAAGCTGCATTCCTGATAGTACCTCCTCATAAATTAGGGACGTCAAGCGAACCTTATGTGATGTATCCTTTTGGATAGTTTTTTTACTAGTTTTTAATCACGATTATTAAAAACAGCAACGGCTTCAAGTTATTTAGTGATAAAAAAAATATGCAACAACAAATAAAAACACATAAAGTTAGTCGCTAATGTGTTTAGTGGTATACTATCACGATGACTCTTTCCCCTTCTCTCTAGAAACTTTCTCTCCACCATTTACATCTCTTTTTAGAAGGGAGAAGAGAGGCTTTCTTCACCCACCTAATTATTCAAAGTTCAAAACTTTCATTTTTTTAACCTTGCATTTTCCTTTTATTTTTGGTTGGCTGTAATTTTCTTTACTTTGACTTAAAATTTGGAGTTCAAAGTTCAGAAATACAACAATCTACTTAAAATTTCTCAAATTTACTCTTTTTTAATACAATATCTATGTGTATAAGCAATTTATCCTCGCTCTAACGAGTTATTACAACATAGATCTATAGATTTTCTTATTTATTTAACGTCTATTCAAATCTAGTCCTCGATGCCAAAAGTTTCTAGTTATTTTATGGTATTTTTTTTTGCAAATCTTCAATCATAGGAGTCCGTGTTTCGTGTTGCTTCGAAAGAATATTGTAGCTGATTAGGATGGCTTTTATTTGACCCTGTGGTCTTTCTATTCCCTTTTATAGAATTGTTGCTAGCATAATCCAAATTATAGTAGACATTCTATTTCTTGGCTTCTCATGTGATAAGTATATTTTATATAAAATTTGGACCCTCCTAATTTATTTATAATCGCCTCTCGTCTCCCCAAATTTTTAAGTATTCTTCTTATCCCCTTAAACTTATAAAAAACGTATCTCTCACCCTTTTAGAGTTCACTCAACCAGTCTCAATGTAGAGAATGTGATAAACCCTCACCACATGTCCAGTTTAAAAAGTCAAACCAGTAAAACTATGACAAGTAGCATTATTTTTTAAAAAATTCTTAAAAGTAGCTTTACATTTTTCATAAATTTCCCTCAAATTATTTTCATTACACGAATACCGTCTTTCTCAATAACACCATTTTCATAAAAAAAAAACATTACTTTTTTTTATCAAAACAGACTCAGGATTTGAGTTTTTCATGTTCAAAAGGACGGGGAGGATTTCACCGGTAGATCGAATATTCCTCTACTATGGCTGTTCAGAATGAGATTTTCTTCATCCATTCTCATCTTGGCTACTTCTCCGGCAACCGCATTAAGCAAATCCCAAGTGGACGGCGATGGATTGACAATTGATTCCGGCGGCTGATTCTCGCTGTTCAGGTTACTGAGCTTGCCGTATGGAATTTTCATTGGCTGCTCTTGTAATCACAAGAAATCGTCCAACCCTGCATGTAACAGAAGAACCTATAAATCAACACTCAGTTTCAATTATTTTTAATTCTAAAAGGTCTATCCATGGACTTCTATCTCCATGAGGAATTCACAAAATACAAAACATTAGAGGAACTAAATTTCATCCAAAATCAGAGGAACTAAAGTCGCAATCGACCAAAGTTACTACCCCACTGACAATGAAGTTTAAGATCAATGATTGATGAATAAAATTGAAAATAAGAAAAAGAATGAGGTGGCAGTGAAGAGCTGAAATTCGACAGATAGGAAACAATTATAGTTCATTCCCTATTGACCATATCTGCATCTGTATGTTTTTTGAGGCATGCTTTCAACACCCACACCACAATAACAACAAAAGTCAATTCAATTATCCAATTATTCTATAAGAAAAATACAAAAAAATAGGTGTGTTGAATCCAAACCCTATATCAGTTAGAGAGGAAAATGAATGTAACAAGAAAAGAAAGAAAAATCAATGAAATTAAATGTTATGTCTATCACGAGAACCTAGACCATAGGTTTTTGGTAGAGTTCCATAAATTTGAAACTCGCGTCGTCTCAGAAGCTTGCTGGAAGAGAAGACCGGCATAGGCGATGAAACGGTTGTTCCTAAATTAAGGAAGGAGAAAGAAATTTTTTTTATTTTAAAATTTCTTTGAATTTTTTATTCTTTAAATATAAACCACTTGTTTGACTTTTTTTTATGCTGCCAACTCAACTGTCACGTAAGCTATATGGGGTGAGAGATGTTTTAAGGGAGTGAGAAAAATACTTAAAAGTTTAGAGGAGCGAGGAGCCATAAGATAAGAGATAAGTTTAGAAGGATCGGAATCTATTAGGTTAAAAAAAAAATGATATACTTTCATCTATATTTTACTGTTATAAATTTTTTTGACTGTCCATCAAATTTATTAAAATTCTGTAGTTAATAAATCTTTCAATAAAAATTTTCTCCGTTCACTAAAATATAAACTTAAAATCTTACTTAATTAATATCAAATATATTATCCGTGAGACAAAGTATTTTAATGCTACGAACTAATATCCTGGTTTGTTAATTTTCTCTATAAATACACGTCATCCTAGACATTTTCCCGCCAAAATATCCCCTTTCTTATCATTGGCGCCAAATCCTTTCCGCTACTTCCACCTTCTTTCTCATTTTCTCATCTCAATTGCTACCTCTCCGTCCCTTTTCTTCCCCCCCCCTCGTTCCCTAGAGTCCGTACCATTCAATCATGAAAGCAGCCTTCCTCAGCTCAGACAAGCGTAAGCTCTCTCTCGTCATTTTCTGTGAATCGTTTTTTTCGTTTGTTTTTCAATGTTGTTTACTTTCTTCTCTTATAGTTCTAGCAAAGGATTTTCTTTCGAACTTTGCTGATGCAACCGGCGATGCCAAATACATAAATATTCTTGTAAGATTTCTGCATTCTCGGTATTATTCCCTAATTTAAATTTCATTATCTAACTTTGATTCCCTGTTTTGGCTTCAGCAAGAGGTCGCTAACCACAAGATTCGCGCTGTCCAGATAGATCTCGACGACCTTCTTAATGTAAATTAACTCTTTCTTGTTCGAGTTTGATGTAATTTTGTTATTGGTTCCAGTAACCTAATTTCGTTGATGATTTTCCAGTATAAGGACTTGGACGAAGAGTTCTTTAGGCGGGTCACTGAGAATACCCGTCGATATGTTGGGATTTTCTCTGCTGCTATTGATGAACTGATGCCAGAGCCTACCGAGGCTTTTCCGGATGATGACCATGACATACTGATGACCCAAAGATCTGAGGATGCTACTGAAACCACAGATGGTTCTGATCCTCAGCAGAAGATGCCGCCAGAGATCAAACGTTTCCAGTGAGATTTCTGAAGGAAAATGTTCTTTTGCTTGAAATGCTGTTATATGTTGCGTTAATACTTCGTACTTGATGAACTGTTTTGGTTGTTCGGTTGACTATATTTGAGCATGTATGTTCCCTTACCTTTGACATTGTTTCCAATTGTAAAAGGCGACTATCCTATAGCTCCAATTTTTCAAAAAAAATTATAATAACCTTCAGTTACCATTTCTAATTCAATTAAACATAGGTATTTCTCATAAAGATTGTTTAGCTTACACGATCGTAGTGGCCAAAATGGACTGTTCACATCGCCTGCATAGATGAGTCCTTACTATTACAACCAATGTTATCAATACCGTACCGGGCCACATACCGGCGAGGCTAGTGGTACGCGGTATAACTGGTATTATTAGTGGTTTTACCGGTTTTTTATTTTTTAAAGAATATATATTATTTATGATTTTTAGTGGCTATTGCAACGCTTTTTAGGTCTTTTGCAACGCTTCTACGTGTCGCTATAGAAGTTTTGAAAAGAAATATATATTATTTAGAATTTTCAGTGGCTATTGCAACGCCTTTTTGGGTCTTTAGCAATTTTTTGTGTCTTTAGCAACGCTTTTCAATGTATTTAGCAACACTTTTAAGTTTTTAGCAACATTTTTTCATATTTTTAGCAACACTTTTATTTATTTCCAACAATATTTTGAGAAAACCGGTTTGAATCGGTACGTCGGTTTTTTACCGGTTTAAACCTGTTTTCTCCATTTTTTTTATCAAAACCGATTTCTATACATACCGTACTGTAGCCGTGGCCGGTTTGCGGTTAAACTGCTCGAACCGGCCGGTACGGCACGGTATTAGTAACACTGGTTACAACAACTGATATTTGTCTGTAAACTAATACAATGTGAACCAAAATACTCTTCGAGTCAGTTATCAGCATTTATTCTAACAGAAGCCACTGTTATTTTCTAATATAACCTGTAGCTAAATCTAGTAGAATACTCTCGAGTAAGTATATAATTCACATACATAGCATTATTTCGAACACCATGTGCCATCACTTAATATTTCATACAGTAATGTCTTATTCTCATTCCTTCTTGTTACAGTGAGGTCTATATTGAAGCACCTTCAAAGGGACGGCCATACACTATCAGAGAGGTTAAAGCTTCATATATTGGCCAGCTTGTAAGGATATCTGGTGTTGTGACCCGATGTTCAGATGTTAAGCCACTGATGCAGGTTGCTGTGTATACATGTGAAGATTGTGGTTTTGAAATTTACCAGGTAATGACTGGTAATTTTTCATATGAACATAATTGCGATTTTGGTATGTATTTGGAGACACTGTACTTGTTGGTTAACTGACTTTCTTATGCATCCAACAGGAAGTAACTGCTCGGGTTTTCATGCCATTGTTTAAGTGCCCAACTAAGAACTGTAAAACAAACCATACAAATGGAAATCTTATACTTCAGCTGAGGGCATCAAAATTTCTTAAGTTTCAAGAGGTATATACGTTATCTGATTGGTAATGATAGATAAAATGCCAAAGGCAAAATTTCCCTTCTTTTGTCATTTCCTTTAATGTAAAGTTGGTTTCTACAGGCCAAGATTCAGGAGTTGGCGGAACATGTTCCCAAAGGACATATTCCACGGTCGATGACTGTTCATTTCCGAGGAGAACTCACAAGAAAGGTTAGTGTTAATGCAATCCCTAGATGACTCCTGACTTAAATTCCTCTGTGATAAGTTTTACTATTGTTTCCCAGTTTCGAAATAAAGCTCTAAGCTTAGGTTGATGAATACCTAAACACTTGATTATAGCCTCAACTAGAGAGGAAATATGGGATAGCTGTTTGACAGCCTTTCCTCTGAATAAATATTTGACTTCCTCAGTCACCTGCCTTTTTCATAATTATTAGTCAAATGAAAGAAAATATCTCTACTGAATAGCTCTATTTAAACAAATATTGTAGTGTTAACCATTAAGCAGAATTGGTTCTGTAGTTTTCATGTGCTATGGATGCTAACTCATAACCCATTTTCCTTTTGACATTGTTAGGTGGCTCCAGGTGACATAATTGAAGTATCTGGGATCTTTCTTCCGATTCCCTACACTGGTTTCAGAGCACTTCGCGCTGGCTTAGTTGCTGATACATACTTGGAGGCTATGTTTAACCTGCAAAAAACTTGGAGGCTATGTTTGTCATGCATTTCAAAAAGAAATATGAAGAGTAAGCAAGTTCTGAATTCGAGTGCATTTAATTATCACCAAAGTGCTCTTGATATTTTCATGTAGGAATTTTAGTTGTCCATTATTGGTTCTTACCCCTTTGCCAATATTAACATCAACTTTCCTTTTTTTTCTTGAAGTTATTGTGTCGAAATCATGAAAACCTGAAGTTTTTCACTCCTTCCCATTGTAGTTTCTATCTTCTTATTAATTAGCTATTGGTGTTATGTTCATCTTAAGTTAAATTAACACATGGGAAAAAGGTTTAAAATCCTATTTTAGAAAAGCATGTTTTAATCCAAGAATGAGTCTGCGGATGCACTCAGCTATGCCCTATTGCAGGTATCAACTTAGAGGAGATGAGGAAGAACAAATCGCACGTTTGGCTGAGGATGGTGATATTTATAATAAGCTGGCACGATCTTTGGCACCTGAAATTTATGGACACGAGGATATTAAGAAAGCATTGCTTCTCCTGCTTGTGGGTGCTCCTCATCGGAAGCTTAAGGATGGCATGAAGGTAAGATGGAAAATATACATGCACACTTGCACCCAAACACAAACATGTTCTTATCTTTTTTAGTTCTGCATATGCTCATAATGTTTATGGGTGATAGAATAGAAGCACTACTGGTTTTGTGGGATGACTTAGTCTTGTGCTTGAGGCTTTTCAAAGGATTGTGACATTTACTGTTGCCACCTTTTCATTCTGAATAGAGAAATACAGCTTTTGCTGATATCAAGATCTTTCATAGTTTTGCTGAGTTTTCTGCATGTTGTGCTTGTGTGTGCGTGTGCGCACTGATTGCTCTATGGTAAAGTAAAAAGAATGTGGTATTTTGTTGAAATTGCAGATAAGAGGAGATTTACATTTATGTTTGATGGGTGATCCTGGAGTAGCCAAAAGTCAGCTTCTAAAGCATATAATTAATGTAGCACCTAGAGGAGTGTATACTACTGGTAAAGGAAGCAGCGGGGTTGGCCTAACTGCTGCAGTTCAGAAAGATCCGGTTACAAATGAGTTTGTCTTGGAAGGTGGAGCTTTGGTAAGAAATGTTCACCTTTTAATGCAAAGTTAGTCTATGCTTAATTTGTGGCAGCTTCATTTTACAATCACTATACTTGTAATTCTGTTTGTTTGGCATTTTCCCAATGTGATTCCTTACTTTTAGATGTGGCAAAGTTAACCATTTCCATAGTCAGCAGTTGTTATTAATGTGTGACAGAAAAAAATGAAAATGTTGATATATTTCAGGTTCTAGCTGATATGGGTATATGTGCTATTGATGAATTTGACAAAATGGATGAATCTGACCGTACATCCATTCATGAAGTTATGGAGCAGCAAACTGTTAGCATAGCCAAGGCTGGGATCACCACATCTCTGAATGCAAGAACTGCAGTTCTTGCTGCTGCAAATCCAGCTTGGTATAACCTCTCTGTTCCTGACTTAAGTTACTACTAAACATGCTGAACTCGTGTTGTGCTTCTGATGTCTGTCTACAGAGCTGTTTTTACTCTTTTTTCAGTTTTCTCCATTTTATATTGAACAACTGATTATCTCTGACACAAGCAAAACTTATCGATGAGGAGGTGATGCTTTTTTTACAGGGGAAGATATGACCTACGGAGAACTCCGGCTGAAAATATCAATCTACCGCCAGCTCTTCTATCGAGATTTGACCTGTTGTGGCTGATTCTTGATCGAGCAGATATGGATAGTGATCTTGAAATGGCTAGGCATGTGGTTTATGTGCATCAGAATAGAGAATCACCGGCCCTTGGCTTCACTCCACTTGAACCATCTATTCTCAGGTAAATGTTAAAATTTGGCTGAGAAATCAATAATTGATGTTACTTTCTCCAGAAACTTCACATAAATAATTGCTTTTAGTTTCTGAGATAACGAATTCTGTGTGGTAGTATACAACATAATTGACTGAAATCAAATAATTGCTGTGTTGCAACTTGGATTGATATGCTTGTGCTAAGTTTCACTTGTTTCCCAGAAATTACATATTTTAAAGTTGTGCATAGTTATGGAGGGAGTCCTTGAATTTTCTAACAGGATTTCCTGGATAATGTCATCATTAGTTGGGGGTGATTAACACAGGAGTCATTGTTTTAGGCAACACAGCTTTGTTTAGTCAAAACCATATTTTATATAATTTCTTTCAGCATTTGAGGGCCTTCGAAACAATAACATGTGACTTCCAATGTTTGTAGAGCGAATATTTCAGCTGCAAGGAGATTGTCACCTTACGTCCCCAGGGAGCTAGAGGAATATATCGCTACTGCATATTCTAGCATCCGACAAGAAGAAGCTAAAGCTAGTACTCCACATTCCTACACTACTGTGAGGACTCTGCTTAGTATTCTTCGCATATCTGCAGTAAGTCCCAACTTCCATTGCTTTCTTTTTCATATTGTTAGAAACTAAATTTTGGGCAAACTTTGAAGTCTTGCATTGAAATGTGCACGTGTATTTATACAAAGGTTTGTGCATGGATTAGGAAGAAACAAAAATCCCTATGATTACTCATATAATTACTCCCTAATTTACTCCTATGATTCTGTAACACATAATGACACCACTAGATTGTAAGATAGGGCAAAGAAGGCAACTGATGGTTGAGGTAGGACAGAGGGTTGGACAACTACCTTGAATCTTTATAGATCTGGGTGCTAGTGATTCTCAATCCAGTTTATTTCTAGTCAGGCTACATTCTTGTTGGTATGTTTGAATCACGGGGTCATAAATTTCATTGTACGCCTAAATAGGTTGGATTTATGAATGCAGTCCCTCATAAAGAGAAAATGCAAGTACGATGTGTAATGTCCCTGATTGTTTAGCAGCAGCAAAGAGCTTGAAGCTATTTTTTTTTTTTTTTGCTTCAGGCTTTAGCAAGACTTCGTTTCTCTGAGACTGTAGCTCAAAGTGATGTGGATGAGGCACTAAGATTGATGCAGATGTCAAAATTCTCCCTGTATTCTGATGATCGTCAGAAATCTGGTCTGGATGCCATATCTGATATATATTCAATCTTGCGGGATGAAGCTGCAAGGACTAATAAAATGGACCTGAGCTATGCCCATGCACTCAATTGGATCTCTAGAAAGGTGAGTCAACTTGTATACAAAATATGGTTTCATTACAGATCTGAGTTATTAAAATATTTGAATGGTCTGTCTAGAAAGAACCTTTTCTTTTACTGAAGAAAAATAATAATTAAATCAACCAGAGGCGATTAGACTTTCTTTCAAAATAGAACAGGGTCAACTATTGAATCCACTCTCTGTATTAGAGAAGAGCTTGGGTCCGATTTTAAATTCAATTTGCTTGCTATTTAGCAACGTATATACACTCCGGCACACTCGCATATTTCCCTTATGGGAAATGGTGCCATTCAAGCTAAACTCCATCAATATCCTGTGCCATAATAAGAATGTTTAGATGTGAAAAGTGAAGGGGAAAATTCTATCCTGTGCACCATTTTATGCATCTCTAGAACTGTTTGGAACTTGGAAGTACTTATGATGTACGGATTTCAGATTCTTTTCTTCATCAGCTGTGGTTTTCAAATGTTGACTTGCTTTGGTGGAATTTCAATGTCTTTTCATTTGTGAACAGGGTTATACAGAAGCACAGTTGAAGGAATGTTGCGAGGAATATGCAGCCTTAAACGTGTGGCAAATACATCCCCACACTTTTGATATCCGGTTTATTGATGCTTGACATGCATTGCTGTTAAAGGTAGTTCTCTTTCTGGGTGGATTAACAAAAAAATAGCATGTATTGATATTGTTATCAAGAGTGTTGCGGTATTAGCTTAAAGAGGGATCGGAAAGTGGAAAAGATAGCAAACTTGTAACTGGATTGTCTTCATTCATTTATTCGCTAACTATTATGTTTTCTGTACTAGTAGCTGGATTCTGGAATTATGTTTTCCTGCTGTTGGATTTTGACTTGAGGTAAGTTCATCATCCATGTACAAACTTTTGAAGAAATATTTGCAGGCAAGCCATTGTTCATCTGAAATTCAATTTATTGAAGCCCCTGTTCTTGTCTGGTAAAAGTAGTGGCATTTTTGGGAAGTTTATGATATATGATGAATTCCTATGCAACATGGATGATACCCACTACTTTTTAACCTGAGCTTTTTCACTTCCAGATTTGGAGTAATTTTCCTTTTTCATTCGGAAGCCTAACCTTTGTTTTGGTGTTTCATAAAAATACAACATATTATGATTTTTTAATGTTTGAATAGATAATATGGTGTACTTTTATGATGTGAAAATTTTGATAAGTTTCCTTCATATTTTGGAATATATTGACAAAATTTAGTGTTTTCATGAAAACCATGAATTTTGACATTATGGTCCATTGTATTTTAATAAGCTAATATATTAAAATTTTAAGGATTATTGAGTTATTACAAGAATATATTGGACCATTACATGTTTTTTTGTAACAAAGCAATTTATCATTGCTTTTTTTAGCATGAAAACAAAACTCATGCCCCTTTTTCAATCTTCAAAACCATATGATTTTTTTTTTTTGTAATTTAGCTCTGTTTTTTACTATTTGAAAATGTGATTTTCTGATTTCTTATGCTGAATATATATATATATATATATATATATATATATATATATATATATATATATATATATATATATATATTAATTTTCTGATTTCTTATGCTGAAACTATTGACTAAAATTATATAAAAAATAGACATTTAAGTTAATTTTATAAAAGGATAAAATATTGTTGTATGTGACAGAAAATAACTAAAAAGTTGGGAATAATTAGTAAACTCATAACTTGACCAATTTGATTTGGAAATAAGCTGGAAACAATAGTCGTGGGTATTTTTTTCTTCTCAACAAACCTGATTTAACAGAAAATGAAAATTTACCAAGTTGGATGAAATTTTTTTCTAAACTATGCAATTAAGAAATGAATTACACTGATCACACATTGAAGTAAATAAAAAGATATTGATAAATTAAATTGAATTTAACTGGATTTAATATAAATTTATAACTATATTGAACTGAATTTAGTCAGAAATAATACACATATCCTGTATACTCATTTCAGTATTATTCAACATCAAATAGAAGAATCACTGTGTTAGGGCATATTTGGAATTGCTATTAGAGTGTTGTTACGAAAAGTTTTACTTAGAAACTTTTAATAGAACAACATGTTTAGACATTCGAGACTTTTAATATTAATTAATTAAAAATTGTTTACTATTGATTTTCAGAATTTCTCTGGACAGGAGCTTGAAAAAGTTTGAAAATGGAGCTTTTCGAAAAAGCAGCCTGAAAAAGCAATCCCAAACGGACCCTTAATTGTATATAGAACTAATAAGATATTACTTAACACTTTAAATAATTACAATTCTCAAATAATTAGTATTGAAATATACTGTTTAAATGAAATTTTAATTCATAATTTAACAAAAGTAAAGATTATTTTTTACATGTAAAATTAAATAACTCAGCGAACCCATTTATAATCACTTGTAAGGAAGCAATATTTTTATGGTTATTTCTTCTTTTACAAAATAATTCATAAAATGAGTGATATAAAATTTTATACAATGATGAGAAAGGGTAACTAATAATTAGTTTGTAAATCAGATTAACAATAAAAATTACATGAAAGAAATACTTTTTTATATATTAGCGTAATAATTAAAAAGAACAAGCAATTTTATAAATATCAAATTACAAAAATCACTACACATATACTTCTTCGCAAGCGAAAGTCATATGGGCATATGTGTCATTACATGCAATATTTCCTAGTGCCCTAGTAACTAAGCAATTAATAAATTCTTCTATTTTTTCTATTAACCTTAATCATATTCTGGTTCTTCAAATATATTGAAAATTGAAGCTTAAAATCGCGTAAAATATTCTTCCGGCTAAATCCCTCCGTTTCATTGCGTTCTTTGTCCAGTTTCCCAGCACAGGGAAACCGACTTTAACAACAACAAACCCAAAACCAGAAACCAAATTTCAAAATGTAACTGTCTCTGCCTTTTCTCCGTCTCTCTTCCCCTTCCGTCTCTATCTATAAATTCAAGCTCCTACTGCTTTAACCTTTTCAATTTAATATGCAACTATCAGTTTTTTAGCTCAGCTCTTTATGCTGTAAGTGAAAATTTCTTGGAGTTTTTCTCGATTTTTTTGTAAGGCGAACAAGGAATTTGTGAAGAGAACGATCTTCATTTTCTGTGAGTTATCTATAACGACACTGCTTCAACTTTCGTGTTCGTTTTTTACATTTATGTATTTGTTGTTTATTAGATCTTGTGTATTTTAATTTCGTTTTTTGCCGTGATTTTCTTATGGTGATAGCTTCTGGTTGATTTCGCTTGTTCTTCTTGTTTGTTGCAATTAATTGCTATCTGGCTGAGATTTTGTTGGTTCGGTTTCCTTTTTAAGACTATGCCGCGCACATTCAGCTTGGAGAAAATAAGAATCGCATTTCGAAGATATACGTCTTGGATTTTTACTTACCGTGCTAGTTTTGTGGGTTACAAGTAGACTCTAGCGAGTGAAGTGGGATATATAAAGTATTTTTTCATTATTAGGGTGTGATAACAAACATATAACTGCTTTGTTGCTAGCAGTTGATGAAATTGGTTAGTAGTTCCTTTAGCCATTGTTGTTGGTTGAGCTTGTCCAGAGTATGACTTTGCTGTTTTGAGATTCTTGTTCCTATGTTACTGACTGTAAGTTATTTACTAACTTGGTAACTGATACACATGTTGAATCAGGAATGTTTGACGCTTATCAAGGAATCTACATAAAACAGAAAATCGTTTGTGCGTTTACATGAAACATTTGATAGATAGTACCTCGTTTGCTGTTTTGTGTTTGCATTAATGTTCATTAAAATGTGATTACTTTAGTGGACCATTCTTGCTCTAGCAGTTTCACACTTCCAATCCTTTTTGTGTTAACTTGAATTTGCAGTTGAGGATAAACTCTTATTCCTGTAGGCAAGCACAATAATGTTTATCCCCGGATCATTTGTATAAATATTTCCTGTAAGTCAGACAGAGTGATGCCAGATTAGACAATATTATTTTTAAATAGGTTATAAAAAATGTCAGGAAGGAAAAAGATTTTGAACTGAAGGTTATAAGGTGATTGCTATTAAGAAACTCGCGGGCAATCCCTTCCTTTACTGCAGCTCTCCGTCCTATCTTCTCTTTTCATCTCCAGACTGTATTGTTGTTGTGTTTTAGATAATTATTGTTTGGGCTACTTCTCTTTTTCCAAATTGATGGAGGAGATACAGTTTCGTCTTCTGACGGATTAAAGTTGATGAAGAAAAAGTGAGAGAATGCAATGAGAAATAATGCAAAATCTCCTTGACTTTGAGACCTCTTAAATTTACTGTTGTATAACTTTCTGTTAATACTAACATTTATTTGGCTGAATGTGGTCTTGAACCGCTTGTAAGCTCTTTCACATTATGTTTTCGCCAATGGCAGTGAGTAAACATGTTTCCGGTGAGGTAAAAGACATGATACAGAGAGAGTAAAATAATCTTGACACTATGATTAGGTTTTGGAAGAACCATTCTGCTATAGCTCCCTTAGTGAAATTTGATCTGAATAAATAAATAATGTATTTAAGGTATTGAAATCACTTAATCACCCCAATAGCTGCAATGTTAGTACTATTTGGATTATCTGTTTATTTCTATGCAGTTGTATTATTCTATAGGTCAACCCAAATCTTTCATAAACATCTTGCTGGTCATTGTTGTTCAAATTTGTCTTCTTGTTCTATTGCTGAATGGCCTTGTATACAATGGGGATACATAAAGCTCAGATATCACCATCCTTCGAAAAGGAAAATAGATTGTGCAAAGGTAGTTATATGATATAGCTGGAAGTCAGTCATAAGTAATGTGATACTGAATCTATACAATTTTTCTTTTAGATTAGATGTAGGTTTCTAAAGTCCTCGGCAGGTTCCAAAATGTACTCTATAGTGTAAATTTTCCCATTGCTTATTGTTGAGTTGAGCTACAATGGACAAGTTGTAGGCAGTTGGTTGTAATTTGAGCTGTCCATGTAAAATACCTTTGTGGATGAGAAAGATGGATTGCCATATCTTGCACCGCAATTTATTATACTTGTAGCTTGATGTTTGAATATGGCAGTTTATTTTCTGCTGCTCTTATTGATTCAATCGAAAACTTATGCTTTTTGATGACATTGTTTCACATGATTATATTTATATTAGTTTCCAAGAATAAATGTTTTTTTTATTTGTTATGTTGCATTAAACTCTGTTTTATCTATAAAGTTTCTATGCAATACCTTAAAATAAAAAGTCACTGAGCAAGCGATTCCTTGTTTTCTTAGATCCTTCCACAAAATGGATTTCTGGAAGTTTGCATCTTCTATTTGCAAGGTGCCTTTGAATAGTTGTTCAGATAATGCACGAGAGATGGTTCAGCATGAAGAACAAAAGACAACAGATGTAGATGTAGACCTTAGGGAAGTATACTTTCTGATTTTGCAATTCCTATCATGTGGACCTTGCCAAAAAACTTTTGGACAGTTTTGGAATGAACTTTTGGAACATGAGCTTCTAGAAAGAAGACATCATGCATGGTTTTCCAGAAGTGGTGAACATAGTGGAGTTGAAAATGATGATGGTGTCTCCCTTCCATTAAGTTATAATAAGTTGGTTGATAGGTACATATTCTTCATTGGTTCTCCTGAATTGATGATTGTTAATTTTCATTGAAAGATTGTGGACCAAATATGTTATTTATGGCAGCTTATTTCTCACATTGGTGGCTTGTCATCTCATAAATTATAGCTTGGAGGCGGGAGATGCGATTATTATTATTATTATTACTTCAATTCTAATCAGGAATTTGAATATTTTGTGGAAAATTGGCTTGAGATACATTTCTTAAAGCAATTTAGATATTACTGAAATTTGGAATATTTATATTTCATTACTTTTGCTGGTGTTGTCTTTCATTAAATGATTTTCCATCTGCATGACGGTCAGGTACCCTCATATTGAAAAAGATCATCTGATAAAACTTCTGAAGCAACTGCTTTTGCATTTAGCCTCACCTGTGCGTGGCAAGGTTGAAGGACATACTCCAAATGCAGCAGATGTTCCTACATTACTGGGATCCGCTTCCTTTTCACTTTTAGATTGTACGTGATCCCTCAATACTGTGATCTTATCAGTTGATTTATCTGGATGAATTTTGGTAGTAGTACTCTATTTTGCCCGCATCTTTATGTTTCCTCAACTTTATGCATCACTCATAATATTGTGTACAATGGACATAGTTCTTCATAAAAATTTCTTAATCCTAAGATCAAGAGGTTATGGGTATGACTTGTGAGGATTGGTTGCATTAGTTATGTGCAGACTCAGGCTTCTTGTTTCGCTTCGCTGAGGTATGACTATGTAATGGCCTTAAGCTTTGGTCATCAAAATACAATTGGATGCCAATAACCTGACTTGGCTACTTTTGGATCATGCCATGGGTTTCATATCTAAACAGCATTTCACGGAAGTTCCTGACTATGTTATGGATTTCTTGTGATTAGCCAATTATCATGGTTAATTAATTGTTTTCAGAATATAAAGAGCTTCAAAAGTTGTATATATGCATCAAAGTTGAAATGATAACTGAATTTCTATTATAATACCCTGGTCAATGAATCTCACTTCCTAATTGTATTTCACAACTAAATATGGAGACACAACCTGATTGATCTTCTTTCAGGAAGGAAAAACAAGATAATTATTGTGCTATATACCTCCTTGGCTAGTGTTTTTCTTTCATGTGAATCTTAATCCTTCCTCTATTATCATTAGCAGGTTCTTGGCGAGTTTGATCATTAAACATCGTTCATTTCTCTAATTTTTCCAACTTTTTTTTCTCTTTTTTTTTTGCAGCTGATAGAAGTTCACATGAGCGATCAAAGATTCTTCCCTTGCACCTGCGATGGCCGCACATGCAAGCTAATCAGGTGCATGGTTTAGGTTTAAGGGAAATTGGAGGAGGTTTTGTAAAGCACCATCGTGCTCCATCCATTCGCTCTGCATGTTATGCTATTGCTAAGCCATTGACCATGGTAGAAAAGATGCAAAACATAAAGAAGTGCAGGGGACATCGTGATGCTGTCTATTGTGGTACGGCTTTCGAGTGCTTTGAACTTTTAAATCAGCATAAATTTTATTTTAATCTCTTTTCTTATGAGTACATTTTATAGCTCTCAAATTGGCCCATTTATAACTATTTGGATTTCCCTTTTTATTTCAATAATATTTGTGTGATTTGCACGAGCCATTAGTTTGTTTTAGGGGCTAACAAAAAGTGTGCATAATCTGCTTACTTTTTTCCATTTGAACCATGTTTAGAAGCTCATCTTTGTTCAAATTTATATTTTCATTCATAAGATTGGCCAAACTATCTGCTAAACAATAAGAGAAAATATCTTAGTTTGCAAAGAATTTAAAAAGATTCTATTTTCAGTATCACAATAATTGCCTCATCTTTGTACCATTTTTATTTTCTTGCCTCCTTCACTCTAACTTTCATGTTGGCATTTCTTTGGACGAATAATATTTGGATATAATTTTGCTCATCTCTCTGCAGCAATATTTGATCGCTCTGGAAGATATGTAATCACTGGTTCAGATGATCGACTTGTTAAGATTTGGGCGATGGAAACTTCATTTTGCTTGGCAAGTTGCAGAGGCCATGAAGTATGTATACACAACCCATCCTAAATATTGTATTTATTAGACTTTGGAATAGCTTTTGAAATCCTGTTATCTTCTCTATCTTGATTTAGTTTCCTCATTGCGTGTTGCCTTGTTCTCAAGGGTGACATTACTGACTTGGCTGTGAGTTCCAACAATGCTATAGTGGCATCTGCTTCTAACGATTTTGTCATCCGAGTTGTAAGGCCTGACTCACATCTTCACCTTTAAGCATGCTTTATATTATTTGAATGCCAAATGATTTTTGGTTCACTGCAGTGGCGCTTGCCAGATGGCTTGCCAATTTCAGTGTTGCGAGGGCATACTGGAGCTGTTACTGCTATTGCGTTTAGTCCCAGGCATAATTCTGTATATCAGCTTCTATCGTGAGTCTTATCTTTAAATACTGTTTTATTTATACCTTGCTTCCTCTGTTCTGTCGCATTGTAGTTAAATGTATTTGATTTTTGACTTCAATGTAAACTATTTAATCTGCTATCTGTTTTCTTCGATCTCTTATGAAGTTTTCTCTGTGAAGTCTTGAGATGAGAGATATGGTTTTGAATGTTCAGTTTAAATGTACCTGGGTGGAGGTACGAATTTGATTTCTTATTACCGTAATGCAAAGTGGTTACCTGCCAGATCTATGAGTAATTTTAAAAAATAACTAATTATAAATAACAAGAACGTGTGATTTACCAAAGGAAAATTCTCTGGATCAATTGCATCAAATGAGTTTGTTGTAGTTATAATGAGATGTTGTGGAAATATTGTATATAGGCTTTAAGGCTTAATACATCAAGACCCCCACTGAACTTGTCCGAAAACGCCTAATTACCCCCCTGGACTTTCAAGTGTCTTTACCCCTTGAACTTGTCTAAAGTGTACCTCCTAACCCCCTAATGCTGACATGGACAAGAAACTATTACTTTTACATATTTGATTTTGCAAGCCACCTATGTTTTCTTAATTTTTCAGTTTGTAGAGAATAAGTTATCTCATTACTGTGAGTTACTCTGCTGGATTTGGTAGGTCATCAGATGATGGAACTTGTCGAATTTGGGATGCTAGATATTCACATTGCAATCCACGAATTTATGTGCCAAAACCTTCAAATGATGTTGCTGGTTAGATAATTCCCATATGCTTGTTATGTGAGACTTGTGCAGGTTGATTATGTTACTTGACAAATTCTTTGCAGGTAAGCATAATGTTCCTTCTAGAACCGGTCCATCCTCAAGCAATGGTTTGCAGAGCAGTCAGATTTTATGTTGTGCTTACAATGCTAATGGGACTGTCTTTGTCACTGGTAGCTCGGACACTTATGCAAGGGTGTGTTGAACTCCTTTCCTGAAAGCATACATCCTTTTATTCGTGTGTTAACATACTGTATACTGTATAGAACTTGTATTTGTCGTTGTTGCTGTTCTTGTGGTTTATAGCTTTGCTAATATTAAAAGATATTCAGGTTTGGAGTGCCAGCAAATCTAGCACGGATGAGTCAGATCAATTAATTCATGAAATTGATGTGTTGTCTGGCCATGAGAATGATGTCAATTATGTCCAATTCAGGTCAGACAGTGTTTATCGTAAATGGTTATTCTGCTTGGTTCTTACATTAACTGTACAACTGCAGTGGCTGTGCTGCCGCAACAAGATCTTCATTGGTAGACATGGAGCCCTTTCTTAAATTTAAAAATACATGGTTTGTCAATAGTTTTTTAGTTCCATTTGTTGTCCGAAGTTTCTCTTTTTTGGCTGTCTAGGCACAAGAACCAATTTTTCAATTTTGACAAATGAACTATCTACTCAAATTCCATTGCTTTCAGGTTCTGTCATGACAACATTGTTACCTGTTCTCGTGATGGTAGTGCAATAATATGGGCTCCTAGATCACGCAGATCCCATGTGAGATCCTCTGAATTGTTTTTTTATGAAACCTCTGAATTGTTTTAAGTGTGTGCTTTTTGAGGAGGCGTATTATATTTTTATGTACACTTCTGGATTTGTTTTATACCATTAGCTTCTTAAAGTTCTGATAATGAAAATAAGTTAAATAAAATTACTTCACAAGCTTTAGATTGAGTTTCTCTTACAGTCCTTGTATAATCGTAGGGAAAATCTTTACGCTGGACAAAGCTTTATCATTTGAAAGTACCACCTCCTCCCCTGCCTCCACAACCACCACGCGGAGGTCCACGCCAGAGAATACTCCCAACTCCCCGTGGTGTCAATATGATTGTGTGGAGCCTGGATAATCGCTTCGTGCTTGCAGCTATAATGGGTATAGTAGTTTTTTTTTAATATCAAATGGTTTGTTCTCCTATTGTCCTAACTGTTTTAGTTCGTTTTAACGTATATTCCATCCTTTGGTGCTTTATTTCTGTAAAAGATATTTTCATGTTCATGTCTTGAAATTGAAATCTGGAATCTTAATATCTAGTTGCAATCTAATTTCTTGAGATGGATTGCTGACGCAGAACTCACTTCATTGGTATTCATGTTTGGGTTTGAAGTTGAACATTCTGTTCAATTTTGCAGATTGCAGAATATGTGTTTGGAATGCTGCTGATAGTAGCTTAGTGCATTCTTTGACTGGTCATACTGCATCTGTAAGTGCTATTTTCATATCCTATTTTTATTATAGACTGATGGTAGTTGTTATGCTAGGGCCTTGTTTGGCTGAACCTTCCGCGGAGCATTTACATGATGTTTGTAACCTTTTACCTGATGTTGGTTATACTAGGAATCTGGTAGAATGACAATTATTTGTGTAATTTCTGTTAAGGGGTTGCCTTCATTAAACATTGCTTGCTCGTGCTATTGTTTGCCACTAACTTGCCCATACATATGCGTATACATTTTGCCTCGCTTGTTGACTGCTTTGTCATTGATTTTTGGCAGTCCTATGTTTTAGATGTTCATCCTTTCAACCCTCGGATAGCTATGAGTGCAGGCTATGATGGAAGGACAATAGTCTGGGACGTAAGTTTCTCTTGTTGATGTAATTATCTACTGAGTTGATGATACCTCTCACTTTAATGACTATCCTACTTTGTGTTACATTGTAGATATGGGAGGGAATTCCTATCCGAGTATATGAAATTGGACTGGGACGTTTCAAGTTGGTTGATGGAAAATTTTCGCCGTAAGTGAATGACAATTTATTTGATCTGATGATTTGCTTTTGTTCTTTATTGACTACTGTGAATTGAAAGTAGTGAGATAGAATCTGTTACAGCTATAGATAACGGTAGGCTGATTTTGTGGAGTAGCCTTAGCAAGCTGTATTAGGAATGTTTATCATTTACCATATCTATTACACTCATATAATATGTATAAATACATGTTAAACTCAATACATAATATACAATACAATTTCTCCCATTTCTTTGTGGTCAACAACTAATCATGTTTTTTTGCAGCTTTAGAAAGTTCAGCTGTGTATATATTACTCATTGTACTAGGTCTATGATGATCATTCCAAACTTCAGAAATGAACAGCTGTTTATATAAAATATCTGACTTGGATGAAAAGAAGTCAATATAAATTTTTTTCAGGCAAAAGGGCCTTCTTGGTCCCTGTGGTATAGTCCATTTGATCCCTGTAGTATTCATGTTACCTATTTGGTCTCTATGCTATGTAACTTGTTACCTTTTTTATCCATGTGCTATGCAACCATTACCCATTTGGTCTTTGTTCTATGCAATTTGTTACCTTTTTGGTCCGTGGAGTGTAGAAACTTTATTTATGTAACTATGCATTATGTACTAGATGAACCAAAAAAGTAATAGGTTGCATATTACAAGGACCGAATGGATAACTTGTAAGTTGTAATGTAAACCACAATGACCAAATGAATTATACAGGACCCAAAAAAATGTTTTTGCGGATTTTTTAGTTAGTTACATTTCAGTCTTATATAAGAAGATGACATCTTTTTACGCGCGGGGTGACCACCTACCACGCTACCCTCCTTTTTCTCGGCTTGAGATAGGGCATTGCACTAGTGTGCACTGGCAGAGTTCACATTTCAGTCTTATGACGTGTTCAAATCCAATTCTGTGTGCATGCTGAACTACCATGTGTTTTTTTATATATAATTATTTTTAATATAGAATTATCATATTATAGGACCCTTAAGTTTCTAGATATGCCCCTGGATTGTGTGCCTTACTCCATCCTTCCCTTTCTTTCTGGTCATTTGATATTCTTAACCATTTGTCTTCACTATGTTTCTTTTGTTGGAACTTCAAAATATCTGTGATGTGTCTACAACTTATATTCATTCTTTTCTTGATGGACTCAAAGAAGGCTTTTTTTCTTTTTTTGGATGGTGTTTTCTTCATCGTCTAGGGATGGAACATCAATAGTGCTTTCAGATGATGTTGGCCAGATACATTTGATTAATACTGGCCAGGGTGAGTCCCAAAAGGATGCCAAATACGATCAGGTATAGAAAACTTTTCTTATTATTAGTGGCCTTTAACAGAGTTTTGATTTTTTTTGTGTTGCAATTCTCTCCAGTTCTTTCTTGGGGATTATCGGCCACTTATCCGAGATGCTGCTGGAAATGTTCTTGATCAGGTTGGGTCGCATTACATGTTAATATCGTTGTTTGTACTTTTACTCTTACATTACCGGGAAAAGAGAGAAAATATGAGTAAATTACTGTTGTTGGTTTTCTTGTATGGTATTTGATGAGGATGAACTAATGCATACTAAACTGGAGAACCGACAAAATATGGTCCATCCCTTCAGTAAAAGCAAAATGGCAGTTTGTACATAAATTCCCAATTACTCGGAATTCTGGATTATGTACACTTTCAGATATAGAGGATAACTGATAAAAAAAACGCTAAATGAGACGAACATTCTTAAATAATCAATCTCTGATTGCTTGCAACTTAGGTATATGGTTAGGGGCTCAATTTTTATGGCTCTTATATTAATCTGTTTGTTAAGCTCAGATCTCTTGTGATGCAGGAGTCACAGCTTCCTCCACATCGAAGGAATCTTCAAGACCCTCTCTGTGATTCCAGTATGCTCATGTCTTTAAATATGGCCAGCTATCTGATATATTATTCAGTTGATATAAGACAACAAATCCTTGACATTATGTTTCAATGCCATTTAAGGTTTAATTCCATACCCGGAACCTTACCAGACAATGTTCCAACAACGGAGACATGGTGCACTTGGTTCTGAGTGGCGTCCTCCATCCATAAAATTCGCTGTTGGTCCAGATTTCAGTTTAGGCCTAGATTATCAAATGCCTCCCCTTGAAGACTGGGATAGAATGATTGAGCCACTACCTGAGTTCTTAGATGCCATTTACTTGGAACCAGAAAACGAAATCGTAAGCCATGACACCGATTCAGAGTATAATCTCACTAGTGAAGGCGAGCAAGGTAGCTTGCGCTACATCTCTCCCAGTGACTCAGATTGTAGCATGGAGGAAAGTGACAATGAACATGGTCAGAATGATGGTCTTCGTAGATCAAGAAGACAGCACAAGATTGAAGTAATGCTTCATCTCTTGCAATTCATTTTTTATCTTCTTATAAATTCTTAAATGGAACTGTTACATATATTGCTTCTTAGGTTGGGTCCTCCAGAAGGCGTGCCAAAAAAAGGAATTTGAGTGAACAGGGTGGCTTGTTATCCAGAAGTAATGGAGCAAAGAAACAAAAAAGTGGCCGTAAAATTTCCAAGGGGAAATCTTCCAATGGAAAACCCTCCCGGCCTCAGCGTGTTGCAGCTCGTAATGCCAAAAATATGTTATCCAGATTTACAGGTTCATCTACTGATGGAGATGAGTCAGAAGATAATACATCCAGCAGTGGATCAGGTACCGAAGATTCATTCAATGAAAGAAACACAGCTGATGGATACTTGCAGAATATGGAAGATATATATGCAAAAGAAGATAAGCATATACTTGATGCTGAAAAAATTGTCAAATGTCCTGAGCTTCCTGAATCTCAACCAAATACCGGAAATAGGAAAAAATTAGTTTTAAAATTTTCATTGCGTCATTCAAAGAAGCCAGTATCCCCAGATAACATAATCAATGTACAGAAACAAACTGATAATGTTACTCCATGTAACCATATTGGGATGATCAGTAGCTCCAAAGATCCAGGGTCGTCTTCCTCAGATGTACTTGATCTAGAGTTTTTCCAAAATCTTGATAAAGGTAATAATACTGACACTGAATACTCTGCAAAAGATGAAATCGACCGGAGATTTTCTGGTGAGAATGAAGATAAAATCGGATGGGGAGAGGTCAAAACCCCTTATAAGCATTCAAGATTAGAAGATGTGACTCCAGGTGATTCTTCTGATGGATTTGGTGCTAACTATGCTGAGGAAAGCAGGTGTGATATTAGAGGGTAAGTCAAACAACTACTATCAAGTAATTTTCAGCAAAACAATTTTTTTTGTCGCTATGCTATTAAAATTTTTCCCATTTGGTCCATGCGGTATTCATGTTACCTATTTGGTCCTATGCTATGCAATATATTACTTTTTCAGTCCATGTGCTATCCAATCATTGCCCATTTGGTCTATTTGCTATGTAATCATTACCCATGTGGTCCTTGTGTTATGCAATCTATTTTCGTTGTTTTGGACCATCTACAGTAGAATGTATATTATTGATATTTTATGTGATCCATACTAAAGGGACAATAAAAGGTAATAGAATAGCTCAGGGACCAAATAGGTAACATGGGTAGCACAGGGACCATAGGGACAAACTGATGATACCACAGGGCCTAAAAGGTCCCTTTTCCAGTAATTTTCTATGTGTGTGCTTTTATGATCTACAAATGTTGTAGGTTTTTTTGCCTTGCAGGGACAAGGAAAAGTTTGAGGAGGACCAGGCTGGAAGAATTGAAAGTTCTGTTCCTTCAGGTGTCGTACAGAGTTCTTTGACATTTTCACCATCACTTCCAGGTGATCTCAAATCAAAATGTGGTGCCTCGGCAGTCACAAATTACAGAGCGCCAGATGGAGTCAGAGATTTGTCTAGACCTGATAAATGCAGAAACTTAGATGAACTTGGAGGAAGTGAATATTCGGGTTCAAATCTTTGCCAAGGACTGAAAGAGGATCCTCCTCTAAAATTACCTAGGTTAAAAATAAAAATGGGGGACTTGCATACTTCTTCCTTACTTGTGTGTAGGCGATCAGAGAATTCATTACCAGAAAATAATACAGTTCACACAATGCATAAAAACCCCTCTCGAGAAGAGACAAGTCAGCGAGTAGCAACATTGGGTGAAGGTTCCAGTAGACCAACTTCTTTTTATGATGTTCGAGAGAGGGAAAGCTCGCAAAGGAGCAGGGCTCATTTGGATGGTTCAGATTATGGTGTGGAAGAGAATGCTGCAGATGCAATACGTAGAACAAGATCAATGAAGATGAAGGCAACTTCACGGGAGCCAAATGATCTCAATTTTAAGCTCCTATCTGAAGAAAGGATACCCAATTCAAGAATAACAATAACATCAAATTCTGCTAGAAACAGGCAAGGTAATAGTGACTCAAGATATTTGACTTCAAGACACCAAAGTCAACCTGCAAGGAAGTATACATGGCTAACCTTACCAAAACGGGAGGACGGTGGCTATCGGTATATACCTCAACTAGGTGATGAAGTAGTGTATTTGAGACAGGTACTTCATAGAAGCATGGCTTTTGTTTCTTCGCATACTAAGCTTTAAGATTAGCAATCAGTTCTTGCCTTCTTTATATTAATTTTTGGCTTTTGATTATATTAGGGCCATCAAGAGTATATTGAATCCACTTCAGAAAATATATCTGATGCTCCTTGGACTTCAATTGAAGGCAATATCAGTGATGTGGAAATTTGCAAAGTTGAAAAGCTTGGTTATGCTGCATCTAGTTCTGGGGATGGCTGCTGTAAAATTGTACTTAGATTTATAAATCCTCAATCTGGTGTATTCGGTGAAGCATTTAAGTTGACCCTTCCTGAGCTCATCGATTTTCCCGACTTCATTGTTGAGAAAACTTGGTATGATGCTGCTATCAGTAGAAAATGGGGCCGGGGGGATAAATGCTTGGTGTGGTGGAAAAATCCGAATAGAGATGATGGCAGCTGGTGGGAGGGTACAATTGTCTCTTCAGAGGCAAAGTCTAAGGAGTTTCCTAATAGTCCCTGGGAGAGATATACTATCCACTACAACGATGATCAATCTGAGCAGCATCGACACTGTCCTTGGGAACTGCATGAATCTGACATGCCATGGGAGCACCCTCATATTGATTCAGAGGTTCGAGACAAATTATTAAATGCATTTTGCAAATTAGAAAAGTCGGTGAGCAGAAATCAGGTAACTCGTCAGATTCCCCTTTTTGTTAACTTTATTTAGTGAGAAACCTGCATAAGATATGAAGACATGGTATGAGAAGTTTATCAGCTTATTGGTGGATTCTTCTTTATGTATCACAGGATAAATATGGAATACAAAAACTGGATGAGGTGTATGATAAGCTGGATTTTTTCAACAGGTATATCTTGTATTTGACTAATTCTAAGCCTTGCTCTGTTCCAAATGACCTTTTCAGTCCATGTCCTATCAATTAATTGACCTTTTACCCTTTGCTGTTGCAAAGTTTTCATTTGGCTCTTATCCTTTACAAAACCTTACCCAATTGACCCTTTTGCCCTCAGGACGAGTGTTTGCTCAAGGGCAAAAGGATAAATGGCTAAGGGCAGAAGGATTAATTGAGGTTGGTTTTGTATAGGATAGGGGCCAAAACGACAACTTTGAAATGATGGGACCTAATGGACCAAAAATTCTATTTATTCGCCTTACCATCAACTTTTTTTCTTATTTTCCCGCATAAATTTCAACAATATGTTAGATTGATGTACACATTTTTTGCAAATTGTATTGGTAGTTAGACAATGGTGAATAGATATTAGTATATTACATACATGGTCAAACAAACCATTCTTTTGTAATTACTGCAATGACGCCAACATAGTTTTGCAATTTATTGGGAGATGTTGTGCAATTTTTAGGTTTCTCCATATTTGTAATGTATTAAACTGGTAGGGAATATTGTTACAGGTTTCCGGTTCCTCTGTGTCGCGAGATAATCGTATCGAGGTTGGAAAATAACTATTACAGGAGTCTAGAAGCAGTGGAGCATGATATTGGTGTGATGATGGATAACGCCCGGTCTTATTTTGCCAAAAATGCTGCCCTCTCACTCAAGATGGAACGCCTGGCTAAGTGGTATGCTAAGAAACTGTCTAAACTAAGAAAATATTTACCATAAACAGTGCCTTCTAACAAATTAAACAAAGTGTAATGTCACTATTACTAATTCTTGCTGTCTGATCCAATTTTTGTTGAGTGGGTCCTCTTCTAATTATCAAAGAAATTATTTTAGAAATGTCCCCATTATTGTTAACGATTGATCCTTAATTTGTTGAATGACTATGTATAGTGCTGCGATTATTCCATTTAGTTCATATGGTTTTACTCGAGGATTGAATGTGTTTAATGCTTCCTACTTCCCACACATTTGCTATGATTTTTCTTAAATATGTTAACCCCGACGCAACAAGACTCTGAATCACTTATCCCAAGAAATATTATGTGTTATTGTGTTTAATCTAATTTATTACTGTCATACTCATTCTATTGAATTCAACTATATTTTTAGTGTTTTTTTTTATTTATATGTTCATGATGTATTCACAATTAAAATTTACTCCTAATTATTCAAATTACACATTCATTGAAAAAACATGAAATTAAGAATTTAAAGACTCGTGTTGTGTAATTTGTTTATAAATAGAATTTATTAACCTTTTTTTATTTGATTTATAAAACATGGTTTAATTCAAAATTAAAATTCGGTTTAATTCAACATATTGTTTTACTTATTATGTTGAGTTTCACGATTATGTGAAGTGTGAACTTTGAATAATGAAGTAATAACTTTGATATTAGTATTAATTATTAGTATGATATATTTATATCGCATGTTTGTTATCAAATTATTAACTATATTAGTATTTTAACATGTTTTGAGAAAATTTAATTTAACCATCAATTTAATTCGATTAAACCTTAGATTCATGATATTGTACCTCACGGGACCGGGTCTTAGATCCCTGATGATAATTGTAATTAAAATTGTTTAATTATTTGATATATTTGTACTTTTGTTTTTTTTGTATGGACGCCGGATTTCCTTTTGGGCCTCATAGTCGGCCCGTCCATTTAGCAGATCTAATTCAGTGGAGCAACATTTATCCAAACGGCGTCGTATAGAATTGCTGCATAGCAGAGCTCAAAGTTGGCTAATAGCCTAATATATAAGGTTCCTCCCCTGAACATAATTAGACTCAGAAGCAAAATAATTGGCGGCACTGTTCTTGTGAATATAGAACCGATGGCCGGCGGCAAGATTAGGAAAGAGACGCCAAAATCGGCGCGAGCACCGTCGAATCATTACCAAGGAGGAATATCCTTCCACATATCCAAAGGCCAGCACATACTCAAGAATCCTTTGCTGGTCGACGCCATTGTCCAGAAATCAGGTATCAAGAGCACTGATGTTGTTTTTCAAAAAAAGAGAGCACTGATGTTATTCTCGAAATCGGTCCCGGTACCGGTAATCTCACCAAGAAGCTTCTAGAAGCCGGTAAGATGGTTATTGCTGTTGAGCTCGACCCCCGTATGGTTCTCGAGCTTCAACGCCGCTTTCAGGGAACCCCTCTGTCCAGTCGATTAAAGGTTTGACTTTCTTTTAGGATCTTTTATTCTAGGGTTAATTTCTCTCAATTTTTTGTTTGTTCATAAAAATTCACCCGGCTGAAGGCGTTTCTTTACTATGATCTTTTTTTCTTTCAATTCAATAATGAATTCGAGTTCTCTTTGCCAACACATTAGAATGAACTTTGCCTGTAATTTGTAGAAAAGCAATTTTCTTTGTTTCACTTCTTTATAACTGTGCTATGTGCTTGTTTCCGATCTTTTCTTTGGGTTTCGTATTCTGATTCCAAATGTCTCCATTGCACAAGTTAATCACTGCGATGCTTTCTGTCATTGTGCATTTGATGCATTTCTGTACTATGATATTCTTGCTTTCGATTCAATAATGAATTCGAGTTCGCTTTGCCAACTAATTGGAATGACCTTTGCCTGTAATCTTTAGACAATCAATTTTCTTTATTTCACTTATTTATAACTGTGCTATGTGCTTGTTTTCCGATCTTTTCATTAGGTTTCATATTCTGATTGCAAATATCTCTATTGCAAATATTAAGTTAATCACTGCGATAATTTCTGTCATTGTGCATTTGATTCATTTACAACTTTGTGCTTTGCACAAGGAATTAAAGCTGATTCAGTATATGTAATTTTGCGCTTTGACAGGTGATTCAAGGCAATGTGCTGAAGGCTGATCATCCCTATTTTGATATATGCGTGGCAAACATTCCCTATTAAATTTCCTCTCCCCTCACATTCAAATTACTGAATCACCAGCCTTCTTTTCGATGCGCAATTATAATGTTTCAGAAGGAATTTACAATGAGACTCATTGCCAAGCCTGGAGATCCCTTGTATTGCCGTCTATCAGTGAACACACAACTCCATGCCAGAGTCTTCCGCCTTCTTAAAGTCGGCAGGAACAATTTCAGGCCTCCTCCAAAAGTGGATTCATCTGTTGTTCGTATCGAGCCCAGGAAACCGCGCCCACAAGTGAATCTCAAGGAATGGGATGGACTTATAAGAATCTGTTTCATTCGAAAGAACAGGACACTGGGCTCGATTTTCTGGATGAAAAATGTGTTGTCTATGCTGGAGAAGAACTATAGAACGCTTGCATGAGTCTCAAATGGTATCCTTGAATAATGAAATGGAGGTTTTGGGATTGGGAGACGATAAAGAAGATGGTGAGGGCATGGAGGAGTTGGATTATAGAACAGATGATGAACTGGAAATGGAATTGGAAGATGGTGATGTGGAATCTGGGCCTGGGGTATCTGAATTTAAAGAAAAAGTTGTGGGTGTATTGAAAGAAAGGAACTTTTTTGAGAAGAGGTCGTCTACGATGTCACAAGAGGAGTTCTTTACCTTCTTTCTCGTTTCAATATGGCTGGCATTCATTTCGCTTGATGTTCATATCTTTGATTTTTGCCTTCTTTAGTTTGTTATGTAATGTGTCTTCTACGAAGGTTTTTGCAGTTTTGATCCTCAACTTGGATCTTATAATGCCCTTCTATAGTATGACTATGTTAGAACATTTTTGGTAAATACTATTCATTTTTTCCATTCTCTATATTGTTTAATATTATATATGAACTTCATTTTACCCTTAATTTCTATGCCATTTTATTATATTTTATCTATCCACCTTTATCCCTTAAATTTGTTGTAAATTAAACCCATTAGAGACTTACAATTGGGTGAGAAATGATTGGTGTGAAAATAGAAATTGTATAATAGATACATACACATATTTTGGAGTGCTAATGACTTTATGCAGGTTATTATTATGTCATTTTATAGTCAATCCATTCAAAACAAGCATTTCACTATAATGAAAAGAAACTAAGATCAAAAGGCTATCACATTGATTTATATTTTTTCCTGGTTTGCAGTATAAATTGATATCGTTTTTTATTTATTATCAGGCTGAAGGTAGATAAACATATAAATTATAATAAAAATGTAATGCATTTCTACTTTATAGCTTCTTTTCAATATAGGATAATAATTTGAGGTCTCAATTTTTTTTCCTTCTTCAAGATGTTTTATTTCAATTGTTGAGCTTTTCTTTTACAAATTGAGCAATTTTCACGTAAATTTATAAACTCTTCTAGAACTTTTTATCGACTTTTTTTTATAAGGGGTCAATGTATATATCTATATAAGGATTTAGGTGTTGGTATTTTAGTGTAATTGGATCAACTAGTTGATCAATGCGGTCGTAATATTTCATCGAACAAGTCAGAAGAGTGCGGAGTGCACGCTTGTTCGAGTTCTATTGCGATACTTAGCTTACAAGGGAGCTACCTTTCGTAACACTTCTGTTATGAACTGTTGCAGCTGCTCGAATGGACACATCTTTTCGTAACGCTTATGTTCTGAACTGTTGCAACTGCTCGTTTCAGGCTTATAAAAACCTGGCATTGGCAACGTTTTCTGCAGGCTTTTGGCAACGCTTGCTGCTGGTTCATTTTTTCTTCACAACGAATAATCATTCTAAGTTCTTGATTTTTTTTCTTTGATTTTATCCGATTGAAACATTTAGGAGAACCACCAAATTAGTTCCAATCTGAAAGTGTTATCACGACTTCAGAAATTATCCAAGTTATTTTCAGGAATTTCCCCAATAAAGATTGAAAGTAATTTGTTTTGAAGTCTGCTTAGTTTCAAATGAAAAAATGCTATTTTTGGTTAAAGTTTAAGATCGATGGCTCAGGCGATTCGGGTGAAACCCTAGCCCTAATCACCGAATTCTCTTATCGCAGTCCACCATGGCCTCCAACGATTTTTCAGATCAAGATTTGCTCCTCTTTCCGAAAATCTCAGTAGCAAACCACGCCTCGCTCAAGGGAAGGATGAATCATCCGAATGATTCGAACCCTAGGGTTCCGAATGGAAAATCTTCATGTGCAGCAGAACTTATAGATCTTGTTGCATCTTTTCCTAACCCTAACTCGCCAAAGAACTCTCTCTCTTATTCGGCTGTTGTCAACAATGACTCCTCATCAACTCCGATTGGAAGCTCTAATCAGAAGGCTGTTTCAGCCATAATCTCCGACGCCGGCAATGATTACAAGGCGGTGAAAATACCAACGGAATTTTACAAGAACCGCATCTCTTCATGTCATCATTCTGTCATCGGGAGATTGACTCTTACGAAGGGCGAGGAGCCATGGAAACATGCTGATATCAAACAAAAATTAAATTCCATATGGAATAGAAACATGGATTGGAATTTGATATCTTTGGGAAAGGGTTTTTTCCACATCATTATGCCATCGGCAGAGGCTTTACAAAAAATTTAGGCTACCGGTAGTCTAAATCTTAAACCAGGAATCATGCGATTCTTAGTTTGGAAAACAGGTTTTGACCCTACTACGCACAAGCAAACTAACACTCAGGTTTGGATTCGTTTACTCAATTTACCTGGGGAATTTTGGGATAGCAGGCTTCTTTCCAGTGCTGCGCAAGGGATCGGGGTTCTTGTTTGCTTTGATCGTAACACTATTGAAGGAGAATTTGGGCATTACACGCGAATTTTCATTGACATAGATCTCTTAAAACCTATAATGGATCATGTCCGTGTTGATATTGCAAAAAATATTTTTTGGGTGAATATTGAATACGAGAACATTCCTGCCTTATGCTCCTTTTACAAATCAATTGGACATTCCACAGTTGATTGAGAGCCATAACGTGGTGCAAAAGCCACAGGCTCAACAATTTATGAAGAAAAGGCCTGAGAAAAATCAGCATGTTGTTCATATATAGGCTGGGAAGGAGCGACCAAACTTGGAGCCTTTGGAACCAACCGATAATACTGATGAGATTGAGGCACTGGTTATCGAGGCGATTGAGGATGCGACTATTGCGGTGATTGAGGCTGCGGCTAATGAGGTGTTTGATAAGGAGCCGGGAAATTCTGTCTCTGCTAATTCTTTGGAAACAGCTAACTTAGAGCTCGGAGATAAGGAAATTGAAGTTCAAAAGTCGATTGACGGACATATTACAGAAGTTTCAGATGATTCCAATCATTCCAAGAATGCCTCGGATGAGGTTGATCAAGAGGGCTTTGAATCGGATTACTCAGAACCGGAGAAAGGTGTCCCGGGCTTTTGGGCGGATTCTGCGGAATGAGAAAAGGCAAAAATGAAGGCCAAGCAGTCGACGCCTATTAGGCAAAGTTTTTCATTCGTGACCTACGATGACAGTTATCGATGTGAGATAGAGGAGGGGGACAATATCCAACTGTCAAGGAAACCAAGGGTTTCGATCGCCACAAAAGAACGAGCTAAGCAAGAGCGGGAGCAAGCTAAACGGGAGCGCAAAGAGCTACCTAAACGGGAGCGTAAACCTCCATCAAAATTTACTCCATAGTTGATAGATTATTGTTTGTCGTGATGGCTAAATGTTTTTTTATTCTTTTCTCTTGTATTTTTTCTTTTTTCCTTTTTAATAACACGAGCCTAGGGGAGGGTTTTTAACGGTGGTGGGGCGTTGCTCCTCTTGCCTTTTCCCTCTTTCTAGGTAACCTTTAAATAAAAAAAGTCTGCTTAGTTTCAAAGATTGAAACTAATTCTCTGAAAATAACGAACAATGTCATAGCGGCACTCTTTGATCTCGGGCACATAAAATGTATACAATTTGTTTGATTTTCTGTATTATATTAATTGGGAAATTCTGGAATTTTGGTTTTAGAATTTAATCTCGTATTTTATTGCGGAAATTATGGATAAAGTATGTAAAACAGAGAAAAAATAGTGTTTTTGGAGCTTTTTGGTCATGATTTTGTGTTCTGGTCAACGACTAAACAAAATCTTGTACTTTTAATGCTCAAAGTCGTGTTTGAATTGATTATGTTTGATTTCGGGTATTTTCACGTTGTTTTCACCAAAAAAGTTGCGTTTTCGCATTATTTTGGATAAATGGCGAGTTTCTGTTCATTTTTTTGGTAAAAATAACGAAACCATTGAACTTGGGGTGTTGGAAAACCTAAGGAAAGGTCTGGTTGGAGGCCGGAATCAATTTTAAAATGATTTAAAATCTGAATTCGTTTTTCTGTAGTTTGCAAGGAATTCTGAATCTGTTGCAAAATCCGTTACAGAATGAAAATTTGCAATGGTTCATTGGCGACAATTGTTTTTCGCGGCAGTTCTTGGTTTACTGTGACAGCTTGTGAGGGATTTTGCTTCAGCCAGAAATTCCGTCGCAAAGTGAGAAGTCACGATGGTTAGTTTGGTGACAACCGTTTGTGATGGCTCATGATCTGTGGTGATGCTTTGTGTAGCAGTTGTGGTAACGCTTTAGTGATCCATTGCGACACTTTTTAAAGTGTTACCAGAAACAAGGTGACTAGTTGATATGGTTACGATTTTCAGAGCGTTGCCAGAATAATTTTGGTGTCGCAAGAAAGAATATAATTGTTGGTTAAGTGATGCAGTTGTGGCAACGCTTCAGTGAAAATAAGCGTCGTCGGATAATTGTTGTTATCCAACTTTAACCGTCATATGATGTGGCATTGGTTTAACCTTTGGGGTTGACTGGTCAATGGTTGACTACCACGTGTCAGTCAAAAGTCAAAATTGACTGGTCAATAGAATTGCACATGGCGCGTTTCTAATGGTCCATTTGGTATTTTTTTTGATTTAAGGCCCTAAATAATGCCGTTTTGCTCCTAAAATTTGTGTACCTCACCATTGTCATATTTTTCTAATTTAATGGTTATTTTTTTAGAATTTTTTGAAGTTCAAAAAAGTGAGTATTTGATTTATTTTGTGTAAATAAATTCATAAAAATTATAAAACATAGTTTATAAATTTTATAAAAATTTCTAATATAATAGAAATTATTTTTACAAAAGTTTCATTCATTGATTAATGTGAAAAACCTTGTAATTCATCAAATAGATGTAAAATCTACATTCATGAATGATGAACTAGATGAGGAAATTTTATATGTAGCAACCAAAAGGGTTTGTTATATCAGTTTGTGAAAACAAAGTATGCAAGCTAAAGAAATCGTTACATGGACTGAATCAAGCAAGCGTGTCGTCAAAAGTTTGATAATATGGTTTTGTCTGATGGTTTTGTTATGAACCAAGCAGACAAATGTGTATATAGCAAGTTTGATACTTCTGGTAAAGGAGTTATAATTTGTTTATATGTAAATGACATGTTATTTCGAACTGACAAAAGTCAGGTTGATAAAACAAAGAAATTTTTTGTCATCTAGTTTTGAGATGAAGGATTTGGAGGATGCTGTAGTGATTCTTGGTATAAGAATCAAGCAAAAGAACAATGTTATTTTAATTTCTCAATCTCATTATATTGAGAAGATTTTTGAATAAAGTTAACTTCCTAGATTATTTTTCAGTTAGCACTCCAATGGATTCCTTCGATTTTTTGAAGGTTAGTCGGATACAAGTTATATTTCTTATGAGGATAGCTCTTCCACAAGTGGATGGGTATTTCCTACTAGGGAAGGTGCTACATCTTGGATGTCTAAGAAACAAACTTGTATGAGTGATTCGACAATGGAATATGAGTTTGTAAAAATTTAGCATAATTTAGCCGATCATTTAACCAAATATGACGTTGGGTGTTGTATTCAATGAGGAAAGATTAACATCTAGAGATTGGAACACACTGATTAAAACATCCCAAGGTAAGTGTTCAGACCTGCAAGTAAAGGAGGTTGACGTTTAACTTCTTAATAGCTTTTTTGAAAAATTGCATATGCAGGTGCAAGAGTAAAAGACCTACCTATATGAGCATGAAGTTTAGCTGCTTCAAGAAGTTTTGGACTTGACTTTGATATGCTTGTGAAGGATAGGGACACAAGGCTAGTAAAAGATAGTGTCAAGTAAGAACATGTTAGAATGTTGACTTATGTGTATATTATCTTCAAGTATTCGAGATGGATAACAAAGGTTCAATCCACAGTGACACCTTTGGTATATGAATATTTGGAATGTGTAATATACTAAGATAAAATCCAATCGTCACGATATTTCATTTATGCATAAGTTTGTTATGTGTTATGATTTTGTTTAGTTAATCATGGATTACACTAAAATGGGGGAGGATTGTTGGTATTTTAATGTAATTGAATCAACTAGTTGATCAATGCGGTCGTAATATTTCATCGAACAAGTTAGAAGAGTGCGGAGTGCACGCTTGTTCGAGTGTTATTGCGATACTTAGCTTACGAGGGTCGGGGAGCTACCTTTTACAACACTTCTATTATAAACTGTTGCAGCTGCTCGAATAACACATCTTTTCGCAACGCTTCTGTTCTGAACAATTGCAAGTACTCATTCCAGGCTTATAATCATTCTAAATTCTTGATTTTTTCTTTGATTTTATCCAATTAAAACATTTGGGAGAACCACCAAATTAGTTTCAATCTGAAAGTGTTATCACGACTTCAACGATTATCCAAGTTATTTTCAGGTATTTTCCCAACATTAGGCCATGTTCTTTTCAATTGATAAGTAGATATACTGAACTGAACTGAACTGAATGGTACTAAACTGAACTGAATGATACTGAAACCGGATAGTACTAAAACTGAATTATATTAATAATAAAAATAATATATTAAAATATTAAATTTATTAATTAATAACATTTTAAATAATATTATATATTTTAATAAAATTTATTAATTATTACATATAATAATAATAATAATTAAATATACTATTATAAATTATTATTATTATATATTTTATTTTATTAAAATTATTGCTATCAATGTTACCTTATTATTTTAATTGTTATCAATATTTATATAATACTATTACTTATTTATTCATTTATTTATCTTAAAAAATTATTCATCGTAGAAATAATAATTAATAATTTTAAAAATATTATAATTAATTAATTTTTCTTTATTTTTATTTATGATTATTAATATTAATTATTAATATTGATATAATGTATAAATAGAAATGAAATTGAAAGGATATTATCATTAATATTTATTACTTTTTATTATTTATAAATATTAATATAAATTAATAATATTGATATAATGCATAAACTGAAACTTAATACTGAATGCTGAAAACTGATTATTGAGTGTTGAATGTTGAATACTGAATAATGATCGTTGAATGTTGAATGCTAAATACTGAATACTGAAATTGAACTGAACTGAATGATACTGAACTAAATGAAATAAAAAATAAGTTAAAAAGATCAATATTAAATTTTCAAGTAATTTTTTTATTATAATTATAAGTCCAATGCAAAAAATTTTAAAATAATTAAATAAGCAAGAGCTCAAAATGTAAAAATAGCAAAGGCCTAACACCCTTTTTGGACCATGTGCTATTACTGGTTTACCCTTTGAGTCCCTCTGCTATACACGTTACCTTTCTAGTCCCTGTGCTTTGGGTTCCGTTATCCATTTAGTCCTTTTCTTAACAGACCCGAAGAAGCTGGATCTACTTGGCATTATTTTATCTATGTGTCATGATAGGTGAGTGTTTCTTATATACCCTCCACTCAAAAGCATACACCTATACATAAACTTAAATTCAGCTTCCCTCTTCAAACCAATTTCATTTGTGTTTTACTTCATTAAAGCAACTGCAATCACCGTTTCATTTTCTACGATTCCATGTTAATTTGAGTTCATATTCACTGTCGGTTAACATAAGCCTATTTTATTTCTTTGAATCATGAATTATTTAGACAACACAATTAAGTTATTTCAGTTGAGAATTCGTTTGAGAAGAAGAAGAAAGGATAAAATGAGGTTCAAATAGAATTAATTTATAATTGTTAAACTGGTACTGGATTTTTTAAATTGGAAGAAGAAGTACTGTAAAGTAGAATAAAGGGGACTTCGAAATTCAAGTTGAATTTATTAATTGATTTTGAAACTGCGATCTCTTTACTTCTCAGGTCCTTTTTCCGGCACCGGAGACTGCTATCAACTGAGTAATTCATGGATGTTCTTCTCAGGTGTTTTTTTTGTCACTATAGACTTTCCTTGATTGGTTAATTCTCATGTGTGCTTCTCGGCAAGAGATAATGCTGAGATTTTGATAGAATGAATTTTATGATTTTGGACATATGCAATATTATAAATTGCCGATAATGAGTTCACGAAAGAAAAAAAAAGAGAAAGATGAAAGAAACAAAATAAAGAAGAAGATCCAGCTTGTAATTAAATGTTATAAGTGGTGCCATGTCAGCAAATAAATGACACATGAGTTCAGCGTGGCATGGTTTTTTTGAACTCGTTAAAATAAGGATCGAATGGGTAACGGAACCCAAAGCATAGGGACTAGAAAGGTAACATGTATAACAGAAAGACTCAAAGGGTAAATCAGCAATAGCACAAGGTCCAAAAAAGATGTTAGGCCAAATAGCAAATAAAATTGACCCGTAAGCAAAACAAGAAAAAAAAAAGCCAAATGGAAAGAAATGTAATTATATAATTTGGAGGGGCCATGTTGTTAATAACATTAAAATGCGGATCATTAAAATAAAATGGAAAAGTCTTCAGATTCGCGTTGTGCTGCTGCTAGCTCTGCTTAGAACTCCACTCCTCTGCCGTTGTTCCTCGCTGTAATAGGTCAGTTTCTCTGTACCTTTCCTTTTTTTTCTATTTAGATTTGAATATAGTTACGGGCATAGCTCCATAATCCCCTGGGTTTATTCCTTTTCCACTTCTTCGGCCATTAATCTGTGCAGATTACATGTGTTTGTTATCGTAGCATAATACTTACTGGTACAAATTGTTCTGTTGAATACACTAGTATATGTGGACCTCATGTTTGAGTAGATTGTTTATTTGTGTTGATACGGGTGGATAAATCCCACATGGAAAATAAATAAGAGTAGAGAAGAGAGTAGAATATAAGCAATGCAGATTGGGTCTTAACACAAGCCAATTGATTTTGTGTTGTGTGCTCACTCAAACTATCAATTCCAATACCCTCGAGGCCCGCTGATTCTCTACAATTTGTTGAAAGGCAAACTATGACACATTTGAGCTTTTTCTCATTTGAGCATTTTCTCTCAACTTTCAGTTAAGTTCTTCAGTATCTCTGAAGTTATCATCTTTGTCAAATTGTCAATTTTAAGCCTCGATCTATGTTACTTGCAACTTTCAGTAATTATTTACCATACAGGTTTTTTAATTATCTTATTCTCCCTGTTCTTTGTGAACTGAACATGTGTTTTTCTCTTCATAATCTCTTGTTTTAAGATAAGATGCTATGCATTTTAGTGGAAGGAAACTAGTGAATGGCTTTTGTTTTAAAAGCTTGCAGTGTACAGATTTCCTTGGGGGCAATGGAGGCTGAACCAATTATAAAAGGGGCTCGTGTTAAAGCTACACTTACACTCGGTGCAGAATCATATTCCATTGAAGCAGACAAGAGCAGTACTATCTCCGACGAATTGGTATCTATGAAACAGAAGAGTATGGCTACACTCAAGGAATTCATCACCAACCATAATGTTCCTAATGATGTCCCTGATGAACTCATTGAAGAACCCTCCTCTGAAGAGGATGATGGAGTCGCTGGGAAGCCTATTGTCCAATCCAAGAAAACTAAACTTACTTGAGCTTCAAATCTTGTAAATTGAAGCATTAAGTACTTTATTATCTATGTATCAGCTACAATTCCAGATTTTCTCTAGTTGCTTCCTTGAGTTAGGCATGTTATCAACTTTATTGAGTTACGCATGTTATTCCTCAAATCTCAGATTCTGCAAATTTGACAGATAATCAGAAAACTAAGGCTGGAGCCTTGAGTACTATATTAATTAACAATGGAAATGTACAAATACAACAGCAAATGGAACAAATAACCACAACTAGAACAAATTACAGCAGGCATTGAGAGATAATTAAACTAGGCAACATACAACAAAAACCAGACACAATATGAAATGTGCATTCAACAGTCATCTAGATACTCTAAACCAATCTACCGTTGCTACTCAGATTAGAAAGCCGAATCTCTTTTCCTAAATCTTTTCTTCATCATCTCAGCCCAACTTGCCAGAACATCGGAAACTTCGTACTTTCCAGAACTCTTCAGCTTTTGTGCCAGTTCCATGAGTATATCAGGCTTCCCCATTCTCGAGAAATCAGCTACGAATTTGTTATAATCAAGCTCAGGAGCTCTCATTCCTTTCTCTAACATCTCCTCCAAGTATTTACAAGCTTCTCCCGATCTTCCCTGACTTATAAGCCCGCTAATAAAAACAGTATAGGAGTTACTGTCTGGACAAAAACCCCTCCTGCACATTTCATCCCAGACCGATCGGCCCATTTCGAAATCCCTTATCTGAAAGTAACACTTCATTATCATGTTGTAAGTGTGCACAGTTGGTTCAGTTCCACTCTCAACCATCTTTATGTATATTTTCTCAGCATCATCTGGGCGTCTTCGACACGTCAGCAGCTTTATAAGAGCATTATAGGTATGCCCATCAGGAGGGCAACCCTTTTCTTTCATCTCCTTCAATAAATTTGAAACCATGTCCATTCTCCTCTGATTACCAAACCCCGTAATTAAACAAGTGTAAACTGCAGCATCAGGTTTACACCCTGAATCAACCATTTCCTCGAAATATTCAACCGCCTCGTTCATCTTAGATCGCTTGCATAGATCCCGAATTATAATTGTATAGCTCCGAACATCAGGCGATGGACCCTTGGACTTCATTACCATTAACAACTTGATTGCCTCGGACATTTTCTTACACTTCAATAACCCTTCAAGCATAATGTTATGTGCAACAATATCGGGTTTAAAACGCTTATCAATCATCTCGTTCCAAACCTTTCCTGCCTCCATTAAATTCTTCACCCTGCACCAACCATTGAGTAAAACTGTGTATGTCTGCAAATTAGGCGTAAATCTATCTTCTAACCTGTTAAAAAGAGTTTGTGCTTCCTTTCCAAGTTTGGCTCGCCCAAGACTATCGAGTAAAGCATTTATAGTCCCAACCCCAACCTTATATTTGTGTTTCTTCATCAATTCAAATATCCCAACTGCCTTTTTCCTCTCCTTGGAAGCAGCAAAAGCTCTCATTGCAATTGAAAATGTGTCCATTGTCAAAAGGCCTTTTTCTCCCATTTCTTCAAGCATTGAAACCATAGTCTCAAACTGTCTATTCTTCCCAAGTATACTCATCATCGAGTTATAAGTCCTCGAATTATGGGCGAAAGCCTGCTTCTGTCCTGCCCAACAGAAGAACCGAAATGCTGGTTTCCTAGCATGACAAAATCTCCCCAAAATATCTAAAACCAGGTCATGTGATAGATTAATTCCACATTCATCAAGAACTGCCTCCATATTCCTATCCAACGCAAACAATTCATCGATCACCTTGCATACCCTATCGACCTCCAACGGATCGGCGTTTGACCTAATTTTCGGATCTTCACGATCTACATTCTCAAGATTCTCATCGGTTTCAATATCAGAATCTAATTCGGATCCAGTGAAGCTTGAAAAAGCCCTAGGAGCTAACTCAGTGACCTTAATTTGAAGATTAATTCCTCTTGAGGTCAAAGCTAGGGGCAATTTTTCTTGGAGATGATAGAGTGAAGAGGAGTGTGGCAAAAGAAATGGAACTTGACAATGAGAACTATAGAGACTACAATCAAGAGAATGATAAAACAAACGAGACAAGGGCAAAGAGCTACCACTAGGAAAGCACATTTGCTCTCTCCGTCGTCGTTCTCTTCCCTCGCTGAAGTGGAAAAGCTTCTCGGAACAGTAGATTTGTCCATAGCCACTTGATTGCGTGCTGCTGGAGAGAAAGACGGATAGCGTGGCGGGTTTTCTTCGAGCGAGAAACATTAAGCAGCCATTAAAAACAGAAAAAATAAGTTAATTTTGAAGGGAGAAATGAGATTCAAGGGCGGCGCAGCTGGTGAGGTGTGGTGGCTGCCGATTTTGTACATTGGAGAAATATTTTTTTTATTAAAATTTGACTATCTCGGTTTATATTAAATAGAAAATTTTTAATCCGTATCCAACGTGATTCAAACCTAAAATTTTTAGAGATTATAATTTTAGTATTAATTTTTAGGCTAATATCTTAATTAAAGTAAAGAAATATTTACAAGTATGTAATTGATATATGGGTGTTTCTCTAAATTTATAACTTTTAATTATTATTTAAAAAATACTTATAAAAAAATTTTAATTTATAAGATGGAATTTTTTTTTTTTTTAACTTAAAATTTTTTATAAGAAAAAAAAGTAAAAAGTATTTCGTGACTACTTTTTTTATAAGGAGCTTTTGATTTAAAAGAAGGTTTAAAGAAACACCCTTATAATTTTATTTGAGTTTTAGTTACAGTTAAGACTCATCACCCTTCCAACAGATATATTTAATGAAATTCAAACTTTATTCTCATCTAACTTACTCGACCTACATTACCTACTAAACTACACCTTATTACTTATTTGGGCCACCTTCTAATTGTTCTTCAAACTCACTTGCCTATTTTAATTTTTAAATTAAGGAATTTGTGTTTGATGAAATATAAAATACACATAATTTTTTTAGAAAAGTATGCTATTGATCTGAGCCCATGAAAAATTTCAATAAAAATTTTACCCTGTCATTTTTTTACCTATTTAGTAAAATATAATATTTATATCGTTCCCTTCACATTCAATAATTTGTTTACATATTTTGCTGGTATAATGTTAATATAAATATATTTTTTTATTTGATTGAGATTTTATTTAGTCGCATCTGGTATAATGCTGGTATAAATATTTTTTTTACTTGTTTCACTAGTATAAACCTAGTATAATACTAGTATAAATGTATTTTTTATTTAATTACTATTTTGTTTAATCACACATGGTATAAATATGGTAAAATGATGATATGAATGTAATTTTTGTTTGGTTTCTTTCATACAATGCAAGTTTATGAGTTATTTTCATCACACCTAATATTTTGCTAGTATAAACCGGTTTTTGTATGATTTCTTTCATAAAAACATGCTTATATTTGGTTTTAATTTTCCTGAACTGGTATTTTACCGGTAGAAATCTGGTATGAGGTGGTTTTTGTTTCATTTCTTTATAAAATGCAAGTTTATGGATTATTTTCTTCACACCTAGTATTTTGCTAGTATAAACTGATTTTTGTATGATTTATTTCATAAAACCATGTTTATATTTGGTTTCAATTTTCCATAGCCGGTATTTTGCTGGTATGAGGTGGTTTTTATTTGTTTTCTTTCATATAATGCATGTTTATTAGTTTATTTCTTCATACCTAGTATTTTGCTGGTATAAACTGATTTTTGTATGACTTCTTTCATAAAAACATGCTTATGTTTGGTTTCAATTTTCCATAATTGGTATTTTGCATGTATTTTGCTGTTATGAGGTGTTTTTGTTTGATTTCTTTCATAAAATGCTTATTTATTAATTTAGTTTTTTACACCTAGTATTTTGCTAGTATGAACTGGTTTTTGTATGATTTCTTTCATGAAAACATGATTATGTTTGGTTTAAATTTTCCATAACTGATATTTTGCTGGTATGAGTTGTTTTTGTTTATTTTCTTTCATATAATGCATGTTTATTAGTTTATTTCTTCACACCTAGTATTTCTGTATGATTTATTTCATAAAAACATGCTTATGTTTGGTTTTAATTTTCCAGAACTGGTATTTTATGGTATTTTGCTGGTATAATGTTTGTATCATCTATTACATATCTGTAAAAATAAAAATTCTAAAAAAGTATATCATCGTGGATATAATTTTAAAGATAAAAATGAGATGAACGAAAAACTCGAAAGCGGCATATTAAAAAAATTAACGGTTTACGTGATAAATGCAAAATAAAGTAAGAAAAATATTAAAAAAAGGAAGGAATTGCATGGGAAAGGAGAGATATATGAAGTGAAATAGAGAAATTTAAAAAATGACCAAACAGTTAATTATAAAAGTAAAGGGTAGAGTGGTAAATATTTTTCCTAACCCCTCAATTCCTTACAAATTTTCATATTTTTTTATAATTTTGTAAATAAAAACTTGTTATAAAATGGCAGTATCTAATAAATCAAGAGAATCCTTAGATTGTTATTGCTAATATTATGTAGAAAATTATTTTCCAAAATATGTTTGAAGATTATAATTAAAAGAATTATATTACAAGACCTCTTTTTGAGCTATAGTTAAGATTCTGATGATTTTAGTGAACATATTTTTGATAAACAATAACAGGCACGGTCTTAATTAGGATATCACAAAACTAAAAATCAAACTTTTACTGAAAATTACTTGACTAAAATTAATTGTTTAGTTAAAGGATTGATTCATTTGATATAAATACGAACAAATTCTCAATTAATTAAAATAAAAATATTTGCAAATTTTCAAAATTAATTGATATAATTCAGAATTTGTTTTTGATATAAATTTTACTATAATTACTTTATTTTTAATTATTCATTTAACCCTACATTGAATCACACTGTGTTATTAGTAATATTATTGAAACTAGAACAGACATTGAATCGATAAAGATAACGGTCCACACTTTTTACGATTTAACTGAAATTTAACTACACTTTAATTATAATTCATTTGAGATTTTTTCAGGTAAATCCATCGGTTCAATCTAATTTTAGTAATATTGGCTAGGACAGATGAAACCAGCAAAATAAATATAATGTAAAATATAAAGCAAACACTTTATATTATATACGATTATGGTGTACGGAAACATGCCGGGTTTTACTAAATCCATGTACTGTTAGCAAAGAGCAGTGATATGATAGCCCCAAATTCCCGCCAAAGAACGCCGATGCAAGTCTCCCCGCCTAAATTCCCGCCATTTCCGATTATATAGTTGAGCCCAATTTTATCCCTTGCTTTACTTTTCCTGCTTCAGCTCTTCGTCTCTCATCACACAATTCCTCTCTTCAAACTCCATTTCACATTTCTCTACCTTCAATCCTCTCTACCCCGCCGGCGGTGAGGAGCTCACCGAGATGGCTCCGTCGCGTAAACAAAGCAACGGCAGATCACCTCTGGTCAATCCACAGCGCCAAATCACCAGTTTCTTCACCAAGGCCAACTCCCCTTCGCCGTCCCCTGCTTCTGCACTATCCAAAGGTGAAACCCTCAAATCTAACCCTAACCCTAAATCTCCGAGCCCTAGCCCCAGCCCTGCTACTCCTTCTCCTCTTGGATCGAAGACCAGGAAACCTATCCTTGTCATTGGCCAGACTCCCTCCCCTTTTCCACCCCCCTCAACACCTGCAATAACTGCCACGTCATACGGTAAAGAGGTAGTGGAGAGGCGGATTCGAGTTTACTGGCCGTTGGATAAGGTGTGGTACGAGGGTTGCGTTAAATCGTTTTATGAGGATTCCGGCAAGCATCTGGTTCAGTATGATGATTTTGAAGAGGAGGTGTTGGATTTGGGGAAGGAAAAAATTGAGTGGGTCGAGGAAAGCGTGAAGAAATTTAAGCGGTTGCGTCGGGGTTCTTTAGCTTTTAAGAAGACTGTGATTGAAGATGGAGAGATGGAGGATATTGGTGTCACCGAAGAGGACAATGGTGGTGGTGATGATGATTCTAGTGATGAAAACTGGGAAAAGAGTGCTAAAAAGGACATTAGTGAGGAGGATATAGATTTGGAGGTTGAGGAAGACGATGATAATGCTGAGAGCGAGGTAAAAGAAAAGCAGGGTGGGAAGAACAAATCTAGGAAAAGAAAGGCTTGTGAAACTCAAAAGCTAGTTTCGGGGAAGAAGAGCATGAGCTGTGGAGACATGAATGAAGGACTATCCAGGGTTTCTGTTTCTGAACCGATAAGGTGTAAAGGTGGTAAGTTTTTTCCATCTTAAACCTTTGTTTGGGGGTCGGGGTAGTAGCTGCTCGGAAAGATTGTATTTATGCAAGTGAAGCTTATGCCAAAACGTGGATTTAGTGGCCTGAATGCTGTCATTGAACGGATTCTGTTGTACGCGTATTTTTTTCATTTCTTGCATTAGCATTTAGTCATTTTCATGGAATGAATTGTTTGTATTCATTATTTTATTGTGTTTTTATATCTGATTAGACCTTGGAGGAGCTGTTTTGAGCCCTCCAAACCATATGAATTGGTAATATATTGTTTTTTTAATTCATTTCTTCGCTGGTTTATGCTTGTTAGTGGTCTACTATCTCAATACAAATTATGGTTGCATTGTTCTATCATATGTTTATGCTGATTAAAGTTTGCAATTAAGAATTTTAAATAATGAAGCAATGTATTATTCGTGTTGAATTGGTGCACGATTTGCTGCAGATCAGTTGACTAATGGTCTTGGTAATGCCTTAATGGGTGATTCTTCAGAAAGGTTCTATGCACGGACAGCTGAGAAGCTGTGGTTTCTTGGAGTGTGAGTTCCTTTTCATAACTTAGCTTAAAAGCTTCTTTTCTTTTTGCTTTGGCATTTACATTAGGAGGTAACTATATCCTGTTGTGACAATAGTGTAGTATCTACACTATTGTGACAATAGTGTAGTATCTACACTGTGAAGAAGCCAAATGAGTGTAGTATCTACACTGTGAAGAAGCCAAACGAGTGCATATGTATTTTAAAAATGTACACAACAGTGCGTAAACTAACTTAGGCACGGCAACAGAAAACAGAGGGATGCGAAAAAGAGGCGCCCTGGAGATGTGGGTTATGATTCAAGAACTTTATACTTACCTCCAGATTTTGTAAAAAGTTTAACAGGTGGTCAGGTAAGATTGCTCATGCAAAGAGTGGTTAAAATCATTTTTTTTGTCTTGTGTTTAAAGTTTAAACTCTTATTACTTCTTTTCTGCTCCAGAGACAATGGTGGGAGTTCAAATCAAAGCATATGGATAAAGTTTTGTTTTTCAAGGTCTGGACTTTAGCTAAATCAAACTATTACTGTACTCAAATTGTTGTGAATCAATAAATATTTCAACTTTTTCTGATACAGATGGGAAAGTTTTATGAGCTTTTCGAAATGGATGCTCACGTCGGAGCCAAGGAATTAGATTTGCAATATATGAAGGTAAGGATTGAAGTGCTATGAATACAGATATGTGAGTCTTGTAGATGCTTCTTGACTTCTTTTCAATTTAGTCAAGAGACAGAAAACTCCATAAAGTCAGTGTTTTCTTGAATCCAGTTACATACTTAGGATATCTCTGTATGCATTTCCCAGTTATTTTTCCATCTCAAGGCAGTATTTGATCCCTCTTTTAATATTTTAGGGAGAACAACCTCACTGTGGTTTTCCAGAGAAGAACTTCTCAATGAATGTTGAGAAACTTGCCAGAAAGGTTGGGCAAGTTTTTATTTCTTCTTAATTTATTTACATTCAACAGTTTAATTTCTTTCATACGCACATATAGTAAGTGCTTTAATGGCTTGTCTCTGAAAACTTTATTCATATAACAGGGTTATCGAGTTCTTGTTGTAGAGCAGACAGAAACGCCTGAACAATTAGAACTCCGTCGCAAAGAAAAAGGTGTTAAAGACAAGGTGAGTTGATGTTCCATAGGAACACTGAAATAATCTTACAGTTTTCACCAGTACTGTTCTTCACAACTCAAGTGATGCTAGATTTCTGGTTCTTTTGTTTCCATGGTATATTGACTATTTTGTGAGTCTTTACATCTGAGTTTGACAATGTTTCTCTGATTTTAGGTTGTGAAACGTGAAATTTGTGGAGTTATTACGAAAGGGACCCTAACAGAAGGAGACTTACTCATAGCAAATCCCGATGCTTCTTACTTAATGTCATTGGCTGAAAACTGTCAAAATTTGGGCAGAAGTTTTGGTATATGTGTAGTTGATGTTGCCACCAGCAGAATCATCCTGGGGCAGGTGATTTGATTTTTCAGAATTTTTTTCCAATTAATAAATGAGTATTTCCTTGAACAATTATTTATGTCCACCTTTTCACAGTTTGTGGATGACGCAGAGTGCAGCTCTTTGTGTTCTCTTTTGTCTGAGATGAGGCCTGTAGAAATTATAAAACCTGCAAACTCTCTCAGCTCTGAAGCTGAAAAAGTATTGATGAGGCATACTAGAAATCCTTTAGTAAATGAGTTACTTCCACTTTCTGAATTTTGGGATGCCGAGAAAACTATTTGTGAGCTTAAGGCTTCCTACAAGCATATGAATAATCAGTCAACACCTGGATCTCCATTCAAAGCTGATACAAATGGAACAAATTCTCAAGTTGAAGAAGGTTCAAGCTGCATGCCAGAAATTTTGACAGAGCTAGTAAATAAGGGTGAAAGTGGTAATCTAGCACTTTCAGCTCTTGGAGGTGCTCTCTATTATCTGAAACAAGCTTTTCTAGATGAATCGATACTTAGATTTGCCAAGTTTGAACCACTTCCATGCTCTCGTTTCTGTGATGTTGCACAAAAACCATACATGATTCTCGATGCTTCTGCTATGGAAAACCTTGAGATCTTTGAGAACAGCAGAAATGGCGGCTCATCAGGGTAACAAACTTTTCATTTTTGTAACTCTTGCCAGTTTCAAATTTTCCTGATTCTGGTTTAGATGTGATATGTATTTTTTTCCGATTATATAGGACTCTGTATGCACAATTGAATCATTGTGTTACATCTTTTGGGAAGAGGTTACTGAAATCATGGCTAGCAAGACCTTTATATAATTTAAATTCTATTAAGGACCGCCAGGATGCTGTAGCAGGTTTACGCGTAAGTTTGTACTCTTATGTTTTTTCTCTCTAGCTCTTAAAATGCTATAGAAGTTTTTTTTGGCTTGTGTGCTACATTTGGCTCTAAACCTTGCACCAAAATATAAATTTTGAATTTTTGTGTATCCACGTGAGTGGCCTTTGGAAATTGGAATCAGAATTTTATTTTCAACATCCTTGTGCTGATTAATTTTGTGACTGAATTCTTTTTTGTTAATAAGTTTAGAATATTAGTACATAATGCAGATTTCAAATACACTTTCTTGGCTTTATATGAACCAGTTATTATTTTCCTCCTTAATATGTTTATAGTAAAGGAATTTGTACTGAAAACTGAAATTCATATATTATCTGATTACTTTCAATATTTATTCTGACTTGTAATTTTCACTGAAAAATCATGCTTCAGCAAGAATCTCACCTTGTGTTTTATCCCTTTTTAGTAAAATGCCTATCATCAGTCTTATGCATCTTTTTATTCATTCACATAAGTCAGGGCCTATATTTTCTTTAGTATCCATTGTTAGATTAGACTTAAAGTCAAAGGTCCTCAAACATTAAAAGGAGTGCATGCAATAATTCTGCTCATATATATAACTGTTTATGTTGCATTTTGTGTGTTGTTAGGTGCATGGCATGCAATTGCTTCAATTTTTTATTTCTCTCCTATTGTCATTATTCTTGATCATTCATTTTGACTATCTTCTTTATAGGGGGTGAATCAACATGTGGCTCTGGAGTTTCAAAAAGCTTTGTCCAGGCTTCCTGATATGGAGCGGTTACTGGCACGCATATTTGCAAGCAGGTATACATTAGAAAGGAATGAAAGAAAATACAGCATTAATTGTCATATCACAGTTTTATGTATACGTCTTCAATTTTACCGACTGCAGTGAAGCTAATGGAAGAAATTCAAATGAAGTGGTTTTATATGAGGATGCAGCAAAGAAGCAGCTCCAGGAATTTATATCTGCTCTACGTGGCTGTGAAGTAATGGCCCAAGCATGTACCTCACTTGCTGTCATTTTGGAAAACGTTGAGTCTCGACAGCTACATCATTTGTTAACACCTGGTATTACTTGTTGTATGTGTTTTTTACTACATTGCAATTGCATTATGTTGTTTGATATCTCATTTTCATTTTCGATACAGGAGAAAGCCTGCCAGACATTCATTCGATTCTTAAACATTTTAAGGATGCCTTTGACTGGGTGGAAGCCAACAATTCTGGACGTGTAATACCTCGTGAAGGAGTAGATATGATTTATGACTCTGCATGTAAAAAACTTGGGGAGATCGAGTCCAGTTTAACAAAACACTTGAAGGAACAGAGGAAGTTACTTGGGGTTGCATCGGTATGAAGCTTAGCAATTATATTTACTTGGTTATATGCTTGGCTTTGGTTAATAACCCTGTTCCACCAGCTCTTACAGATAAAGTATGTGACAATTGGAAAAGACACACATCTGTTGGAAGTTCCAGAACATTTGCGAGGAAGCATTCCCCGAGATTATGAATTGCGCTCATCAAAAAAGGTAAATATGAAGTGCATGCTGCATGGGCTTTTTCATTTTCTTATGCTCATTAAAAACGGCTGAGTGTGAAACTGTGCTTGATGTGCCTCTCTAATTTTGTCTTCATTAAAAAAACATAGATCTAGTGATGATTGATGTGTACCAATTTTTTTAACCTGTTATAATTAACCTATGATGTATCTGGATATAGAGTTAGTTAATGAAATTGTCCACATAGCTGATATCAACTAGCATTAATTTAAGCTTTAGTTAAGTTGACGAAATTAATAATTGCATTTTAATTGCCTCAAAAAATAGCAAATAGGTCAAATGTCATCTGTTTCTCGTTTTTTTTATTAGTGAACATGGACATGCTCATTGAGTATTGTTATAAAATGTGTATAGATATAGACTAAATAATAGAATAGATTCCTCGAGTTCTTATATAGGAGCAGTATAGGATTTATTTGTTCTTTCCTAATCTAGCTACAGTATGATGTATAAATGCATGTACTCATTTAAGGAAGCCAGTTTTCTCCATTTTTCCTTCTCTGGTAACATGGTATTAAAGCCTATGGCTCTCCTGGTAGCGCTTTGAGTTCCGCTTTTCTTCAAGTTGTTTCTAAATTTATTTCTCCAGGTTGTGGTCGTTTTGAAGAGTTGTTCTCAGTGTCTTTATGCTCAGTCCTTTTCCAGTGTATCTTAGTCTCTTCTCAAACTGTTTCACCTTCTCGTCTTCTCCTTGAAACATTTTCTCTTCTAGTATTTGTGGTTCTTTAAATTGAGGCTGACCTTATGGAATTTGGGGTACTTCGAGACCACCTCTATGTGCTGTGTTTGTGGCAATTGTAGGGATGGTAGTTCCTATTTCGACTGTTGGTTTGGTCTGCCAAGGAGTGCACATTTGTGGATCTCAGTTTTGGATCCAGTTTCTGCAGTAAATCAATGGTTTCTCGATGATTATTTGTTTCTTAAGGCGTCACGTCCTTTTTCTTGATTCTTGGATCATCTATTATGAGTTCAGTCCCCACAATCTACAAAATTGTCAAAAAAAGGCCCCATATTTAAAAAAAAAGCTCTATTTTAGTATGTTAAATTCAAAGTTTCTGAATATTTTTTAAGATTTGAACTTTAATCGTCTCTACGACTCTAACAACGTTTTGTAACTCAGGTTTCCATGCATACTACAATGTCACGCAAATATCAGAAGAAAAAGGAAAGAGATATTATAGGGTGCAAATCTGTTGTGATTTACGGTGTTTAGTATTTAGGAGTTGAATTATGGTTCAAATCTGTTGTAGCAGTTCAGATTCTTGTACTGAACTTTCTTTTCTTCCATTTCCTTATAAAATGATAGTTAGGAGGTGCTTGTGTCATATCATAGTAGTTATGAGTATTAGTTAGTTCGCAACTTAATCCTTTTTATATTTTCGATAGGTAACTTGGTATTTTCTTAAGTATTTGGTATCTTTATTTAACTTGTAGTCCAACTTTTTTTCTAGCAGTTTTATTTTGCAATTTTTTTCCACCTACTGTACCTTGGCACGCCTTTAACAACTATGGGTTTCTCATTTAGTTTACTGAAAGTTGGTTCTGCATGGGTTTGTCAATATTGGTTTGCAATTTACGTTTCCACCTTTGCATCTGTAGGGTTTTGACAGGTATTGGAGTCCAAGTATCAAGAAGTTCTTGGGAGAGCTCTCTCAAGCTGAATCTGAGAAGGAATCGACGTTAAAGAACATTTTGCAGAGATTGATTGCTGATTTCTGCAAGCATCATGATAAGTGGAGAAACTTGGTTTCTGCAACTGCAGGTTTAGACATTTATTTATATGTCTATATTGGAATCTTACTAAAGGAGCATATCTTTCGTTCTCTCTGATGCACTCACTCAATTGCATGTATGCAAACATTAACGTTCAATGAAACCATAACCTCAGTGATTGGATCTTGTAAACAATACTTTTGGTTATTTGAATTCCACATTTCCTTATTCTTCCCACTATCTTTTTTCACCTTCATTGTGAAGAATTTTTTTGGACTAGGTATAAACTCCAAACCTCTTTCCCTTTCTCAAACTCAAATGATACAATATCATCTTTGATTGGAGGTGTGTGCATTTGTAGAATACCAAGGCAGCATGGAAACTCCTATTCCGTTTCCTGAACTCATGTTACATTTAGCATTTTCCGGTCTGTTTCTGTTATGTTTCCTGTCTCGGTGCTACATAGTAGATATTAATTCATTGTATTATAATGCAATATAATTTTAATTCGTTTTCGTTGGCTTTTATGTTGTAGAACTGGATGTTTTGATCAGCCTGGCTATAGCGAGTGAGTTTTATGAAGGAGTAGCGTGCCGTCCGGTCATTCAAGGATTGCCTTCAACTGGAGTGCCATACTTGTCTGCTAGAAATTTAGGTCACCCTATTCTGAGAAGTGATTCATTAGGCAAGGGTGCATTTGTTCCCAATGACATTGACATTGGTGGTAGTGGTTCCAGCTTTCTCCTTCTCACTGGTCCCAACATGGGCGGGAAATCTACTCTTCTCCGGCAAGTTTGTCTAGCTGTAATTCTGGCACAGGTAAGATCATACTTAGGAATTTAGGTAGCATATGTAGCCCTGTTTTTTCACACTTTAACATAAGTTCTTCTGCAGATAGGGGCTGATGTGCCTGCTGAAAGCTTTGAATTGTCACCTGTTGATCGAATCTTTGTCCGAATGGGTGCAAAAGATCACATAATGGCAGGACAAAGTACTTTTCTAACAGAGCTTTCTGAAACTGCACTGATGTTGGTAAGGTTTTATTTTTGTTTTTTTATTGATTTCTTGTTTCAGATCCATTGACAACTTTTAGTTGTTGGTTCACGGTAAAATCTTTGATTCTGCTTTTCATCTTGTCAACGTTGAAATACAATTCATAGGCTACATTCTTTTTTCAGTTTTAGTTAATTTTTGCATGGGTGGGCCAACAAATATAGTTCTGGTTTTCTGGAAATTCATGTGTACTTGTTTTTTGGATTTTGACAGTCAACAGCCACTCGCAATTCATTGGTAGCATTGGATGAACTGGGACGTGGCACATCAACATCTGATGGACAGGCAATAGCGTATGTTCCAGTAACTCTGCATATATCACATTTGACTCTTTTTTGTGCAAGCTCACTGTTTATTTTAGCTTCCTAATAGAGTTTCCACCTTTTCTATATGCATTTGTGGCTTTAACTAAAATCTTCTCCTTTATGGGGTTTTTCTTCAGGGAATCAGTCCTTGAACATTTTGTTCACAAGGTGCAGTGTAGAGGAATGTTTTCAACCCACTATCATCGATTAGCAATAGACTATAACCAAGATCCTAAAGTATGTTCTTTTTCTTTCAAATTATATTTCAACCAGAAGCTACTTCTTTCTCAGCATGGACTATTGACATTCAATCTATAACGTATTCTGATTTTTTAGATCAGAATTATGATAAACAAGTAAATAAGAGATGGGTCAAATAAATTGACCGTCAACTGTGTCAATTGTTTTACTATGATTACTAAAGTTCAATAACTTTGTGACATCAAGATGACAGAATGTTAATTTTTGTTCCACATCCACTAAAGTCCCTATTATGAACTTTTGATCAACTTTCTGCTAGAAAGCTGACATGACCACCATGGTCCTAACTCTCAAGCCATGTTGAAGTCTAATAGGCATGACATCATGTCATCAATAGTGACACCCCTACATTTTGTTATTGACTATAGACCGCTATGAGGTATTTCTATTGCTGGCATGACATCAATGCAGCTGACATGGTGTGTCCTAGAATTCATCATAACAATGCCACTTCAATTCCGGCATGGATTTGGTTGGGAATTCGTAACAATGACTTGAGTAAAACTCTTAAGTTCAGTTATCATTCAACACATTAATTAGTGAAACAATATCTATCGTCATTACTTTGACCTGTATGATGTCTTGTTTACATATTTCCCTGGCACAGTGAATGTTTGATTATTTTCTTAAATCGTTATTCTCGCAGTTGTTAATGGAATGTTGGCTTTACAGGTGTCGCTATGCCATATGGCATGTCAAGTAGGAAGTAGGGTTGGAGAAGTGGAAGAGGTCACATTCCTATATAGGCTGACACCTGGTGCATGCCCGAAAAGCTATGGCGTCAATGTAGCAAGACTGGCTGGTAATGTTCTTTTAAGCTTTCATTGCTTGCTGTTTAGAATATAATTGCAAGTAATTTGTAGCAGTCCAAAAGCTAACTTCTTTGATGTGGATGCAAACCCTCTTTTTTTCCAAATTGCCCAATTAATTTTTCAATGTATGAACTGAGGTGATGTTTGGTTCACGGAATGGCTATTCCACATAATAGAAGAAAAATGAATGGAAAAAGGTGAAAAATGGTAGTGTTCCATCATCGGATGGAATAAATATTCCTAGCTATCATGTCTCTCATGGAATAGCTATTCCTTTATTTCAAATAGGAATAGCTATTCCTTTATTTCAAATAGGAATAGCTATTCCTTTATTTCAAATAGGAATAGCTATTCCATGAGATATATAATAGCTAGGAATAGCTATTCCATTCCGATGATGAATTCTAGATTAATACCCTATCATTTTCCACCTTTTTTCATTCATTTTTCTTCATTATGTGGAACAGCGATTCCACAGCGATTCCACGAACCAAACGAGCCCTGAGTGTTTTCCAAGGAAGCATGCTAAATGAGTTTAGATAAAGAAGTAAAAGTCAGAGTAGTAAGTTTGCAGTTAATGGAGAGTGGTTTTTGCTGACCATTAACCATAGTATTTGTTAATGCATGTTTATATGAACCACTTGCACATGACACGTAATAATTTGTGGGTGATGTTTTTTCTTACATTTTTACATCTGTCAACTAATTGTGAAGTGGTAAGTTGCTTGCTATAAAAGGGGATAATTTGTTACAAGATAAATAGTAAGAAATCACTTGGACTGAAGTGGAAAGTTTTGAAGTGTACCAATGAGAATAATTATTGCAGGACTTCCGGAATCCATACTTGTAAAAGCTGCAGCAAAGTCCAGAGAATTCGAGGCTATGTATGGTATACACAGTAAAAAAGAAGTCCATGATAGCGGTGACAAGACGGTGGTCGGATTCATGAAAAATATGATGGATGCTATTCCTACTATAAGTAATGGAAATCGGAACATCAGTATCAGCTCACTCTCTAAATTACAGCAAACAGCTACCTTACTTCTGCAGCATACTTGACTAATTTCATCCTCTGCATTTTTGTAAGTAACCGACTCTAAAACTCGCCTGTAAGTTGTAAAATGCTGTCGTTTCTTCGCTCGGGCTGTAATCATTTGTGGATGCGATTAATTCACCAAAAAAAAAAAATTTGTGGATGCGGTTGGATTAGGACCTGACAACAATTTAACCTTAGACTGACATGGAAAATTACCCGAAAAAGGTAAAGGTTACTTGGAAATTTTTGTATAGGAATTGCACATTTGTGCGAGGAAATATTGCGAGGTGCAGTTTACTTTTGTCCCAATCATATAATGTTGAAATGTGAAAGGGGGTGGTGAAGGGCTGTTGGCCCCCATTTAATTATATTATTATGTTAGAAATTTCTGGTCATCAACTTGGACTTATTTAAGAAAGGGATTTCATTTTAGTTCGTGTGGTGGTTTATCGTACTATTCTGTGTTCAACTTTTTGTTTGGTTTCTTAGTTATTGGGTGGTGCCTGGTGGGGTTACCTTAATTACTTGTATTTCATGTTGCCGAATTCTTAAAAAGTTTTTTTTGCACTTCAGCGAAAAAATTATATTTTTAAATATTTTTATTTTATATGGATTTATAATTATAATAAAGGAAAACCTTATCTCATTCCGTTCGAGTGTGGACTCGAACCTGCAATCTCTAGAATCATAGTTTTATGGTTCAATCATTAGAATAGACGAAGCGAAAAAATTATATTATTACTTCTCATTTTTGGCCCACAAAATTGGGGAAAATATTCACAGGGATAAGCATCAATGGGATGCTATGCTCGGATACAAAATGAAATAATAGAGTTTATGTAATTATGTAATTCTATATTAAATGTTGCTCATCGCCGTCCAAGTTTGACGTGTCATCTTCATCCCCTTCATAATACATATCCTAAACACAAGGAAGATATTAGTAACATATATTTATTCTATATATGCGTGCCCAAGTTTCGAATTTAAATTTGACCAATTTAACTTGGCATTTTGAACCGCATTAGTAAAAAAATTACAAGAATCCAGTATAATTGTGGATGAAGATTTCTAATCCATTTTTTACTAATTTGGCGTATAGAATTAGGGCCGTAAATGAATGAAGCCGCTCGTGAACAGCTCGATGTTTGGTTCGATAAAAGCTCGACTCGATTCGACTCGATTTATAAATGAACGGTTCGTGAATATGATTTTATGGCTCGAATTATAAAAGAACTGAACATGAACACGGCAAAGCTCGGCTCGTTAACTCGTGAACAAACTCGATTAGAGGTTCGTGAACTAGTTCGATTATTATTATTTCATATCAAAAATAAAATTTTATATAATTAAAATAAAGTATGGTTGTATAAAATTAAACTAATATACCAAGTATATGTATAACATTGATCAACCCAATTTTATGACCCATTTTAAATTATGTATTGAATTGGAAATGTTGTTCACGAATAATAGACAATCTCGTTCGCGAACAAATGAACGAATATGAACAGAATTTTGAGCTCGAATTTAAGTTTAGCTCAACTCGTGTTCGATTAAAAATTAAACAAACGAATACGAACATGCCAAAACTCGACTCGACTAGGCTCATTTACGGCCCTACTTAGAATGCTAAAGTTTAACTACCAAAGTGGATGCAGCTGAAGTGAATAATTTTAAACAGAAAAAAAAGAAACAAAATATGTAAACCTGGTATTGTCTACGGACGCTTTTCCGAATGGATGAAATGGTCTTAACAACTACAAACATAGGTAGAAGAATCCCACTGGCCCTCAACACAAGTATCTGAAGTCCACCCCAAAAAAAAAGATGTTGAGATTGCGACAGAAAATCTAATCCAGTTTTTAATTAAAAAAGAACGATGGAGAGGTGGTTGAAGGGCACCACCAAAGTGCTTACAGTTGGAAGCGTAAAAGGGTAGCCTTCTGTTCCTTGGGTGATTGTACCCATTATATGCTTCATTAGCATTACTACTGTAAACTGCCTTTTCCGTTATTCAACATAATCACCATTACTAATTCTTCACATAATAATAATGCTTCATTGAATAAAAGTACAATAGAACTCACAGCAAAAGCCAATGATCGGCAGTAGGTGGCGCTTCTATCGGCGGCCGATGAACAGTCGGAATAGGCGGTGTGTACTGTTACTCCAGTGCCGCCTTCCGTTTCAAAATCATCTTCTGCACTTGGAGTTTCCAAGCTTTCCCTGTCAAAATCATTCATAACCTATGTAGCATTTTAAAAAAAATATAGGCTTGGGGAAGCGAACACACGCGGAAGCAGAAACGGAAACGGCGTGTAACCAGAGTTTCCGTGGTTCCTAGTTCATAACCAATTGTAAAAGCATCATATTTACTATAGTCCACTAAAAAAAATCAGCCTATTTTGGTGGAGCAAAATTAGTTGCAAACCACCATAAGTTTAATTTGGGGAATAATTTAAAAGAGGCAAATATTCTAATTCTAAAATAGGTACTGGATAATACCACGTGGCAAATTTAATTACACAATTGGTGAAATTAATTATATGTACCTGACTGTCACTACATCAATTAGCTCAGACTTTTTTGAAGTTGCCGTATATCCTGGTTCATAATTCTGTATAGGAATAACAGACTATAAAAATCCTTGCCCATCAAATTAGTTATTTATCTATTTTTCAAAATACTTGGCTGGCAACTCGTATAGCTCCAAATTCTTTCACATCGAATCAGTTATTTGAATATTTATCTTTTCTTGAACAACTTGTATTTCCGTTTGGCTGTTACTTTTGAATTTCATTTTTGTACTTTTGGAGGAAAACACAAATTATAGAAACCGAAACAGAACTGCCTCTATGCATGTAAAAAATGAACAAAAGACAAAACTGAAGATACACAAATACCAAAGCTGAATGAAAAAAAAAGAAGAGAAAATTCAAATTAGAAAGTGATTAGAAGAAGAAAAAAGAAAACCTGGAGACATAATTCACAAGTTGTGTTTCCTTTTTCATTACACCATCTCTGTATGCAATCTCTATGTGCAAACTGAAATAAGAAAACTCCGACTTAATAATTTCAAATCAGAAACTGAAAATAAATTAAAGATAAATACCTGAACAGTTCCAGAACAAGAACAAGGAGATTCTAAGCTCTTGCAGCTTTCAAATTCAGCTTCATGGCAGATTCTACAGTGAGTGACAGCATGCAATTCATCTACATATATAACTACTTCTCCCATTTCTGTTTTTTTTTATTTTTGGATTTCTTTTTCTTTCTTTTTTTAATTTCAAGATTCTTCCTTATCTCTCTGTTTTTTTTATTATTCTCAGAATAGAGAAATCTTCCTTCTGTGTCTGTTTTCTGTCTGGATTTTAAAGAAAGAAAATTGGGTGGAATTCCAGAATTACCCTTTGATAATTATTGACTCAGGCGTTATTAATTATCATGCGCCTAATTCCAAAAGGCTGCAATTAGATAATTATTAAGTTAAGTTCACTTTTCTCATATTCTTATCAGTATTCGCTTTCCATAATGGACTGAAAATTATGTTTATAAAACAAAAATGTTGCCACTTAACATCATTATAAAAATTGAAATAAAATGGAAACCATATTGGTTATATGAAACACTTATTTTAGTTAGGAGTCAAATCATGAAAAAGGAAAAGAAATATGCTTAATTTGGTTTCACCTTATAACGAAATTCCTATAAATGAATCTCCTTGTTCTTGGAGGGATCTTTTTCACTGGAACGCAAAATATATGTATAAAAAAATTACATGTGTACAAATGGCAAGTGATGATCCCATTCAATCTTTATATGTCAAAAAATCAATCCACCTTGCATGGTTAGTAACAAGTTAATTCAAAGACCTTTAAATAAAAATGAAACAAACTTGGCGATAACTAGACCTGTTTGTGGGCTTCACAATTTATCCAACCCATCCAAGCTCGTGATGTATTGGTCGGGGTTTGGGAGATAATTTTTTGAATTTTATTCGATCAGACCCGAACCCATTAAAGCTAGTAAGGTATATGGAACGAGTTTGAAAATAATCTCAAATCCCATTAGGCGGCCCGACCCGCATTCTTTGTATAAAAAATAATTTTATATATATGTATATATGTAATATTTGTAATTGTTGAGTTAAAAAATATTTTGAACCATTTTAATTTATAAAAGTTTAATATAATATTATTGGGATAGAAAAATATTTATATTAAATTTTTATAATTTAGTAACAAAATACGCATATCTATTTCTTTGGGTAAATCTGAGCCCAGGCCAGCCTTACCTGAATCGAGCCTAGCCCAGCCTTATCGAGCCCAGCTCAGCCAAATAAAAAAATTATTTTAGGTAGGTTGAGATGAATTTAAGATGAGCTTAAATAAATAAAAGCCGGCTAATCCTGTCCAATCCAGCCCATAAATAGATCTATATACAGGGCAAAGATCCACAACATCCATAACTAAACTTTAAGAAAAAAAAAACGTAACATTATTATTCAAAATTTTTTTGTAATGTTATTATTCAAAGATTAGACTATAGTTAAAGCATTCATCTTTATAAAAACTCTGTAAATATCTCGATCATTAAAAAGTGTGCGTTGCAACTGCATTTAATTAATATTAGCAGACACGGTCGTTGTATAATATATATATATATATTAATTAAGCTGGATTGTAGAATATGTTTATTTACATATTACAAAGGGCAGAGATGGGATGCTATAGATCCTTAAAAAGTACTAAAATTATGTCCAGATAAAATAAAATAAAAATAAAACCTGGATAGCATTGTGCTGTCCCTCTGACTACATTTCAAAATATAAGAACATTTTAGACAAATCGAAATTAACGGCTATTAACCTGATATTTGAAATTGAGGGCCCCTGTGAAAATTGAAACGCATCCCCCAAAAACATCTGTAACCCACTGGTCCCTATTCTTTTTAAACGCTAATTTGTGAAATTAAATTATTTTTGTTATTGTTTTATAAATCACATAACTTGTGTTGTTTTATTTATTAAAAATGTGTATTTGGTTTTTAATTTATCTAATATAAGTGCAGCAATAAATTATTCAGACTTACAAGGAAGCATGTTTGTATTGAACTTGGGTCATATTTAAATTTTTCTAAACTTTTTTTTTACAAATTTATATCTATATTGGTTCATTATCATTATCGGATTCAATTTCACACTTCTAATTTAATTGTCATAAAGAAGAAAATAGTTTTTCTTAGAAAATAAAATTACGGTAAAATGAGGGATTTTATACCATACTTTGGGAGCATGCTCCCTACTCCTTTATATGAGTGATAAGTGTCTCAAAAATTATTTTATACTATTACTTTCTATTATTTTATTCATTTTTGAAACACTTATCACTCATACAGGGGGAGTAGAGATCATATGATATAAAATCTCTTAAAATGCACTTTATATATAACGGTTATTTAAGTAGATCTCGTGTAATTCAAACACATTTAAATTGTTAACTACTCTCCATTTATACAATAAATAAGTTAAATTTGTAAAAGTCAAATAAAAATACTTAATTTCAATGAGTCTGTAAAAAAGCAATTGAGTTAAAAGATATTCAAGCTTTATCTAGCTTGCAAAGAAAAGGAAACAATTTTATTTTGTTTTAATAAATTAGCAATAAGATAGCTGGCATTAGTGCTTATCCCCTGATGTCCTTATTCATCTTATCCCTAATATCACAATTACCTTTCACATTATTATAACATAATAATTGGGAATGTGACCCTTGAAAAAGAATGTATATATTACATTCACTTTTTTTAATTTATGTTTTAAATTTTTCATATAATATCAATATATTATATATAAAGTAAAAGACAGTTAAATACTTTTTTAGAATAGAAAATATCTTTATAAAATGCAGCGGAAAGAGTATGATTGAGAACTACGTATTAATAGTCGATAACGAATTACTCCCTATGGAAAAACGTTATACAAACTATGAACTAAAGCAAAATAGAGATAAAATCATATAACATTTCCATACGCAGAGAATTACATTTTCTCTACCTTTTAGCAGAGAAAATGTATCTTTTTATAGGACTTTGCATCTGCTGTGTGGAGTAGATATAATTTAATTCACCACCTGCACCTACTGAGTGGAGTAGGTATAATTTAATGCACTACTCCATATAGTAATATTATTATCGAGTTTTTGACCCCTCAATTAATTATTCGATTAACATGTACTCATACATATTATCCACTTTAGCCTATACCGATACTAATATAGGTATATCAGGTCTAAAGCTAACACCGAATTTATTCACACCTGTACTGATACGGGCGGATCGGGTCTAAAATTCAATATCTCCCACTCGCACCTAACAGAATATATCTATCACTTTTTGTCTCTTTCATACTTGCAAATAGTTCATGCGACCAGCATACATCGAGAGCTCTAATGTTATACACTTGTTAGAGATACATAACGGCTCGATGAAAAAAAATACCGAAGCATTGTATGCCTTATCCTAGATTCCACATCACATCCCCTGCAATCTTTTGATCTCTACAGTTTTCTATCATCATAGCTATGCATACATGCATAACTACCCGGGTTGTGAAGCATAGAAACTTAAAGATGTGAATACATGGTAATCTTCCCCTTTTACTATATTCCTTCCATCATAATCTAACTCGCTTGTCTAGTCGGGCTCATTCAAGGTCGAATCATACTTGACCTCTTCAGAGTCTCATTCTAAAACAACCACATTAGACTATACTTTCAGAATAAGTTAGGGTCCTGAGGATAACAAGCTAACAAAACCATAGTTTTGTTGCGCGAGTCTCATACTAGGAAAAGCTGAGATCATTTCTTTTCCATCTCATGGTCGATAAGCACACATAGAATGAAATCATGTGTTATGGTGCTCTTTTCTTTCCATTTTAAATAAGCGCATGTCTCATTAACACCATACAAAAGCATTAGTTAGATGTGCCAAAATATCTAACTTTAGTTCACTTATTTTATGAACTACTTTTGGCTACAAAGACAGAATAGGAGCATGTTACTTTCAACAAGTCCATTTGTAGATTACATATAATCTCTTACATACTTGCCTTTTGCAAATATGTGATTCTTGCACTTCCATGAAAACGTTTTTCATATTTCAAGCAAGACGGCTTCCATTATTGAACAAGCTCTCATTTGTTCAAAAATAGCCTCATCCTTCACATTTGTTACCTAATAACAGAAAAAGGTAAATGCTCGTGTGAGTGAGCTATTTCTCTGTCTTACATGTATTTCAAATAATAGCAAATATTGATAAATAATATTCGCACTTGTGTATTGCAAAATTCAAACTCTATTTGTAACGAACCGAAATTTCAAAATTTAGTGCAACGAATCGAAATTTCAAAATTTACTTATGATAAATTACTATGGTATTAAAATATCATGGAAATTATTTTTGTAGTTATTATTATTGTTATTGGATATAAGACATGAGGTGAATTGGGCATTTAATTAATTGTTAAAGGGCATTATTGAAAAAAAAAGAAGAGGAAAATCATATATTCAGTTACCTCTTCTTCTCCTCCATTATCATCTACTCCTACTCCATCTCTTCCTTATCAAATTTTCCCTAATCTAAAAACTTCCGATTTCTTCGATTCAACTACAAATTCTTGTTAGAAATTGATCATAAAGCCCTCTATCATCATCAATTTCAGTGAATCAAGACTAGAAGAGGAGGATTTCAGATTTTAAGATTCGGATGAATAGTAACCCAAATTTGAGGTGAGTGATTTTTGATGAAATTAAAGCTTAATTAGTAGAATTCATGGTAGATTAAGCATATTTATGGTATTAGGAAGTTTATTTATACAATATCTTGATAGAATTATATATGGCTGTTGTAGAGGAAGCTAGTGCAAGAAAATCAAAGGCAAAAGAGGTAGAAGAGAGCTAGTACGAGCTTAGAAAAAGGTTTGTGTCTCAAATTTCGATTTATCGGTTTTTCGGAAAAATTTCTAGATTTGTATCCCTGTTTTGTTTTAATGTTTTCTCTTGTTATATAAATCCGATTTGAATGATTCTTGATTCTATTGATATTTACAGAAACTAAGGAACATATGTTCAGAACAAACCTTGATGAATTTCGTTCATTTTCAATGTGAAATTTTCGTTTGAAGTTGAGTCATGAAATCTGTTTTCAGAAATTTGGGATTTGAATTTCTTAATTACTGAAGTTATGTTGAATTATGATTGATGGTTTATACTGAAATTTTTAAGATGTTACTTTGATTTATTGCCCTTATTAAATGAGTAGAATACGGGTCAGGGTAGATTGGCGCCAATAAAGGGGGGTACAGTACAGTACAAACAATTAAAGCTTTGGCTTCGGGCTTTGGCCGACATTCTGATATATATATATATTGATATTAAAGCTTCGGCTTCGGGGTTGACCGATATATTGATTTTGAAGCTTCAGCTTCGGGCTTGACCGATACATTGATATTGAAGCTTCGGCTTCGGGCTTGTCCGCTCCCGTATCCGTTTTACCGTTATTCAGGACTTGTTTACTTTGGGCAATATATGGTTAACGTGTTTGGAGAAATTGAATATAAATTTGATTGTACTTTGAAAGGTTTATAATATAAGTTTTGTGTTTTGGTTCCATAAAGTTGGTTAATTTATTTTTGACTTATAAATATACTTTTTTTCTATTTTAAAAATGTTCAAAGTTATTGTATTTCTTTTATGGACACCACTAAGCAAATTGCTTAGCGTGTAGTTTTTTTTTCTACACGTAGGTGGGGAACTTGTAGATAGCTTGGACCAAAGTGGAATAAGTGGATCAGCTTGAAGAGCAAATAAGGAAAGACTCGAGGTGGATTTATATTTTAATGTAATATTATGGTTTGTAGAATAATGACATGTACTAGATAGTGTGAGAAATATAAAGTGGTATTGAGAAATATTTGGAGAATAATTAGCATTGAGAAATAATTTGGAATCTCAAACATTATATTTCTATTTGTACATATTAAATTTATAAGTATTGAACTCTATATAGTGGAGTAGAGTTATTTATTGGGTGATTATAGTTACTGTAGCACTCCCTATAAAGGGGGCGTTACACTTGTTGGTATCAGAGCGAGGTTTAGGCGATTCTAGGACTAGTATGTACAAGCCATTTAGGATATAAATATGTTATGTTAGTTGTTTGATCCACTTTGGTCCAATTTTCAGGAATAAGTAATGGCTAGTCATAACCAGAGTGAGGAAGAGGATGTTGAGAGTACGGTCCGTATTAGACAAGAGGATGAACAAAGACATGAACCTCCACCAGTTCATGGCTTTCCCGAACAACCTACTCCAGCACAAGCTGCTTTACTTCAGCATATGACTACTGAAGTAATCATACAAGTACTTTAAAACATACAAATCCCTCAAGGTCCTGTAGTACCTCATGTTGAAAGAAGAGAGGAGAGAACTCCTCTTAAAAGAATTAAGAAGCTTCCGGCTGATGACTTCAAAGGGGACACAGTGAATCCTGCAATTACAGAAGATTGGCTTGATCATAATAAATAGTGTATGACCAGGCTTCATTTTATAGATGAAGAGAGATTAGACTGTGTGCAAGGTCTACTCAAAGAACAAGCTAGGAGGTGGTGGGATAATATTGTGAGAGAAAGGCGACCCGAAGAAATCACCTGGGGTCTTTTCTTGGAACAATTTTACAAGAAGTACGTTAGTGAATGATTCAAGGATGACCAGAGGAAATTGTTCTTGTCTTTGATACATGGACGAATGAATGTATCTTTTAATATGAAGTTCAATTCCTTAAACATGCTAGTGATATCGTTGACAGTGAAGTAAGGCGATGTAAGAGATTCGAGGATGGGCTGAATGATGAAATTAGAGTGCATTTACTTGCATAAAAGATTAGAGTATTCAATGACTTGGTTGATGCTGCTACGGGCATTGAGAAGATCAATTCAGATAGACAACAAAGAATGGCAAAAAGGTCAGATTTTAAAAGGGATCGCAGGGTCCAGCAAGTTCAGAATCTCCAAGTAAGAAACAGAAGGAACATCAGAATAAACACAATCTCATTTCAGAGGGTTTTCAACGAGACAAACCATAAGTACGGGGTCAGCGACTAGTGTACCTTCAGGTCGAGGCAGAGGAAATATTCCATAATGTTCTAATTATGGAAGGATGCATACAGGGAAATGTTGGGAAAAGGTACAGTCTGCTTTAAATGTGGCTCAAGGGAACATTTGATTGCAAATTATCCTCAAAGACAAATAAGTACATCTGCACCTGCAGTAGTTCCTACTTCTACAATGCAAGGTGGAAGAGGAAGGGGAAGAGGAAATGCTAGTGAGGCAAGTGGGCATAATGTGGCTCAACAAGCACCGCAGAGTGGTAAACCGGGAGGAATGGCGCGAAGTTATGTAATCCGAGGGCCTGAGACTCGGGAATCTACTGAAGTTATAGTCGGTAAATTTTCATTCTTTAATCACGATGTTTATGCTTTAATAGATCCCGGTTCATCTCATTCATATATATGTACTGCATTAGCACAAGAGAAAGGGTTGCATGTAGAAGAATTAGGAGAAAATATTGAAGTGACTAATCCTTTAGGACACAGTGTGATAGTAAACAAAGTGTATATGAATTGCCCTATTATGATTCAACATCAACTTTTCCTTTCAAATTTAATTGAGTTATCTTTTCGAGATTACGATGTTATCTTGGGAATGGATTGGTTATCGGAACATCGACCTGTGGTGGATTGCAAAAATAAAAGAATGTCACTTCAAGTTTCTGATGGAGAAGAAATAGTTATTATGGGGGGAAAGATCAGATTATCTCTGCAACATAATTTCTTTTATGAAGAATAAAAGGCTGGTTAGGAAGGGATGTAAGGCTTACCTAATCTTCGCTCTAGAATCGAAGAAAGGTGAGTTAAAATTGCAGAATATTCCTACGATATGTGATTTTCCCAATGTATTTCTAGAAGAACTACCGGGGTTGCCACAGAAAGAGAGGTAGAATTCACAATTGATGTATTACCGGGTACCGCACCAGTATCCAAAGCACCATACAGAATGGCGCCTGTTGAACTGAAAGAGTTGAAGATTCAGTTACAAGAATTGTTAGACAAAGGATTCATATGCCCGAGTATATCCCCGTAGGGTGCACCAGTGTTGTTTGTTGAGAACAAAGATGGGTCGCTCCAATTATGTATTGATTACCGGGAGTTGAATAAATTGACAGTGAAGAACAAGTATCCATTGCCAAGGATTGAAGACTTATTTGATCAACTCAAGGGTGCTAAATACTTCTCCAAGATTGATTTGAGATTAGGCTACTATCAGATGAGAGTGAAAGATGATGATATTGCAAAGATGGCTTTTCGAACCAGATATGGGCACTATGAATTTTTGGTGATGCCATTTGGTCTAACTAATGAACCAGTAGCATTTATGGACCTTATGAACCGTGTATTTTAATTATATTTAGACAGATTTGTAGTGGTTTTCATTGATGATATTTTGGTGCATTCTAAGTCACGGGAAGAGCATGATCAATATTTGTGGATAATCTTCCAAACTTTGAGGGAAAATAAATTATATGCTAAACTTAGCAGATGTGAGTTTTGGCTTGAAGAAGTTTCTTTCTTAGGCCATGTTGTTTCTGCAGAAGGAATTAAAGTGGATCCTAAAAAGATAGAAGCAGTTGTCGAATGGAAACCACCAAAGAACCCTACGAAAGTCAGAAGTTTCCTTGGTCTAGCAGGGTATTATAGAAGATTTGTGAAGGGATTTTGAGTCATTACTGCCCCACCGACAAACTACTTCAAAAGAATGCAAAATTTGAGTGGAATGACAAGTGCCAAGAAAGTTTTGAGAAGTTGAAGGCGCTGTTAACAGAAGCACCCATCCTTACCCAACCTGAGCCTGGAAAAGATTTTGTAATCTATAGTGATGCTTCGCATAGTGGTCTTGGGTGTGTTTTGATGCAAGAAGGGAAAGTGATTGCCTATGCTTCCAGTCAATTGAAGAATCATGAAAGGAATTATCCTACTCATGATTTGGAAATGGCTGCAATAGTCTTTGCCTTAAAAATTTAGCGACACTATCTTTATGGAGAAAAATGTTATATTTACACAGATCACAAAAGCTTGAAATATTTACCAACATAGAAGGAGTTGAATTTAAGGCAAAGAAGGTGGATGGAATTCATTAAAGATTACAATTGTCTTATTGACTACCATCCAGGAAAGGCTAATGTAGTGGCGAATGCTCTCAGTAGAAAGACAATGATGGCACTAAGGGCTATAAATACAGGGTTAGCTCTTACTAGTGGTGGAGCCTTAATTACAGAATTGAAGATTCAACCTATACTACTACAACAGGTGAAGCAAGCACAATATGAAGATGATGACTTGAAGGTTATTCGAGCACGGACACAAGTGGGTATCGTAGACAACTATATGGTTCAAGAAGATGGATGTCTATATTTAAAGATAGACTGTGTGGGCCAAACAATCAAGAATTAAAGAAGAATATCCTACATGAGGTGCATAGTAGTCCTTATACGATGCATCCAGGAGCAAACAAGATGTACCAAAATTTGAATAGCCATTATTGGTGGAATGGAATGAAGAAAGACTTACTAACTATGTTGCTCAATGTTTAAGCTGTCAACAGGTGAAAGCAGAATATCAAGTTCCTTCTGGATTGTTGCAACCAATAACAATTCCAGAATGGAAATAGGAAAGAATCACAATGGAGTTTGTGACGTCTTTACCACTTATACAGAAGAAACATGATGCAGTGTGGGTTGTTGTAGATAGATTGACGAAGTCTGCCCACTTTCTTCCAGTTAGGATGGATTATTCACTTGATAGGTTGGCTCAGTTATATGTAGATGAGATAGTAAGGCTACAAGGAGTGCCTATTTCAATCATTTCTGACCGAGATCCAAGATTTACTTTGAGATTTTGGAAGAAGTTGCAAGAAGCCTTAGGTAGTAAACTTCATTTCAGTACTTCATTTCATCCTCAAACAGATGGTCAATCTGAAAGAGTAATTCAGGTGTTAGAAGACATGATGAGAAGTTGTGTCATTGAATTTGAAGGAAGTTGGGATAAATATTTGTCCCTTATGGAGTTTTCCTAAAATAATAGCCATCAGTCAAGCATACAAATGGCGCCATATAAAGTATTGTATGGAAGAAAATGTCGAACTCCATTATATTGGATCGAACTTAGTGAAAACAAGATTGTGGGGGTGGATTTGATTCAGGAGACAAAGGAGAAGGTAAAACTTATTCAAGAGAGATTGAAGGCTGCATCAAATAGACAAAAATCTTATACTGATCTAAAAAGAAAAGACATTACTTATGAAGTGGGGGATAAAATATTTCTCAAAGTATCTCCTTGGAAGAAAGTCCTGCGATTTGGCAAGAAAGGCAAGCTCAGTCCTAGATTCATTGGCCCATATGAGGTTATAGAGAAGGTTGGACCGGTAGCTTATCGGTTGGCACTACCCTCGATGCTCGACAAAATTCATAATGTGTTCCATGTGTCAATGTTAAGGAGATACAGATCAGATCCATCACATATCTTATCTCCTGATGTCGTAGAAATCAAACCCGACCTGACGTATGAAGAGGAACCGGTATAAATCTTGGCGAGAGAGGTTAAACAATTAGGAAACAAGTCTTTTCCATTGGTAAAAGTACTCTGGAGGAATCATAAGGTTGAAGAAGCAACTTGGGAACCGGAGGATACAATGAAAACTCAATATCCGCAATTATTTTCAGGTAATTTTCGAGGACGAAAATTCATAAGAGGGGGAGAATTGTAACGAACCAAAATTTCAAAATTTAGTGTAACGAACCAAAATTTTAAAATTTACTTATAATAAATTACTATGGTATTAAAATATCATGGAAATTATTTTTGTAGTTATTATTATTGTTATTGGATATAAGACATGAGGAAATAAGAGTTAATTAAGTAAGAGAGATGAATTGAACATTTAATTAATTATTAAAGGGCATTATTGAAAAAAAAAGAAGAGGAAAATCATATATTTAGTTACCTCTTCTTCTCCTCCATTATCATCTACTCATACTTCTTCATCTCTTCCTTATCAAATTTTCCCTAATCTAAAAACTTCCGATTTCTTCAATTTAACTTCAAATTCTTGTTAGAAATCGATCATAAAACCCTCTATCATCATCAATTTCAGTGAGTCAAGACTAGAAGAGGAGGATTTTAGATTTTAAGATTTGGATGAATAGTAATCCAAATTTGAGGTGAGTGCTTTTTGATGAAATTAAAGCTTAATTAGTAGAATTTATGGTAGATTAAGCATATTTATGGTATTAGAAAGTTTATTTATACAATATCTTGATAGAATTATATATGGCTGTTGTAGAGGAAGATAGTGCAAGAAAATCAAAGGCAAAAGAGGTAGAAGAGAGCTAGTACGAGCTTAGAAAAAGGTTTGTGTCTCAAATTTTGATTTATCGGTTTTTCGGAAAAATTTCTAGATTTGTATCCCTGTTTTGTTTTAATGTTTTCTCTTGTATATAAATCCGATTAGAATGATTCTTGATTCTATTGATATCTACAGAAACTAAGGAACATATGTTCAGAACAAATCTTGATGAATTTCGTTCTTTTTCAATGTGAAATTTTTGTTTGAAGTTTAGTCATGAAATCTGTTTTCTGAAAATCTCAGCTTTGTACACTGTTTAGTATTTTGATCATAACTTTGGTTATACAATTTGGATTTCCGTGATTCTGGTGGTTTTGGAAAGCTGAGACATGTGGCTAATTATGTTTAGAAGAAAGTTCTTCGATTGAATGATGTTTTGATAGTGAAAAATGCAAGGGAAGTCAGGTCAAGAAATCTGGAAATTTCTAGAAAGTATGAATATTGATTTTATTGTGTTTTAATTAAAGTTTTATGCTTTAAAATTTGGGATTTGAATTTCTTAATTACTGAAGTTATGTTGAATTATGATTGATGGTTTATACTGAAATTTTTAAGATGTTACTTTGATTTATTGCCCTTATTAAACAAGTAGAATAGGGGTCAGGGTAGATTGGCGCCAATAAAGGGGGTACAGTATTGTACAAACAATTGAAGCTTTGGCTTCGGGCTTTGGCCGATATTCTTATATATATATTGATATTGAAGCTTGGCTTCGGGCTTGACCGAGATATTAATTTTGAAGCTTCGGCTTCGGGCTTGATCGATATATTGATTTTGAAGCTTCGGCTTCGGGCTTGACCGATACATTGATATAGAAGCTTCGGCTTCGGGCTTGTCCGCTCCCGTATCCATTTTACCGTTATTCAGGACTTGTTTACTTTAGGCAATATATGGTTAAAGTGTTTGGTGAAATTGAATATAAATTTGATTGTACTTTGAAAGGTTTATAATATAAGTTTTGTGTTTTGGTTCCATAGAGTTGGTTAATTTGTTTTTGACTTATAAATATACTTTGTTTCTGTTTTAAAAATGTTCAAAGTTGTTGTATTTCTTTTACGGAAACCACTAAGCAAATTGCTTAGCGTGTAGTTTTTTTTTTCTACACATAGGTGGAGAACTTGTAGATAGCTTGGACCAAAGTGGAATAAGTGGATCAACTTGAAGAGCAAATAAGGAAAGACTAGAGGTGGATTTGTATTTTAATGTAATATTATGGTTTGTAGAATAATGACATGTACTAGATATAGTGAGAAATATAAAGTGATATTGAGAAATATTTGGAGAATAATTAGCATTGAGAAATAATTTGGAGTCTCAAACATTATATTTGTATTTGTACATATTAAATCTATAAGTATTGAACTCTATATAGTAGAGTAGAGTTGTTTATTGGGTGATTATAGTTACTGTGGCACTCCCTATAAAGGGTGCGTCACACTATTGAATAATATGTTCTTAAACATATGACCTAGATCTGGTAGATCTAGCATATTCAACATAAACATCTTTCATGTTAAACCTTTTACGTGCTATATTGAAAAATGATACTTAATCTTTTATATGCTTTAGCTTGATAAGGAACCTCAATTCTGTAGCAAAAGCTATATTAGATTGACTGTCATTTTTCTTTTTAATTACAATTTGAGCATTTGTAGAAGTAATATAGAGATGGTTCACTAACCTTCTTAATCAATTAGCTTCTAAATAAGAGTATTGGGCATAAGTTTATTTCTTGTTACTTCATAATATGACACTATTGTCAATTAACAAGATAAAACTAAAATATGGATATTATTTTGTCCATGTCTCTAACCGAATCGCCTTTTGTGCATCATTTTAATTGCATATTATTGCAAACTGACAACATAAAATCAGCCTGCAACTCCTTTAAGTTACCTCAGTATCCTTTTCGCAGTTTTTAATGTGCTTTTCTTGCATGTGTCTGATATATGCTTATAATGCCAATTGCATTACAAATATCAGATTGTATAGACACTATAGTGTATATGTGAGGCTTCACAAAGCTCTCATATAAGGAAAATTAATCATTCGTTCATTTTCTCGTTTGTGTTGTGGGATGCATGCAAGTGTTTTCCACTTTGACCTTTAGTCATCTGGTTATACGTATAGGCTTAAGATTGCTTATATTGAAAACTCAAGAACATTATCGGTTTATATCTCTTAAGACAAGGTTAACAACTTCACTGAATAATCTCTTCGAATCTTAATTCTAAGAGTATAAGCAATTTTACCTAGAACTATCATTTCAAAATTTGATATTAATCAAACTTTGATCTAATCCACACATTCTATGTCATTTCCAACTATCATAACGTCATTTGCATGCAATGACATACTAACAAATCTATTCGATCTTATTATAAAATCGAATATTTCTTGATCTTGTAAGACTATTTAAGGCAATAAATTAATCATTTCAACGTACAAACCTTTTGTTTGTACCTTAGTTACAGATCTACATGTCTTTCCTTGTAGATTTATTTATCTTCTCACAATAGAGAAAAAAATAGTCTTAATATCCACTTAATGAAGTTTTAGATCTTGACTTGTTATAATAGCATGGATCGTCTAATGGATTGTATACAGTACTTTTGCAATTAGGCGAACTTAATATCCATTGATATTGTTATCAAACTTATGATTGAGAACCAACTTGATATTCATAGCATGTCTTCCCTATGACTAATCAACGAGTTCATAAACTTTGTTGGATTTCACGAAGGCCATTATTTTTTTATAGTTTTAATCCATTATTCTTGTGTGGGAATGAGAGAGTCTCTTTCTCTCATCATCATTTTATGAACTGAACAATTAAAGTAAAACAGTCATGTCATCAACATATTAATCGGAGATATTCAACTATTTTTCCGCAGTTCCAAATTTTGAAAAATATCTCATACATTTTTCAAAATTCTATATGCTCTCACTTGAACCATGTTCCATACTCCCACTGAAGTTTGGATCTATCTAGTTACCAAAGACATAGAAAATTGGTCAAGACCTTGATCTCGATCATTCGTAATGTTTTGAGGTTTTTGAACATATTCATGGACCTCAAAATTTCTCCCACTGGAATGGAGAGATACGTTCATCAATTTTAAGGAAAATTGTATACTAAATAATGGTTGACTCATCTAACTTAGTGAACTTATTCTCTAAGAAGACAACAATACTTGATCTGAATTTTGTCACTTTGTTTTTTCTCCCATTGCGACATGTCCTTTTGACATGTTATGATACTTTTGAAAAAATGCACTTTTGCATCCTAAGTGTAGTAACTAATACTTGCTCAATGTATCATGGGTGAAAAAATTTGTAACCTCTACTTGGTTATGGTTACAAAAATTAGGTTTTTGACATGTCCACAACTCATAAGTAGTGGAAGTGACAAATTTAGAAGGCACTTGGTTAAAACTTTTTGTGGTTGTTAATAGGATATCTCCTCAGTAGGAGATAAATAAATCTGTTACGACCACCATTGATTTAATCACACTGCGAAAAGTCATATTCTTCTCTTAACAACACCGTTGTGTTGAGTGAAAAAAATTGAATACTTATGATCAATTTCATTTTCATCACATAAAGCTTGAATTTTATCATAATAAATTATATCTGACCACGGTCAGTTCTCAAAGCTTTAATTTTAAACTAGTTGATTCTCAACAAGGTTCATAAACCAATTGAAGCAGTACATAGCTCCAATCTTATGAGATATCAATTAATCAAGACTATACATTATACAATATATAATGAGAGTGATGAAATATGATAGACCACATACCTTTTTTTTCCCTCACTTTTAATTAAATCACTAATGGATTAATTATAAAAGGAAATCATTTGCCTTTTGAACATATTTTCTTATAGATGACGAAAATGAATAATTCAAACTTATTTGAATTTACGATTAAACATTCTGTGACTTATTCGACTCATTCAAATTAAGTCAACACAGTTTAATGTAATATGTCATTAAATTGTATTACTATTTCAATCACATATAGAAGTAGAAACAAGCGAAAATATGTCTTTATTATTTCTTTTTGGATCAATATTCAAAATAAAAAATTATTCAATCATTCAAAATATGTTCCAACACAACTTTGAACTTTTATTTTCAAAGTACAACTTGAATCTTATATTCAACACAATTGTAACAAAATGAGATTCCTTAAAATCTCGAACGAAATAGAATATCATGTATAATTATTGTACATCTAACTTTATAGACATAACAATACATCAATTCCTGTGATTTCAACTATCAATTTGATTTCTACATAGATACTTTTATCTATACAGGATTACTTGAAAAAATATAAAGGATCCTCTGTCCTCACTACATGATATACTTGAGTCAACAATTTATAAATGAATTGTATTTTGTATGATATATTGAAGATACAAATTTACTCACACTAGAGTTAATTAGATATATCTTTGGCATTATATTCACAATCTTAATTAGAATTTAAAATATTTCACTTTTGAAATATGTATCTATTTTTTCATTTCAAATATCATTAGGCTCATAAGCCACCACTTTGCCTTTTTTTATGAATAAAACATGTTTATTGAAACTATTTCCAATAAACACATAAAATATCTCGTTATTGGCGTAATAATCAACATTAGACTCTTACCCTCCAACCTATTTGGGTGGATTTTATTATCAAAATACTAATATTTTGATGTAATTTATGAGCATATTATATGCTTTTATGATATTAGTAAACAGTAGATAACAGCTTTTTAATTTTCCCTTTTGTTAGCCCACATGGACCTTTGTCCAATCTGTGCTAAATGTTTGTTCCCTCCTTGAACTTTAGCCACAACTATAGTGTAGGAGTCTAGAACATGTTACATTATAGCACATATAATCTTTTAATATTCATTCCCTCAGTTGGCCTTAGGTCCCATTTTATTTTATTAATTCAACCACAGTTGATATTATTTATAATTATATTGTATGAATTTATTCTTACAATTTTCGTTTATAAGCATGATTTAATTTATAAGCATGGTTTAATATGAAATTGATAATACACGAATATTTAATATGCAACCAACAAATTAGAGTAAAAATTTTCATCAGAATTCAATTTGAAAAAGAAACCTTAAAGGCTCTAATCACCTCCTCTTTTCTAATAAAAAAGTTTGCTAAATTTATATATATGTATAAAAATATTAATATTCTTATAACTTATTACAAGAATAAAAATTCATCATTACTGTCACTTACAGTATTTATAATATATTAAGCTCATATAACAAATTGTACAGTGATAAATTTTATTAATAAATATTAATAAATATTTATTATATGAATTTTGAACTTATTCAAAATTTTCATATGGCACTTCACTTCTTCTTTAAGTACCTGCAATATATTATACACATATAATAAATTGATAAAAAATTAATAAATATTCTCAAATATTTATTTTTAAATTAAGAACTTGTTCTTAATATTGAGATTTCAATTTCATATATATTAGTACTTACATCTTAAGTACTTACAATTTATTATACTCATATAATAAATTACAAAAATTAATAAATATTCTTAAATATTTATTTTTAAGTAAGAACTTATTCTTAACTTTTTAATAAAGAAACTTATTCTCATGTTGTTATTAACTTCACCAAAATATGTACATTTTAATTAAAAACTCATTTTTAATATCAACATAACACTCATATTTATGTTATAAATTTAATTATTCCATAAAATTTGGTTATATATAATTTATCAATAAATATCATTACTAATCAATATTTATTTCAATCTTAAGTAAAATAAATATTGAATAAATTTAACTTTTAAATATGAGTATCTCTAATTTGTGATCTATAATAAATCATAAGAAAAATCTTATGATTTATTAGGGTGCATATTAATAAGGATCCAACAATATTTGAAAGGTTCCAGTAACAATAATATATTCATTTATTAATAATCAAATTTATAGGAACTTTAATAAATGAGACAAATCTAGTCCATTTTCTTTGATATTCAATGAATGTCCAAACAATCATAATTATTTTTTTTATCGCAATAAAGAATAATATTTTGGTCAGTTTTTATTTTCGTAACTCATTTACAAAAATAAACTTATTTAACGCACTTATACGTATTATTTATGATCAAAACATATTTCGATCAATCCGAAATCATAATAGTACACGTCTAACGAATTCAGATATGCTAAAAACATTTATAATTTTTCGAGAATTTTTTATCCAACTGAATTAAGTTTAAATTAATTTTTAGTTAATCAAAATATTAAGAATTGATTTTCTGTTCATCAAAAAATTAAATAAAATTCACCGAAAAATTTGAAATATTCAAAAACTTAAAACTACCAAAAATTGATGGCCGGACGTCGCCGGGAAATGACTTCACTCTCCATCTCATTGGAGAGTGGGGTCCACTCGCCGGCCTCTGGACATTTTCTGATGGCCGGGTTGTGGCTAATCCTAGATTTTTGGGTACTAAAATTCGTTGGTGGTGTCCTTTTGTCCGTTTGATAACCAAAAGATGGAGTTTGACATACAACCTCCTAAAATTGAGAGTGAAATGAAAATACAAAGTTATATGTATTAAAAACTCTTCAAGTTTATTTACACTGATTTTCATATAAAATCAGTCTAAAATTTATCTCCCTAAAATCATTTTTTCTAAAAAAATATTTTTATACAAAATTTAAAATATGTGGTTCGAAACTGATTTTCGAAAAATGACCGAATATATAATATATGGCTCTGATACCAATGTTGGAATATAATATTAATATATTATATATAGATAAAAGACAGTTACATACCTTTTTCAGTACAGAAAACGTCTTCATAAAACACAGCGGGAATAGTATGATCGAGAACTACATATTACTAGTCGATAACGAATTACTCTCTATAGAAAAACGTTATACAAACCACGAACTAAAGCAAAATTAAAACAAAACCATATAATTATACTATATGGACTTTGCATCTGCTATGTGGAGTAGGTATAATTTTATACACCGCCTGCACCTACTGAGTGGAGTAGGTGCAATTTAATGGACCGCTCCATACAGTAATATTATTATTGAGTTTTTAACCCCTCAATTAATTATTCAGTTAATATGTACTCATACATATTATCCATTTTAGCTTATACCGATACTAATATGGGTATATCGGGTCTAAAGCTAACACCGAATTTATTCACACCTATACTGATACGAGCGGATCGGTGTAAAATCCAACACCATAGTTACGTTATGAAACAAAGAAAAACTCCATGCTACTTAAATTTATAGTATTTTTTATTTCACGAGCAGTCTCAACCACTGAATTAACTCAATCCTGGTACATGCACGATGCTAAAATATTCCAGGAAGAAAAAAAACAAATTGGTTTGATTTATGATCCCAAATTATTATTGAGCATTATTGAAATATATTATTATGTATGATCCAATAATGCAATTATCATTCTTTTCCTCACTTACAAACTAAATAATAATATAAAATATCCATTATCAATTATGTGAGGACTTTTAAAAGTAACTTGTTTGCATAACACTGCATTGCCCCCTTCATCTATTTTGTTATTTTTCTTGATGATTAATTATAAACTAAAATCAGATTAACTGTTTCAGATTTGGTAGATAGAATGAATATATCAATGACAAGGAGTTGATTACGATTATATTGGAGTCACATCTATAGGATCAATATCAATTAGTATCTATAATCATGGCTCCTGCTTAATTGTATAATCCTCAAAATTTTATTGATTAGGAGCTCTGCACTTGGATGCCATGCACCTTTCATTTGCAATTCAAGTTTGCTTTTTTATCTAAATTTTATGGATTTAGGCCCAACATATACCACAGTTAGCTGAGGACTTGGGCAAGGTCAGGTTTGGCTGGACTTGGCATAGCTATCTCCATATCATTGTTATCAAAACCGTATTGTATCGGCCGGTTTGAAAGCTTTTATTGCGAACCGGCCATGACTACAATACAATTTAATTTAAAAATGGTTTTCTTAAAAAACTAGAAAAAATTGGGTTGAACCGGAAAAAACTAGTAAACCGGCGGACCGGTTCAAACTCAGTTTTTCAAAACCCCTCCGACAACAAGAAAAGCGTTGCGAAAAATCCAGAAAGCATTACAATAGTCACTGAAAACCCTATATAATATATTCTTTTTCAAAATTCCTCTGACAATACGTAGAAACGTGGTAATAGATCCAGAAAACATTGCAATAACCACTAGAAACTCTAAATAATATATATTGTTTTAAAATTAAAAAAGGGTAAAACCACTTAGTATATCAGTAATATCGCGTACCATTTACTCTATCAGTGTGACACCCGGGACGATTTTGATAACACTGCTCCATGTTACAAATAATCATCATTAAATTAATCTGAGTCGTTGAATTTAGATTGAACGGTAATGATCAAAATATCCACCATGGATAATGTATAATATACCCATTGAAATCCCCAAACATATATATAATCTAAATTCTTATTAAGGTCTTTATCGCAATTGTGAGACTATAGTTTGTAGTAGACTTGTTTGTCGGGTGGGCTGGGTTGAGTTTGAGTCAGGTTAAATCGGGTTTTTGATTAAAAATATCAATTCAAGCTAGTCCTGTTCTATGGTTGGACTTAGTCGTGCTAATGAGAAAATATATATGCCCAAGCTCAACCCAACCCACTTCAATAATATAAGGGTTTGGGCCGGGCCAGACTTTAACATACAACCACATTCCCAAGCCCGGTCCAGCCCCGGCCATCATATAAATATTAATTTTTTAATTTTCTCAAATAAATATTTTAATAAGAGAAAAATCAAATATACTTAACAAGGAATGGATAATATAGTATTTTCATCTAATTTTCAAAAGAAAATACAGTGTATCAGAAACTTTTGACATTGAAAATGTTTAATTATTAGTAAACATTAAAACTACCGCTCTATTTACATATGAGAAGACAGTATAATCAGTTCAGTGAAGGAAGAAATTAAATAGGTGAAATCTAGTGAAAATAAAGAAATGTAATCGTGAAATAAAATTATTTGAAGAATGGAATATAACTAGACTATTTGAAGAAAGTCAAATAAAATTAATATCAGATTAAAGTCAAATCTTCGAAGATAATAAAGGAAGAATTAGTATAAGATTTGATAATTATAAAAATTATTCAGATAATTTAGAAACTGATACTCAATCTAATAGCTCTTGGGCTATTAATGATCAGACTATTAATAATCAGAATATAGATCTAGTAGATATAAAATTAGATCCTCTAGAAATAATATTCTTTGATCTATATGATGAAGAATATTTTAAAACAAGAGAAAACTATAATAATATTATTATACAATTTATGAATCAAACTATAGAAGAAAGACAAGAATGGATTAAGAAAGCATACGAAAATAAAAGACCCTAAGAAATAATAAATATCTTTGAAAAAAGAATATATTTAGAAGAAATTATAATAGTTTTAGAAGCTGAGGAGACTCAAAGCAATTATACTAGAAATTTAATGGATACAGAAGAAATAGAAGAATTTCTTAATAATATACCAAAAGAACTGATGGAAGGAGTTTCTGGTGCAAAAACGGAAACACCTTTAGAAACCCCAAGAAATAGACCTACTTTTGTAAACTATAATAGAGGAAATATACCCCCAAGACAATATACTGAATACCAATCTGATAATGGAAAATATAAATCTAAAGGAAATAGATTTCCTATAGAAATATATAAAGAAGAAAGTCTATTGCAATTAGAAAAATACTCGCCTCAAGTATGGCCAAAAGTTATACAGCAATGGAAAAGTTTAACCGTTAAGAATTATTTAGAAAAGAATTTTAATCATACCCCAGAACAAATGTATAGTTTCCTAGAAACTACTTTAGGAAATACTGCAAAAAGAACATGGGATGATTTTAAAATCAATTTTCCACAAGAATATACCAGATTAATAAATGTGGGAAATAATCCATGAAATTTTTGTAATACTAGAAGCAATCTGTTGACTGCTACAGACCCTAATATAGGATTAATTATACAACAAAAAGAAGCAGTAAGAAATTTAGAACAATTGAAACTGAATGACTGGAAATATATAGTACCGTTTTTAAACGACTATATATATTTCACAGCCAAAAGTCAAAATACTTATAATAAAGAATTTATGAAGAAATTACTTCTTAAATTACCTGGACCATTAGGACATGAAATATAAGAAGAAGGAAATAAATTTTTAGAAAAAGAAAGCAATTATACTTTAAATATAAATACTTTAGTATATCAAATAATGAAACACTTAGAAAAGTAATGTACAGAAATAAGTATACAAAGACAGATGAAAGATAATTACGGATTTTATAATAATATTTATACACCACAACAATATGGAGAGGAAGCTTGCACTTCTTGCAATAGAAAACCAAAAAGAAAAGATAATAGGTATTATAAAAAAGAAAAACCATATAACAAAACAAGAAAATCATACTATATTAGAAAATAAAAAACTAATGCAAGAAAACATTTTTTAAATCCCAAAAGACATGTTAGAAGATTTAATAATAAAAGACAATATAAAGATACTATTACATGCTATGCATGTGGAGAAATAGGTCATTTATCAACCAAATGTCCTAATAAACATAATATACATACTAGAGAATCAAGATTAGTAGAAAATATTAATCTAGATCTACTAGCAATAACCGAAGAAGTTAGCGATACGGAGAAAATATACTCAATTGTAAGTGAAATAGAAGAATATACTTCTGAAGAAGAAAATGATAATGAACCAGCAGACTTATTAGAAATGATGGAGAAATATAAAAATATAAATATAGATTTTATGGATAAAACAGAATGTACAGAACATACTTGGAATTATAGAAAAGGAAACGATGATAAAGAATGTTATAAATGTCATTTATACCCGATCATAGAATTAAGAGCTCAGTGTTATAATTGTTATACCGAGATTTGTAAATATTGTTGGGAAGAAAATAATAATTCAGAATGGCCAGCATTAATAACAGGAGCTAAGAACACTTATACTTTTAAAGATAATATAGAACAGAAATCTTGGAGAGAGAGATTTAGACTAATGGAAGATAGAATTGTTAATTTTGAAGAAAGAATTAGTCTATTAGAAGAAGATAAATTAGAACTATATATACAAGAAAATAGTCAGAAAAATGTCTTAGATTTATTAGAATTAGATATAAACGATGAAATCTTATTAGAATTATACGAAAAAAGATTTCACTACCATAGAATTAATAGACAGCCTTATGAAGCACCATATACAAGCTATACTATTAAAATAACATGTGTAATACAAGATTTCAAAATATAAGGATTAGCATTAATAGACTCTGGATGTTCAACATCCAAGATCAACGACAGACTAATTCCTTCAAAATATAAACATAATCTAGAAAAACCTACTATTGGAAGACAAATGGATGGTAGTATAACTACATGTTCACAATACATACCAGAAATCCTAATAGAAATGACAGATATAAACAAAGATAAATTAGTAACTACTATAACAAATATTCCAATACGAAACCTATACCAATTGGGATATCTAGCTATTTTAGGCTTAGACTATCTTATACACGATAATAGAATGACCGTCATAACAAAAGACTATATAAGTTTTAGTTTCAATAATTTTTCTATTCCATTTGTTCCTAAAACTTTTTCAGGCAGGGGTGAAAGGTTAGAAAACAGAAATACACCACCAATACATAAACAGACATATACTGATGAAGATTATCTGGAAAAACAACCAGATTTCTATGAAATAGAATCAGATTATATTTATTCAAGTCAATTGAATAATATAATCCTAGACGATGAGATTTTACAATACCAATCCAGACTTGAAAAATTAGAAATAATAGGTGAGAATCCTCAGAAATACTGGAATAAAAACCCAATAGAAATTATAAACCCTGACATAACCATACGAGCAAAAGCAATACCAGCTAATAATCAAGAGTTAGAATGGTATAAAGAAGCTTTAGAAGAACTTGTAAAAAATAAGTTTATTAGACGATCAGAATCAAGACATAGATCCCCTAGTTTCTTTGTTAATAATAATGCAGAAAAGAAACGAGGAAAACCTAGAATGGTTATAAATTATAAACAACTAAATGATAATACCGAAAATAATGGGTATGATATACCTAATAAAGAAATGCTTATTAATAAAATACAAGGATCAAAATATATGAGCAAATTTGATCTAAAATCAGGATACTATCAAATTAGAATGCATAAAGACTCGATAGAATGGACTGCGTTTATTTGTCCAAATCCCATAGGACATTGGGAATGGACAGTAATGCCATTAGGTCTTAAGAACGCACCTGCAGTTTTTCAAAAGAGAATGGATAAAATATTTGAAAAATTTACCGATTTTACTGCAGTATACATAGATGATATACTGATTTTTAGCAAAACTGCTAAAGATCATAATAGACATCTTAAGCAAGTTTTTAAGAAATTTGAAGAGAATGGGCTGATAATATCTAAGAAAAAGATAGAATTGGGAAAGACAAAAATAAACTTTTTAGGAGTTGTAATTGGAGAAGGACAAATAGAATTACAACCTCATATAACTACCAAAATACTAGATTTTCCAGAAAATATAAAAGAAAAGAAGCAACTTCAACAATTCTTAGGGTTGTTGAATTATGCTAGACCTTTTATAAAAGACCTATCTAAATACTTAAAGCCATTATATCTAAAGACTGGTAAAGAAATATTTGAGAAATTAAATTATAAAGATCACGAAATAATTAGAAATCTAAAAGAAAAGGTAAGAAATTTACCAAAACTAGAAATCCCTTTAGACATAGATTATTTAATAATAGAAACCGATGGTTCAGCATCAGGTTTGGGAGCTGTTTTAATAAGCAAGCCCCATAAGACATCTAATAAGACTGAAGAAAGAATTTGCAGATATACTAGTGGATCCTTTAAAGAAAAAGGAGAAATTAGTACTATAGATTCAGAATTATTAGCAATATATTATGCTTTAGAATCATTTGAATTCTTTATGATTGGTAAGACTGAATTCATTATTAGAACAAATTGTATTGCTATTGTTAAATACTATAACAATTTAAAGAAAGAAAAGAAAAGATCCTCTTATAAAAGATGGCATAAATTAACTTCACTCTTATTACAAAAAGAATATAAACCTTTATTAGAACATATACAGGGTGAACATAATAGAATTGCTGATATACTATCTAGACTCTTACAATTTGATAATCTTGCAGGAAATATCAAATAGAAGAAGATAATCAAAAGAAAATGAGATCCTCCAATAGAGACAAGGGAAAGACAACCAAATACTAGGGTAATACTTCAGTAAGACCCACAATAGACGATCTGATACGTATACCAGAAAGCAGACAATTGCCAGAAGACATACAGATAATTAATAGAAATCAGCCTAAACCAAAGGCTTTAGTTTTTTCAGAAAAACTGAACTTTGCAGACTTTAGAGAGACAACTTGGACATTTAATTATACCAAGGGAACTATACTTAATGATACTAAGAGAATTTTGTTAGACAATTTATGGGTAGCTGTCAAGAGAAAAGATGATAAGCACGCTATCGCAGCTATAAATGGGTTTAGCCTATATTTTACCTAGAGAAATAACAATAATATTGCTTACGTTATATATAATGGCCCTCAGCCAGGGATCTATAAGACATGGGAACAGGTCATACAGAATACTAAGCATAAAGACCCCAAATACAAAAAATACTTATCCATACAAGAAGCCTATACTGAAGCAAAGAAATACCTAACCACCTTTTATACCAGTCCTGAAATAACGGGACAAGTCATAGATACTCAAGATATACTAACCCTACAGGCTGAAATACCAAGTGATATACCACAAGAGATGATAAATATGAAGAGGAAAATACATGAGTTGGAAGGACAAGTAATTAACAAGGAAGAAGAAGAAAATCTCTTGAAAAAGAAAATACAAGATTTAGAAACCAGATTAGAACATTATAAGAATCAGACTTCGTATGCTGGAGTTATAAGTAATCAAGGAAAGACTAAATAAGATTTAGTACTAGAGAAATTAGATATGATATACGAGAATACTGAGACCACCAAGGAGATATCAATGGAAGTAGAAAATACTACTAAGGAAATAGAAAAAATACAGAACAATGTAATAAAAGGACTTGAAACTATAGATACTCAACCCTCTGAAGGATGGGCTGACTGGTTTAATAAAATATTTGAACTACCAAGCCAGCTACAATTAAGACTACAGAGGCCCAATATAATTTTTAATACTACCCAGAATATGGATTTGGAAGACGGGCAGAAAGATGAGACATTAGGAGCCTCGATAGAAAGTAAAGCCCAGAAGGCCCAAAAGAAGAAAGCTCAGCCAGCTCAAAGAAAAGGAATATTCCTCTCTAGAGAATTCTAAGACTGGCGCAGAAAGAGAAAAGAGACAGCTGTAAAGATTAGGATAAGAAAAATTATAATTTTAATAATGTAGTGAGAATATGTCCCCACCATCCTTAATACTATAAATAAGTCTGTAAATTTAGTTAGAAGCAGGTTGGAGAAAAAAGCCAATCTCAATACTTAAGCAGAGGTTAATTTAATTAGACAAACTTAGAACAATTAATCTCAAATACTCTTGCTTTGTAACCGTTGGCAAGTATAAGCCTTCGGCTATTATTATTTTTTAATAAAGCTTTATATTTCTTGTTGGCTCGGTTATCATTTTATTCTGCAGAAAGATTTCTTTAAGTTTAAAAGATTTTTCAATCTAGAATAACAAAAGGCCTTGGGAAATTAGGGCAAGGAATTGTAAGTCCCGTTTTGAAAAGTACCAGTCAGATGAGCTAAATATACCAAAAATTTTAAAATTTAAAGAGATCTGGATGTAGGAAGAACGGTTGATTTTAGATGTTAAAATGAATATTGAAGAGGAATTTCAAGGTTGAAATTTAAATTCCTTATTAAAAAATCTCTTAGCAGATTATCTGGATAGAAAAAATCCAGACAAAGAATTTCTTAAAAGATTCATGGAGCATTTAAATTTCAGAAAGGTTTAAGCCAACTATAATAAATTAATAATACTCTTTCAAATACTATACGACAAAATAAACAGATAAGTAATAAAAGCATGATGAGTCATACTTACACTCAAATACTATACGACAAAATAAAGAGATAAGTAATAAAGACATGATGAGTCATACTTGCACTCAGACAAAGTAATAATAATGCAAGTGCTTATGCCGTAAGCAATGACGATATAAAAGATTCGGTAATCAACAAGTTACCGGTATACCTTCTTTTTTCAGCTATAAAAGAAGCTTGCCTTCTGCTTAATACTCACACACTTACAAGCTCTCAAATATTTAAGAATTTGCAGAAATCAGGCAATATAGAAAATCAAAAGCTGAAAAGGTATAATTTTATACTTTGTTCATATATTTTATATAAGTATCCTCTCCTCTCTGGACTGCACCTTTGTGTGATCTTTCTAGTTGAGTGACGAGAAAATTCTTTTAATATGAACAGAATATTAGAAATAAAAGAAAGATTAGAAAAGAATGGGTTAGAATTACAACGATATAAAATCTTAATAAAATTTTATTCTGCTAGAATAAAATTGCATACCGAAGAACTAAGAAACGAGAATAGAGAATATAGATTTTATCATATATTAATAGACTGGATGAAAGAAACAATAAACCAATATACAGAGAAATTAACCTATTATACCGAAAAGATAACTATTATAGAAAAAGAAATACATGGATTAAATTTAGAATTAACTTCATTAATTCTATCTGAAAACGAAGACTTATCTTTTAGAATTTTTAAACCCTCTGTTTAAAATATGAATAGAATTTTGGAACTTAGACATAGGATAGAACTAGCCACATAACAGTTAATAAAGGCAAATCATATCTATGATTTTTGTCAAAATAGACTAAAAAATTATAATGAAGAACTTATAACATACCGAGGATCTTTCGAATTATATAAATGGCATAGATCTAAAATAATAGAATATATTACTAAAATAATTCAGTTTAGAATTACTAGAGAAAATCTGGAATCCGAGATAAAATCTTATAATCTTGAATTAACTTTAATTATTTTATCCGAATCTAATAATTTTAATATACGTTTTTAATTGAAGCCATAATTCAGGACCCCCCTCTACTTGGTATCAGAGCGTCGGAAGTAGATACACTGGATAAGCATAGAAAATTAGAATACTTAAATTTAGAAATACCAGATAAAATACATACTTCTAATACTTGTAATTTTAATACACCATATCGTCATATTTATCATAATACTGAAGAAAATACTTTAGCATATCAATTAAATACTGTTGTAGATATAATTATAAATTTATCAGAAAATTTACATAGGACTGATAAAGTTATAATAGAATTATTAACAACACTTACTAAGTCTCATACTAAAAATAATCAAGAGTATCTTAAGACTCAGATAGAAACTCTTAGAAATCGAGTTGAAAAAACTCTGAATAAAGCTGATAAATTCCCTAATAAAAAAGAAATTAAAGAATTACTTATACTACCAGAACAGTTAATAAAGGCAAATCATATCTATGATTTTTGTCAAAATAGACTAAAAAGTTATAATGAAGAACTTATAACATACCGAGGATCTTTCGAATTATATAAATGGCATAGATCTAAAATAATAGAATATACTACTAAAATAATTCAGCTTAGAATTATTAGAGAAAATCTGGAATCCGAGATAAAATCTTATAATATTGAATTATATATATATATATATATATATATATATATATATATATATATATATATATGCACGCGAGGGATCGGTCGAGTCTGGATTTTTAAATAAAATTTAAGTCTAACCCATAATATTTTTGGGCTTTTACGGGCTTGGGCTGAGCCGGGCTTATATTGAAATCTCTTTGCTCAAGTCCAACCCGTGGCTTGGGCGGGCTAGTCGGGCCACGGGGCTACTTGAACAGGTCTAATCCAAGCCTGGCACGGCCCATACTTTAAAACTTTAGGTCGGTATGGGCTCAGACCGGGCTTTAAAGGTCATTCCCAAGTCCTACCCAAAGTTGATAAATAGATTTATTTTAATTTTTTTGGTATACTAAAAGAGTTAAAAAGACAAATTTTGTACAAATATGTCCAAATATTACATCTAATTATATTTTCTACTTGAATAATTTAATAAATTGATTGTATTATTGTAAAAATTTAATAAATTAAAATAAAAAAATTTAAAATAATTATTAAATATAATATATAAATATTTAATAAATATAATAACTATTCATCGGGCCGGCTTAAGCATTTACATAAAAATCAAATTCGACCAATAAACATCAAACTTTAATAGATTTAAGCTTGAACCAGACTTTAAATAAAAATAAAAACTCAAACTCGATCTATTTAAATAAACTTGAATCAGACTGATATTCAGCCCGTGAACACATCTAGTTTGCAATTTATTTGAGTGAGTTGGGCCAACGGGTCAGGTGAATAATTATGAAGTAATGAATTTTGCAATAAGAAAGAAAATGTGTTGAGAATGCATGTAATGAAATAAACGATACTCTCTCTATTTTTAAAAGTTTTACATTATAATTATATTATTAAAATTAATAAAATATTTATTACACAGTTTAAATGATTAATTTATTAATTATATTTTATATAAAAATTTTCTTGCTTTTTAATTACTACTCATAATTAATTATCTCTCTTTTAATTAATACGAGGGTAAATTAAAAAAAATATGATAAAAAAATATATTAAAATATTAAAACATCAAACTTTTAAAAAAAAATCAAACTTTTAGAAATGGAGGGAGTATTAGGCATTTCCAATGGGATGAATGTTTCTTTACTTCAAAATCCATGTCAATACACATCTTTCCTTTTCCAAAAATTCTGTTTAAAGTTCAAACTGAAAAGCATGTGAAATGATTATAACAAGTAGAATAAATATAAAAAATTTCCTTATTGAATGCAACAACTTATTTAAAATTGTCTTTAGTATTTTGAGCATGAAACAATAGTTTTATGTATTTGATTATAAAATAATTTTAACTCTTTTAAAGATAAAAAAAAGGTTCAAAGTAACAACAAAAACCACAACATTAAACCGGAGTTGTTAAACTAAATCTAAAAAGAGATTGGGAAATATTAAGATGTAACATTCTACAACATTTCCTTTAAACCTAGAAGATATTTGAGTGGAAAATATTAGGCCTGCGATTTCAATTATATTACATAGATTTTGGATAGAAAAGTGAACTTGCATAGAAAATGATACAGAACGTCCTCGTCTATCTATCAGTCCCTCAAATCCATTCCTCCCGGAACCAAGATTCTCTTTTCCACAATCACTCATCATAATCTTTGATATATTGTGTGGGACAATGGTTTGGTAGTAATCTTGCGAATTGACCAGTTTCTTGATTCCAATCTTTAGTAATCTTCCTTTTTAGGTTTACAATTGGTTGAGATAAATGAGTAGACAAGGCTAACAATCTCCGCCTCATCAACAACAGTGGTAAAGATTGTTAACCTTTACTCCTCCTTCGTCTCAATAAACTGCAAATCAAGAAAGCATGTCATAACCAAGTACCCTGCTTGCCATTTTTCGCAATAGCTAGACATCCCCCAAAAATCCAAAATTTGAAACAAAGAAAATGGTCAATTTCAACTTACAAAAGATTTATCGTCATAGACTACCAGAGGATTGATCCTTATGGTTAAGTAATTGGGAAAAAGATTTGGAATCTTGATTCCGGAAGTAAGGATTTTAGGATTTTAGTTAGATCAGAAAAGCTGACGTTATAGACCCATAAAAAATTTAACACTTTTATGACCTAATTAGAGAAGGCGATGGATTGAATATGGATAAATTCATTCAAAATTCATTTTTAATGGACAAATTCATAAACGTTCCATATCCAATGGATTTGAAATTTTATATCCTTATCCATATGGATTTGGATATGGATTATAAATGGATTTTAAATTTTTAGCCTAAATGATGCAAATGAGCTGTGTAGCCCAAATAATTCCTGATTAGCCCATATTTAAATATCTCTATTGTATTCAATAATAAATTTTAGTCCACGTTTTCAATATCTCTATTTAAACAAAATCAGTGCTGGTATACCCAAATTCTATCCCAATTGTTAAAATACGTTCCGGGGCCCGGTTTCATAAATAATCGAAAAATCCCAAAAAATTATAGAAAATCCAGAAAATAAAGAAAATAAATGTGGTGCAAGAAATTTTCAGAAAATGTTTTTGGAAGGGATCAGAAATGTGAAAATACGTTCCGGGGCCCGTTTCATAAAAAATCGAAAACTCCTAAAAAATAATGAAAAATCCGGAAAATAAAGAAAATAAATGTGGTGCAAGAAATTTTCAGAAAATGTTTTTGTAATGGCTCGAAAATGTGAAAATACTTTTCGGGGACCGGTTTCGTAAAAAATTTAAAAATCCCAAAAATTTATTGAAAATCCAGAAAATAAAGAAAATAAATGTGGTGCAAGAAATTTTTAAAAAATATTTTTGGAATGGCTCGGAAATGTGAAAATACTTTTCAGGGACAGGTTTCGTAAAAAATCGAAAAATCCTAAAAAATTATGGAAAATCCGTAAAATAAAGAAAATAAATGTGTTGCAAGAAATTTTCAAATAATATTTTTGGAATGGCTCGGAAATGTGAAAATACATTCCAGGGACCAGTTTGGTAAAAAATCAAAAAATCCCAAAAAATTATGGCAAATCCGCAAAATAATGAAAATAAATGAGGTGCAAGAAATTTTTAGAAAATATTTTTCGAGTGTTCCGAAAATGTAAAAATACATTTCAGGGACCGGTTTCATAAAAAATAAAAAAATCTCAAAAAATTATGGAAGTCCAGAAAATAGAGAAAATAAATATGGTGCAAGAAATTTTCAAAAATTATTTTTAGAATGGCCCGAAAATGTGAAAATACTTCTCAGGGATCGGTTTCATGAAAAATCGAAAAAATCCCCAAAAATTATGAAAAATCTGGAAAATAGAGAAAATAAATGTGGTGCAAGAAATTTTCAAAAAATATTTTTGGAATGGCTCGGAAATGTGAAAATACGTATCGGGGACCTGTTTCGTAAAAAATCAAAAAAATCCTAAAAAATTATGAAAAATCCGAAAAATAGGGAAAAATAAATGTGATGCAAGAAATTTTTAAAAAATATTTTTGGAGGGGCTCGAAAATGTAAAAATATGTTTCAGGGATGGGTTTTGTAAAAAATCGAAAACTCCCAAAAAAATTATGGAAAATCTGAAAAGTAAATAAAATAAATGTAGTTGAAAGAAATTTTCAGAAAATATTATTGGAAGGGCTCGAAAATGTGAAAATACGTTTCAGAGACCAGTTTTCGTAAAAAAATGAAAAGCACCAAAAAAATTATGAAAAATAAAGAAAATAAATGTGGTATAGATAGACTAAAACAGATTACGCAAAATAATTAGATTTTGTATAGATAAACCAAATTCAAATTCAAATCCTATCCAAATCTATTTTTTTTAGATTTAAATCCAATCTAAATTTATAAAATCCATTGCCATATCTGGGCTTAACTTTTAGAATCAGAAAAGCCCGTATAGAAGGAATTTTTTTTTCTGTGAAATTTTTTATTAATAAAAAAATCAAGGATATAAAAGTTGATTTTTAATTTTCAATTGGATAAGTAAATGATTAAAACATCTCTGGTGGATATTTGTCAAATTGTTTTTCAATCTTAACAGCTGGATAGGATATTGTCAAGAAGCATTTATGTATTGATGTTAAAATTTTTTTTTGTATTTAATTATATAAATGCATTTGTCCAAATTTTTTTTGTAAGTACTTAAATATTTTATTTACTTTTTATAATTTTTGTAATCTATATTGGTACCAAATTTTGGACATATTCTATGATTATTTTATTTAACTATTACTTTATCTTTTTTATCATTAAATTAAAATAACTACCATTATCATATGATAAAAAGTACAAAATAATAAATATTTTATAAAAAATAAAATAATTATAAAATATACCATGAATTCTGTTATGTTATATAATTTAATTTATATATAGCATCCTAGTACAAACAAAACTGAATGTAGCCATGTAGAAAGAAGGAAATGCGTATTTCTTTTTTAATGTACGAGGAATTCATACTTACACCTGTTTGCCGTCCGGCTATTGATAGGGATAAATGTGGATCCATTTAAATAGATTGGATTTGGACATTTATTTTATTATAAAGTTTAGTTTGACTCGTAAAAATTTAAATTTTTATATGTCGGGCTTGATTTTTATATAAATATTCAAGTTCTGTCCGACAGAAAAAAATATAATTTATATTTTTACATTATATTTAATAAAATTTTATAGATTTTTTCTATTTTAACATATTAAATTTTTAATTATATATAAAAGAATATTTTAATAAAAAATATAATTATGTGCAAATTTTAGACCAATTTTTTATAAAAATCGTAATTTTTTAAATTTAATTTATAAAATATTAAAAGAAAGAATTATTCAATGAACCATGAATCAAATTTAAAAATGCTTAGTAAATTCAGTTCAATACTAAAATTTTAATCATAAGCTTGGATCGAGCTTGAGTTAATATTTTTTTAAAACGCATGACAAACTCGGCTTGATGAATAGTTCTAATTCATAGTAATAATTGTGAAAACGACGATACCAACTACATCTATAAATTCAAGTGCAAATCCCAGTTTTGTTATCATCATTTGAAGGCCAACAAATATCTTCTTTGAAAAGCAAAATAAAACAAATTAATAAAAAAAATGGAAAGGATAAACAAGAAAATAGTAGTAGCAGTAGATGAAAGCAAAGAGAGTATGAATGCTCTCTCTTGGTGTATGACCAATCTCATCTCTCCTTTTTCCAATTCTACCCTTGTTCTTCTCTACGTCAAGCCTCCTCCTCCCCTCTACTCTGTTTTCGATGCTGCAGGTTCTTTTCGTAATTCTCGTTTTAGTTCAATTAATTTCATTTTTTTTTCGATGAAAAAATTAGGTTTTTTTTATTTGCAGGCTATATGTTGTCAGGAGACGACGTAGTTTCAGCCATGGAAAGATGCGGCAAAGAATCTGCTGACTCTGTCATGGGAAGGGCAGAAGCTATCTATAAAGATCATATTAAAAATGTAAAGTTTTGAAATTAATCTTCTTAATTTGTGTTTTTTTAAGGATTAGAAGGTTAATTATAAGTAATTTGGTGTGCAGGAAAAAGTAGAGAGAGTAATTGGAAGTGGAGAGGCAAAGGATGTGATTTGTGGTATTGTTGAGAAACTGGAAGCAGATGTTCTTATTATGGGAAGCCATGGTTATGGCTTCTTCAAAAGGTTATTTTTTAATTAAATCTTTGAGTTAATTCCTTTGTTAGAGTAAATAAAAACAAAAAAAATAATTTAATAATAACAGTAATTTGTTGGTGTAGGGCTCTGCTTGGAAGTGTTAGCGACCATTGTGCTAAGTATGCAAAATGTCCCGTGGTAATTGTGAAGCGTTACTAAAGGCGATTAATTTTAAATAGTTATCCGAGTTTTCTTACACAGAATCGGATATTTGATATTTCTTTATTGGATGCTTGACACATGCAGTTTATATATTATAATAATAAAAAGTGCATATATATCAAACATCTAAGAAGAGGGGTATTAAATACCCGATCCGAGAAACGCTTGAGATCATGTTTATGAAATCAGCCAAAAAGCAATACTTAATGTGCCATGTATATTAGTGTGTGGAATTCCTTTCAAATTTCAGCTGAATTAAATATTTGGTGTTTTGTAATATGGGATTATCACTTACAGTTTCCAAGTAATAGTATTAAACTTGCTTACAATTCTCTTATTTTTTTTCTAATCATATCACAAGATTGCTTCACATTTTCGAGTGACTAATCTTATAATTGGCGTCCATAACTAATACTCGAATTCAAAATCTATTGTTTAAGCAAGTATTAAATGTTTGCTAACTTTTTGTCTGTCACAATTGCATAAGGGTGTCATCTCATGGAAAATATCTCCACAATGATTGAGATATTCGAATAGTTACTAATAATTTCAAGCAACAATAGAATTAGAGAAATTACTTAAATTTATGCTTTCAAAATTGAATGGGAAAATAGGAAAAAAAATAGTATGTCTCTGATTTGATATTTCTTCTACGTCTCTTATTTATTTTTAAAAAAAATAATATGTTTATAGGAGAGATAAAGATGAAAAATAGGAAAATAAATTTAAAAAATAATAAAATAATAATAAAAAATTTTAAATGTCAAAAAGTAAAAAAGAGACGTTAAATTTAGTACATGTAATTTTTTTTAAATCGGACCATAAAATTTGAACAAGTCAATGAACCAATCAACATCTCGTGTAAAACTATTCCATCATGTGCTGTGTTGATATTTATTCAATGAATAGCATATTGTCGCTAAACTAAAAAAAAACGAAAGTATCTTATGCTTAGTGTTTTAAGATTTTTTAGTTTGAAAAAATTTATAAATAAAGGATTATTAATATTAAATTATATTATGAAAATATGTAATTTTATTTGTTTTTATCTAAATTTTTTTAGGATGGTTATTAAAAATACAATACACATTAATAAAAAATTTTGAATTTTTTTAAATGGTACAAATATTTTTTTAAAATAAATTATGACAATTTTAAAAAATTATAAAAAATAAAAAAATCTTCAAAACTTATTCAAATACTGACTTATAATTTTTAAATAGTAAGATTAAATTATTAAATTATTAAATTGTTTAAAATATTAATGTAACACCACTATTTTGAACTCATAAGCTTCCTTTTATAACTTTTTTAAACCACATGCCCTGTTTTGTAAAAAAAAGTTCCTCAGACCCCAATTTACAAATAAATAAAATTACATGGTACTTTTCTAAAGTTTATCCTATTTTTATATCCTTGATCTAAAAAGATAATATACGTAAAAGAAATGTATATGTATTTATATATGTATATAAAATAGGGAAATGATTTTTTAAAATAATTTTAGAGTAAAATCAGAGAAAAATAGAGATATAAGAAGTGATTGAAGAATTTTATTTAAAATTATATAATCAATCGTATCCATTCAAAATCTGATGAATGAATTTAAAACATGATGGCAGAAAATTAATGATTACTTTATAAAAGTTTAAGTTACCATGGAAACTAAACGAGATTTATTCAATGGGTGGATTGAATCGGGCCAAAGAATAAATATATTGAGTATATTTCTCAAACCTTATAATTAATTTAAAAGTTAATCTTACCTTTTAAACTTTTTAAATTAAGTATTTTTCAAAACTTAAATTTTAACTTTTAAGTTAAAAAAAACTTCAAATTAACTCATTTAAAAAAAAAATCAACCCACTGTATACATATGTTCACTGAATTTAACTAGATGCCGCCTGCATGGTCCATCTTATCGAGTCATGCTTTTCAAAAATCAGGATTGAACATCCATTTTATAATTAAATAATTAATTGACCTTTAATTTGATGAAATCGAACTTATAATTAATGAATTGATCTTAAAATTTGTGTAGGAATTCAAATCCGCGGTATTTTCTTTAGTTTGAAAATGGTAAATTTTGTAGTCAATCTCAATTATTTAAGGCTGTTATGGGGTGGGGATTCTCCGAATTCGATAGGAATTTGCCTTGATGGAGATGGGGAATAATTGATAAGATCCCCGTGGGTATGGATATGAAGAAGTTTTTATCCCCGAAACCTTAATGGATATGGATACAGGGAATGTGAATTCAAATCCGAAATCCCCGAATCCGACTCCGATAATTATCCATTGGATATCCCTAAATAATTTTCAAATAATACCCGAAATATGAAATTAATCGTAATATTTTATATTAATATTTAATATATCATGTTGTTGGTGGCCCTCTAGATATAAAATATAAAGTGCAAACAATATTACCAATAGAAAATTCACATTCATTAGTAAATTATATGATGTGAAAATAGGTATTTTATTAGTCATATTCTATTTCTATGAACATGTATTTCATATTTATCTTTCTTCTTTTATTAGTAGTGAAAAACCTTTGTTGTAAATAAGTTTTGCAATTATTATATTTATAAATTGTGTTTATCAATTATTTAATTTAGTCTTATACTGAAAAAACTATTTTTATTGTTTGAGACTCTGTAAAATATTGTATATTATTTATTTTTAATAGGTAATGGAGAATATCTGATGGGTAATGGGGAATATCCGATGGGTAATGGGGAAATATCCGATAGAAAACGGGAAATTTTTTTTATCCGAAACCTTAATAAATATGGATATGGAGATATTTTTCTATTTAAAATCTTATTGAATATGAATATAGAGAATACATTACCTAAAATGTATAATTTTATCATTTTCAAGAGAATGCAGATCCTCCAATTTTATCCTGCTCGACAGGTATAGATTCAATTCTTTTAACTTTATTTTATATTTTAAGTAAATAGTGGTGAAATCTACTATGAAATTGTTTCTATTAAATCTATACTAGTGTTGTTAGGTTTACAGCGCTATATTATATATTTCACATATTTTTTCACTGTGTCCTTGTCCAAGTTTGGTTTATTAAAAAATGAAAAAAATAATTAACATTGGTCTGTAGATTTTTGTTAGTTGATTGATGTTTTTTAGACTAAAATTTATTTCCAATTATTTAATTTTGGTGCAGTATAATAAATTTATAATACAAAGATTTTAGTCTACTTACATAAATTTAGATCAGATTGAATAATTTCATTCCTTTGAATATTGTTGGCCCAATCCAATCCTACCCTTCCCACACATGGATTTAGAACGTCGCGGGAGATTGTGAGTGTCATAGTAGCCATGTTTCTCCTTGACCGGTAGCTTCCCTTAGTTTGTGGCATAAAAAGGCTATTAGTTGTATACAAGAGAAGAGTTAGTTTTGTTAGTTAAAAATTGGTATTTTAGTTTTTTCTGTTGTAAAGGGCAATGAAGTCTTTTAACCTATGACCGTTATATAAGGGAGATCTTCATCTTCCCCAAAACACTTTTTCACTGTAATTTTTTCAAGCTTCTTGATTCAATGAAAGATTCATTTTCTCTCTCTCTTTCAATTTCTTCAATTAACATGGTATCAGAGTTTCATTAAGCCTGATTTGATTAGCTTCCGCAATATTTTTTTTCTCTTCTTCTTCTCTATTCCTTTTTCTTTTTTCCTTTTTGAACCCTAAAATGGCGAACAACAGAAATCAATTTCGTATTGATGAAAACAACCCGTATTATATTCATCCTGGAGAGAATCCATCTCTTGTGCTTGTAACACCTTTGTTAGAAGCTTCGAATTATCATACTTGGGTTAGGAATATGCGTATGGCATTAACATCCAAGAATAAGATTGAGTTTATCGACGGTTCAATTCAGAAGCCAGCTATTGGAGATCCGTTGTCTGCTTCTTGGAGGCGCTGTAACAACCTAGTTCTTTCATGGTTTATAAGGTCCTTAAATCCGTCCATAACGCAAACCTCAATGGGATTTGAGAATGCCAAACAGATATCTGAAAGAACGTTTTGCACAATCAGATATCTACAGGATCGGAGATCTTCAAACAAAGATTTTCAATATTTCACAAGGGGAAAGGTTAATTACAGAGTATTTTGCCTCTTTACCGTCTTTGTGGATGAGTTCGTGCGTTTGAATCCCTTACCATCATGTACTTGTGAAGGCTGTTTTTGTGATGCGAGTGATAAAATGAGAAAGAAACAAGAAAAAAATTTGATTATTCGTTTCTTAAAAGGGTTGAATAGCTCTTTTCTGAATATAAAGTCTCATATAATGACAATGGATCCATTACCAACCATGAATAAAGTTTTCTCCTTAGTATTACAACATGAGAGGGAATTTGTTGTTCTTGACAAAGAAGCTAGTGGACCCGTATTAGCATCATTTGCCAAGAATAATGAGAACTTTCAAGGAAGAAATCATTACAGTAACCAAGGAGCTAGAGGTTTTCATGGAAATTTTCAAGGAAGTGGCAATTCTCAAAATTTTCAAGGGAATTTCAGAAAACAAGCTGGAATGAAGAGTGGTATGTGCACATTTTGCAAGGGAAATCATCTTGAAGTAAATTGTTGGAAGAAAAATGGCTATCCACCAAATTTCAAATCCAAATTTAGCAAAGCTAATACTGTTATGGGTTATGAGGAAATGGAAGAACAGGATTATTTAGAGCAGAACTACGATCATAATCCCACACAGAAGTGCAATGAGAATGAGCAGCAACTTACCACATCTCAAGTAATTTTCACTAACGAACAATTGGCTCAAATTGCACAGTTGATCAAAGAACAAACTCAGGCTCCATAGAGTGTCTTAGCCGCTTCTGCAAGGACTACTTTATTGCCATATAATGCTCACCAAAACAATACAACAAACTCAGGCTCCACTAGTCAATTCGATCATTCAAAGATTTTATCATCATCATACCAACCACATTGTGCTCAACATACTGATTACAGCAATTATTCTGATACAAGTAGATCTCTAAAACCAAACTCTTGGATCATTGATGCAGGAGCAAGTAGTCACATTTCTAATTCTTTAAGTGGTTTTGTAAATGTGAAATGTGTCAATAATTGGAATGTTTTATTGCAAATAACTTGAGCTTAGAAGCCACTTATATTGGAGATGTTTGTTTGAGCAATGAACTGGTTTTGTTTGATGTATTATATGTGCCTACATTCCAATACAACTTGTTATCTGTTACAAAACTGTCTTGTTCATTGAAGTGTGAGGTAGTGTTTACTGCTGAAAATTGTCTAATACAGGAATCCACTACCAAGAAGAAGATTAGTTCAGCTGAAGTGAAAGATGGATTATACATATTAAACATTGCAAAGCCTCTTATTTGCAAATCTATTTTTTCTGCTAGATGTTGTAAAGATGAAATATGGCATTACAAACTAGGACATATATCTAGTGATAGACTAGCTACTTTACATAAAATGTATCCTGATATCACTGTAGCAAGTGACTTTGTTTGTGAAATCTATTATCAATCTAAGCAAAGGAAGCTTCCTTTTACTTTATCAAAATCTATTTCTATGAATGCCTTTGATCTTATTCATGTTGACATATGGCGACCTACTAATGTCTCTATTGATGGATATAGATTTTTTTTAACAATAGTTGATGACTTCACAAGATTTACTTAGGCCATTATGATGAGAAACAAAGGAGAAGCTCTGCATATGTACAACAGTTTCATCAAATGGTAAAAGTCCAGTTCAGCAAAAATATAAAGGTAATAAGATCTGACAATGGTCATGAATTCAACCTAGTTCATTTTTATGCTAAACATGGCATCATTCATCAAAAGTCTTGTATTGAGACACCTCAACAGAATGGCATTGTTGAGAGAAAACACCAGCATATCCTAAATGTAGCTAGATGTTTGCAGTCTCAAAGCAATTCGCCTAAATCCTTTTGGACTTACTTTATAGGACATGCCATTCATATCATCAATAGAATACCTACTCCATTACTAGACAATTCATTCCCATATGAGAAACTTTACAATAAAATTCCTGATTATTATGACTTGAAATCTTTTGGCTATCTTTGTTTTGTTAGTACTTTAGACAGAAATAAGGCAAAATTTGATAGTAGAGCAGAAAAAGCTATTTTCTTAGGCCATGTTCTTGGTGTCAAAGGTTATAAAGTGTGCACTCTTACCACACACAAGTTCGTAATTTCTAGAAATGTAAAGTTTTTTGAACACATATTTCCCTATGATAGAACCATTGATGATGAGGAGTATAATTGTAATGATGCTGATATTACTGATAGAACTACTAACAATAATGATGCCAAAGAGCATATGACAGGTATGAGAAAATCCAAAAGGGATCATAAATAGCCAGACTATTTGAAAAATTATCACCGCAACTTGATAAAAGGGGAGACCACTTCTGATCTTGAAAAGGATAAGCTATATCCCTTGTCCTCTGTAATTAACTACTCTAGATTGTCTGAAAAACATAAGTTTTTTCCTTAGCTATTACTGTAGAACAGGAACCAAAAAGCTATAAAGCTGCTTCTCAATAAGTAGAATGGCAAGAAGTTATGCAAGTGGAGCTAAAAGCCTTGGAAGACAACAAAACATGGAAAATTGTATTACTACCTAAAGATAAGGTTACAATAGGCTATAAGTGGGTTTACAGAATAAAAAGAAGAAGTGATGGAACTGTGGAAAGACACAAGGCTAGACTTGTGGCCAAAGGGTATACACAGCAAATTGGTATTGATTATAATGAAACATTCTCTCCTGTAGCTAAAATTACTACCATTAGACTACTACTTGCTCTAGCTGCTAAAAACAATTGGCTATTAGAACAATTAGACATAAATAATGCATTCCTTCATGGTAGTTTAGATGAGTAAATTTACATGAATTTACCTCAAGGAGTTAAATCTGACATTCCTAATGCTGTTTGTAAACTACAAAGGTCACTTTATGGTCTCAAACAAGCAAGTAGGCAATGGAATTCAACTCTTACTACATCATTGATCACAATTGGATTCAGTCAATCCAATGCTGATCCTTCTTTGTTTATGAGGCAAAATAACAACTTCATTGCACTTATAGTGTATGTAGATGATTTGATTTTGACTAGTAACAATGAAAATGACATTAAAGAAGTGAAGCATTATTTACACCGGTGTTTTAGTATTAAAGATCTTGGAAGTCATAAGTTTATTTTAGGTCTGGAGATTACAAGAAATAGGATATGAATCCACCAATTTCAAAGAAAATATGCATTGGACTTGATTGCAGAGTATGGTTTTTTGGATTGCAAACCTGCCACTCACTACAAGAAAAATCGCAATCTGCAAGGGAAAAAATCCGTTGCAAAAACGGATTTTGCTACGGAAAATACATTCCCTCGCAGTATTTGAAAATTAAAATTTTCAATATAATTGCAACGGAAATTGCAAGAAAAGAAAAATTCAGTTGCAAAATATTAGTGAAAAATTTTGGGGGGAAATTACTGCAGCGGATTGTGCAAGCCTTTATGCTTTCCGTAGCAAATTATAATAATTAAAAAACATTAAAACTCACATGTGACATCCCATTTCACACCTCCTAATTCGATCCCTAATTCTTTCCATCTATCTTCCTACCCTTCGTCGTTCAAATCATTTTCGCTCTCTCGGCCATTTTTGCTCAGCTCACTTCAGCGACGCTTCCATTCTGGTGATATTTTCACTTTATAATTCCGAGGAGCTTAGATGGCCAAGTCTCTGCTCTTCATAGGTTGCAAAGGTGCGTTGACTATGAGTAAGCTCTTTATCCTATTTCATATCCTAATTTGTGTTTTGTCCCTTTGTTTGGAGTATGAGATCTCCAAATAAAATGACTATGAGCTTTTGTTCATGACTAGAAAGATGAATTTTAGCATTTGTTGTGCGATTCTTTTTTATTATGTTGAAACACTAGTTTTCTCATACACCTTCATTGTAGATCTGATTTGCAGCTTTCGGTTTAGGTTTTGATCTGTAAATCTTGTGGGTTTATCATTTCTTTATCTATGCACCTTTTTATCTACTGATTATTTTTTTTTACTTTCTCTGTTCTCAGTCTTGCGACCTAGATATGGATACCTGATTCTTTAGAAATATGTTAATATTTCTATTTTTAATAAGTCTGAATAAGATGCCATTTTTATTTGACACCCTTGTCTATAGCAAGTCAATCCCTTGGTATTAGGATTATTTGTGACCGTCTTTCTTCTATATTTGCAAATTCAGTTGTATTTTGAATAAATATTTTTTTTGTTGCCCATCTAGTTCACCGGAACAATGCTCCGACTACATCCAGATCCGACCCGGGTCGCGCACCTGATTGTGGTGGGTGAGTCTCCCAATAAGGATTTTTTGCATTCACTAGGACTCGAACTTGAGACCTTGCTTAAGCGATACCAAGCCGCTTACAACTTGGACCGACTCTTACCGGTTATTTTGAATAAATATGAGTTCTCTCTAATTAACATAATTTATTTTATTAACAACTTTCGAAGCTCCATTTCTCTGTTTAAGTCCTCAACTCAGGGATTTATGTTTCTTATTGATCTCTGATCAACTGTTTCTAGGAATCAGTCATCCATCTTTGGTATATTTATCGGGGCTCTTTCAGTAAGTAACTGTTAGTTCCTATGGGCTTGCTATCGGATGACTAATGATGGTTATTATACATCAATTTCCATAGTTTGCATACATTTATCAGTTTTTAGGTTGTAGACATATCTTTTATTATATTCAGACTTGAACATGTTTCTTATCGATCCTCTATTGAGTTCATATAGATGATTGAATGTATTGTTGATCACTACAAGAGATCAACACTAGGAAACTGGACAATGATTTTATTTTTTCCTTTTACTTTTCTTTTCTGTATTATGGAGTATATATTATATCAATCTTCAGGTGTGTTATTTACTTTGAATTATAAGATGCTAGTAATGAACTACCATTTTGTAGTTATATTTTTTATGTAATAATAAATTACATTCAATGGACTTAGCCTTATAATTAATATCAAGTCAATCAACATTTTACATCATGTATTTTCTTTCATTAAATGATTTTGCTACTTTGTTGCTTTTATTATTTGTTTACTAACACATTTCTCTCTATTCGTCTTTTACTTTAGAGCATTGAGAAGCTGGAAGTTAGCAATATTCTTTCTCAATTTACTCCAAAAGAAATGTGTTCGAGATATGAGTTCATTATTGGTGCTAATTTTGTTTGGCAAACATTCAATTCATAAGGTAAAGTCATTGAAAGTGTTGATTTGGATAAATACTTCTTATTACAATATAAAATACTAATTAATTAAGCAGAACTACATGAACATGCCTAAATTAATAGGTCTAGAAGTTGAATTTCTTGAGAAAATGACACATGTAACATTTCCTTGTGCATGAATTGATCTCTACTAGCTCTTTAGCATATGCTAATGAAAATTGTATTTAGGTGTCTATAATTTACTATTGTTAACTTACGAATATGTTTTGAGGCTGAAGTTTTGTTAAAAGAAATTCAAATTAAGATTAATTTCTTCATTGATTTCGAGAGCTCCTTCTTTGAGCCATATGTGCTAGTAGCTCTCATTTGTAGATTAAGTGGGAAGTTCCATAATTTTTTGTATACTTGATAATCTTTCTAAATTTGGTATGCAGATGTGAGGCTTTTAGTATTATTTTTGGTATAAAGCTATTAGAGTTAGAGTTTGCATCATGTCCTGATTATTTTTTAGACAATATTATAGCTTCTAAATTGTTTAAGCCACTCCTCTGTTGCGTCTCCATTGGAATGATCGACTATATCAGTGTGTTGATTAATATTTTAAAATGATCAGGCCAATTGTAAAAGTTTTCAAACTGCAAATAGGGTCCAAACTGTGGATGTTGGAATTGAAGATGGATAAAACTTTCTGAGAATGAGCTGGGAGAAACCAAGTGCTATATATGTGAGGTGAACTATTTTAATCACCTTAAAAACTAATATCCCAATTGTAATGGCCTCAATTATTTATGACATTTTTGTTGTGTTGCAGGTGAGTTATTTTAGTGACAGACCTCAAATGCAGCTTCTCGTTTTCATCAGATTGTTGTTGATAATAACATATATATGGGCTTCCTTTCAAAACAAATGCCACCATTTTCTATGCTGAAGGAAATATTGTTTTGAAATAATAAAACAACTTCATGGAGAAGATAGGTAATCTTTTGTCTTACTTTTCATTTCACATGGTAGATTTAGTATGTCCTAGCATTTTCTGCTTCATTAATGCGAGTATTAACCTCATACAATCTTGTGGTGATTGTTGGTATTTTAGTGTAATTAGATCAACTAGTTGACCAATGCAGTCGTAATATTTCATCGAACAAGTTAGGAGAGTGCGGAGTGCACGCTTGTTCGAGTTCTATTACGATACTTAGCTTACGAGGGTCCGGGAGCTACCTTTCGCAACACTTCTATTATGAATTGTTGCAGCTGCTTGAATGGACATGTCTTTTCGCAACACTTCTGTTCTGAAGAGTTGCGACTATTCGTATCAGGTCTATAAAACATGGCATTGGCAAGACTTGCAAAAAGAGTTTTTTTGCAACGATTTCTGCAATTTTTGGTTTAATTTTCTTCGCAACAAAAATTCATTTTAAGTTCTTGTCATTTCTGATTTTATCCGATTGAACTATTTGGTAGAACTGCCAAATAAGATTCAATCTGAAAGTGTTCGTTACAACTTCAGAAGTATCCATGCATCATTTTATCAGATTTCTTCAACAAGGATTGAGAGACGTTTTTTACAGACATTCAAGGCTTCATTCTATCGGAATTCCCCAACAAAGATTGAATCTTATTTTTTCGCTTGAAGCCTGAGTTTTCACAATTGCATACAAACGGTGCCATACCAGTGCTCTTCGATCTCGGACACCGAAAATGTACGCTTCCGTTTCGGTTTCATTCTCAATGAATCGATCCTAGTTATTTTGGATTCGGAAAATTTTCTTTCAATTTATATCATAGCGAGTCATGTTTGATTCATCAAGGTATTTTCACGTTTTCATCGAAAAAGTTGCTTTTTTCGCATTATTCTGGGTAAATGGCGAGTTTTTGTTCGTTTTTTTTTGTGAAAATAACAAAACCATTGGACTCGAGATGTTGAAAAACCTTAGGAAAGATCTAGTCAGAGGCCGGAATCAATTTTGAAATGATTTAAAATTTGAATTCGTTTTTTTGCAGTTTGCAAGGGATTTTGAATCTGTTGCAAAATTCGTTGCAGAATGAAAAGTTGCGATGGTTCATTTGCGACAACTGTTTTTCGCGGCAGTTCATGATTCTGATTCCGTCAGAGATTCCGTCACAAAAGGAAAATTCAATGGACGGTTTATTTTGACGGTTTCTGAATGCGACGGTTAGGTTGTTTGTGAGGGATTCTGAGTCCGTAAAAAATTCCGTTACAAAATGAAAAGTCAGAACGGTTAGTTTTTGTGAGAACCGTTTGTGACGGTTCATGATCTGTGGTGATGCTTCGTGTAGTAGTTTTGGCAACACTTTTGTGATTTATTGCGATGTTTTTAGAAGTGTTGCCAGAAACAAGGTTACTGGTTGATATGGTAACGATTTTCAGAGCGTTGCCAGAATATTTTTTTGTGTCGCTAGAAAGAATGTAAGTGGAGCAGTTTTGGCAACACTTTAGTGAAATTAAGCGTCGCCAGAAACTTGTCCTTATCCAACTTTAACTGTCATCTAATGTGACATTGGTTTAACTTTTGGGGTTGAAATGTCAATGGTTGACTGACACGTGTCAGTCAAAAGTCAAAGTTGACCGGTCAACATAATGCCACATGGCACATTTCTAATGGCTTCCTTCGGTTTTGGAAGGTTAGTCGGATACAAGTTATTTTTCTTATGAGGAGAATAGTTCTTCCACAAGTGGATGGGTGTTTCTTCTTGGGGGAGGTGCTACTTCTTGGGTGTCTAAAAACAAACTTGTGTGAGTGATTCGAAAATGGAATCTGAGTTTGTAAAAACTGAGTATAATTTAGCCGATCATATAACCAAAGGGTTAGATCTTGTGCAAAAGTCGGCTATGGGGATGAAATTAAAGTCCATTTGAGATCTCTCATGTTAAGATACCAATTCCCACCTAATATGACGTTAGGTGTTGAATTCAATGAGGAAAGCTTAACATCTAGAGATTGGAGCACACTGATTAAAACATCCCAATTTGTGTTTAGACCTGTAAGTGAAGGAGGTTGAAGTTTAACTTCTTAATAGGCTTTTTGAAAAATTGCATACGCAGGTGCAAGAGTAAAAAGGCTACCTAGATAAGCATGAAGTTTAGCCGCTTCAAGAAGCTTGGACTTGGCTTTCATATGCTTATGAAGGATAAGGACACAAGGCTAGTAAAGGATAGTGTCAAGTAAGAACATATTAGAATGTTGATTTATGTGTATATTATCTTCGAGTGTTCAAGATGGATAGCCAAGGTTCAATCCATAGTGACACCTTTGGTATTCGAATATTTGGAATGTGTAATATACTAAGATGAAATTCAATCGTCACGATATTTCATTTATGCATAAGTTTGTTATTTGTTATGATTTTGTTTAGTTAATCATGGATTACACTAAAATGGGGGAGGATTGTTAGTATTTTAGTGTAATTGGATCAACTAGTTGACCAATGCAGTCGTAATATTTCATCGAACAAGTTAGGAGAGTGCGGAGTGCATGCTTGTTCGAGTTCTATTACGATACTTAGCTTATGAGGGTCCGAGAGCTACCTTTCGCAACACTTCTGTTATGAACTGTTGCAGCTGCTCGAATGGACATGTCTTTTCGCAACACTTCTGTTCTGAAGAGTTGCGACTATTCGTATCAGGTCTATAAAACATGGCATTGGCAACACTTATAAAAAAAGTTTTTTGCAACGATTTCTACAATTTTTGGTTCAATTTTCTTCACAACAAAAAATTCATTTTAAGTTGTCATTTCTGATTTTATCCGATTGAACTATTTGGTAGAACCGCCAAATAAGATTCAATCTGAAAGTGTTCGTCACAACTTCAGAAGTATCCACGCATCATTTTATCAGATTTCTTCAACAAGGATTGAGAGACATTTTTTACAGACATTCAAGGCTTCATTCTACCGGAATTTCCCAACAGTGATTTCAACACAACATGACTTTTTCTTTATAATTTCATATGTTATCCTTTCATTCAAGTATATTGGTGGATGTAGATTTGTACGATGTTCAATATTAGAGCACTAGTCAAATGAACTATATTTAAATTTTACTATAAACAAGTGTATCATTCTTAATTTGTTTGTGTAGTTGAACTCTTGTCGACAAAGAAATATATACATTTTACTTTTTGCATGTTTCTTATTTTTTTTATTAATATTGTACTTTTGAGAATTAATGTTAGAGATACTACTGGTGTATGCTTATGTAATCTATAGTAGCTCCCTTCAATCCAAACAATATATTTGTCTAATTATATTTATTTATTTATTGAATTGTGCCTTCTGCAACGGATTCTGCAACGGATTTCATGCTTGCGAATCTACAAGAAGCTATATTGCAAGGGATGTTCTACTTGCAAAACTGCAAGGGAAAATTGCAAGTATAATGTACTTGTAATTCTGCAACGGAATTTGCAACGGAATTTGCAACGGAAAATATTTCCGTTGCAGATTTGCCAGGGAATAGAGAACCCTTGCAGATTGATCTGCAAGAAGGTAAATTGTAATGGGATGAATACCGTTGCAAAACAGCTTTTGCAACGGAAATTCCTTTGCAAAACGCTGATTTTCTTGTAGTGACCAATTTCATTAAATCAACAAGACTACAAAGACACCAAGCCACTAGAAGACATCACAGCTTACAGACAATTAATTGGCAAACTACTCTTAATAATACAAGACCGGGCATTTCCTATGCTGTTCAACAACTGTCACAACATATGGAGCATCCACATGAAGCACATCTCTTAGCTGCACGTAGAATTTTGAGATATTTGAAAGGAAAGCCTGCACAAGGAATTTTTTATTCATCAAACAAGGACATACAACTAAAAGAGTTTACAAATTCAGATTGGGGAAGCTGTAAAGACACAAGAATATCAACTACAGGTTACTGCATTTTTCTTGGGGATTCATTAGTTTCCTGGAAATCCAAGAAACAAAATACTATGTCAAGAAGTTCCTCCGAAGCTGAATATAGAGCCATGGCTTCCACTGCAGCTGAAATTCAATGGATCTTATACTTGTTAAGGGACTTCAAAATTGAAAATCCATCGCCTGTTATGTTACATTGTGATAATATATCTGCCATCCACATTACCAAAAATGCTGTTTTCCACGAAAAAATAAAACACCTGGAGATTGATTGCCACTTCATGAGATCCAAAGTTCAAGCTAGCATCATCTCATTAGACCCAGTTTCTTCCCACAATCAACTTGCAGACATGCTAACAAAGGCCTTACACACTCCTGAGTTTCTCCATCAAATAAGTAGATTAGGATTGATAAATATTCAATGATGTTAGACTTATGGGGGTATTAGTTGTATACAAGAGCAGAGTTAGTTTTGTTAGTTAAAACCTAGCCGTTAGTGTGAGTGGACGACATTTTGCGCGGCGGCAGCGTGGCTGGGCCGGTTGGGGCGGCTCTTTAAATGACGGGGGAGATGCATATGATGTGATTGGAAAATGATTTTGCATATTTTAATGCTCAAAAGATACGAGATTGAAATCTCGTACTTAAAATAGAGTCGCCACCCGGTTCAGCTCATTCGGAAAATTTTTTGTACGATTTTCCTACCGGGTGGTTGGACCATACCTTAAGTAGAGATTCCGAGTTCGGATGATGTTATCTATTTTTCATTAGGCCAAGTTAAGATACTTCATTCTTTCTTAATCGGTTTAATCCATCCTATTTATTTGTGTTTTCAGTTATTTTATTGTTTTCGCGTTTATCAAGCAATTGAAGCGATGAATAAAATATTTATAGCCGTAAAAAAAATAAGTGCGGAAAATAAAATTATTACAAGGCTTCCAAGTCCTGTATATTTTTCTATGCAATAAATAAAATACCTGAATGTCTGATATACGTGTACCTGCAGAAGATTGTTAGCACAGATATGGCATATTTTATTTACAGTATTATAAAGCCCGGTCGGATGGCTAAAATGAGATTTGAACGGCATTTTCGAGGAAATTCCATTCTTAACCAAATTTTAGGTTCAATCGTTACTTTAACCGGATTATAAGTGAAAATACCACACGTTACGGGGTGGGGTCTATTTTCAAGAGGTTTTGAACTTCCATCATTACATTATATGTTCTAGCTTCGGAAAATAAGCTAATCCGGGAATAAATGAAAATAAAACTACTGTCCAGAAAGTCATATCGCCGACGATACAACTGATGCCGCCGGTGACATGATTGATGTCGCTGGCGACATGGCTGATGCCGTCGGCGACATCAATTGTGTCACCGGCGATATCAGTTTGTAGGCAGTAGTGGTGGCAGTAAAAATGATCGAAAACCCAAAAATGAATATAAATCGACAAAAATTAACACAAATCAGTAATATTAATGCCAAAGAGCTATGAGACTCAGGATTTTTACCTCGAGGCTGTGAATGGCTCTTCGTGAACCGATAGAAACACCTCCGAGGAGCTTGTTACGACGATTTAGCAGTAAATTTAAGTGCTTCTGGTTTCTAAATCCAATTAAGTTGATTTTAACTTAAAGACTTACTGATTTCAAAGTCACAATCAGAGAATTCAAAGAAGAAAAACCAGGAAAAATGGATCGGAATCCTTTTTTTCTGCCTTATCTAATTCTTATCACACTAAAATCTATTCCAACATTAAAATCCTAACATTAAATGGTTCCCCTCTCTAAATTGCAGCTCAAGGTGTGCTTTTATAGGTGAAATGGGGTGTTTTTCGAGGCCTTTTGACCAATTCCGCCGAAAGTGGCCGAAAGACTGTCTGTGCAAGGACCCATTTCGGGCCATGCCACCGGCGACATGGCGATGTCGTCGGCGGTATGGATGCCGCTGGTGGCATCAACCTCCAGCATATCGATAAGCAACGGGCCTAGGGGCCTAAAAAGTCGCCAAAAGTGGCTTAATAGTGGGTGAAAAAGCATCTTTTTAATTTTTTAATGATATTTTAATGGGTATTTTTAATTTAAGTGTAAATCATCGGTTTAAGCTCCTATAGGACGCGTTATCGGCCATGCCAAACTGGATTCTACCAAGTAAAATTCACGAGGAATATTATTTTGGTAACAAAAAAATTCTAAAGAGAACTTTTATTTTGAGGCTTTAAAATCGGGTACACGTCATCATCGTCTCCCGAGAGGGACTGCAAAATCCCGTGCTCACAGGCTGCCCCTCAGGGGATCACTACTGCCACAGGTCAGTATGATCGCACGAAAGAGCAAGGGATAGGAATGATACCTGACGGGTGACTGGTTTGCCCCTTGGTCGGACTTGTGCTTTGTGGATAGAATTGTCTTTTGGTTGGACGTGATCCTTTGTAGATTGGTTGTCCCTTGGTTGGGCTTGCGCTTTGTGGATAGGCTGCCCTTTGGTCGGACTCGATCCTTTGTAGATTCTTTGTGGAGAGTTTGTCCTTCGGTCGGATTTGTGATTTATGGAGAGATTGTCCTTTGGTCGAACTTGTGCTTTGTGGAGAGATTGTCCCTTGGTCGGACTTTTGTTTTGTAGATTGGTTGCCCCTTGGTCAGGCTTGCGCTTTGTGGAGAGTTTGTCCTTCGGTCGGACTTGTGCTTTATAGAGAGATTGTCCTTTGGTCGGACTTGTACTTTGTAGAGAGATTGTCCTTTGGTCGGACTTGTGCTTTGTGAAGAGATTGTCCTTTGGTCGGACTTGTGCTTTATGAAGAGATTGTCCTTCGGTCAGACTTGTGCTTTGTGAACAGATTGTCCTTCGGTCGGACTTTTGTTTTGTGGAGAGATTGTCTCTTGGTCGGACTTTTGTTTTGTAAATTGGTTGCCCCTTGGTCGGGCTTGCGCTTTGTGGAGAGATTGTCCTTTGATCGGACTTATGCTTTATGAAGAGATTGTCCTTTGATCGGACTTTCACTTTGTGAAGAGATTGCCCCTCAGTCGGGCTTATGTTTTATGGAATGATTGTCACTTGGTCAAACTTTTATTTTGTAGATTGGTTGCCCCTTGGTTGAGCTTGCGCTTTGTAGAGAGTTTATCCCTTGGTCGGACTTTTATTTTCTGGAGAGATTGTCCCTTGGTCGGACTTTTGTTTTGTAGATTGGTTGCCCCTTGGTCGGGCTTGCGCTTTGTGGAGAGATTGTCCTTTGGTCGGAATTGTGCTCAAAATTTGAATTGGAGGGGGCGATGTCGCCAGCGGTATAGAATGATGCCGCCGGCGGCATGAGTGCCCCGTGGCAGCTTTGACTGGTTAAGCAAATTTTAAAATTTGAACTGAAAGAGGGCAATGTCGCCGACAGCATAGAGTGATGCAGCTGGCGGCATGGATTGGCCATTTCAGATAAATTAAAACTCCTCGCGTAGTAGTTTAAAAGGAAGTAAAACTCCCTTCTTCCTTATTATTCAGAAACCGTACCTCTCTACATCTTCTTCTCTAAATTTTCCGATTTCTTTTTCATTATTCAAATCATGAAGAGAATCGCCAAGGCTTTCAGGGGCAAATTTGCTAAGGCTAGGGAGAACCTGCCTGATTCCTCTGTCGAATGATTGAAAATTCTCTCCATTCCTGCTGCTTATGGCCTGAAGGAGACGGCCAAGATGTATGGCTATGGGATCAATTCTCCCATCACCAACCTGACCACAGAGAAGGAGAAGCACCTCTGCTATGTTCAGGTAATCACGTAAAACCCGAATCTCCTCTTTTTGGGTTGGATTCCAATTTGGCCTTAGGCTAGAAATTGTGCCATGATAGGGGTCATAAGTGTGAAATAGACTGATATTGCATGCTTTAGGTTCGATTTTTACCCTTTTTAGGCTTATTGTTTGATTGATTGCGATTTTTGTGGTTTTGGCACGATGGGTGCGATTTTGGGAAAAAACAGGTTCTGCCCGCAGGTAGTGATGTCGCGGTGACATGAGTGATGTCGCTAGCGGCATCAGTCCTTGTAAAAGGGCCCAAGGAAGTCTGATATCGCTTCTATTTGAAGCAATATCGTCGACGATATCATCCATACAGCCAACGGTATTGGATGATGCCGCCGGCGATATCACTTTTAGTAGAAGCGACATCAGCAGCTTTCTATCATATTTCAGTGATAAGAAAATACGCAGGACTTATTTGTTTTGTTTCTGATTTTGCAGCCACATGAACTGACTTATACTGGGGGGATGGGCACCATTAGTGAGTGGTGGCACCACATTTCAGATAAGGACTCCAACCTTGCACTTGCCATTAATGAGACAGGATTCGAGGATCTAGCCCGGATTATGCCAATACTGATGCCTAAGCTCTCTCATTCAGCCATGACGGCCCTTACCAAGAGGTGGTATAAGACCACCCACACTTTTCACTTCTCTTTTAGGGAAGCGACGATTATACCCTCTGATGTAGTTGCTATGACCGGGCTTCCTTGGACAGATAAGGTCATCCACTTCGATGCTTACATAGATAAATAACATGTCGAGAGGCCCGTGGTGAGGCGGGTGAAGGAGCTGTTCAGTCTGAAGCTAGTTTCAGGGCGGCTGTCTTATGGTGAGTTGCACCAACACTGGACTCGGGTAGATATGGTGCCCGAGGATGAGAGAGAGGCTTGTGTCTGGTCTTTCGTGATTTCTTTGCTCACCGTGCTATTCTTCCCAATCTCGGGGAGCAAGATTTATTACATGCTGGTAACTGCAGTGGAGGATGTGGCGGACATTAAGAGGAAGAATTGGCCGAGGGCTATCTTGGCTCAGCTGTACCACAGTCTGGACGTGGGAGCCCATAAGAAGGTGAAAGCCCTTTGTTTCTGTCATCTGCTACCCCAGGTATATTCTCTCGGAAGCATTTTCTTGATTATGTACATCTCATTATTTGCTGATGCTGATTGGTTGTTATTTGTGCAGGCTTGGGCCTTTGAGCACCAGATTCTCCCACCGGTCGAGTTCAAGAAGACCGTGCAGCCGGGCTCCCACTTTCTCACCTACTGGTGCGGGGGTATTGGCGGGAAGGCCAAGTATCCCACCAAATATAGGGAGGTTCTAAGGAGCGGGCGGTTGGGCTCGGTATGCGATTTTTAACTTAGTCCTTGTTTTTTACACTTCAAAATAAAACAAAAGCGTTTATGAACTTATATTAGTTGTTTTGGTTGATTGTTAGTGCAGCTCATCCTAGATCCATTCAACGGGGTGGAGAACCTGACAGAGGTTGTGAGGGTTAGGAGGGAGGTAGAAGACCGTCGGTTCGTCATGGAGTGTCCTTTATCCCAGCAGTGGTATCTGGGTGAGCGCGTCCGTGGCTGAAGGTTTGTCCCGGTTGCTGATAGACCGGTGCCTGCTGATCCTCCTAGGGGCTTATGGTGGCCCCATTTGGTGATCACTTTCGAGGCCGACAAGCCGATTATATCAAGGGGAATGGCCGAGTGATCCTTAGTACCCCTGGCCTCTACGAGCAGCACCAGTAGCGTCTACTCCCCTTATATTCCCGCATCCACAGGAATGATACGATTGAGTATCCTAATGAACAATGGCTGGAGGAGGAGAAAAGGAGCCTCAAAGGTGTCATGGATGTCGAGGAGGAAGAAGACGAAGAGCTTGAAGGCGATGTTGGGATTAAGCCCAAGGGGAAGGATGAGGCAGGCGCGGATGTAGCTGGTCGGAGTGTGCCAATATCCCAAGGGGGGCAGCGCTCTTTCGAGGTATAATTGCGTTTATGTGCATGATTTGTAATTGTTTAGGAATGTTGCTGACGTATATTTTTTGTGTTTTTCAGGAACCCGCGAGGAAAAGAGGCCGGGATAACCAGAGTGGGACACGGTACTATAGTGTACCGGAGGGCATAAACTTTGTGGAGGGGCATCTGGTCAACTCAATGGAAACCACCTTCCTACTGATGAATTCTCGGGGCGAGTTCCTCCTTAGGAATATAGGCTCGAGTCGGCATGCTCCAATCTTTATGCCAGAAGACATCACTTATGTAAGGCCTGGTAGTTGTTTCCTCATTTACCCTTGGGTGCGGATGTCTAATGATTTGCCTTTTGGATTTTTCAGGTGGCGTGGAACCATGTGGAGCAGCTTGCAGAGAACAACTTTGCTCTCTAGGACACGCTTATCAGGCAATCGCTCCTTGTTTAAGTGTGTTCCCTATTTATGCCTATGCTAAAATAAGATAAGATTCATGTATCGATGCTATGAATGATATGTATTATTGATGTTTTCCTTAGTTTGTAGGATTTCTTGGCCCTTTCCTTGTTAGATCCCAATGCAACCCGGCGGAGGTACGAGGAGGAGACCGCAGGCCTTCGCTGTCGTGTGAGTGACCTTGAGGGTCAACTGGCGGCTACCGTTCAGGAATAGAGGAGCAAACAGAATCTAGATCGCATGCACCCCGGTAGCACCAGTTGCCAGGGAGTGAAGATGTCCGCTGGCCGCCGTGCATTTGCTGCGGTTGAGGAGTCTAGTAGTGTCCCAATGACAGAAGGCAGGGAGGAAGATGAGGATGGGGTGGGTGACTGGCTGGTGAGTCCCGAGGATGTTTCATCCCGCCCGGCCGGCAGCAGTTGGCATGCCCAGCATTATATTCTCATTTTACTTTTTTATTTCTGCTTGTACCCTCGATACATTAGGGTTTGGATAATTTTGTTTTGTCGTAGGCTAGATGTTTTGGGATATTTGAGTGGTTTGTGCCTTCGAGTTTTTTACTTTGAATAAAAATGGATTGTTGTTTGAAAATATATTGGAAACGTAGTATAGGATTGTTTACAGGTTTTGTACAAGTCTGAAATGGCAAAAATGCTTCTGATGTCGTTGGGAAATCAACTTTATGCCGGCGGCGGCATGACCCATATCACCCAAACTCAACCAGCTAAAATAATATATACAGGGCTGTCTGAAAGTCTATATCGCCGGCGGCATCATTTACATCGCCGGCGGCATCACTCATATCACCGGCGGTATCACTTTTCCAGTAATCTGATTTTGACTATTCTGTCAATTCCTGTCATGGCAAACTATAATCAAAAGCTACGTGGTTTTCTGCAAAGTCTAGGGAATGCGGACTGGAAGAAGCATGAAAAATTCAGGCTTTGGGGGCTTCGATATATCGCGGCGTGGCCCGTAAGCCGCGAATTCCTTCCAGCGGCAATATCTTTTTGGGATCCAATGGACCACATTTTTCGATTTTCATCATTTGAGATTTACCCCTTGCTCGAAGAATTCCATTGCTAATTTAAGGACACCGTGTCCTAAATGCGTTACACTGGCGCTGCCGGACTTTCATTTTGGCACAGATAGAATTCCTCGAGGGTTATGGAATTTGGATTCTATGGACCCATTTCTGTCTCAATTGCCATAAACCTGGGTTTTAGCTCGGAGCGGTTCTAGAGTGGTACCGTGAAGCGCCCCGGTCCCACCTTGCTTGGCCATTCATGATGGCATTGCTACTCATGGCGGAGTTTATGTGCGGAGTGAGCCCGATTACTCCGCTCAGGCTGATTTCACTCATCAGCCCTATATCGACAGGGGCTTCTCCCGTGGCTGTAGGATTGGCCGATGTTTTGCTGAACGTGGATGCTGCTTCTGTTGACCCGTCACTTATCGTAGATCAACTCATATTATTACAGGTACCTTTTGTTCTTTCCGATTCCGCACATTTCTTTCCCCAATCCTTACCTGAGTTTTGAATTGTAGGTATGGCTGATGGAGAAACTGAAGTTGAGGGAGGCGCCACGGGGGAACCCCGAAAAAGTATCTTCCCGTCCATCTGAGGGAGAGAGGGCTTATGCGGGCTGATTTCGACGAGCTGACATACGATGATTGGGTGCCTATCTTGAGGAGGTATACTGATGCGCAGGTTCATGGGGTTAGTCCATGGTGGAGAATTCAGGATGTGGTTGTAGAATCCTGGGGAGCCTGTGTTCAATTGATAGGTCTGGAGAAATCTTCATTTTATACCCCTTACCGGTTGTGCCGTTAGAATGGCAAGAGACAAAGAGTCCCAATCAAACTACCCCATAACCAAATTAGAGTTTACAAAGCTAAGTAGGTCAACCATATTCGGGAGAAGTGGTCCAGGGAGGCTGTATTTGAGATTCTGGATCATGATCACATGGAAACCATTGAGACTAACACATATTATAGGGGATGGCTTGCTGAGATGAGAGGCTTGTCGACCCGTCGAAAGCGGTCATAGGCCCGCTTTGAGGGAGAACATGCAGAGCGGGGGGAGGAGCCCTTTTCTACTACCACATCGAGGCGGATCTCTAGGTACTGTGATGATGATGCGGGAAACTCGATTTGAGCCTTGCTTTTGTCAGAACTATTAGACCTCTTTTATTATTTTTTTTTTTTTGCATCTAAAATGAAATAAAATGAACTTTGTCCAAGGCTTGCTGAAGTTATCTTAATCTTATGAATACAGGATCCACATAAGCCTAAACATTTAGATTTCAACAAAAGAGAAACTTTCATTAATTGAGATAAAATAAAGTACATGATGTTTGGTTGACATTCCCATTGGTCTAACTCCCGATGTCAACTAGCCGAGATCGGTTTTCTAGATGGCACTCGCTCTTTGCTCACATACCCTAACTTTTGCCTAGATCATCCTTTTTGGGTTTTCGATCTAGTGGGTTTGTCTCATCCCCTAATTTTTGCACGGCTGGTTTGCAGGATACCAATCGTCGGGCGTCACCCTAATTTTTACCCTATCAGTAAAAGACTGAAAGGCGGGTAATTATTACGTATATATTTTTTTGGTGTGCCGCTTTTCTGATTTGTTTCTTTTGAATTAGACATGATAGCGCTTAAGCCTGTCTTGGTTTACGGGATTCACAAACTTGTTCCCATCCATGTCCATAAGCTTAGCTGCGCCTTTGCTAAGCAGCTTCTTTATTACATATGGTCCTTCCCAATTTGGCTTGAATTTACCCCTCGCATCAGTGGTAGAATGTTTTAGTTGCTTAAGGACCAGATCACCAGCCTTCAGGGGGAACTTCTGATGTCTTACCCCCACTGTTATATGCCCGAGCCATACGTTGTTAGTACATCTAGAGGTAGTCGAGGGCCTTTAACCTCTGCTCATCCATCATGTTCAACTGTTTAAATCTCGCTTGAGTCTATTCAGATTCTTCTAATTTAGCCTCTAGAGCGACTCTTAAAGAGGTCACCTAAGTTTCAATTGGCAAGACTACTTCCATCTCGTAGACCAGGGAGAATGGAGTTTGGCCCGTCGGGGTGCGTATGCTGGCGCGATATCCCTAGATAGCAAAATGTAGCTTATCTGCCCAATCCTTGTAACTGGCTATCATCTTAGAAAGAATCGTCTTTAACGATTTGTTAGCTGCCTCAACAGCTCCGTTGGCTTGTGGTCTGTATAGAGAAGATCTATGGTGCTCGATCCCATTCTTCTCAATTAGAGAAGCAGTTGCTCCTTAAAATTGTACTCCATTGTCTGAGACTATATAGTGTGGGAGCCCATACCGAGCAAAGATGTGCTTCTCTATAAACTTGGCAATCTGCATGGCGGTGACATTGGTGAAGGATTTGGCTTTCACCCATTTCGAGAAGTAATCTACTGCTACCATAATGAATTTATGGCCATTTGTTGAAGAAGGATGGATTTCACCAATTATGTCTATCCCCCATGCCAAGAATGGCCAAGGGGTGGAAAAATGAGGGAGCTCGGTGGGTGGGAGATCCTGCATATCTCCGTAAACCTAGAATTAGTGGCATTATTTGACCTGGGCGATACAATCGACTATAAGAGTGAGCCAAAAATACCCCAGCCACTGGATTTTCTTTACAAGAGCAAGACCGTTCATATGAGGGCCACAGTCACCGGTATGGACCTAGGTCATTACGTTCTGAGCCTCGGAGTTAGTGAGGCAATAAAGAAGTAGACCATCACTGGTGCACTTGAATAGATCATTATCCATAATACGAAATTGGATAGTGAGCCGCTGTAGGGTGGTACTGTCCAAGTCAGAAGAATCCATAGGGTATTGGCCGGTCTGAAGAAATAGGACGATGTCAGAATACCAATAAGGTACGGATGAAATAGCGAGGATTGGAGGAGGTGATTGAATATAATATGGGATCTTGGTGGACAGCAAAATCAAAGGGCGGATAGGCTACCGTTGGAGTCCTTCCCACATGGATGCGAGAGTGGCGAGAGCATCTACCATTTGATTCTCATCTCGAGGGACATGGTGGTACAAGCACGGGGTAAATTTCTCAGACAATTCGTGGACACCCTCAACATAAGGATGGAGAGATCCTTCTTTAATTTCCCAACCTCCAATAACCTAAAGGACAACCAGAGCCGAATCTTCAATGACGGACACATGGTAGGCCTGAACCTGAAGAAAAGCCTCAAGGCCGAACAGACACGCTTCATATTCAGCGCTGTTGTTGGTGATAGCGAATTCTAAGCGTTTGGATAATAGGATCATCTCATTATCTGGCATGATATTGATGACCCCGAGACCTGCTCCCCGGCAGTTCACAGTGCCATCAAAGTACATTGTCCAAATGTCATTAAGGGTTGTAACAGAGGTGAGCTGTTCATCAAAAAACTCTAAATTTTCCTTATAGTTAGAGCTGGGGGGTTGATTAGCCAGGAATTCGGCTACGGCCCGCCCCTTAATGACCTTCCGGGTTACATATTCAATGTCAAACTCAGATAGGAGAAGTAGCCATCGGGATAATTTATCGGCCAGAGTAGGGGATTGATAAAGAAACTTCATTGGATCAATCTTGGCCACGGCTTGGACGTGATAAGATTGGAAATAATGTTGCAACTTCTTAGTGAGCCAAACCATGGTAGTACAAGTCTTTTCTACAATCGAATACCGGATTTCATAATCTAACAACTTCTTGCTCAAGTAGTAGATGGCATGTTCGCACTTATCATCATGTTCCTGGACAAGCATGGCCCCGACGAACGTTTCCTCAATGGCTAAATAAAGGATGAGTGGTTTCCCTGGGATAGGGGGTATCAAGATGGGTGGATCAACAAGCTATGCCTTGATTCTGTCAAATGCTACTTAGTAGTGATCATTCCATACTATGGGTTACTGTTTCTTTAATAACTTAAAGATAGGTTTGCAAACACTAGTGAGGCGAGCAATGAACCGAGTAACATACTATAAGGACCCTAAAAATGATCGGACCACCTTCTCTGTCTTAGGGGGAGGCATGTCCCTGATGGCTTTGGCTTTGTCTAGATCTATTTTAATCCCTATCTGGCTAACCACGTGTCCCAACAGCTTGCTGGAGGTAACTCCAAATACGCATTTCTTTGGATTCAGGCGGAGATTATACTTTTCAATACAAGTAATGAACTTATCAAGAATAGCAGGGTGCTCCTCTCGAGTGGCGGACTTCAAAATCATATCATCCACATACACTTCCACTTCTTTATGGATCATGTCACATAAGAGGGTGGTTACGGCTCGCTGATAAGTGGCCCCGACATTTTTCAACCCGAACGACATTACCTTGTAGCAATACACCCCCCATTCAGTGATGAACGCTGTTTTGAATTTGTCGATAATATTAACCAGAATCTGATTATACCTTGAGAACCTATCCATGAATGAATACATAGCCGCCCTGGTGGTGCTATTAATTAGGACATCGATGTACGGGAGAGGGAAGTTGTCTTTTAGTGAGGCTTTATTGAGATCTCAAAAATCCACACAGACCCGGACCCTACCATCCTTCTTCGGAACTGGGACAATGTTGGACAACTAAGTCGGGTATTCTACCACTTCTATGAATCGAGCTTCGATCAACCTTGAAACCTCTGTCTTAACCTGTTCTGCCCATTCAGGTCTTAATCGGCGAAGTTTCTGCTTGACAGGTCAAAATTTAGAATCAGTTGGGGTCTTGTGTTCGGTGATTTATCGGTTAACCCCAGGCATGTCTTCGTACAACCAGGCAAAAGCATTAACATGATTTTTAAGCACTTTTATGATCTCACTTCTTTCCTCGGGAGTTAAATCTTTGGAAATGGTCACTATTTTGGGATTGTCATCTGTACTTAGGTTTATTTCACTTAATAATGTATCACTAATGCCAAAAACATTATGCATATTGTTATGTGAATGAATGGATCCATCCGGAAAGACATCAAACAAGTAAGCAGAACAGGAGTTACTCATTGCATTAAAAGCCTCATAAGCAGCATTGTTTGCATCAAAAACATCAGAAATATTAAAAATTACATCATCCATATCCTCCTCCACAGGCGAAGGGGCTTCAGTAGCAACATCAATGGGAGAAGTGTCCTCTGTATTGTTTGTCAGAATAGCATTCAGGTCGCGCTCTAGAGCGGCCTTTTGGGCAATGGTGAGTGATGGCCCTTCAGATAGGTCAGCCTTTTTGGTGAGAGCCCTGGTGAGTTTTCCTACTATCGCTGTCATATCGTCTTCTTCCCCGGTACCCTTCCAACCTTTCCTCATCAGAAGTGCCATAGCTTTTGTCATGGTTGCCACAGCATTCTCGATTTCTAGATTGATAGACTCTTCATGACTTCTCTCAGGCTCATCCTCGGGATGCATCTTACCTTTCCCCTTAGCCTTATTAAAAACAATATTGACAGGCATATCAGGCTCAGTAGGCTTGGGTTCAGCTGAAACTATCATGTGACCAATCTCGAAATAATAGACATCTTTAAAGATCTCAAAGCCGGGCCATATTTTCCCACTATACTCGATTGGCTCACGCTCCCCCTTATAAGGTCTCTTGCCTTGGATCTCACAAACAATGACCATGCGGCAGTAGCAAGAAGGGATGCGGTGATAGGCTTTTCTAGGCTTATATCCCAATCTAGCTTGATGGATAAGGATTTTCGGCTCCATTGCCTCAATAATTCCCTATTCGTGTATTCCTCCACCTCTGCCAAGCTTGTAACCAGATTTCTGCATTAGTTTACCCATACCCGTATGAAGGTAGCTGTGCTAAAAGGGAGGAGGCTTCTAAACTTTGCTAATCATGGCAATCTGAAGGCCCTTTCCTAGATTAGCTTTAGCTTCCATAACAGCCATAACGGAAGTGGGATCACCCTCTATAGTCATCATTCTGTCTCCCTAAATTAGCTTGATTTTCTAGTGTAGTGTGGAGGGAACAACGCCCAAAGCATGGAGCCATGGTCAGCCAAGCAACAGAGAGTAGGTAACGGGAATATCGAGTATGATGAAATGCACATTGCTTGCCACACCTTCAATAGTGACTTTTGCCTCAAAGGTCCCAATTACATTGCGCTTTGAGTCATCATAAGCTCTAATAATCGTGCTGGATCTTTCAAGCATGTCCTCCGACAATCCTAGATGAGGAAGGATTTTTAGAGGGCATAGATTTAGGGCGGAGCCATCATCCACCATGCCGCACGGGATGATCTTATCGAGAATTTGGATTCGGATGAATAAGGCCCTATTGTGATCCCTACCCTCGAGTGTAAGATCAAAACTGTCAAACACAATCTAAGGCCCTTTTCTCAGGGGAATGCCTTCTCCTATCGTGGCGCACATCTCAATGACCGAGGTGGTTGGATTAGCTTCCAGATCAAGGAGTCGTTTAATCAAACCCTTGCGATGCCCTTCAGAGTCGATTACTAGTTGCCAGATGCTGTATCAGGCTTGGGTGTTTTTCAGCTGGGTAATGAGGGGGTCAACCTCAAGACTGGTAGGGATAGGTGAAGGTGGAGAAGGGGGTCTTGCAGTAGTTCCAACTCTGCCAGGAATCGAGTCTTTGCTTAGGCGAAGATATCGATCTTCAAGCTGATATACACGACCACTCCGAGTGATATTAATGACATCATTAAGTAAGACACTCTTAGTGGCTCGCGTTTCAAACAGATATTTTTGCTCCTCGGAGTTCGAATTTGGGTTTTATAGCTCATACTTATCCATGCTAAAAAGGTCATTTTGATCAACCTTGAATAAGTTGGTGCTTACAGCCTTGGTCTCTCGAGCCATTTCCCCATCTTCATTAGAATAGTTCTCCTTCAAAATAAAGGAATCTACGCTGAATAGTATTTTCTCCTCAGCTTTCTTTCTTTTTGCCATAAATGGTTTAGACCTGCGGCTCTCTTGCTTTGGTTGGTTCGGATCAATTTCCAGTCCCTAGATAGAGTTGACTCCCAGGTTGGCTTGATTAATAAGATAAAAAAACTGAGTAAGATGGTTGACCCGAACCGATGACCAGGATAGAGTTACTACTATCCAGCCTCTGAGCAAGGAGATCGAAGATTATGGCTTCAGATAAACCAGATTGGACTATGCCGACCTTACTCCTGAAATTCGGTAAAGGATTATTCATAGTTCTTGGAGCTTTATCCGGTTCAGCGATCTTTGCTTCGCTAACCAACCGTTGAATTGCTGAGAGTAGGGCCTTACAATTGTTGGTTTAGTGTCCTACCTGAACATGATAATTACAGAAGTTATTTTTATCTTCAGGTCTAGGTGGCTTGTATTCCTGAAGGGACTGTATGAAACATGCTTCCCTTAAACGCTGGAAGATGACCCACAGGGGCAACTTATAAGGGTTAATCAAAACAAAAGGGGGGGAGGAGGCTGGATTGTGGCAACCGTTGATGGAGCCGGAGTGATTATGAGGGGTGCAGTGGGGGTGTGAGAAATGGCTTAAATTACAGCCGGTGCCAGGGCTGAGGGTTGAGCTTTATTCTTCCTGAACCACAGTTTCCCCGCTCTTTCGGCCTTCTCACGCTCTGCCTCATGCTCAATTTTCTCAGCTTTCTCAAACATAGCCTTATAAGAAAGAAAGGAATCAGTAGCCATTTCCTTGTAGAACAGGGGGAAAGACCCTTCGAGGAGTTTGATAATCATTTCCTCAAGGCTTAGCTTGGATTTCATTAAGACCTGAGTTGACATCCACCGATTGAAGTATTGCTTAAAAGTTTCATTGAGCATTTGGCGGACCCTCTCAAGATGCTGGAGGGTTATTTCCATTATAGTATTAAAACCATAATGTACTTTAAATTCCTTGGATAAGAGATTCCAATCGGTGACAATATATTGCGGCAAGGTGTGATACCATTCGAGGGCAGGACCACAAAGGGAGTAAGGAAACATTTCAGCAAGCACCTTATCACTTAACTTCTTCACGCGTATTACTCTTTCATACATCATCATGTGGAAGGCAGGTGCTCCAGAACCATTATAATAAGCCATGTTCGGTATAGTGAAATTATCGGGTACCCAATCTTTGTCCCTCTCAGATTTTTTATCAGTGATGAGGCGGTTGATGTAAGCTTGGATCTCCGGTGTCACGCCCGAAGGTTGCATGACCTGGTCGCTGACCAGTTTATGAGAGATAGCTGCGGCTTCAGGTGTCGCGCTAGGAGAGTGTGCGACCTGGTCATTAATAGTTTAAGAAGCTATCATTTACCGAATAAAAGCGGCTACATCAGGTGTCACACCCGGCGGTTGCATAACCTAGTCGTTGAGTGTTGAAGGTAGAGGAGGGCAAACGGTCAGCTGGCTGGCAAAAGGATTTCAGGGATAGGTGGTGCCTTTAGGAGTTACAATGAACTGCGGAGGCGTGAAAGAGGGTAGTGGCTGAGAAACCGGGCTTTGGTGAGTAAATATTAGAGGAGTAAAGCTTTGAGTGAAGGGTCTTGGATTAAAAGGCACAACTGATGGGATGGTCGAAGTTGATAAGAAAGCTGAAGCCTGCCCAAACTGGAATGGGCTTGCCATAGGCTAGGCTGATTGAAACATAGGTGCAACGGGTCTCATCCTTACCAGACTGGTCAACATCTGTGCCGAACCATTCTGGTACTGAATATCAGATGCCGATACTCGATCAGAATTCCTGTCTTTGAGAGCTTGCTTAACGGCTGCATGAACCATAGTTTAGATAGAAGCTTGGAAAGCGTCCAAGTTCAGGAATTGTGCCATAGCACTGGCAAAGTCAAAACTAGGTGGTGGTTGGGATCCTATTCCTGAGCTGGAAGTAGGGCCAAATGGCTCTTCTAGAGGAGGGGTCCCTTCATTTCTTGGAAAAGACATGGCTAGTCAAGAAGGATTCTGGCTTAACTGAACTTATTCCAAATCTAACTCCCCATTGGAATCAATGTGTGGAATTCCTTCGACTTCTGTGGTGACAATCGGGGTCAGAGGATGACGTATCAAGTGGTGTTCTATCCTTTTCTAAGCCGAGGTGCGACGATTAGTACGCCTCCTCCTAACTTAAATGGTAGGCAGCGGATTAGACCGTGAATGGGTTGGGGAATGGTATGGATGGTATACATGCCTTTTGTTCATTGGGAGCGATGCGTAATACGTATGGTTGCACGTAAATGTGGTTAGAGATGATGCAATGACTTATCCCTCCAACGTACGTAGGTTGTTTGTATCTTAAGTCATACACAGTGATATGTGGTGACGCAATGGAGGCACAAGGGAAGTCGTACGTGTGTTGCTAAACTTCTTCCACGGGCAAGCGTAGTGAGGGTAAGTTGATTCAATTCTTGCTCTTGAAGCCAATGCATGGGGGTGCATGATCATAGAGCATATAGCACACAAATCATCCCTTTTCCAACCTTATGACTCTCGCGTAACATCTCTTTGGAAGGATGGAGTTTTAGCCTCTTCACCGGTAATGGCGAAAGAAGTGCGTCCCAATTATTTTATTTGTTCTGGTTAGTCCTAAGGGTGTTCCCTTAGGACTTTTTCTAGGGCTTTTTTTAACGCGGCTTTGGTATAGGGTTGTTGATGTAGAAGGTCCTCATTTACCTTGATTCCAAGTTACTCAACCATTCCCAAATAGGTATGATTGTAGGACTTTACGTGTTGGTTAAAACTAGTGATCCACCCACTAGGCATCCTCAATTCCAACAGGGCTTGAGTGACACTTCGCGAGCTTCTCGGGTAAGATTGGCCACCTAAAAATTACTGAACTATCTACACGCATTAGGATAAAACATCTTAAGAAAAGGAATGAAGTTTTAATTTGGCCAATGATTACAATACATCATCAAAATCTTTTAAACTTTATGGAAAGAAAGTTCAAGTTTAAAGAGACATTTCTCCAGCGGAGTCGCCACTATGAGCGGATGACGTTTTGCGCGGCAGCAGAGGGGTAGGGCCGGTTGGGGCGGCCTCTTTAAATGACGGGGGAGATGTGTATGATGTGATTGGAAAATGATTTTGCATATTTTAATACTCAAACGATACGAGATCGAAATCTCGTACTTAAAATAGAGTCGCCACTCGGTTCAGCTCAACAGGGAAATTTTTGGTATGATTTTCCCACCAGGTGGTTGGACCATACCTTAAGTAGAGATTCTGAGTTCGGATGATGTTATCTATTTTTCATTAGGCCAAGTTAAGATACTTCATTCTTTCTTAATCGGTTTAATCCATCCTATTTATTTGTGTTTTCAGTTATTTTGTTGTTTTCGCGTTTATCAAGCAATTGAAGCAATGAATAAAATATTTACCGCCATAAAAAAAATAAGTGTGGAAAATAAAATTATTACAAGGCTTCCAAGTCCTATACATTTTTCTATGCAATAAATAAAATACCTGAATGTCTGATATATGTCAACCTGCAGAAGATTGTTAGCACGGATATGACATATTTTATTTACAGTATTATAAAGCCCGGTCGGATGGCTAAAATAAGATTTGAACGGCATTTTCGTAGAAATTCCATTCTTAACCAAATTTTAGGTTCATACTTTAACCTGATTATAAGTGAAAATACCACGCGTTACAAGGTGGGGTCTGTTTTCAAGAGGTTTTGAACTTCCATCATTACATTATATGTTCTAGGTTCGGAAAATAAGCTAATCCGGGAACAAATGAAAATAAAACTGTTCTCCAGAAAGTCATATCGCCGACGATACAACTAATGCCACCGGCGACATGATTGATGTTGCTGGCGACATGGCTGATGCCGCCGGCGACATCAATTGTGTCACTGGCGATATCAGTTTGTAGGCAGTAGTGGTGGCAGTAAAAATGACTGAAAACCCAAAAATGAATATAAATCGACGAAAATTAACATAAATCAATAATATTAATGCCAAAGAGCTATGAGACTCAGGATTTTTACCTCGAGATCATGAATCCACCTCTTCGTGAACCAAAAGAAACACCTCCGGGGAGCTTGTTACGATGATTTAGCAGTAAATTTAAGTGTTTCTGGTTTCTAAATCCAATTAAGTTGATTTTAACTTAAAGACTTACTGATTTTGAACTCACAATTAGAGAATTCAAAGAAGAAAAATCAGGAAAAATGGATCGGAATCCTTTTTTTCTGCCTTATCTAATTCTTATCTCACTAAAATCTATTCCAACATTAAATGGTTCCCTTCTCTAAATTGCAGCTCAAGGTGTGCTTTTATAGGTGAAATGGGGTGTTTTTCGAGGCCTTTTTGACCAATTCCGCCGAAAGTGGCCGAAAGGCTGTCTGTGCAGGGAGCCATTTCGGGCCATGCCGCCAGCGGTATGGATGATGCATGTCGCCGGCGGCATGACTAATGCCGCCGGTGGCATCAGCCTCCAGCATACCGACAGGCAGCGGGTCTAAGGGCCTAAAAAGTCGCCAAAAGTGGCTTAATAGTGGGTGAAAAAGCATTTTTTTATTTTTTTATGATATTTTAATGGGTATTTTTAATTTGGGTGTAAATCATTGGTTCAAGCTCCTACCGGACGCATTATCGGCCACGCCGAACTAGATTCTACCAAGTAAAATTCACGAGGAATATTATTTTGGTAATAAAAAAATTCTAAAGAGAACTTTTATTTTGAGGCATTAAAATCGGGTACACGTCATCATCGTCTTGCGAGAGGGATTGCAAAATCTTGTGCTCACAGTTAGTCACATTCAAGGGTATTTTAGTCTTTTCTGTTGTAAAGGGCAATTAAGTCTTTTAACCTGTAATTCTATTATAGCCGTTACATAAGGGAGATCTTCATCTTCCCCAAAACACTTTTTTTCTGTGATTTTTCCCAGCTTCTTGATTCAATAAAAGATTCATTTTCTCTCTCTCTTTCAATTTCTTCAATTAACAGAGGCTAAGATCTTATTTTTATGGCCCGACAATGCTGGCAAGATCACCTTGCTTCACATGTTGAAAGATGAGGTTCAATTATTTTCCTTGTATTTGTTTCCTTTGTATAACTTGCTCTTTCTGTTGTGTTTTTCTCTTCTTTGATTTGTGACTGTTAGTTAGTTCTCTAATTGCTAAACGCATGCTAAATTCAATCATATATTTTCAATTTTTTTCTCTCTCATATGTCTTCTTGTAGTTTCTCTTCACTGCTCTTTCCCTTGTATCTTAGTTTAAAGAGCATAACGTTATAGGTATATGTTTTTGTTGGGACTGCAGAGATTGGTACAACATTAGCCTACATAGTATCCTACATCTGAAGAGCTCAGTATTGAGAAAAATAAGTTTAAGGCATTCGATTTGGGAGGCATTCGATTTGGGAGGTCATCAGTTTGCTCACAGAGTCTGGAAAGATTACTATGCCAAGGTAATATGTTGATATATACTGTAGCTAGTTTCTGTATTTGTTTTGAATTGGCACTACAAAAAAAGCAACTTTTGAAGACAACTAAATCTGTCCCTAAAAGTATAAAAAATCGTCCCTTAAAGTTTTGGGGACAAGGTTTTTGTCCTAAAAAATCGTTACGAATTCCTTCATCCCAAATTCTTTACGGGACAAAAAAATAGGCTTTCGTCCATATTTTTTAAGACGAATGCCGTCTCTTAGAATAGAGACAAGTTTCATCTCCATTGGAAAAGACGAATGTCGTCCCTAGAAAACAAAGACGACTTTTGTCCCAAAAATGAAAGACGGTTAATTGTCCTTAATAAGAGGGACCATTTGTTGTCCCCAAAAAATGGATACAACATTTGTCCTTGCATTATAGGACAATTATGTGTCCTCAAACTAAGGGACAGTTGTCGTCCCTAAAAAAAGATGATTTTTGTCTTAAAAATAGAAGACCATTAATTGTCCTTAATAACAGAGACAATAGTTATCTCTGTTATATGGAGACAACTTTTGTCCCTGTAATAGAGGACAATTATATGTCCCAAAAGAAAGTGACAATTTTCGTCCCTAAAAAAGAGATGATTTGTCCAAAAATATAGGACAATTATGTCTTCAATTAAGGGGGCAAATGTCATCTCTATACAAAAGAGACGACTTGCATCCCAACAATACCAGACGATTATCGGTCTTTAATGGAAGGGACAATAGTAGTCTTCAGTCAAAATGAACTTTTGTCTCAAGAATAAAGGACGGCTATTTGTTCTTGATTAAAGCGACGATTAAGGTCCATATGAAAGGGAGACAACTTTTGTCCTTTACATTAAAGGTTTGATTATATGTCCTAAAATAGAGGGACACACATAAAAGGAGACGATTTTTATCCCATGAATAGAGGACAATTATGTGTTTTCAATTATATGTAATCTCAAAAAGAAATAATTATATATATATATATATATATATATATATATATATATATATATATATATATATATATATATGAAGTGAAAGCAAAATAAATGGCAAAGAAATTTTTATTTATATTTAAAGACTAATACAATAGTACTCTATAGTATCAAAAGTCAATAATATTGATTGACAAACCTAAATAATAAGACACTCCGAAAGATATGAAGTATAAACAATTTCAATCTAACTTCTAATCTTCATTTTCAAATTTGTCTGTCAACTGCAACAAGAACATAAGTATAGCTTGGATGGAGATAGTACTTTGACACACATATCAATTTACTTGTACCTGGCAGACTTGAAGTTGAATCTAGTGAGTTGCAAGTTACCAACAATAAATATCAATATACTAAATTAATCGAACTAAATCAATTGCATATCTTCTTTCAAATGTTTTAGTCTATATAAAAACAATACTACATGCAAAAAACTTGAGGTTTGAGACTAATGCTTAAGCACAATTAAGTCTGATAGAACAAAGAGCAATTAATTAAGTGGACACCAAGTATATAGTATTGTTACTCACTTTCCATGATACTCTTTAATGTTTCCTGCATATAAAATACATTGATGATATCATCGATCAGGGATAATGGAGAAATACCAGAAGTAAAGGATAAAGGTTATCTTTTGTCATGCAACAAAGTTACATTATGACAGTATTAAACACTTTAGTAAAATGAAACAGTGAGAGAATAAAGTAGTTAGATTAGTACCTTGGGACAAGCAGAAAACTTAGCATCAATATGATTTTCCATCATCTACAGTTGTAGTGTTAAATATTAGAAATCGTATCAATCCAATAAATATTATAAATAACTTAATGAATCAATACAAGAACAAAAATTACTTTACATAAAACCTTTGCTTGACTTTCACAGGAGTATACAGTCCACAGCTTCTCAGAAGTACTTTTCATATTGCAGTCCCAAGGATCTAACATAAGTTTTGCGCTACTAAACGAACTAGGTAAAATCAGCTTACCATTTGGTATGGTATCTCTCAATAACTAAAAAAATCATCAAATGATCTATTTGTCAATCTATGAAGCCTCTTCAAGTGAAGTAATTTCACTATGGTAGTCAATTTAGAGAGTTCAGATTCTGAATACAACTTTCCATTTCCTTGCTCTAATAAAGGAAAAAACAGATTAGTCTTTCCACCAGGCTCCCCTCCATTATTTTTATCTTTGCCCTCAGCAACAACAGTTAAATTGGGATCAAGAACCGGTGATGTTATTGACTAGTCTAACCATATCTTTGGATTAATTTGTAGTATTGAAATATCCTTCAACCTAAAATTTTGATGAAAATAAAACAAAATGAAAAAATAAGAAAGACCAACTAATGAAAATCAATAACTTCAATATATGAAAGAGACATACTTAACTTCAGAATATACTGATGTAATATGCCTTATATTTTCTATACAAGAATCGTAGTATGCTCAATTTTATAAATTGTGGAAGATTGAAGCCGTCAAGTCACATTGTTTTCTTATTTGAGTTTACATTAATCTATTACTGTATATAAGCTATTGAATCAGAAGCAGACTCTAGGAAAAGATGCACAAAACCAAGTTTCAACCCGATGACAAAACATCGTACTTAAGAAAATAACAAATAAAAAGAGATCAAACCAACAAATTCATAGATATAGGTTGACAAACAACATTCAAATTGTTTTTATATACATACTGTTTTTATAATCCATCAGAACAACACTTCATTGAAATGATAATAGCCCTAGTTCATTTAGTATAGCTCAGTCCTTTCAACAAAATTAAACAAAGCTTTACTTAATATGATGACTACTGACCAGAGGTGAATCAAAATTGTTTAAGTTCGTTGTATCGATCTGATTCCTAGCATTAGGGTGTTAAATCAAAATTCCAATTTGAAGCAACATGAAGCCCTTTAGACAACAGAGGCCACAAATTGTAAATTCTATAAACAGTTCATAGTAGCACTGATCATAGTATTATAAATAGTTCATCATAGACAAGATGGGCCAAAACATACAAATTTCAGCATCATAAGAACTTAAAAATTAAAATAAAACAAAAGCAAATAAATCATAAACTAAACATACAAAACGAAAGGCACATGAACTGATGAACGATGAACCAAACATTGAAACATACAATTACAAAATATTACTGGAGTTTGAAGCTTAGTTGACGCTGTCGATGTCGAATCGCGAAGGAGATAGAGGCATCCAGAAATTGGGATTCGCAGCAGACCTTGTGTATAGAAATTGTTTTGGTTTAGTACAAAATAGGCAGAGGTTAAACACAGACAATATAAAACCTAATTCTATAAGGTCAGAACAACTTCGTTTTTCTCATTAAATTAAAAAACAAATGACGTTGTCTTCTAATTAGGGATAAAAGAACAAAGAGAGAAAGAAACTGAGATGCATACAGTGGCGGTGCTAAGCCAGGGGAGGAGTAGCAAGGTCTGAAGCTCCTTTTGGCTGTAAAACCAAAACACTGACCTTTCTTTGTCAATCTGGCCGTTTTCTCACTTTTTGAGCTGCGACACCTCTGATTTATTTTTGCTGGTTTAGGTCTTTATGGTTGAAGATGATAAGCCTCTTTCTTTTTTAGAAAAAAATTTTAAATGATTTAGTTCCGAGCAACAACATATATATTGAAACTTGAAATGGCCCAAACAAGCCTCTTTTTCTTTTTCAGTTTTTCTGTCCCTTAATTTTATTCAATAAAAAAAGCAAATATTTTTTGTAATTATATATTAATATTAGATACTTACTAGTAAATTGAAAAAAATTTCAATTATTTCAAGCAAAAATATCAATTTGTTGGGTTTTTTTTTAACTGTATGTCCTCTCTTTTAAATAGTTTAAATAAGCTTATATGTAACTTTTTGGCCTAGATGAAGTTTATAACTATGTTTTTATTTTTATATTAACTATTAACTACGGCATTCTCTTTGAAAATTCAAATTTATAAAACAAATTAAATTTTTTACTTAAATTCTATATACAAGACTTATCGTATGCTCATTTTTATAAATAGTGGAGGATTGAAGCAGTCAATGGACAACACTTTCTTTTATCAATTAAAATTAAGTTATTACTTGTGTAAATGCACTCTTCCTATCACAAATATCTTTTATTGAACTTAAACCAGTATATTCCATTATTTTGATTTGCTTGACTGTGCTATATGAGTGCATTGTAAATTTTCTTAAGGCTTATAAAGCCCTTAATTATCAAAGTCAAATGCAAGAACAGAAAAAAAGGTTGTAGAAGCAACAACTAGTACCATGCTCTTTGTGTTTCTGTATCAAGTAATTTGCTAAAGAAAAAATAAGCCAAATCAAAACTCATAAATCTGAAATCCCCAAGCTCTGCTCCAAGGCGTACCTGAATCAATGAAATTTGTGAACCTGGTTTTGCTTGTGACCGAGAGAGATAAAAACCTATGATTCCAAGACAAAGCAACGAGAAATCGGTAGTGTGTTGTGTGAGGATGAGATTATCTGATTAGGGATTTTGAAAAGTTTGAATTGGATCCCTGAGATGTGGTATATTCTAAATTGCCATTATTTTATTAGTTACTTTTGTTTTTCTAATATCTAGTTACTATTGAATTTGCCATTATCAACACAAATAAAAAATCTTTAAGAGAAAAAATTGATATAATAACAAAAAAAAACTCAAAATTACGAAGTAAATAGGAATAAATGTTTATCAAATTTTTAGGGTAAATACCTCATTCACAATCTAAATTTGCTTTAAAGCCTGAAAGGACCTGAACTGAATGATTCTGAATTAAATTAGATAAAAGTTAAAAATAACATAACCTTAAAGCTTGAACTGAACTTGACAGAAGTTGAAAACATGTTTTTAAAGTTTACCATAAATTATATTGACAAAACTTAAGAAAATACTAGTGTATTATTGCAAACCGCATGGAGGCTCTAATTATGTACCCATATTTCTATTTAAAAATGTAGTCTTTTACATAAAATTAGAAGCAATTAATGATGATATCAAATCCATTATAATAGGTGTCGGACTCTAGTACTCAACCTTAAAATTAAAAAACAATGATCTCAAATCCATTACAACCCAAGAGGCATCCCTCTCCTTATTCCACATCAAATAACTATAAATTAAAATTGTTTATAGAAATAAATTAGAGAAATACTAGACCCCAAAATAATCTATAAAAAAGTCCTAAAATTCATCGAAAGCCACATCTTCCTCCTGCAAAACAATAAACACAAAAGCATTCAGTCCAACTGATAATGTATTCATATGTAACAAAAATACATGTTTTGAACAATTTACTTACAGAGTAATTGTGTTCTCCCCTTAACATGTTTTGCTGCAGCAAATATTCCACCTTTTTAGTAATGGACTGAAACTGCTAATTTTTCAAATTTTTAGAGTTATTACGCTGTCATTCACGCTCTTCCTGAGCCTTCCTATATTCTTCATGTGCCCTTATTTCTGCCATTAACCTTGTCACCTCGTCTTTAAGCGATTGCACTTCATTGCTACTATTACTTATCATTCCCCTCATTCCCCATTTACTTGCTTTATATGCCAGCCCTTTGCCATAGACATGTCCCGATTTAACTCCAGATACATGTAGAAACACTTGATCCGGTGTAGGAATAGAGTCATCTTCGTTGGTTGGTTGAGTCTCAATCCTTCGCATTTCTTCCTACATTATGTGAAACATAACAAATGGTTAAAGGGGTCAAAGTATAAAATATGCAAAAAAAGGCATCGGTTTTAAATGATTGGATTTCATTTTGAGATGTAAAAAAACCTCACATATCTTAATCCCTATATAAAACAAGTGGAATAAGAGCTAATTACTCACATAAATCTTTAACGATTGTGAATCCCGAAAAGTTTTTTCACCATGCTCAGTCAAAATTCCATGAGTAGCCATCCATACGTCAGAGGCCTTTGGCAATTCACCTGCATCTTCATCCATCTGTAAATTTTCAAATTCGTAAAATGATTCTAATATGCACTTCACCATGAAACTATATAATAAAATACAGCAGTCCCATACATTACCAATTCATATTGTACTTCAGCAAAAGGGGTAGAACCAGTTGAAGCAACACATGTTTGAGAAGCACGATTAGCCTAATTAATAGCACTCAATTGCTACATTTGAATAACAAACAAATAATATCAATTTCAATCAATTAACAAAACAAATAAGAAATTAGTCTCCACAAATTAAGAACCTGAAATTCCTTGCTTCCAAACACTTACAACATTTCCTTCCAAGCATCAACATTTAGATCATCAGGAACATGTTTCAGTCGTTCCTCTTCAGTTTTATACTCATCATATGCTTTGTGCAATATGTGTTTCCATTTGCGATATGCAATATGCATATAAGTGAAACAGAATTGCTCAAATTTTGATCTTATCTGTTCTGGCGAGTCTGGCAAAACTTTTCCTAACTCTTCAAGCTTTTTCCACTTTAGAGGACTCTCTAGGCTAACATCAAAATAGTCCTGTAAAACTATATAAGTTGATCAAATTGTCTAAAATGATAGATGTTTAGTATCATTGTTATTAAATTGACCAATAATTTTATTACATTAGATCATCATAGGCATACTATGTAGGAATTACGTAAACTAGATAGCCTAATGGTATTACTAGGAATTGTGTAAACTAGACACATTAAGAAGACACATCAACTAAACACATGATACAATTATAAATTACCTGAACCATATTCCAAAGTTGGGATCTATATTTTTTTTCAACTTCAATCCAAGGCCCCTTTGGCGGTCCAAACCTTTTAGCATAATATCCTAACCATGACGACAGCGCAGCGCGATGAGCCCCGATTGGTCTAAAGCTGTTTCCTGGTTCGATGAAAACAATCAGCTTATCTTTTCTTCCATTGGATAGTTTGTCGAGTTGCATGCCTTTGTATGGCCCCCTACCACATAGATATTTCCCTATAAATAACAACAAAAATCACTTCAGATTGAACAAGTTTTTTCATTCAATAATGAAAATAACAAAAAAAATAGTGAATCCCTTTAACATTATCTGAAATTCCAGCACTACTGCCATCACCTAATTCATGAGAATCACTGGAAAATTGAGCATTACAAGTGTAATGTGGTGGCAACGGTGAACCTTGCAAGTGATGAGCACTCAGCTCATCGTCCAACTCATTTTCCGCGATGTTTCTCAAATTTTGCCTTCTATTACCTAAAATGACATTATATACACAGTTTCTATGTCTCAATACATAATATTTAGGAAAAAAAATTATAAGAACACAACTATACCTGAAATAGGTGGGTGAGTCGAAGAATGTAATGAATCATGAGAAAGAGTAGTCTTTTGCTGATGCATGTTCACTCTAACCCTTTTGTTTCTTAAATCTTAAATATCAAACTAAAACTATTAGTTGATACTACAATTACTTTAGCGAAAGCAAATACAAGTATTAAAAAAAAGAAAATTTGAGTATTATAATGCATCAATATGATATAGAATATACCAGTTGGCGAAAAACTAGAAGGTAGTCTATGTATACTTGAGTTTCCAGTTACATCACCCAAACCATTAGCACCATGTACCGAATTTGCCTCTGATAAACAATATTTAAGTTTAGATCATAAGCGATAACATGTATATAAAATCTAAATGACCCAAACTATAAATGATACCTAAATGGGGGACTAAGTTTGGCGAATCTTGTGTTTGTGATGGGGGAATTGTCTCGTCGTCGGAGTAATCATTTAAAACAGCTCCATGAGGGCGAGGGCGACCGGAATATGGATATGCTCTCCTACCTCTCTTGGCCGTGTTCACACCCGCCATAATCTATTCAATTAAATTCATAGTACATAATTACATGTTAAAAAATGAAGCTCATATTATATAATTACATATTAAATTGCTTACCCTAGAACTTCAAGCACTGCCACAAGAAACGGTGATCCATTTTTCTAAGAAATAAAGGCCATATATATTATCTGGCAGAAAAGGGGCAAGCTTAAATTTACCCTCCAAAATTTTTAGTATTTCCCTCCATTTTGAGTAATATAAATTTACTGATTTCAATCTTTAGTATTATTTCTTATTTAGATGCTTTTTCAATCTTATATATTATCTTTATTTCATTTTTTATTATTTCTTATTCAGAAGTTTATCAATTTAAAATTTTCTGTATATTTTATTTGTTTATCATTTCTTATGTAGGTGTTTTAGCCATTAATTATTTCCTATTTTGATATTCCAATTCTTATCTTTTATATGTATTTTATATATTTTGCTTTTATTTCTTGATTTAGATGGTTTACACCAATACAAGAGTTCTATAATGAATGAGCATTTTACCTTTACCTAAGTGAATTCGAAGTTTAACTATGAGTGAAAATAGAGGACATGTCAATTGCATCTTGAACATTTCAAGTCAAACCCTTGTAGCTATAAACCCCAGTTGCTTGACAGAATACCAATACTGAATTCCAACCTAAATTCACTCAAATACGATTTCAAATACAAAAATTACTTGCAAAATTGATCTCCCCAACTCGACTAACCCATCTTCAATTAACACTATACCAATTCAACCTAAGTTTCAAAACCCATTTGGAGAAAAATGAGATTCGATCTCCAAACACTAACCTTCATCAAATAAGATTAGAAAATCACCCAAAACCTCAAAAACCTAATTTAAACAGTAAAAGGAAAAGAAGAGTTAAAGTTATGGTAGGGAATTTAATAAAAAATGCAATATGCATCAAGTATATCCACGTTGACAAACAAAATGGAAAACAGAGCCCCTCACGAATCCAGAGCTAAAGATTCTCAATTACAATATTTACAAAATTGAACTCCATCAATAAGAAACAGAGAGAAGAAAAGCTCACCAGTTTGAGCAGAAGGAGGCTTGATAGGGAGTTTGGCCGACATGGGCTAAGCTTGAGCTTGCGGCAGAGCTGCCTTCATAGTTGAATTCATCATTCTACAACAACCTTAAGCTGAGCGGCGGACGAGGAGAAGAGTAAATTTTCACCGCCGAGGAGATCAAACGTTTTATAGTTGAACAACCTCAACCAAAGCTATGCGCTTTATAGAAGACAGTTTTTTTTGGTAAAGTAGAAGAGAGAGTTTTAAAGAGATGAGCCTCACTCCAGAAGGAAAAAATGAGTGACAGTGTGACACGTGGAAGACCATGAGACATAGAAAGGTGAATCCATTTATAAATTGGTCCCAAATTTTAATTAATTAGATATATAATTATGTATTATTCTAATTAAAAATAAACTATTCCCTTAGCACCGTACACAAAATTGTCTTTTATATTAATTTCACAATTAAATTAAGGATAATATAAATAAATTATCACACGATTTTTTTTGGTATTCTGCAGAGGAAATGTATTATAATAATATCGGTCTCAAGTTATAATTTGCACCATCAAGGCCATATTTTCCTATATATGAAGTAATATGTATGGCGTATGAATGTTGGAAGTTCTTAAATCGGTTGATCAGTTTAGAAGTCTTTTAACAGTTTCACTTTCCCTTTGTCTTGGCTCCTTGTTTCATGATTGTTGCCATGGCATATGTAGATACCAAATTTTCGATATTCCCGTGGAAGGCTTGAGCATCATTGTCAAGCCTTTGCATGCATAAAATTTTGTTGACCCATTATATCACTGAAAGAGAAACATTGCTTACCAACTAGGTTGCACGGACACGCCTCGAGTGTCGACATGACACGTACACTTATACGAGGACACGATAATTTGGAAAAAATATGCATATGAACACAGCAACTAAAATAAATTTTCAAACATAAATATTCATATATAATAGAATTCATATCATTCATAATCATTTGATCAATTAAAAGCTGTTGAAAATTTTGTATGATTTTATTTCAAAAGAAATGTTAGAAGTTTATTATTTAAATTAGTTTTATGTTTATCTTTATAATTTATGAGTTAAAATATGGTTTTTATGGAAACATATTTCTTATAACCATATATACATATATTCTTAATAAGTTTTATAATCATATATAAATTATATATTAATAGCTTTTAAGTTACTGTGTTTTTACATAATTAGTATTTTACTACTCCATCCGATTATAAATAAGTGACCTTTTAGACTTTTCATCAAAATCAATAAAACACTAATTAAGCAACTAAAAAGATTAATTTATCCTTCATAAAATTCTTTTTTTTCATAATTATCAACTTATATTTTCAACAATACTTAATTTATTTTCTAATTAATGGAAAGGTAAGTTAGAGAAAGAATGATAAACATTGCATTGATAATCTAAATGGTCATTTATTTAGAACCAAAATAAAAAGGCCAAAAGATCATTTATTTGAAACCGGATAGAGTAATTATTAATCAACTGCTATAAAAGAGATTTGGTCAAAATTTATATCATTTGGATTTGGAAACAACCTTTTGACTTTGGCAGTAATTCAATGAATTAACATATAATCATGTATATAATTATTGTGCCTTTAATGTGTGACATCCCAGTACATATATTATAATTACATTTGTTAACATCCACTGCATCTCATGAAATTAGACTATATAATATTTTACATGTTAAATTATAAGAAATTGATTAGTTAAGTTAATAATTATTTGGTGATACGAAATACGATATTTTATTGTCTAGGTACCAATCCATAGAAGAATAGAATTTTAAGAAATAAGTAGAGTATAATTACATTATAGATGTAAAGTGGTTTATTGGATAAGATATTTGTATTGTTTAATATTAGTATTGTTATTAGTATTATTGTTTTAGTATTAAGAAAGAATATAAAGGCATAATTAGTGTATATATAATGTATGTATATAAAAAATGTATTAGATACACATGATATATTTTACTAAGTAATTATAATTATTATTATTATTATTATTATTATTATTATTATTTTTGTAATAGTAGTGTATTAGTGAGGGTATACTTAGTATATATTATTAAGGATATATATATAAGAAAGTAGGCAAGATGAGGATCAAAAATTTGATCTCTACAACCTCTAGAAAGACCCGAATCGTTCTATAGAAGAGAAGGAAGCATAAGGAAGAAAGGAAATAGATAGGGAGAAGGAGGAAATCAGGTATGTCTATGGTTTAGTAATATAATTTTCGAGATGCTAGAGATAGAATTTGAGGTTATTACAAAAATATGAATTGATTCTCTACATCTCTAGGATACTTTTGCAAAATTTGAGGATTTTTAGATGAGTGGATCGATAGCTATGGTTTTTAAAAGATGAAGTGTCCAGAATTGGATGATCAAAGAGATGAGTTGAGTTTCGAAATTAATCTGGGATTGTTATATTACTTAGAAAATTCTGAGTTTTTGATATGTTATTTCATTATGTGTATAGTTTAAGTAGGAAAAAGAATTAGGTCGATTCATGTTGTTTATAGAAAGTTATGGTCGTTTTACTAAGATGCTATCTAGGTAGAACGGGTTGAAATAGGGCGTTAAAGGAAAATTCACTATAAATCGTATAAGGCTCTAAAAATTTTGAGGTTTTAGTATGTTACGTATTTGTCTATTAGAGATAGAATAAAAGAAGAATCAGAGCAATTGAGTTAGTGAGTTGAAAGTTATGAATTTTAAAGTGAAGTGAGGTCACTAGGATACTGGTTCTAAGTGCAGGAAAAACAGGACAGAATTAAAGTTCAAAATATCAAATTTGTAATAAATGAAAAATTAATCAGAAAATTATGAAATTATGATATGTTATAAATCTATGTGTTAAAATTAAAATGAAACTAGAATCATGTCATTTGGTTGAGTACTTGGGAAGATATGACGGGTCATAGTCAGTAAAGTCACAAGGATAGTAATTCTGTTCTAGTTTATATTAATCTTTATATATTAACAAAAGGATCTAAGATGTATACATGTATGTTTGATATATGAATATGTATGTTATAGGAGTTCAAAACAGTAAAGGGATTCTAGAGAAAGGTCCAGGTCGTTCCGGAAGAATTAGCTCGGATAATTTTGTGAGTATAAACATGATATGAATTGTATTGATGTTTGGTTAAATTTCATATGATTTGTGTAAATTATCCTTTTATGAATTGAGTGATATGAATTGTTTTGATTTGAATTTATTTTTGAATTGTAATGATATGTTGTGTGATCATATTTGATATGAAATTTAAGTTGTGTTGAGATGATATTAATATGTGAATTATGGCTATAAGTGAATATTGGTGAATGGTTTAATGTGAATTATTGGTAGAGTATAATTGAGTATTGCATTTGATATGTGAGATTAATATGATATATGTACTCGGAATAATTGATGCAACGAACTTGATATTGATTTGAGTGGTTACGAAATGTTTTGAAGTGTGATTGTGAATGTGATATAAATTGTTTTGATATGAAATCGTATGAAAAATATGTTGATATGTGTCATTTGAATATGATAGTGAATTGAATTTTTAAGTGAAGTGAATCGGTGCATATATGAATCATTAGATATGTTTATAATGAGAATTGTATTCGGTATGCTGGATTTATACGATATATGTATGTGGAATATATGTTCATTTGTATTAGTATATGTTAATTGTAAGTTCAATGATTCGTATAACAGACATTTGCACTTGAATATATGAAAAGTAAAAGAGACATTGTGACATAGCGGATCAAACATTGCAATACATGTTCTGTTCAACTGGACCTATATGGTTAACCAATTGCAATATCTGACAAATGAACTGAAAGGTCAACCCATTGTTTATCTGGACCGAAAGGTCAGCCAATTGTTACATAGCTGGCCAGCAAATCAATTGACAATTGTTACAAATGTTACATGTATCCCGGAGCAATAGTTTGGTCGGAAATGTCACAACAATTAAATAAATGAATCAATCAATAAAATATACGAATGACTGTATGTTTATTCTGAATGTGTGATTGTATATGATTGTTAAGTTCATTGATTGTTTATATTCACTAAGTTGCGCCTCATATAAAGGGCTAAATTTTTCAGAGGTGATAAAGTTTATACTAGAAGCTCATTACCTGTAGATATCACGGATGAAAGATTGGTTGGCTGTGTTCCAACTCGCTCCCTCTCCTCTCATGACAAGCATTTAGTATAGAAGGTGGTCGGGTTTTGGTTTTTGTTTTGTACATATTTGTTGTAATAGGATATGATGCTATAAGTATTATAAACCGAATTTTAAGTTTTGTTAGTATATTATATATATAAATAAAGTACAAGTTGAAAAGAAATTTATATATGTTATGGATATTGTTTTATACTTAATATAAGGTATGAGGTGTTTCAATTGGTATCTGAGCGGGGATATGATCATAGGGACATCATTTGCATAAACATATAGAAGTTCATACATGTTAGGATTGTATATTTTATCATGTTTACTTAGGGTTGATGAAAATGTCAACCCGAGGAGAGAGGTTTCCAGATTTGAACACTTTTAGTAATTGTGAGTTATCTTTTAATTTATGGATTGGATTTCATAAATTCCAAGTCCCGTGATTTCTGAAGACATTGATTAAATTGGGTAAAAGAAAGTCTTGTCAAATTATATCGTTTAGTCATTTGAAAATTTGGTTAAAGTTGAGTAACACATTCTGTTTTGCTGAAATTATCCAGATTCACCGTTGTCTATTGTTTATGGGTTTCCTCTTGATCTATAAGCTCTTTCTGGGAATATTTTACTACATAGAATGCTCCAAATTTTGATATATTGTTCAAGAGTATGTATACTATACATAGCAAAATGAATCAGGTCATTTGAGGTTGTATAGAAAAAGTTATAGTCATTTTACTGGGTGTTGTACATGTCCAACGGGACAGATTCAAGGAATGGAAGAAAAATTCAGCATAAACTATATCCTAATAAGATGGTTACAAAATTTAAGTATGTTATAGTCATGTGTGTGGTGAAGAAAACGAGATAAGAACCAGATTATTTGATTTAGTATTGTAAGAAATATGAATTTTGAAGTCAGTTAGGTAATGAAGAATATGAATCTGGATTAAAGTATAGTTTTGAAAGAATTAAAAAATTCACTATAGGATTAAGAATTAGATATTGCACATAATTTGAGTTATGTAGAGGAACCAATGGAGATTATAGGGATATAAAGACCAAACAACTACGAAACAAAAGAAATGCCAATCGTCAAAGTACATTGGAGATGTCATTTAGTGGAAGAAGCTACTTGAGAAACAGAAGAACGAATGAGAAAGGACTATCCTTATTTATTTTTGGATACAAGTATTTAAATTTCGAGGACAAAATTCTTTAAGAGGAGGAAAATTGTGACATCCAAGTACATACATTATAATTGCATTTGTTAACATCCATTGCATCTCATGAAATTAGACTATTTAATATTTTACATGTTAAATTATAAGAAATTGATTAGTTAAGTTAATAATTATTTGGTGATACAAAATATGATATTTTATTGTCTAGGCACCAATCCATAGAAGAATATAATTTTAAGAAATAAGTAGAGTATAGTTATATTATAGATATAAAGTGGTTTATTGGATAAGATATCTGTATTGTTTAATATTAGTATTGTTATTAGTATTATTGTTTTAGTATTAAGAAAGAATATAAAGGTACAGTTAGTGTATATACAATGTATGCATATAAAAAATGTATTAGATACACAAGACATATTTAATAAGTAATTATAATTATTACTATTAATATTATTATTTTTGTAATAGTAGTGTATTAGTGAGGTATATTTGGTATATATATAAGACAGTAGGTAAGATGAGGATAAAAAATCTGATCTCTACAACCTCTAGAAAGACTAGAATCATTCCATAGAAGAGAAGGAAGCATAAGGAAGAAAGGAAATAGATAGGGAGAAGGAGGAAATCAGGTATATCTATGGTTTAGTAATATGATTTTCGAGATGTTAGAGGTAGAATTTGAGGTTATGAGAAAAAGATGAATTGATTATATACATCTCTAGGTTACTTTTGTAAAATTTGGGGATTTTTAGATGAGTAGATCAATAGCTACGATTTTTATAAAATAAAGTGTCCAAAATTGGATCATAAAAGAGATGAGGTGAGTTTCGAAATTAATCTGGGATTGTAATACTACTTAGAAAATTCTGAGTTTTTGATATGTTATTCCCTATATGTATAGTTTAAGTAGGAAAATGAATCAGGTCTATTTATATTGTTTATAGAAAGTTATGGTCGTTTACTAAGATGTTGTCCAGGTAGAACGGGTTGAAACATGGAGTTGAAGGAAAATTCACTATAAATCATATAAGGCTCTAAAAATTTTGACGTTTTAGTGTGCTACGTATTTGTCTATTAGAGATAGAATAAAAGAAGAATCAGAGCAATTGAGTTAGTAAGTTGAAAGTTGTGAATTTTGAAGTGAAGTGAGCTCACAAGGATACTAGTTCTAAGTGCAAGAAAAATAGGACAGAATTAGAGTTCAAAATAGCAAATTCGTAATAAATGGAAAAGTAATCAAAAAATTATGAAATTTTGATATGTTATAAAGCTATGTGTTAAGATTAAAATGAAACTGGAATCAGGTCATTTGGTTGAGTACTTGGGAAGATATGACTGGTTATAGTCAGTAAGGTCACAAGGATAGTAATTCTGTTATATTTTATGTTAATCTTTATATATTTATAAAAGGATATACGATGTATATATTTATGTTTGATATATGAATATGTATGTTATAGGAGCTCAAAACAGTGAAGGGATTCCAAAGAAAGATCCAGGTTGTTCCAGGAGATTTCGCTTGGATAATTTTATGAGTATAAACATGATATGAATTGTATTGATGTGTGGTTAAATTTGATATGATTTGTGTAAATTATCCTTTTATGAATTGAGTGATATGAATTGTTTTGATTTGAATTTGTATTTGAATTGTAATGTTATGTTGCGTGATCATATTTGATATGAAATATAAGTTGTGTTGAGATGATATTGATATGTGAATTATGGCTATAAGTGAATATTGGTGAATGGTTTAATGTGAATTATTGGTAGAGTATAATTGAGTATTGCATTGTATATATGAGATTAATATGATATATGTACTTGGAATATTTGATACAATGAACGTGATATTGATTTGAGTGGTTATGAAATGTTTTGTTACGAAATGTATTGAAGTGTGATTGTGATTGTGAATGTGATATGAATTGTTTTGATATGAAATTGTATGAGAAATATGTTGATATGTGTCATTTGAATATGATAATGGATTGAATTTTTAAGTGAAGTGAATCGGTGCACATATGAATCATTTGATAGGTTTATAATGAGAATTGTATTTGATACGCTGGATTTATATGATATATATATATATATATATATATATATATATATATATATATGTGGATTATATGTTCATTTGTAATAGTATATGTTAATTGTAAGTTCAATGATTCGTATAACATACATTTGCACTTGAATATATGAAAAGTAAAAGAGACATTGTGACATAGCCGATCAAACATTGCATTACATGTTCTGTTCAACTGGACCTATATGGTCAACCAATTGCAATATCTGACAAATGGACCGAAAGGTCAACCAATTATATATCTGGATCGAAAGGTCAACCAATTGTTATATAGCTGGCCAGCAAATCAATTGACAATTGTTACAAATGTTACATGTATCATGGGGTAATAGTTTGGCCGAAAATATCACAACAATTAAATAAATGATTCAATCAATTACATATTTGAATACCTGTATGTTTATTCTGAATGTGTGATTGTATGTGATTGTTAAGTTCATTGATTGTTTATATTCACTAAGTTGCGCCTCATATAAAGCGCTAAATTTTTCAGAGGTGATAAAGTTTATACTAGAAGCTCATTACTTGTAGATATCACGGACGAAAGATTGGTTGGCTATGTTCCAACTCGCTCCCTCTCCTCTCATGACAAGCATTTAGTATAGAAGGTGGTCGGTTTTGGTTTTTGTTTGGTACATATTTATTGTAATAGGATATGATACTATAAGTATTATAAACCGAATGTTAAGTTTTGTTAGTATATTATATATATATAAATAAAGTACAAGTTAAAAAAAATTATATATGTTATGGATATTTTTTTATTATTAGTATAAGGTATGAGGTGTTTCATAATGCGTATTAATAGCTACATTATTTTCACTATAAAATGACTCTTTTGTTTTGTGATTTGATATATACCGTCTTTTATACATACTTCCCATTATAATTTTATTCTTTCTTTTTATTCTGGATATGTATTGCATTTATGTTCCTGATCCAACCAATCGGTTGAAGATGCTGTTTAATCCTAGGAGGAACTACAAGTATCCTTTAAGGACAATGTCTTAGACATGATTCAGCTTATCGGTGTTTACGTTTCTTCAACTTGTTTATAAATTTCTACAATATTGTTTCTACATAATATTTATTGATTATATTTATTTGTTTGGTTGAAGGTGATGACTAGAAACTCTATAAGGTGATCATATTAACAAAATGGAGGTGAAATAACTCTGTAAGGCGGACATTCAGACAAAATTGGCACTCCCATATTGGAAAGAGGAAAACCGAGATCGAAGATATATTTATTAATTTGTATTTTGTAATTGTTTTCCAACAAAAGCAACAAAAAAATAAATCCAAAATTATTGTTATGTCATGTCTTGTGACTTTATTGCACATACCAATACCTTTAACAGCTATGTGCAACAAATGTGCTTTAACTCTAGTGTATGACCATTACTTTTCTTACAAACTTTTGTTGCATTTAAATATCGTATCACCCCACCATCACTACGTTTTTCTATTTTTGTCACATATTTCCATAAAAGGATATACATTAACTTCTACATGGAGTGTTCAAGGTGAATCCGCGGAGTGTTCTGGAAGTGTCCATCCTACGTGAAGTGTCCATCCCACGTGAAGTATCCGTTGAAATTTGATGTGTCGGACACGTATCCGTTAAGTGTCCGAAGAGTGTCGGTGTCCGATAGGTGTCCGACACGGGGACACTCCACGATTTGCAGTGTCCATGGTTGGTAGCTTACCAACCCCAACTCTTTTTACCTAAACAAAGGATAAACGTGCCCTAAAACTTGTGAATTGCTATTAGCTTATTTGCAAAAGCCTTGCCTTATTGTGGAAATGATTGATCAATGATCAGATATTGATGCTTCCTTTTTCTTTAGTCAGTTTTACAATAATTTTGAATATAGCATGCATTTCCTGTACACTTGAAAAATATTTTTTTTTTCGCATTTTTCGGATGTAAAATCTGTTCAGCATACGCTCTTGTAAGGTGTTCATGTGCAGCATTGTCCGCAAAATGGGCTATGGCGATGGCTTCAAGTGGCTCTCCCAGTACATTTAACTTGCATGCCTATTCGGATTTGGAATATTAACAACTAGAAATTAGAGTTCTCTTTATATCTAATTTTAATACTTGTAAATTTTTACTAACTCGTAAGTTTATAGTATCTCACTACACCTTTTGAAACATTTTCTTAGACATGTTGCTTCTAGGACTAGAGAAAATACATAGTTCATTATATTTGTTGAAATCCTATATATCCAAGGTAAGAATATGCTACAAACACACGATATTGCATGTGACACAAAATTGAAACTCGTTATTTTTCAGTCTTTGCCACACCCACCCACAACAAAAATTAATATTTCATAATTATTGTAAAACAAAATTGAGACATGGGGATATCTTACCAGAACATAAAGATGGTGTTTGCTTAAATTTATTGGAATTTAAGTTAACTGAACTAATTGTGGGAACCCAAACCATTTTTTTCACTTATAGCTCTGTAGTCAATCATAAGAAGCAACTGAGTATAGCTCAATTGATACATTTTTTGAAAAAATTTAAAATAAATATCAAAGGTTACGTATTCAATATCCGATCTCTTCGAAAATTTATTAAAAAAAAGAGTGTAGTCTTTTAGGCTAGAAAACGACGACATTTTGTTGTGAATAGCAAGCCCCATTTTAAAAGCTAGCCAGTTTATCAAAATGTCCAATGACTCCACTATTACAAATTAAATATTCCTTTTTTTCCATAATTATAATTTGTTTGTATTCCATTCTAACCAGTAAAATCACCAAACCAGCGCCTGTCTCCGGCTTTGCGAAGATAGTCGCATATTCGAACTCTCTAGACTGTGGATCTGATATTCTTCTCACATAAGGCATGTTTCTCCTCGACTGGTTCTATGGTGTCCTCGCCTCTCTCGGATTATGGCAGAAAGAGGCCAAGATTTTGTTTCTAGGGCTTGATAATGCCGGCAAAACCACCCTGCTTCACATGTTGAAAGATGAGGTTCGATTAATTATTCCTCTGTTCTATTTTGTTGCGTAATTTGGATTAGGACGTTGTAAGTGGAGTTATATGTCTAAAATTATATTCTGTGACGGTCCTTCTGTGTTTTATAATCAAGTATTGATTGAATTTCCTCTCTCTCTTGGTTACTGGATGTAGTTTGCTTGATGAATGACAGTTCATTAATTTGATCTAATGAGACCTATTTGATTTTGTTCCTTTAGTTATCACTAGATGTGTCTGTGATCAATACTTTGTTAGCTCCTAAGATTGCCGTATCCTGAATTTTTTGTTCGGATTGCAGAGATTGGTACAGCATCAGCCAACCCAGTATCCTACATCTGAAGAACTTAGTATTGGGAAAATTAAGTTCAAGGCATTTGATTTGGGAGGTCACCAGATTGCTCGCCGAGTCTGGAAGGATTACTATGCAAAGGTACACATGCTCATTAATAGCTTAGCTAGTTTCTCTGTCTATATATGTTCTGAAGTGAGTGAGCCAACAATTAATTTTTTGCTAACCAAGTGTTTGTTTGTTGTTACATATTTTTCTGTTGGCTTAAAGCCTTAAACAGTGAAGTATATTAGTGTTTTCCAATTTATGACTTGTTTATTGAAGGAAGCCTCTGCGGATTGGTGTATATACAATAGTAACAAATTAACAATAGTAGTTTAGTACTGTTATTTACTCACTTGGATATATATATTCAAATTTTTGGTTTGAAATATTTTAGTTCTTGTTTATGCATGGCTGGTTGTTTTGTGTTTTTTATTGTAGTGGAAATTTTTTATTTATGATTTTTCTGGTTGTGCTAGCAAACTTAAGCTTCATCCTTTCTCGCCTTCATGTCAAGGTTTTGTTTTGTGCTTGTTGCATATATTTAATCTCTCTGTCAGAATTATGATACCTACTATGCAGTTATTAACTGGCATGAATTCATAGACATCTTATATGTGAGTTTGGTTTCCAATTTATTATGCAAGTCAAGTGCTTTTTAGTAGAATGAAAGAATGAGTATAAATTCCAGTAACTATGTGCACCTGTAGGACTAAGGTAATATCAGTTTATCGCACTTCTGATGAAGTTTAGTGTGTTTTGAAGTGACAGGAAATGAACTAGCATGTTTAGCAGTTGCTTGCTATGATGCCACATTTTGAAAATTTTATGTGATCGATCGGCATAGTTTCTTAATCAGTTCTTTCAAGTGTTTTTTTTGTGATCTTATATTATACTTGGTTTAGTTTCTTTCCTAGTTTGATGATTTTTGTGGCACACGTGTTTTAAACTTCAGTTTTCCAATGAAATTGTTTTTAAGCATGTACTCTTCATAGAGCAACTGTTGATTAAACCTGGCCGTGCATGGAAAGTGCTTTAAATCCCCCACCCTTTCCCTACCTTCTCTCTTGGCAGTTGGCATATTGGTTTTTCTGTGTCTTGCTGAGTTTGGAAACTGAGTAAATTTGAGAGTCAATCACCCCTAACTGCATATATTAGCTTACTTCGCTAGACCCTTCCCTTACGAAATTGATTAATCAAATATTGAACAAATAATATTGACATGAATTATCTGCAAGTAATTGGCTGTAGCACGAATTGTTGACAGTGTGTTTTTGTTTTGGGCTGTAATAAAGGTGGATGCAGTGGTGTACTTGGTTGATGCCTATGACAGAGAGAGGTTTGCAGAATCAAAAAAGGAACTGGATGCTCTCCTCTCTGATGAGGCTTTGGCCAATGTCCCGTTCCTTATTTTAGGGAATAAGATCGACATACCTTATGCTGCTTCGGAGGATGACCTAAGATACGCACTTGGCCTGGCCAACTTTACAACGGGCAAAGGGAAGGTGAACCTTGAAGACTCTAATGTGCGCCCTCTTGAGGTGTTCATGTGCAGCATTGTCCGCAAAATGGGATATGGCGATGGCTTCAAGTGGCTCTCTCAGTACATTAAGTAGGTAATGTCGTAACTACATAGCATATGCTGTAATAGAAAAAAAGGTTCCATTAATCCGTCTGTTTAAATTGGATGTGTTGTGGTCTGAGGATGTGTTGTGGTCTGAGTATGTGTGGTAAGTTAGTGTCACTGCTGTGTAAAATTCGCTTGTAGCAGCAACTTCGTTGCTCTGTTTGTTTACTGAAATTTGAGGCAAATGTTTAAATTTCTATGATAGTCTTTAGTCATTATTATTGTATTTATTCCAGAATATATTCTGGTGTCCGAACTACAATGTCTCCTTCCATGTTCACCATTAAATTTTATGTGTTTTTGATTTTATTCAGATTTTCATTTCTATTTGTCAGTTTGCCTCTTCTACTTGTTTACCATAAATTGAATGAGTACATAGAAAGACAGAATGTACATAGAAAGACAGAATGTAGTGGCCATTAGATTTAATTAATTTATTTGATTGTATCTTCGGCAGTGTTTAGGTGAGATTTTTTTATAACACTGTCGCAATTTTAGGTAGTCGGACGGTCCTAGGCGGTTGGCTGATTAAACGGGGTTAGGCGGGTCTAGGCAGAGTTTTGTGATTTGAAAATCGGCCTAGGTGGGAGTTTCCAAAACACTACAAAATTATAGTTGAATTGATTGTATTAATGTATTAATATTTATGAATAAATTGAAAAATATAAATTTGTCTTAGGCCGATAGGGCTAGCCACCTGCTTAGTGCCTAGCATTACTTAAAACATTGATCTTTGGCCAGAGTATGCATGAAGATAGAAGCTAGTCTCCAGTCTCATGGTTGAATAAACTTTGCAAGGTGCATTATCACTTTAAGATTTCATGCCTATTGGCTTTACTTGTGGCAGTAGGTTAAGCCGTTTAGCGTGTAGAAGAACTCAATACGTCTCTCATTAACTGCGTTTGTACTAGTAGCAAAATCTGTTTGCAATTTTAAACTAATTAACCTCTCTAATTTCATTTTTCTTTTGCTTTTTTTTTTTACTGAAGAATACTGGTCTTATTAATTCAAATCAGATGTAGATTCCGCCCCATCCCCGCACAAGGTACAAGTTGACTCGACTTGAACGTGCTTCAACTGAAGGCGTGACAGATGGCAACACGAGCGGGAAGTTTAAGATTCCAAATATTATTCCAACAAGCATCAATGAAGTTATGGATAAGGGCATAATAGCAGGACTTGACAGTGAAATTACTAGACTGTTCAAGGTGCCAGTAAAAAGAGTCTGATCTATGAAACCATGGCAGTTGAATTCTTTCAATTAAATCCTTTTCGGCTGGATTAAAAAGGATGTCAAGCTGTCATCGGTTCCAAGTTCTAGTATTATCATCAATCAATAGGTTAACTGTGGCTTCTTCGAAACCGAATGGAGGCTGCGAAGCAATTTTCTGCATGGTTGTTGATGGCAGCCTTTGTCGCCCCAAATTCTAGTGAATCTGCCGTCCCCGATCCTCATACTCACCCCTTGTTGCAAGATTTCGCGAGATGCCATGATACTACTCCACACGAAACTAGAGTTTGTCGGGGTTGTAGCATTAAAAAAACTGCAATTAGGGTAGTATTTATGCTTGAAAACTTGACTAACGAAAGAATCAGTTTCCGTGATAAATTTCCAAGCTTGCTTTGCCAGCATAGCAATATTGAATTCTCGCAAGTATCGAAAGTTGAGCCCTCCATTCTCTTTCGACTGACACAATCTTTCCCACCTAATCCAGTGGATTGATTCACCCCATCAAAAATTAGCAAACATTTTTTCTAAGTTTGCGATGACATGATTTGGTAGCCGAAACACCTGCATAGCATAAAGAGGTATAGCTTGTGCGACCGATTTGAGCATAATTTCCTTGCCACCCATAGACAACTTCTTCCTTTTCCAGCCCTGAACCCTCTTGTGAGTTTTCTCAATGATGTAATTCAAAATTTGTTTCCTTCTTCCAATAAGAGACGGGAGCCCCAAATATGTTCTATGGTCTAGGACTTCATTTACTCCAAGACATTGCACGATCTGACTCCTAGAACTCACATCAACATTTGGGCTAAACAAAATTGAGGACTTATTGAAATTGATCCGTTGGCCCGATGCAACTTCATATAGAGCAAAACACTGTTTGATCGCGTTAGCTTTCTGAATAGAAGCTTTGAAATAGAACAAACTGTCATCAGCAAAAAGTAAGTGCAGATACAAAGGGCAGTAGTTTTGAGTTTACATCTATAGAGAGAGCCCAAAATAATACTATTCTGGATCAGTGCTGATAGACCTTCTGCACATATATGGAAGAGGTATAGAGAAAGGGGATCTCCCTGTCATAACCCCCTTTGAGGATGGAACACCTGAAATTCCCCATCTTTATGAGGTAGCTTGTATGAAACCGTCGTAATGAACTTCATGATAATATTAACAAGAGCAATAGGGAAACCAAGCCGTCGAAGCATGCAATGAATAAAAGGCCATTCAACTCTGTCATATGCTTTTGACATATCAACTTTAAGGGAACATAAACCTACTTTACCCAATCGCTTCCTTTTCATATAATGGCTTACTTTAAAACCTAGCAAGATATTATCAGTGATCGCCCGCCCAGGAATAAAAGCACTCTAGGCCTTTGAGATTATCAAATTCATGAATGGTTGAATTTGATTAGCTATCATCTTTGACATTATTTTGAATAAGACATTACATAGAGAAATAGGTCTAAGACCAGCCACTTTTGTAGGTTTATTCTTTGTAGGGATAAGCACGATATTTGTTCCATTAAGAGCTTCAGGAAAACTACACGTATGAATACTATCAATGCAAAATTGAGCTGACTCTGTATCCACAATATGCCACTACTTTTGGAAGAATCCAGGATTGAAAGAGTGCTCGGTACATCTTCTGCGTCATATGGTCTCAGCAACTCACCGTGTTTGCTGGTTGGAATGCGCATAGGAATCAGATTAATAATCGCGTTGCTATCTAATCCTGCTGATTGGAATAAGTTTGAGAAGAACCCTTGAACCTCTTCCTCAAGACCAGAACCCCAGCTCACCCAAGTGTCGTCCTCCTTCTGTAAATGCTGAAAAGAATTTTTCCTATTCCGGTTAGATGCCAACTGATGAAAAAACCTCGTATTTTGGTCACCCTGACTTGAGCCAATTATTTTTTGCCCTTTGCTTCCAATACAGTCCCTGTTGGCATAATAACTCGCCTAATTCCTTCTTCTTTGCAATGAATTCAGTGGCATTTTCCAGTCCTGATTACTGCTTTAAGTCCTTTAGTTTAGCCCTGCATTGCCTCAACTTGGTTTTGAAAATATTACGCTGACTTCTCCCCCATATAGCTAGATCGTCGGCCAAGACAGCAAGTTTCTCAGGAACCGTGGATGCTCTATGAGAATGCCGCCTTCTCTTAATAATTTCCTAACATTCAGGGATAAGGACCCAACTATTTTTAAATCTAAAAGTCGATGGTTTCCTGGGCTGAAATGGGTTACAATGAAGGACAAGAGCATTGTGATCCGATTCTGAAGTACACACGTTTTGGATCCAAGCTGCACTAAAAATTTCAGACCAAGGAATATTCACTACCGCTCGATCCAGTTTCTCAGCAAGTCAATTAGGAGTGACCCTACTTCTTTCCCATGTAAATTAATATCCTGTAATCCCCAAATCAGATAATCCACAATGTGAAAGAGTTTCCCGAAAGCCGTTGAGCAACGTCATTGCTCATGGTCTTCCTCCAATTTTTCCCCTCTGGACAACATGTCTTTGAAATCCCCGATTACACACCATGGAAGATGACTAAGTGGTTGTAATCTTTTGAGACAATCCCATGATTCTTGCAGACGACGTCTGTTACTTTCCAGAAATCCATAGAAACAAGTAAGTCTCCATAGCTCACTATCGTCTTTGATAAAGACATCTATAAAATTCCTATCATATTTATGAAGCTTAACAAGATCAGGCTGCTTCCACAGTAATGCTAGGCCGCCCCCAGTATTTACATGGGGAACATAAAACAAACCCTCAAAACGAATTCTTCACTGCACATTCTCCACTGCTTTTCGATCAACCTTGACTTCCATAAAGAAGACAACATTGGGTATGTAAGAAGATACAAGATCTTCGAGCTCTTGAACTGTGGGGTCCATACCCAAACCCCTACAGTTCCAACTTAGAATCCTCATCCGTTGTCGCGAGCTCTCTCAGGGGAGCTCGCTTCATTTTGTTGGCCAAAGGCTGGGGCACCAACAATCATCATAAGGGTAGAGAAAAGGGTCGTACGCTTCCTCTTAGTATCAATTGGGATTGTCTTGTTCTCATCAGCTTTGTGCTCTTGGAGTTGATTACACGCTGAATGTAATTGCATGGAAATGTCCTCTTCCAAATGTGGCATATGTTGGCTCGAAGTAATAGAGCCTTTTAGAATGAGATCTAAACCATCCTCTTCCCTAAGCCATTTGTCTTCGTCAGCCTGAAGATTGGTGCGGTTAACTGCACGTATACTTTCATCATATAACCTCGGTGGAGCACCTGCGCTAGAATAGGAGAGCGGGTAGAAGCTCTCTGTATGCTTAAATATCAAGCAAAAAGAAGGCATCCGCTCATATCGAAACTGAATCATAACCTCTTTGCCTGCATTAACTCTGACTTTCATTTTCCTCTTAATTGGTTTGGTTAAGTCGATTAACACCCTAACCCGCAGATATAAGGGGCTAGCAATTTTAAAATTATTCTCATCCACTTCCAGGAACGTGCCTAGAAATTTGCCAATTGCCTCGCATATGTTGTTAGACACGTATCCTAACGGGACTCAGAAAGCTTGAACCCAAAAAGGCGATGTATTGATCGTAGCGCTCTCAGGATCATCCCCAATTTTCAGTGGGAGTATTGCGAACAGCTTATTATTAAAAGACCAGGGAGTTCCTTTCCAGACTCTTTCATAGTCGTTGATATGGAAGAATTATATCAAATACCTGTTGCACTGCCTTCGCTTTTTTATATTCATCCCCTCCTTCGGCCCCCACAGTTTTGCTAGGGTTTGTCTCAGGTGCAGTTCCTTCGCCTCTTTATCCCACTGTAATTGCCCCACGTACCAGAATCCAGATTTGGTTTTTTCTGCTATCGGAACCTGGACATCAATACTTGCTTCTTCATCTAAAGCCAAGGCTTCATACAAGTGTCTAATATTCTCCTCCTCATCCATAGCGAAAACTTGATCAGTAAAGATTACTAAATAACAGACTAACAATCAACAAAAAGATCGAACAATCAAACTGGCACGCTCACCAGACAAGCAAACCCTAAAGCGTAAACCCTAGACAAATTTAGTTTTATTTTGGTGTTGGTAATTTTTGTCTTCCAAAATAGAGAAAAACAGTTTTAACTGAATGCTTAGAATTGAATTTCGATTTCGAAAAAGATAAAATCAATTGTTTAATGAGTTTTTAAGCACCTTTCATGTTAGTTTCGTTTATCTTATATGAATATCCAAATATTAATCTTTTATCTTGATGGTTTATTAAGTTGCTTACTATGGTGATTTTACTTTTTATACAATTGTTAATACTTTGTCGTTTTATCACAATTATATTAAAATTTTTAGTATTCGTTCAACGTAATAAATGATAAATCAGTTATCATATGTTTAAAAAATAAAAAATTTGTTATAAACAGCTAGGATGATATTGTCCGCTTTAACACCGTTTATGGTCAATCTCATGACTTTAAAATATATCATTCAAGTTAAGACATTTAGTATATATAAGATCCATAGATCATTCAAAAGCAATATGAGATTCATTCATAACAATAACTATATAGAAAATCGGTTCAAATTCGAGATGATGATTATGACGAAATATAGACTAGATCTTTATCCTAATTTTTCTACTGTTTACTCAGAGATCATATGCCGATACAATTCTATTCAATAATAAAATCTCGGTACTATTGATATATGGTTACCCCGTGCCTAATTTACAACAAATCCGTGAAAACTTAATAGATACACGGACGGTCCAATAATTTTGTCTGCCAAATCACGTTATTGATCTCATCTAGTTCAACATTAATTTTTGAATGTATAATACTATAATATACAAGGAAAAGTAAATAATATTAATTAATAATAAATGAGCTATATACAATATCACCGTATATTTTGTATGGCGGATTTTAAGTTCGCATTGTTATCAAACTCAAGAAATTTAGCTACCAGTGTTTGAATTTTTTAATGTGCCCATATCGACTTCATTAATACATTTAGTTGTGGGTTCAAGAAAAACACATCTTGAATCCGCATAACTTTCATAACCGGCTGATTAATTGAAACAAAAAAGTAACAATAGTATATTAAATTTTATAAAGGAAAAAGGATTTTGCATTAAAAGGAATTAAACTATGTACAAGTTATAGTTGAACCGTTCATTGACTTGAGTACATCAATTGTCAGCATAGAAATTGTTAGCTGAAAGAAGCATTTCATTACATGTACGAATTAAGTCAAATAGATGAAAATGAACAACATTCCAGAATTATCTACCTATCAATTCTTAGTGGACCAAAACATGTAAAAATAGGTCCAAAAACACAAATTAGTTAACAAAAAACAAAATAAAAACGACCTAATCTTGATTAATCAGTTTCTAGTTACCAAGTCCACCCATTATACCAGTCACATGATGGATCGGTTTAACAAACACTTCCCTACAAAGTAAAACCCACTTCACATTCTCTTACTCTCATTGTCTTTTTTTTTTTTTTTTTTCGCTAAATGCATCTTTACCTTATTTAATTTGGTAAAAAAATATACTGTCCATAAACTTTAACAGCCCTTGAATTTGGTATAAGTGTATCAGCTTGTCCCTTGAATTTGAAAAAAGTGTATCATTTTTTTCAATGAATGTCACTTGTCAGTCTTTTATTGGAAAGAAAAAAAAGTCATTTTTGAAAAGTCAAACCAATCAGAACTTGACACGTGACATTCAAGGATAAATTAATACACTTTTATCAATTTCAGGGGACAATCTAATACTCTTCTGTCAAGTTTAGAGGATTTTGAGAAACTTTTACAAATCCACGTCGCAATAGACTTTTTCTTTTTTTTTTGCCAACTATAGACCGTTGAAGATGTATTTGACATTAATTCTATATATAAATCCCATCATCTTCTTCTTCCTCAAACTAAATTCTCATTATTCCCTATTTACCAAAAAAATAAAGTTCTCATTATTCCCTGAATTTTGTTGAATTATAATGGGAAATTCTATCACAACCGGACAAAAATCATCTACCGGTACCGGGAAAGTTATTCTGTCCGACGGCAGTGTATTTGAATTCGACAATACCTTGACAGTTGCCGAACTCATGTTAGAGCATCCACAGCAGGTTGTTGTCGAATTTCGACCAGATATGTCTGAAAAACGGCCAAATCCATTGCCAGCCGACAAGAAGCTAGAAATGAAAAAGGTTTATTTGATGTTACCGGTGAGAAGAGGGAAGCCGGCATCATTAACCTCGGAGGAAGCGAAGCATGTTCTGTTGAGTGCGAGCTCTGTTTTAAGATCGCGATCTTTTATTACATCGACCAGGTTTTTGCCTCTGTTCCCTAGGATTTGTCCGGCGGGTTTTGACCAGGTTGGAAAGAGTTTTGTGATAGAAAAGAAGGGAAGTAATGTGGTGACAAAGCTACCGGAGGTTTGTGAAACGGAGTTCTTGCCTGAGAATTTTGAAAACCGGCCGGAATATTTGAGCAGGCAATTTTCAGGGAAGGGGTGGAGACCTAGCTTGGATACTATTACGGAGAAGAAGGTAGATAAAAAGCAGCCTCACTGGTTATTCGATTTTGAACTGAAGTTAATTAAATTTTAATTAAATAATTACAGAGATAATTGTTATCATTAGTGTTTGCCTTATGGTTTTGAAGCAATGTGAAAGTTACATGATGTGTATGTTTGTTGAGAAATTCTACATTGGTATGGTGCGTTTAACATGCAAAGTGTAATGACAGTAGATGAGATTTTAGTTTACTAACGGTTTGGTTTTGGAGAAATTTATAATAAATTGAGTAAAACGGTATAATTTGGGGAATTTATATAAGATAATATATGACTTTAACATTTACTACTTGACTAAGGAACCGTACTTGTTTAACTATAAGAAAATTAATATTTCAAAAAATTCTATATTCATCAAATTACCTTCCTTCGCTATGAGTACAAGAACTTGCTAGGTGAAGTTGATAAACAATGTACTATATATATAATGTCATAGGGATAGCAACAACTATATCAAATCCTTAGTCCGTCGTTATCACATTTAGGTTACATTGTATTTTATTTTAGAGGCCGAGATTCATTAGTGAACAAGATTAGGTTATAAGTAGTTCCATGCTGATGTTGTTTTATATTCCTATTTCCTAGGCTATCTTAAAAAAAACTATGCGAATTTCATAAAAAAAAAGAACACACCATAGATATGGTTGTTGCCCAAACATTTCAATATGCCAAGGGTTTAATGTACTGTGTACAACAATGAAATTTGATTTTTCTGTACGTATAGCTCTAGCTGCGATCAATTATACAACGGCTCCCTCTCATCAAATGCCACTTATTTTCCAATCGCTAGAGAAAAGGGCTTTTTAAAAGCCTAAATGGAGTCTTTCTTCAGAAAGGCTATAAAAATGTGGCAGGCATCACCTTTTTTTATGTTTGTTAGTGCTAGTGACACAGTCTCTTTATATCTTATATATTAAGTGTTAAAAAAAATTGTTTAGTCGTATTCCTTCATGAACTAACAGGGGCGGTTTCATGACCCCAAGTGGTGTGGGGCTCTTCGATAGGCGATTAATAATTAAAATTAGTCCAATGAATAATAAAAAGTCATACAATTTATTTAATTATGGTAAGAAAAAAATGAGAAATGTGGTTAAAATTTTGTAAATCTCCTAAATATGGTTCAAAATAGTAAACACGAACTAAATGGAAATAATTTTAAATTATTTAAGCCTGAAAAAAACTCTTATTTAATTTAAAATTTTGTTGAAAATAATTAATTGGTGACAACTCATAAAATAGAAAGAGGGAATTAAATATATTCAATTTAAAATCTCGATAATGATATTCCCTTGATATTGGTACCAATTAAAGTTTCAACATATATTCTTTTATTATTTTCTTTCTCACTTCACCTACGATGTTAAATTTTACAAAATTTTATCAGTGGAGGATAGGACTAAACACACTTATCTTCGGCGATTGGGGTGGGGCTGAAGCACCACCCACCCCCCCTTCCCGCTGCCCCTTTGAACTAAGTATACTCAATATAGAAATATGGTTTCTTTTTCAGATCTATATCAGTTTTTGTGAAAATTTGTAAGAATTGGTAATATTTTTTTACTCTTTTTTTTTATGGAAATAATGGATATTATTAAGCCCAAAACAGTCTCGTTTTTACAAAGGGTACAAAGTCAAAACACAACCAAGCCTAAACATAAGTAGGCAAGGAGGGTTTTACCCAAACAATTTGTCAAAAAACTCCCTATCAGCAGCAAACTTGGCTCTTTTCCTATACAAATTGATCCTGACCCTAATGACAGTTTGTATCTGTGCAAGACATTTCTGTACGATATGACAAGAGTAAGAGAAAAAACAATTGTTCCTATTAGACCAGATAGTGTAAATCATGGCTTGAAGAGTGGCAACACACACTAGCTCTTTGAAACATGAGACTTTAAGATCATGAAAGCGCAGCTGCCAGTCATCAAAGCAGAAATGAAATCCAGCATTTGTGAACCAATTATCAACCAACTCAGTAAGGAGCCTGGAAAACCTACAACTGAAAAATAGGTGTTGGTGGCTTTCTCCATTATCACCACAAACAGGACATAACAAGTCAATCCCAACAATATGCTTGGCTAAGACATCCTTAGTAAGGAGCTTCTGTTGGACTGCTAACCAAAAAATAAATTTGTGCCTCGGAAAGGCTAACCCACACCAGATTTGTTTGTATCCATCCATCATATTAGCAGTGGTAAGCAGGGACTCGTAGCATTTAGCAGTGAAGTATTTACCAGCCATCACAGAGTTATTAAGCACAGAAAGTGTGAGAACAGATCTCAGTTTAAGGAGTTTCCTCCAATACCAGCTAGAATTCACTTTGATCCTGACATTCCAAAAATCAATTTTCTTTAGGTAAATAGCATGAACCCATTTAAGCCGTAGGGAATCTTGTTTAAAAGCTATGGCCCACATAAACTTCCCAACTAAAGCTATATTTCAGGTACAACCCTCTCTAAATCCCAAGCCACCCAATCTTTTAGGTTTACAAATGTCAGCCCATGCAACATTGTGCATCTTTCTCTTAGCCTCAGAGTCCCCCCATAAAAACTGCCTGCAAATTTTATCAATTTCCTTCACTACTGAATTAGGCAAACAGAACACACTCATCCAGAAAGACCTAATGCCAAATATCACCGAAGAAATCAGTTGCATTTTGCCAGCAAATGATATGTGTCTCACTCCCCAACTAGAAATGATTTTCCTAATTTTGTCAATTACTTTGGCACAGTCAAATCTATTCCACTTATTAGGTTTCATAGGCATTCCAAGGTAGGTCATAGGAAAAATTCCCTCATTGACACCAGCCAGTCTTAACAGCTCCTGCTTAACTACATCATCAACCCCACTCATAAAAAGATTGGACTTAGAATTATTAATACTCAATCCAGATGCCTTGAAAAATAGCTGTAAACCTTCCAATAACAGACTAAAAGATTGAGTGTTAGCCTTGCTAAGAATAATCAGGTCATCAGCGAAACAGAGAGAGTTTAATTTCACAGCTTTACAATTCGGGTGAAATCCCATACCCATGTTTTTTTAATAGAATAACAGGGTCCTAGTGAGGTATTCCATTACTAAAACAAAGAGGAGAGGGGACATGGGGTCTCCCTGTCTGAGTCCTTTCCTCCCCTCAAAATCCCCTTGAATTCGACCATTCAATAGCAAGGTGTAATGAGCGTTTTTAAGGCAGGCCAAAATCCAATTGATGAATTTAGAAGGGAATAATAGAGCATTCAATACAAGGAAAGACCAAGACAATGTATCATATGCTTTGCTAAGATCTACCTTAAGAAAGCATCTAGCTAAGGAATTCCTATTGCTATAATTTCTCAAGATATCTTGCAAGATGAGGATATTGTGAGCAAGTGATCTGTCCTTAATGAAAGCCCCTTGGTTATCTCCAATAATAGTAGGTAAAATGCTGCTAAGTCTAGTACAAATCAATTCAGATATGCATTTATACAAGGTGCTACAGCAGGCAATTGGTCTAAACTCACTAGCATTAGAAGGGTTCTCAACTTTAGGGATAAGCATAAGTAAAGCAGTGGCAAAGGATTTAGGAAGCTTACAGGAGGAGAAAAATTCATTGACAGCTGCTATGACATCACCTCCAATGGTATTCTAGGAAGCTTTGAAGAATCTAGAGCCAAAACCATCCAGGCATGGGATTTTATTAGAGCCAATGCTGAAAATAGCTTTCTTGACTTCACTATCTGTAAAAGGCCTTATCAGTCCAATTTATTGTTCTACAGAAAGACAGTTACCCATAACTAGAATGTTTTGGTTGACAAAGTCCGAAGCTGAACTGGTTGTACCCATGAAAGTCTTGAAGTGGTTAAGAAAGTGATCAACAACTTGGTTAAAGTCCTCAATGCGAGTACCATTCTGAACAAAAGACAGAATTCTATTTTTTACATCCCTACTTTTCATTGCAGCATGGAAGTAGCCTGTACAATCATCACTTAGCCTGAGCCATGTGATTTTGCTCTTCTGATGAAGGAATTGCTCATACGCATGAGAGGCCTTATAAAGGTCTAGCAAAGTCGCTTTTTCTAGACTGATGAGCCTGCTATCTAAGGGATTGTTTTGCAGTTACGGTTGAACATGGGCAATTCTCAACTTAGCATCTCTAAACTGATCAATCACATCCCCATAGCCATTTCTATTAAACAATCTCAGTTCCTTTTTAGAAGGGATAATTTGATGATAAGCTTCCTCAATGGAGGGGCATCAATATCTCTGTTCCAGATATTCCTGACTAGGCCTTCATAGTCAGGATGGTCAGTCCACATGTTATAAAACTTGAAAGGCTTGAAACCTGCTTCATCTTGGCAAATACTCTTAACCAGTAAGTAGCAATGGTCAGAGTAGGGGTCAGTATGGTAGGAGGTGAAGCAGGTATTGAATGTATCTCCCCAACTTTCATTATAGAAAGTCCAATCAATCTTGGAATAGATTCTGTCAGCTTCACTTTGCCTGTTAGTCCATGAAAATCTTAAACCCACCCATCTAACCTCTTCAAGGTAGGAAGATTGTAGCCAATTAATACCATCTACAATGCCTGCATAATCGACAAGTTTACCTCCCAACTTGTCATCCAAACCAAACACAGTGTTGAAATCACCTCCTACAAGCCAAGGAGTGCTCATAGAGTAAGCTTCCAATTGATTCCAAAGGTTTTTCCTGTGGGCCACCGTATGTAGGCCATATACATCAGTGAAATCAAAAGGGGCTTGGCCACTAACAAAGTGAATTTTGCAGTGGATCAGCTGATCAGTGCTGAGACTGGCCTTGACTTCAAACAAGTCTTTTCTCCAAAGCACTAAGATTCTACCACCCGGGTGTGCATCTAAGTTACGAATGCAACCCCAGCCAAAAAAACTACTATTAAGTAAACCATCCATACCTTTCTTATTTACCTTTGTTTCCAGGAGAATTAACATCTCCACCTAATTGAGAGCACAAAGCTCTCTAATGTATTTTTGTTTGCAGACCTTGTTCAGGCCTCTGGTGTTCCAGATGAGGAGACAACCCATGTGAAATTTGTGAGGATAAGCTATTTGATGATAAACCAACAACATTATTAGACAGTGAGATGTTACAACTTTTGGCATTTTTTTAGGTGTGATCCAAGTGTCTGTGTTTTTTCCAATAACAGCCTGAGATGCAGGTTGTACTGTAGATGGGGACTCCTTAGTCTCTTTACCCTTAGCAGTCAGCTCTGTTCTTTGTTCTTTCATCTCAGGGACTGGTTCTTTGGCTTTCCAGTCCTTTTCTTTCTTTTTCCTACAATCATCCTCCATATGGCCATAGCCCTTGCAATAACAACACTTCGCAGGAATCCAATCGTATTCTACTGATTGACTAACCAATTGTCTATATTCATTGACAAACTGGATCTCATTCAGCACATCACCACCTAACTCAACTTTAATTAGGACTCTCGTGAAGTTCAGCTAGGTTCTATCTTTGGTGATCTTATCTGACATCAAAGGAACCCCTACCAGACTACTAATGGCACTTAGTGACTTCTCACTCCAATATCTCACAGGCAATCGAGGAAATTTCACCCATATAGGAACAGAGGTAATGCCAGAAAGAGCATCAACTTCCCCTGTCCATTATCGCACCACCATAGGCCTCTTATCGAAGAACTAGATGCCATGATCAACTATGGCATCCCTAGCGCTTACATCATTAAGTTTTACTACAAATTGGCTATTCTCCAATCACAAAACCTTATCAACTCCGGACAGTGACCAAATAAGATGAATAAATCCTTCGAATACCTGGACAGGAGGTTTGGATCCAAGAATAGCACAAATGATGGAAGAGTTCCAGTGCTCTTTTTCCTGAATCACATCCATTGGATCAATTACACAAATCTTCTTGCCTTCTTTGACAATTGGGGGAATAAAAGAGAGCTTCTCACCATTAGACCGCTTCTCAGTGAAGCCTTCCCAAGCCTTCTTCGAAGATTACCGCAAATCTGGTGCCGATTGTACATCGGCAGTTGCTTCGGTAGCTGGAACTGTTTCCACGATTTTGATCTCTGGGGCTGCCAAAATGGCACTCTCAGTAACAACAAGTGGAGGAGTAGATTTTCCCGGTGATTTCAGCCCGAAATCCGTTATCGGAGCAATGGATTTCATCTTCTCAGTCGACTTCCGCTTAGGTCGCCCTCGCTTCGCCATGAGGAGAGCTCAGAGAGCGGAAAGTTTTTTGTTGTCCAACTTAAAATTTCATTATATTTTTTTACTTCAGTTAAAATAAATTATGTTCATAGGTCTGCGTATTAGACTGCACATTTATTAGCTAGAGTAGTCGGTTCTTTGATAAGTAAGGGGACTTGAATCAATTCTTATCCACCTTCAATTAGAGCTGTAATCGCTTCTGATTAATATTATGGACATATTCACCGGTCAAAAAAAATATTTGAATTTTAAAGAAGTGTAAAATATTTTTATACAAAAAAATAAATACTATTTAACATCAACTTTGTAAAAAACTTGATCGTAATCTAGGTTTTCTCTCTAAAAATCAAAACTCCAGCCGCCATTAATTTGAAGATCGTCGCCTCTTCCGCTTGTAAGTTTGTTTGTTAGGGAGGGAGAAAAAGTCTAATTAGGCCTTTTCTATCTCCTATCCTTTGTTTTCTTATTCTTTATTTTTAATTTCGAAGTATTTTGTGAGAATAATCTGCATCAACTACTTTCTTATTATTCACTATACGATCGTCTTCTTCAAACATGGATTTGTTGCTACATATTTCAATCTTAATAGATTTATGACTAGGTTGGACTCCATTCGTCTTTAGATAAGATTCTTGTTGATCTTTCATAAAGACACAGATCTATCTCCAACAAGATCGTGGCCAAATTTGCACTACCGGTTGATGATATGGCGTAAGCAATTTATTGTTGTCGATATTCGTGCCAAGTCGTTAATTGGGGGTTAAAGAAATATAGGTTGCAGCGTTTCATCTTTAGTTTTCAGTTAAGTCTTGTCTAATGGCATGTTTGTCTTGCGGCAATTGCAAGTTTAGTGTGTTTGTATGACTTATCCGGTGTTTTAACTCCAGTAAACTGTTTTAGTATTTTTAGGCTTGTCTATGTTTATCGGTCTGCGAATCATTCTGCACAATCGTTAGTTAAAGCAATTGATTCTTCAGCATGTAGGGGGACTTACTTTATATTCGTCTGCCTTTGATTAGAGCTGTAATTGGTTTTGATTTTATTTAATAGACAATATTCTTTACTAAAAAATCAGTTTTTTCGTTTAATATATAAACAATAAATATATTTAACTTTAACTTTTGGTTAGTACTATTAAATAGATCTAAACTAAATGTGGTAAAAATTTAGAGTTTGTTAAGAATAAGAGTTACAAACATTCATTTGTATTGATATCCATAACTTTCCACCATTTATGTTATGTTACTTGTGTCTCTTTAAATTCTTGTATTTGTCTATAAATATAGGCTTATTCTATGCTATACATAATAGAATAATAGACATAATCATTTTCTCCTTCTTTATCTCTCTCATACTCTACTATTTCAATGGTTTATATTCTTGTTATCCATATTATTTCTAACACGTTATCAGCATGAGCTTGCTCTATTTCGAATAGTAATAGAATTTTGTTTTTTTTGGTTTTTTGATGAATCTGCCCAGCCGGACTTTTTCATCATTACCAAAGTTCTAACCGTTGGATCGTCATGAAATTTGGTCAGATCGTTCCTAACATCTGTTTCTTTGTTTTTTACCGTTGGATTGTTGAGAAAATACAGATTTGGTGAGAATATTTTTGGCATATTTTTCTTATTATCATATATGTTAAATTTTTCAGATATTAGCTATTGATGTTATCGAGAAATTAATTTTTATGAGTATTGAATAATGAAATTTTATTTCCAATTGATATCGACAATATAGATATGTCAAGATCCTGAAGATCTTTATGCCATATTAATTTTACTATAAAAGATCTCGAAGATCTTTGAAAAATTTGAGAATATGAAAGTAATATATTCACGAAAAGGCTCATTTTATATGGAAATAAATATATGATATAAATTTATATGTGATCCTTTAGCAGTACGTGCTCTTGAAGCAGCACTAAGATAAATAATTAATTATTTCCATATGGATATATTTTTTTAGAAATTAATATATCACGACGAAGAGAAAATTACTACGAATTCGGTGTGCAGTCCGTTGGAATTTTAACGTAAATTGGTAATTTTGATGAATAGTAAAATAGTAATCAACTATTTATTTCCAGAATTTAATTTTTGTCATCATTTACTATTTGAGTATACGGTTACCATTTTATACCAATATTATTCATATATACGGATATGATTACTATTCATGGATACGATTACTATTTACATAAACGGTTGCTATTCAACTTAATAGTGAAAATATAATGAATAAAGCTTTTGTTAAAAAGCAATGGACATGTTTTATTAGATCAAATATGTTCTCTGAAGTGAATATTAAATTATTATAAAAATTCTATTGATAAATTTGTAGTCATTAATATAATTATATATCCACCTGAAGTGGAAAATAAAATTGGGCATATAATATACCCAATACTTGTGACAATATGATTATAATGATAGAACATTTTGTTAACTATTCACTAACCTAACATTTATACTTTCTCTTTTATTAACATTTAATTTTAGTTTTCTATTTTATTATTTACTTAATTTTATTTAAGTTATTGAATATATTATAGTAAGATAATCGACTATTTAAGATCTTGTAGATCTTTGTTAAATTATAATAATATATGGTACCGATTTATTTTATATGAGTGTGCTAGCAATTTCCACCTGTAATGGAATATCAAATTGATGATAATAATGACCACTAGAAGTAGAATATCAAATTGAAATTTTTGATAGAAGGAAATGAATATTTCCTGGTATTAATTGATACTAATGCTAATGAAGCAAATGTTATAGTCCGGATATGAGTAAAATGAATATTATCATGATATTGAAAACACAAAATTGTTGATCGCTCCTGAAGAGCCAATATTAATGTATCACTGGGATAAAAATTATTAAAAGCTCAAGAAGAAGCTGAATATTTTTCTACTCTAAGTATAAGTAATACAAAAGTTACCATTATATCTTATATTACAAATATAATACAAGGCTCCAAAAGAGTTGATATTTTATTACAAAAGAGAACGAAAATTATAATAGAAAATGCATTCTTTCCCTGAATTCTCACAAAATTTTATTCATAAAAAGTAGTTTTGAAAGAAGACATTAAAAGAATGTCTTAAAACTAGGTTTTGTGATCAAAATATATGGATATATACACGTGTAAAATTAGATCATCCTCGTTCAAAAATGATGAGATAAATTTTAGAAAATGCACATGGGCATCAATTGAAGAGTCAAACATTTCTTCAAAGGTAATAAATTATTATGTGTTTCTTGTTCGCAATGAAAGTTGATAATAAAGCCTTCCAAAAGTAAAGTTGGAATTAATCTCTGTTCTTACAACGTGATATATGTGGACCAGTTAATCCACAATGTAAATTTTGTTAGTTACTAAGTACACTTCCTGAAGAAGTGAAAACACATGTTCATTGAGATGTCACCTGTATGCTGGAGAACTATATTCCATACTTTTAATGATTTATTTATAAATTAGGATAAAAGTTGAAAATCTAATAGCATATGTTCTAACTCAGAATGATCTGACAGAATCATTTATTAAACGTCTGTAATTAATTGCATGAACGTTAATTATGCGAACAAATATCGTAACTACGGTTTGGGGTTATGCAATATTGCATGCAACAAATCTTATATGTTTAAGACAAACAAGTTATCAAGATTTTTCCCCATTAAAATAACTTTTGGTCATAAGCCCAATATTTCTCATCTTAAAGATTTTAGTTGTGTAATATATGTGTTTATTGCTTCATCATAAAGGTCTAAAATGTGTCCACAAAGGAGATTAGAAATCTATATTGGTTATAAATCTCTCCTTCAATAATGATTGAGTCATTAACTGATGATATATCTACTGCATGATTTGCAGATTGTTATTTTGATAGCACTTTCCCAAAATTAGGAGGAATAGAAATATAATTTTGAAAAAGAAAATAATATGGAATGCTCCATCACTTTCTCATATGAATCCAAAATAAGTATTGAGCTTTCATATACTAGTAAATGCATTAATTCATGTTGAGTTTTATGAAAAACCAATTAATAAGGCGTTTTGTCATGCCTGAAGTATGGATGACCAATTGGTTAAAGGATAAAAATCCTCGAAAAGGAAATTATCGACAATAAAAATATTCATGGTGAAGATAAAGATATATTTAATTACTTTCAATTTCAGTATATTATTATTATTATTTATTTTCTTGCATATGCATATTCATATTTTATTTATAGTTTATCATAAATAAGTGTACTAATATAAAATACACATCTTGTAGAAGTACTAGCATTTGAAGTGCGAGCACCTGAAGTGCGAACACCTGAAGTTGTTGAAAATGATGAAATTCGAATAAATTATATTAATATGGAAAAAGATGAAATCGAGATAAATTGGTTGTCGATCCTTTTTTTGCATATAATGTTGCAACGAATATTGAGAATGAAAATATGGATCATGAACCACAATTCAATTTGTCAAACAAGAAATGATTTGCTAAAATGGAAGGATGCGATTCAAAAAGAATTAAACTCCCTTGAAAAATGCAAAGTTTTCGGACAGTTGTTCGAACACCAAAAGATGTAAATCATGTGGGGATATAAATGGACTTTTGTAAGAAAGAGAAATGAGAAAAATGAAGTTGTAAGATAATAAAGCGAGACTTCTTGCACAAGGTTTTTCCAAAGACCCGTAATTAATTATGAAGAGACATATTCTCCGGTAGTAAATGTGATAACTTTTCGTTGTCTTATAAGTTTGGCAGTGCAACAAAATTTTCAAATGCAATAAAGCGATATTGTTACAGCTTATTTATATGGCTCGCTTAATAACGACATTTACATGAAAATCACTGAAGGATTGAAATTGCCAAAAAAATATGGTAAACTAGAATTTTATTCAATAAACTTGTAAAGATCTCTATATGGATTAAAATAGTCTGGACGCATGCGGTATAATTGTCTTAGTGAATATTTATTGAAAGATGGTTAAAAGAATAATCTTATTGTCCATGTATTTTTCATAAGGAATACATGATCTGAATTCACTATCATCTCAATTTATGTTTATGATTTGAATATTATCGGAACTTCTGAAGAGATTCCTTGAAAAGAGAATTTGAAATGAAAGATCTTGGAAAAACAATGTTTTGTCTTGGTTTACAAATTAAGCATCTAGATAAAGGAATTTTTGTAATTATACACAAAATGTGTTAAAACAATTTAACATAGACAAAACATATCCATTGAGCAATCCAATGGTTGTACGATCACTTGATGTAAAAAAAATGATGACAGGTTTCGTCCTCGAGAAGATAATAAAGAAATTATTGGTCAAGAAGTACCATATCTAAGTGCAATAGGTTCATTAACGTATCTTGCTAACAATACAAGGTTTGATATTATATTTGTTGTCAATATATTATCAAGATATTGTTGTGCACCGACTCGAAGGCATTGGAATAGAAGTATACATATATTGCATTATCTTCGAGGAATCATTGTTTTGTGTTTGTTTTATTCATATGAAAATAAACCTCAATTAGTTGGATATGCATATGCAGGTTATTAATTTGATCCACATAAAGCTCGATCTGAAATAGGTTATTTATCTGACCCATATAAAGTTTGGTCTCAATCGAGTTATTTATTCATATATGGAAATTCGACTATATCTTGGCGATCAGTGAAGCTAACTATCACCGCTACTTCCTCAAATCATGCTGAATTAATAACAATTCATGTGGCTAGTCGTGAATGTGTGTGGTTAAGATTATTAATATAGCATATTCGAGATGCATGTGGAAAATCAATGGCTAAAGAATATCTGACGACTATATATGAAGACATTGCAGCTTGCATCGCTCAATTGAAGGAGTGTTACAATAATGGTAAAATCAGTATTTAACAAATCCGCTCCTGCAACAATTTAGCAGACTTGTTCACCAAAGGCTTTACCTTCAGCAACATTCAAGAAGTTGGTTTATAGTATCAGAATGTGTCATCTCAGAGATCATCAATATTCTAGCGAACAGGGGGAGTAAACAATACACTATTTTTCCCTTAACCAAATATTTTGTCCCGCAAGGTTTTCCCTGTAAGGTTTTTAACGAGCCAATTTCCTATTTGCAATTATGGACATCAAAATGGGAGTGTTAAGAATAAGAGTTACAAACATTCATTTGTATTGATGTCCATAATTTCTACCATTTATATTATGTAACTTGTGTCTCTTTAACTTATTGTATTTGCCTATAAATATAGGCTTATTCTATGCAATACATAATAGAATAATAGACATATGTCGGGCATCTTAGGTAATTACCCCTATATAGAATAGGGATTTAGCAATTGGGGTTTACTAATTTATAAAATACCCCATTTGGGATTTACATTCACTAAATGCCTTTTTTCTTTAATTAATACCTAAATTCAAAATGTAACTCCTAAACCGTTACCATCTCATTTAACTCTCACGGTTACAAAGAAACCTAATCGGGAAAAATTTCTCAATCATCGTTCAAAGAAGAGATTACAATCGGGGTTCTGAGTTTCGTTATTCAAATCGGTTATATTTTAGGTAATTGAACATGAAAATGAACATGTAAATCACATTGAAATGTATCGTATGAAAAAACCTCAATTTGAACAAATAAGGTATATTTTATGTATATATACATTTGAAAGAGTCATCTAAAATATACTTTTCACGATTAATCTAACTTGATTATCGTTATTTCTTCCACAAAAAGTGGAATTTTTGATTTATTGCTATATTGGCATGTGATTTCTATTAGATTACAAATGTTTTTTCACAAAAGAATATATACCTTATTTTATGAATTTCTTGCTAATAGGATTTTGACACGAAAATGAGTCATTTTTATTACTTATATATCTTATTAAAATATACATTAAAAATATCATTAGTGAATGTGAGCTTATTCCTTAGAAAATATACATCATATTAATAGAAAAATATAAATTAGAAATATATTTCTAAAATATTCATATAACATATTACTAGTATATGTGCTTATGAGTATATTTGTGTATATTTAAATATACTTGGTTATAAAATAATTAACTTTGTTTATCAATTTTTTGCTTTATGAAATATTTAAATAGCTATTTTTGTTTTGTTTATGAGACATATTCCTAATTTTGCAAAAATATACATATAAATCACATTTATGTGTATTGATTTGTATAAATATTTATTTGTTTTGAACCTATGTTGTATGTTGCTTTTTTTTAGAAGTACACAGAGCAAGAATTGTCATGCGTTTGTGCTACCGTGGTAAGAGGAAGACCGAAGTAGGTGAGCAGAGCAATGATGACTATTTGGTGAAAATTAATGAATTGTAGTGCAATGTTTTAGTATCTCCAGACATCACTGTACTAAAAAGGGTTCATGTTTGCTCAACCTAGCGTTTTAGTATCGCCAGACATCAATACTGTTCATGCATGCACGGGATCTTTTGGGGGTATGCACCTATATTGTACACCGTTATCAAAATGGTTCATTTTTCCCACCTAAGGGTTTTAGTATTATCATGCATCAATACTGTACATGCGTGCACAATATTTTTTAGAGGTAGGTGTCTAACTGTACATCGTTATCAAAAGGGTTCATGTTTATGCATGACGATACATAAACCCTAGGTTGGGCAAAATGAACCCTTTTGTTAACGGTGTACAGTGTAGATGCCTACTCCTAAAAGATACTGTGCACACATGAACAGTCTTGATGCATGACAATACTAAAACTCTAAGTGGAGAAAAATGACGGTGTTATTATTGTAATTTTGAAAACAATGTTCAACCGTATTTTTGAATTCTATTTTGAATAATGGATATAAATTTATTTTAATTTTTTATATGTTTTATATGAGAAAGTACACATTTTCAGTATTTTATTGGGTATATGTATTAGAAAAAGTATATTTTTTTCAGATAAAATATACTTTAGTTGAATATCATCATTATACATTATTTATGAAAAATATAATAAAATATACCTTATTGATGAAAAATATACATCGTTATCAAAATGGTTCATATTTATACATGACGATACATAAACCCCAGGTTGGGCAAAATGAACCTTTTTGCTAACGGTGTACAGTATGGATGCCTACCCCTAAAAGATATTGTGCACGCATGAACAGTCTTGATGCATGACGATACTAAACTCTAAGTGGAGAAAAATGACGGTGTTATTATTGTAATTTTAAAAACAATGTTCAACCATATTTATGAATTCTATTTTGAATAATGGATATATATTTATTTAAATTTTTTATATGTTTTATACGAGGAAATACACATTTTCATTACTTCACTTGATATATGTATTGAAAATAGTATATTTTTTCCGGATAAAATACACTTTAGTTGAATATCATCATTATATGTAATCAAATATACATTATTTATGAAAATATATACATTAATTGAATAAAATATACCTTATTGAGAAAAAATATATATACCTTAAATTATGTAAAAATAAACAGAAACACATTTTAAATAGTGAGATAATTAATAAATTTAATTTTTAAAAAGATATATAATAAACAATAATTAAAAATATGACATGTATTAAATATGAAAGCTAAATGTAAGCATTTACCATAATTTCCGGTTTTTCAATTCTAAAATTACGTAAAAAAAACTTTTGGGCCACTTACGGCCCACAAAATAACCCTGTAAGAGTTTATAGGCCCAACACCGTATCCTCAGATGCCAGTCTTACGGGCCACATCTCTTTTATCTAGTCCGCAAAAAATTTCACTTTATTTATGATTATTTTCACTCGTTTAAATAATAAAAATGTATATATGAAAAGTAGTGCTACAGTGTTTTTGCATATTTTTTTTAAGCTAATTTTCTGTTATCACTTTCACCAGACTAATTTCGATAGATATAGTAACTTTTACTTTATAAAAAATAAAGTAATCATAGCGTTCACAGAAAATAAATATTATCTAACCAAATACTTTATCTATATATTTCTTTACTCATATTTTTGGTAGTTTAGTTCATTGTATAATAATACATAAGTTAACAATTCATCAGATTTGATAATATATGTCTTCAGGTTCATCATTAGTAGATTATATATTAAAATATAATTTAACACTTCAATCCGTAATACATATTGAGTATGTAAAATGTACTCATACTCGCTGGCACTAAATACTTTTTAAAATAGGGTCAGAACAAACAAAATTATACGTGGTTATACATATATTTGTTATTTATAACAAAAAAAACATATAGAATTTAATTACAGACATAAAAAATTTCTATCATGGTATAAAAAGGGTAAACTTTAAAAACATACCTTGTAATTTTATCATTTTGTAAAAAGGTACTTATTAAATTTTTTTTATAAATAGGTGCTTGTGGTTTCAAAAGTTAGCAAAAAAATGTTTCTTAAAATTTTGAAACCATATTTGGAAGGGTGATTTTGTCCATTTTTAAGTGAAATTTTACAACTTGGTGATCTTGTCCATTTTTAAGTGAAATTTTACAACTTTATTTATAAAAATGCATTACACATTAATGATAAATTTTAAAATTTTTTAAAAGTACAAGTATTTCTATTAATTAAAAAATGACGATAATTTAAAAAATCATAACAAAATAAAAAATTTCTGAAACGTATTCAAATCTTGATAAATAATTCACAAATAATATAGTTGAAATATATGAATGCTGAATTTATTGAAATAACTAGTGTAGCATTAACAAAAAAAGCTAATTTTTAAAAACATACCATGTGGTTAGCATGTTTTTGCTAACTTTTGAAACCACAGACACCCATTTAGAAGAAAAAATTCCACAAGAACCTTTTTACGAAACAGTCAAAATACACGGCATATTTTTTAAGTTTACCCTATCAAAAATTAACACTAAAAGATACTTAAGCTGGCGCCATAAATTTTGCTATTAAAAGTATACAAATTGCAACTTTGACAATAATTAAAAAGTTAATACATGTTACTGGAAAAATTTGTTGTGTGTGTATATATTAAAATTTGTGATAATTTTAATCCCAATGACATGTACGTGAGAACAATTGTTAAAAAATTATTAGCATATTAGCTAGCTTATTTATGTTTAGAATTAACAACTGTATGTAATGTGTGACAGGTTAAGAAATGGATAAAAGGATAATAAGAAGATGGTGGTTGGAATTGGTAGATCTCATCTCAAACAATGATTAATTAGTTGGTTAATAAAGTATGAAATTCATCATTTTGATTTCCACTATCTCTTATTCACAACTCATAATTTCTTATTACTTCATTTTATCCATTGCTATATTTAGTAGAGTCCAAAATTGCCATGATTCTAAGTTGGTACATCTCCTAGTACAGCTTGGCATTGATGATTATATCTAGTTTCCTAAGTAAGCCTCGTTATCATTTTAACCGCTTCTCTTTTATTTTACACAAGCAACCATTGTAACAAACGGTATTACCGGTTTGGTTTGGTTTGGTTTGGTCTGTCGTTGACCAAAAAATTTTACATTTAAAATACGGTTGTTTGATAAGTTAATTGTAACTGTTTGAAGCTTAAAAGGTAAAATAAAGAAAAGAACAAAAGCCCAATACCGTATGAAATAGAGTTTCCAGAATCCAGACGACTAATCAGGTGAAAGAAATTTCTAATAGTTCCCTTTTCCTTTTGTTCTCGTAATATAAATTCACTCGAATACGAACAGTTTGATATTGCATTTTGGTGTATTTATTTTGTATATTATTCAAAAGATCATTTTGCACATATTTTGGTCAGTATTTCTCATTTTAAAGACTTTCAGCGGCAACTTTATTTTTAATAAAGTATTCATACTTTACTTTTACATTCATTAGATTAGTAGTGTGAAATTAATCTAATAGTTATAAAGTAATAATAACCTTTGTTAAAAATAAATTTACCGTGTAATACACTTGTTTATTCTATTTCAATTCAAGGTTTGTGATTTCAGAGGGAGTGAAACTCTGTCAATATTTATTATTTTCATTCACAACGGGCTGAACTATGCTCTTAGCTCAGTTGCCTATAATTATTTTGGCGAAACAGTGATTCACTAAAAAATATTTCACTTGTCTGTGTTGTATTTCACTTGCCTATGTTCTTTTGGCGAAACGGGGATCATTTAATTCACTAAAAACATAAACAAAAGTCTGGTCAACTTTATAACTTTGAAATGGAATTGGACTTATAAGATAATTTTCTTTGGCCCTTGAGTGCCGGTTCAGATTGGACCGGACCAATTCTCAGGACAGACCTATGTAGAACTATGGTCAACTGGTGCTGCCCACAAGTAACTTCAATTCCAAAGGAGAGGAAAGAGGGCAAGTGGGTACTGTCTGTCTGCCCAATACAAACTATTGATCCTCTGTAAAACCTAACCAATATCAACTCTATGCCATTATGTTCTTTTCAATATTATCGTTTTATAACCTTTAAATTGCAACTGGACTTTACACTCTGAAATCGGTGCTTTATTCCATCAAAAAAAAAAAAGAAACCGGTGCTTTATTAAATCCTTCTTTTTTTAATGACTTTCAGAATATAATAAATTTAAGCAAAAATTCTGTAAATAAAATATGATTTCCGGGCAAGTAAAGATCCAATATATTGTATTATTGTATTGGAAAAAAACAACCTCACTTTGCTACTTTCACACACATGGCATTTACCGAGATAGAGGGTCACATTATATTTACATTAGTAGTAAAATAAAGGGTTAATTTTTAAAAATTTAGTTGTAGTTTTCCTTATTTATAAACAGAGTTTGAGAATTCATTTTCTTGAAAAAGGTATGTGGTTTAAGAAAATGAAGTAAGAAATTGATGTTAATCCATTGATACATGAATTTATTTTCTTAAAAATGAATATATGATTTGAGAATTTAGATCTCAAATGCTAATATTAGTTATTTGAATTAAATATAATTTGAAGTTAAATTAAATTCAATGCAATTATAAACAATTTAAGTATATACCTTAATTTTGAATTCGTATACTATATATTCTACATATTTTGCTTTTATGTAAATATTTGCAACAGAAAAAAAATACTACTAATGCTTTAAAGTTAATATTGTCAATATGTTCATGGCATCACAGAAACACCCCACATGGTGACCCCACTGTATATAGAATGTGCATTTAATATAACCTCTCTTCTAAGCCAAGCTACGTGATTAACAGAAAATCACCTAAAAATCCACAAAATTTATAATTTCTATGTATATTATTAACTGCTTGAATACAATCTAACTAGTAACACAGTAATTGAATAAATAAAAAAAGACTAATCAAATTAATTAATCAAAAAACGAATATTTTGTGGTTTAATATGCATAGGTCCACCTGCCTGATATTCCCTCTCCATATAATGAAAAATTTCAAGATGGACTACATTTGAAGTAATATTAGTGCTTAAATTCTGACTATGACCCATTTATTAATCAATAAGATGATCTAACCTCCAGCTTATCATCATTTCTTAACCTGCCATTTTTTCTTATTTATTCACAGTGACACATTTTCATTACTTTCTAGTATTTTTTTTCAGAAACAGGAAAAATTTCATTAATATTGAATTATGGAATACATCTCAGTTAATATATGAGCAAAATAGATCACATAAATCAAATATAACACTCTATTATAATTAAAATATACTGAGAAAGAAAGAAATCCGTTTTGAAGATTAATAACGATATTATTTAAAGGAGATAATTTGGGTACCTAATGTGAAAGATCAACATGTATTTTTAATTAAAGACAAATGAAGTCCAACCAAATGATAAAATTAATAAGATCGTGATGTATAACATCACATCTATGATTGAAGAAGACGATTCGATTATTGAAGTTCCAAAAAAAGTAAGATGCAGATTATTCATTTAAAAAGAGAGGAAAAAATAAAAATAAATTAAATATGTAGAAATTAATGAGGGAAGAAGGAAGAAGAATGCTTCAAAGAGCTTATTCTCCTATGACGAAATTAGATCAAGATGAAGAAAAAGAGAAAGAGTTTGCTGCCGCTAAAATTTTAATTCACTCAAAAATTTGAATACTTTTATTTCTTAATCTCATTATTATAGTTTGCTTTGTTGCTGATAACGAATCAAAATGTAATTTAATAATTATAACTAATCAATAACTATAAGTTTTGTTTGAAATTCCAATAAAAATAGCTGCCCAATTTATATGTTCCATTATGTAACCAACTTGCCCCACTATCCATGATTAAAACATAGGAATTTATGTTAAATATTTAATTATTAATTATTTATTTTTTTACTCTAATTAAATAAATTTTAAAAAATTTTCAACAGGAAGGTGTAAAAAGTCACGTATTTTATATAAAATCCCTTAAAACATACTCTCTCTGGTTTTAAAAACTAGTCACTCTATAAATTTTTCCTTTGCTCATTTTATTTATTATTCTCTATTTTTAATGTAAGCTTTTACTCATTTCTCTCTAATATACTCTTATTAATTGTAGCTCAATCCCAATACACATATTATTCAATTTATACAAATTTAAATGTAAACAAGTAATTTTATATCCTCATTAATTACTTCTTAAAATTTATAAATTTCTGTAACGCGATTAGTTTTTGAAAACGAACAAAATAAAAAATATGAATAATATAAATTTTCTTATCATACATATATATATATATATATATATATATATATATATATATATATATATACACACACACAAACGCGCACTACACTTTCACCCCACTTACCCTTCATCCCCCAATACCAAGAGATATTTCATTTTACGAGAATGGCTTCCGCCGCCATATCCGCTTTCTTCTTAATCTTTCTGGGCGGTTGTTGGCTTGCCTGCGAGGCGATTGGGCCGTTTTCTTGCAGCCAAAAACACGAAACGACAAGAAACTTTCCGTTTTGCAATGCGAAGTTGCCTATACAGGGTAGAGTAAAAGATCTGATAGGGAGGCTGACATTGGCCGAGAAAGTTGGGTTGTTGGTTAACAATGCGGCGGCCGTTCCTCGGCTCGGGATTGTAGGGTATGAGTGGTGGTCGGAGGCTCTTCATGGAGTATCGAATGTGGGTCCAGGGACCAAGTTCGGCGGTGGCTTCCCCGGTGCCACTAGTTTTCCTCAAGTCATCACCACCGCTGCTTCTTTAAATGCTACATTGTGGGAGGCTATTGGACAGGTCACATTTTCTTCCCTTAAAAAAACATTCCATTTAAGCCGCTAAGGCTAATAATCTCATTATTTTCTCTGTCTAGGAATCAACTAATATGGATCTGACCTAATGTTAGCAGTTCGTTTTTTTTATATATATTTCAGTACATTGTGCTATATTACATAGTAGTAGATTCATATTGCAATTCAGTTCCGTTTTAATTATTTCAGTTTAGTTCAGTTCAACAATACGTAGTTATAAATTTATGTTGAAATAAGTTTAGTTCAGTTTACTTCAGCTTTCAGAAGTTTAGAAAGGACATGGCATGTGAAATTTTTGTAAGAAATTTATGTTAACTTAAATGGTAAGCTTTTTTTCTAATAATGTAAAACCTCACAAAGGCACAGCTTGAACAGTGTACTGTGTTTCAGCTTTATTTTACAATTTCTACTTGTTGTGTGATTCAAAAAATTAAAAAAAGGACAAATCTCATTCTGCAAATTGGTTCTGTGGGCCAAAAATCCACAATTTCATTTTCATCCTGACCAAACCTAAACTTTTTCTAATTTTTTCATCACAGTTTCCTATTTTCTTTTAAAATACTATGTATACTAAATGTTAAGCAATTAGTTAACGATTTGTTCCCGCAACTTGTCATTAAATAATTATTCTGTTATAAAATATTAGTGTTGGTATAATTGATGTATTAATGGATTTTAAGTTGATGTGATATGTAGAATAGAAATTCAAATTATGAGATGTCAAAATAGACAAGAAATTTTAATATCTAACTACAGTAGCTTATCTATTTAATTAGTAATTATATTTTTTTCAAAATAAAATAATAGCAAAAAAAAATTAAACAACTTATTAGATAGCCTCTAACTATTAAAATATTATTATTCATTCTTTTATTTTGTAGTCTATTCGTGAAAGATCAAATGAACAGTGTTTAAAATTTAAATGACACCTCATATTAGAAAGAGGAATTAGAAGATCTATTGGAGAGTATTTTTTAAATTAAATATCCATTTTTACTTATGTGTCAAGAAAAGCAATAAAATAAATTACCTATCGGAGATATCATAACAACAAGATAATACTATTTTCAAGGACCAATTTGATTTATAAATAATAGATAGTTTGCCGTAAATGGTAATGAAGAAAAATTGTAAGATTTTACCCTCGAAAAGTGATAAAAAAAATAATTTCACAACTTCATAAAATTAATATACCTCTGGGCTGAGCAGCAGTAACAGTGAGAGTAGTGACATCATCTAAGAATGGCTTTTGAAAATTGTGCGCATACACTGAATGCAGCCAAAAGTAGAGGGCAAGTTGCTCATGTTAGCAAGAATAGTGTGAAGACACTAACGTAGACAGGGTGCGCGCAGGTAGTGTCAGATGAAGGAAGAGCAATGTATAATGGAGGAATGGCGGGACTTACATATTGGAGCCCAAATGTGAACATAATCAGAGACCCAAGGTGGGGCCGTGGACAGGAAACTCCCGGTGAAGATCCTTTAGTTGTTGGTAAATACGCTGCAAATTACGTCAGGGGTTTACAGGGCAACGACGGTAGCCGGTTAAAGGTCGCTGCCTGTTGTAAGCATTTCACAGCTTATGACCTTGACAATTGGAACGGTGTCGATCGTTTCCATTTTAATGCTAAGGTATTTGTATTTGATAATCCTGATCCTTGAAATAATTGAATATTAAGTTATGTTCTTTTTAACGGAAATGAACTGAAACTGAACTGAAGGTATAATTTGATTATTCGTACTTGGTTTTTTTGTACACTTGCAAAATAGGTAAGCAAGCAGGATATGGAGGATACATTTGATGTACCATTCAGGATGTGTGTGAAGGAAGGAAATGTGGCCAGTGTCATGTGTTCTTATAATCAAGTTAATGGTGTCCCCACTTGTGCTGATCCTAATTTGCTTCGTAAAACTATTAGAACTCAATGGGGTCTTAATGGGTATCTATCTTAATTACCTTTAAATGTTTAATTTTCCTAGTTCATTGTTATATTCGTTTGATAATCAATGCTATTAATTTTACAGGTATATTGTTTCTGACTGTGATTCAGTTGGAGTTTATTATACCACCCAACATTACACTTCCACGCCTGAAGAAGCAGCCGCTGATGCTATCAAAGCAGGCTAGTCAAATTAACCATCACATTTAATTGTTATTTTTCAAACTGAATTATCTAAAATTTGATTTATCTTTGTACAGGTTTGGATTTGGACTGTGGTCCATTCCTAGGAGCGCATACAGAGGATGCAGTGAAAAGAGGGTTGCTAAACGAGGTCGACATAAACGGTGCATTAGTCAATACATTAACAGTACAAATGAGGCTAGGGATGTTTGATGGCGAGCCATCGGCTCAGTTATATGGGAACCTTGGACCATCACATGTGTGCACCCAACCGCACCACGAGCTCGCCCTTGAAGCAGCTAGACAGGGCATTGTTCTGTTGAAGAATCATGGCCCTGCTCTGCCGTTATCTCCACGCCGTCATCCTACTATTGCCGTTATTGGACCCAATTCGAATGCTACTGTTACCATGATCGGAAACTATGCTGGTAAGCTTATTTTTCAACAAAAACCACTGTATTTCCAGATAGTTTTGGGGTACGCAATGGTATAACTCATTTGTCTATTTAGTCTCCTGTGATCCATTTGGTCTCTCTGATATGCAATTTTTTATTGTGTTGTGCAACCATTATCCCGTAGTTGTCAAACATGCCCCTCATGAAAGCTGCAACTCTCAGTGTCTCGCCAACTTACATGCGAGGTGGTGTCCCTAAGCTGTGCGCCTTGGTGCGCCTCAAGCACGCGTTTTCCATCTATTTTTAAGAGTTTAATAATAATAATTCAAGGCTAGATATTCTAATTCACTACTTATTTGGGCTAGATTAATTTAAGGCTACATATTTCTAATGCAATATGTATATTTTATATGTATATGTACATCCAACAATTCTCTTAGTTCATTTTCTAATATGGCTTTTGCATTTGACTCCACTTTATCAACAAATAGTTTTTGTAAAAATTTTGCACTCAGTGTATCTTGGACGCGCCTGCTCCTTTACGCCTGAGTACGCCTCTAACAAATATGCATTACTCTTTAAGTCCCCATATTATGATGCAACTTGGTAACTTTTTTGGCTTGCATTGTAGAATCTATACACTAAAGGGACCAATTAGGTAAAAGTTTGCATAGGATATGGACCAAATAGGTAATTTGTAGGGACCAAATATATAAATGAATGTGGTTATTCAGTTTTTGTATTTTCTAAGACGTTTGAAATGGGTTTTTTTTTTGGGTGAATTAGGAATTGCTTGTAGATACACTACACCACTGCAGGGGATAGGGAGCTATGCGAGGGCAATTTACAGACAAGGTTGTGCCGATGTGGGATGTGTTAAGGGCGATTTATTTGATGAAGCAATTGGTGTTGCCAGTCAAGCTGATGCAACAGTATTAGTGATGGGGTTAGACCAATCAATTGAAGCAGAGTTTAGAGATAGGGCTGGGCTTCTTCTTCCTGGTCGCCAACAGGAGCTTGTGTCAAAGGTAGCCATGGCTTCTAAAGGCCCAACTGTTTTGGTCCTTATGTCTGGCGGTCCAATTGACGTATCTTTTGCTGAGAATGATCCTAAAATTGATGCTATTTTATGGGCTGGTTATCCTGGCCAGGCTGGTGGTGCTGCCATTGCTGATGTCTTGTTTGGTACTACCAATCCAGGTCCATTTCTACTATCTTTCTTTTTTTCTTTCCATGCAAAAATAATTATAAAATGAAACCCGCTTTTTAAGGAATTATGGTGATAATTTTTTGGCCTTTATTTTCTTAGGCTAATATACATTTAGAAACAATTTTCATTAAATTTTTTCTTTAAACGTTTTTTAAGATGGAAATTTTGATAGCAATTTTTATTTTGGGTGTTTGTTATTACTAGTGTTTTCAACTTGTTATAAACAATTTTGAACTTATAAAGGATTTATATTTAAGATGTTAAAGTGTTGTTTAAAACTGTTGTATAAGCAATTTGTAAGTTATTAAAATGTTTTAGTGAAATGATTTTTTTGCTATATGAAAAATAAATGAGTTTGCTAGAGTTCGATGAACATTTGACTATTGATATTATGATATAAAAAGATTCATATAACTGACCCCATCTAACGTGAGTTTTAGGTGATGATTGATAAAAAGTTAAATGACTTTTTTTGTATTTTAAGTGGCAAAAACTTAAAATTTTTATAAGATGTTTAAAAATAAGTTAAAAAAGCAACTTTTATAATCTGGTTATAGTTTGAAGTATATGTCATTCTACACGCCTCAGAAAAAATTGCTCATAAGTTAGAAAGTACTTGTAAACTGTTACAACCAGCTTCTAAGAAATCACTTTGTTTTCCAATAAATTGTGAAAGTCAAATTAACCATATAAGCAGAGTTGTTAAGATATAATAATGAAAGTAAGATAAAAAAATTGATGTTGTTATTTCAGGGGGGAAGCTCCCAATGACATGGTATCCACAAGAATACATAACAAATCTACCAATGACAGAAATGTCAATGAGATCAAACCCATCAACCAATTACCCAGGCCGAACCTATAGATTCTACAACGGCAAAGTGGTTTACCCATTCGGCCACGGATTAAGCTACACAATCTTCACCCACCACATAGTAACCGCACCCACCCTTCTCACCGTACCCCTGGACGGCCACCGCCGCACCACCACTAACACCACCGCGCTTTCCGGCAAGGCTATCAGGGTGACCCACACAAGATGTAACAATTTGTCATTACCAATTCAAGTTGACATTAAAAATGTTGGGTCTAGAGATGGAACTCACACATTACTAGTCTACTCCGCCCCGCCGGCCCGCAACAATTGGGCTCCACGCAAGCAATTGGTGGCCTTTGAAAAGGTCCACGTGGCAGCTGGAACACAACGGAGAGTTGGGATTAATGTTCATGTGTGCAAATATTTGAGTGTTGTTGATAGGGTTGGAAATAGAAGGATTGTAATGGGGGAATATAGTCTGCATATTGGTGATATTAAGCACTCTGTTTCTCTTCAGCCTACTGTTCTTGGGGTAATTAAGTCATAGCTCAATGTCACTGTGCTAGAAATTTTTGCTATTTTGCACTATTGTTTTAGCAATGCCTGCTTTATAAAGGCATTGATCATGTATTCTTTTAGGGCCAAATTTATATAGGAAAATATTGTACTATTATTATATATTATTATTGGTGGAATTATTATTATTATTATTATTATTATTATTATTATTATTAATAAATTGCGTACATGTAAAACGGAAAAAACCTTTCTATACATGTGGTGTACCTCATTTATTTATATTGATGTGACATATTTTATTATTATATTATACAATTTGTTATCTAACACTAATAGAAATTCTACAATACAATCAAAAGTAGCACATAGCATGACAGATATAATTTAAAAGTATAACAATTTGCAAAATACATGGACAAAATAGGCTTAATAACAAATATTGGAGAAAGTAATTAAAATAAATTTGGAAAGGATAAGGAATTCTAGTCAATGACACTCATTAACAGTGAACATATTCAAATTTGCCCGTCTTATCAATTACCAATTGGTTCATTCTGTAGATTAGAAAATTAAAATTGTGATTAAAAAGTGATGAAGGGAATAGAAAGAGTATTGATAAGGTGAGGCAGAATTGCTTTAACCAAAGGGATTGATTAGGTATAGACTTCACATAGCCCCACCATCACGTAATTGATTACATCTATACATAGTAATTGATGGGTTTACATATGCCTATAATAATGGTCTCCCCTGACAGATAGCCATTATCACATTATTTTTAAGTGAACCGGAACCCAAATGAGGATCCTGCTTCATTTTTTCTCGTACATTTTTTTTTCTTTTGGAAAATAATTACATTGAACTTTCTATCTTTAATTTTGGTTATGATTGGCTAATGTTGATGGGTCTTGTATTCTATAGTAGTAATCACATTTTGTTATGAATTGTATATTAATATCAAAGTGAGGTCCATGGCAACTGAAATTATAAGTGATGTGTTGATGGTCCCAACATACAATTATCTATGCCAGATATAAATATTCAGTTTATCCTTTCTCTTAGCATTTATTGGATTTTATCTTCAGTAGTTTATGATAGAATCCGAGGATTGACTGACCCTCAACTAACTATTATAATGGTAACTTTATTATTATTATTATCCATGTCATAACTTATGTACATCTGATGAATTTTGTTCAAGCTAAGTATGATTTTTTATCCGTAAATAATTTCTCTTGATTTTTATTAACGAATTTTCTCCATGAAACCGGTTTGTAAAATTGTAATTTCTGGCTTAATATTTATGTTACTGGTAGCCACCATTTTTTAAATCCTAGTTAAAAATATAACTCGAGGGGGATTTTCTACAATTTTTTTTGTAATACAGGAACGTGGGATTTGAATTTACAACCTCATACTTGTGAGTTGGTGGCCATTAGACCGAAGCCCAATGGTTAAGAGATTCTCTATATTAATTATAGAGAGCAATTGGAAAAGAGGATACAAGTATTAAGATGAAATTTTTATTCATTTAAAGCAATAATCCGAACCATAGATATTAAAATGAATGTGAACGATTGCTTCAACTTTACTTTTATTTTTCAACTTTAGATGACTCTTTCTCTAAATAGATAAGCTCATGGATCATGCGACTCCTCAATCCCGAATCTTCATTTGTCAGGATCCGGATCCTAAGGTGATGCTTATTGTGAGTTATCAGAGTCATGCTCTGACGTTAGCTATAATGTGTATGTATCCTCGGAGAATTGAAAAAATAGTGGTACGCCCAGTTTGATCACCGGATATCCGTGGAATCGCTAGTGCTCTATATAAGATGTGTTCTCCAACTTTTTAGGTTGTAATGAAAAAACGTGTTAGTGGACGAAAGGTTGATCGGTCGAGGGGAGGCTCAATGGATATTTATTCGAGGGAAGAAATGTTGGGCAAACAAATAATCCCACATTGCTAAGAAAGTTGGAGATGAAATGGTTTATAAGTGTGGACTGTAACACCCCCTTTATAAGGAGTGCCACAGTAACTATAAACACCTAATAAACAACTCTACTCCACTATATGAAGTTCAACACTTATAGATTTAATATGCACAAATACAAATATAATGTTTCCAACTCCAAATATTTCTCAATACCACTTTACATTTCTCACACTATCTAGTACATGCCATTATTCTACAAACCATAATATTACATTAAAATACAAATCCACCTCGAGTCTTTCCTTATTTGCTCTTCAAGCTGATCCACTTATACCACTTTGGTCCAAGCTATCTATAATCTTCAGAATCTGCGTGTAGAAAATAAAATACACGCTAAGCAATTTGCTTAGTGATGTACATAAAAGAAATACAACAACTTTGAACATTTTTAACACTTTAAAATAGAAACAAAGTATGTTTGTAAGTCAAAAACAAATTAAATAACTTTATAAAACCAAAACACAAAACTTATATTATAAATCTTTTAAAGTACAATTAAATTATATCCAATTTTTTTCCAAACATATTAATCATATATTGCCCAGAGTAAACAAGTCCTGAATAACGGTAAAATGGATACGGGAGCGGACAAGCCCGAAGCCGAAGCTTCAATATCAACGTATCGGTCAAGCCCGAAGCCGAAGTTTCAAAATCAATATGTCGGTCAAGCCCGAAGCCGAAGCTTCAAATCAATATATCGGTCAAGCCCGAAGCTGAAGCTTCAATATCAATATATATATATCGGCCGAAGCCCGAAGCCAAAGCTTCAATTGTTTGTACAATACTGTACCCCCTTTATTGGCGCTAATCTACCCTGACCCGTATTCTACTCGTTTAATAAGGGCAATAAATCAAAGTAACATCTTAAAAATTCCAGTATAAACCATCAAACATAATTCAACATAACTTCAGCAATTAAGAAATTCAAATCCTAAATTTTAAAGTATCAAACTTCAATTAAAACACAATAAAATCAATATTCATATTTTCTAGAAATTTCCAGATTTTGTGACCTGACTTCCCTTACATTTTTCACTATCAAAACATCATCCAATCGAAGAACTTTCTTCTAAACATAATTACCCACATGTCTCAGCTTTCCAAATCCACCAGAATCACGGAAATCCAAATTGTATAACCAAAGTTATGATCAAAATACAAAACAGTGTACAAAGCTGAGATTTTCCGAAAATAGATTTTATGACTCAACTTCAAATGAAAATTTTACATTAAAAACGAACGAAATTCAACAAGGTTTCTTCTGAACATATATTCCTTACTTTCTGAAAATATCAATAGAATCAAGAATCATTCAAATCGAATTTGTATAACAAGAGAAAACATTAAAACAAAACCGGGATACAAATCTGAAAATTTTTCCGAAAAACCGAGAAATCGAAATTTGAGACACAAACCTTTTTCTAAGCTCTTTCTAGCTCTCTTCTACCTCTTTTGCCTTTGATTTGCTTGCACTAGCTTCCTCTACAATAGCCATATATAATTCTATCAAGATATTGTATAAGTAAACTTCCTAATACCATAAATATGCTTAATCTACCATGAATTCTACTAATTAAGCTTTAGTTTTATAAAAAATCACTCATCTCAAATTTGGGTTACTATTCATCTGAATCTTAAAATCTAAAATCCTCCTCTTCTAGTCTTGATACACTGAAATTGATGATGATAGAGGGCTTAAGGATCGATTTCTAACAAGAATTTAAAGTTGAATCGAAGAAATCGGAAGTTTTTAGGTTAGAGAATTTTTGATAAAGGAAAGGAAGAAATGGAGGAGAAGGAGAAGGTGAAGGTGAAGGGAGAGATACGTATAGGATTAGGATTTATCCTTAGTTTTTTTTTCAATTTTCAATAATGCCCTTGACAAATAATTAAATGTCTAAGTCATCCCTCTTACTTAATTAACTCTTATTTCCTCATGTCTTATATCCAATAACAATAATAATAACTATAAAAATAATTTCCATGATATTTTAATACTATAGTAATTTATTATAAGTAAATTTTGAAATTTCGGTTCGTTACAATTCTCCCCCTCTTATGAATTTTCGTCCTCGAAAATTAACTGAAAATAATTGTGGATATTGAGTTTTCATTGTATCCTCCGGTTCCCAAGTTGCTTCTTCAACCTTATGATTCTTCCAAAGTAGTTTTACGAAAGGAATAGACTTGTTTCTCAATTGTTTAACCTCTCTCGCCAAGATTTGTACCGGTTCTTCTTCATACGTCAGGTCGGGTTCGATTTCTATGACATCAGGAGATAAGATATGTGATGGATCTGATCTGTATCTCCTTAACATTGACACATGGAACACATTATGAATTTTGTCAAGCATCGGGGGTAATGCCAACCGATAAGCTACCGGTCCAACCTTCTCTGTAACCTCATATGGGCCAATGAATCTTGGACTGAGCTTGCCTTTCTTGCCAAATCGCACGACTTTCTTCCAAGGAGATATTTTGAGAAATACTTTATCCCCCACTTCATAAGTAATGTCTTTTCTTTTTAGATCAGCATAAGATTTTTGTCTATCCGATGCAGCCTTCAATCTCTCTTGAATAAGTTTTACCTTCTCCTTTGTCTCCTGAATCAAATCTACTCCCACAATCTTGTTTTCACTAAGCTCGGTCCAATATAATGGAGTTTGACATTTTCTTCCATATAATGCTTTATATGGTGCCATTTGTATGCTTGACTGATAGCTGTTATTGTAGGAAAATTCCATGAGGGACAAATACTTATTCCAACTTCCCTCAAATTCAATGACACAACTTTTCATCATGTCTTCTAACACCTGAATTACTCTTTCAGATTGACCATCTGTTTGAGGATGAAATGAAGTAGTGAAATGAAGTTTACTACCCAAGGCTTCTTGCAACTTCTTCCAAAATCTCGAAGTAAATCTTGGATCTCGGTCAGAAATGATTGAAATAGGCACTCCGTGTAGCCTTACTATCTCATCTACATATAACTGAGCCAATATATCAAGTGAATAATCTATCCTAACTGGAAGAAAGTGGGCAGACTTTGTCAATCTATCTACAACAACCCACACTGCATCATGTTTCTTCTATAAAAGTGGTAAAGATGTCACGAAGTCCATCGTGATTCTTTCCCATTTCCATTCTGGAATTGTTATTGGTTGCAACAATCCAGAAGGAACTTGATGTTCAACTTTCACCTGTTGACAAGTTAGACATTGAGCAATATAGTTAGTAATGTCTTTCTTCATCCCATTCAACCAATAATGGCTCTTCAAATTTTGGTACATCTTGTTTGCTCCTGGATGCATCGCATAAGGACTACTATGCGCCTCATATAGGATATTCTTCTTTAATTCTTCATTGTTTGGCACACATAGTCTATCTTTAAAATATAGACACCCGTCTTCTCAAACCATATAGTTATCTACGATACCCAGTTGTGTCCTTGCTCGAATGACCTTCAAGTCATCATCTTTATTTTGTGCTTGCTTCACCTGTTGAAGTAGTACAGGTTGAATCTTCAATTCTGCAATTAAGGCTCCACCACTGGTAAGAGCTAACCCTGTATTCATAGCCCTTAATGCCATCATTGTCTTTCTGCTGAGAGCATCTACCACTGCATTAGCCTTTCCTGGATGGTAATCAATAAGACAATCGTAATCTTTAATGAATTCCATCCACCTTCTCTGCCTTAAATTCAACTCCTTCTGTGTTGGCAAATATTTCAAACTTTTGTGATATGTATAAATATAACATTTTTCTCCACAAAGATAGTATCGTCAAATTTTCAAGGCAAAGACTATTGCAGCCATTTCCAAATCATGAGTAGGATAATTCCTTTCATGATTCTTCAATTGCCTGGAAGCATAGGCAATCACTTTCTCTTCTTGCATCAAAACACACCCAAGACCAATATGCGAAGCATCATTATAGATTACAAAATATTTTCTAGGCTCTGGTTGGGTAAGGATGGGTGCTTTTGTCAACATTGCCTTCAACTTCTCAAAATTTTCTTGGCACTTGTCATTCCACTCAAATTTTGCATTCTTTTGAAGTAGTTTCGTCAGCGGGGAAACAATGACTAAAAATCCCTTCACAAATCTTCTATAATACCCTACTAAACCAAGGAAACTTCTGACTTCCGTACTTTGGTGGTTTCCATTCTACAACTGCTTCTATCTTTTTAGGATCCACTTTAGTTCCTTCTGCAGAAATAATATGGCCTAAGAAAGAAACTTCTTTAAGCCAAAACTCACATTTGCTAAGTTTGGCATACAATTTATTTTCCCTCAAAGTTTGGAAGACTATTTATAAATGTTGATCATGCTCTTCCCATGACTTAGAATACACCAAAATATCATCAATAAAAACCACTACAAACCTGTCTAAATATAAATAAAAGACACGGTTCATAAGATCCATAAATGTTGCTGGTGCATTAGTTAGACCTAATGGCATCACCAAAAATTCATAGTGCCCATATCTAGTTCGGAAAGCCGTCTTTGCAATATCATCATCTTTCACTCTCATTTGATAGTAACCCAATCTCAAATCAATCTTGGAGAAGTATTTGGCACCCTTGAGTTGCTCAAATAAGTCTTCAATCCTTGGTAATGGATACTTGTTCTTCACCGTCAATTTATTCAACTCCAGGTAATCAATACATAATCGGAGCGACCCATCTTTCTTCTTAACAAACAACACTGGTGCACCCCACGGGGATATACTCGGGCATATGAATCCTTTATCTAACAATTCTTGCAACTGGATCTTCAACTCTTTCAATTCAGCAGATGCCATTCTATATGGTGCTTTGGATACTGGTTGCGGTACCCGGCAATACATCAATTGCGAATTCTACCTCTCTTTTTGGTGGCAAACCCGGTAGTTCTTCTGGAAATACATCAAGAAAATCGCATACCGTAGGAATATTCTGCAATTCTAACTCACCTTTCTTCAATTTTAGAGCGAAGATTAGGTAGGCCTGACATCCCTTCCTAACTAGTCTTTTAGTCCTCATAAAAGAAATTATATTACAGAGATAATCTGATCTTCCCCCACGATAACTATTTCTTCTCCATCAGAAACTTGAAGTGACATTCTTTTGTTTTTGCAAACCACTACAGATCGATGTTCCGATAACCAATCCATTCCCAAGATAACATCGTAATCTCGGAAAGGTAACTCAATTAAATTTGCGTGGAAAAGTTAATGTTGAATCATAATAGGGCAATTCATATACACTTTATTTACTATTACACTATATCCTAAAGGATTAGTCACTTCAATATTTTCCCCCAATTCTTCTATATGCAACCCTTTCTCTTGTGCTAATGCAGCACATATATATGAATGAGATGAACCGGGATTTATCAAAGCATAAACATCGTGATTAAAGAATGAAAATTTATCGATAATAACTTTAGTAGATTCCCGAGTCTCAGGCCCTCAGATTGCATAACTTCGTGCCATTCCTCCTATTCTACCACTCTACGGTGCTTGTTGAGCCACATTAAGTCCACTTGCCTCACTAGCATTTCCTCTTCCCCTTCCTCTTCCACCTTACATTGTAGGAGTAGGAACTACTGTAGGTGCAGATGTACTTATCTGTCTTTGAGGATAATTTACAATCAAATGTTCCCTCGAGCTACATTTAAAGCAGACTCTACCTTTTCCCCAACATTCCCCTGTATGTATCCTTCCATAATTAGAACATTATGGAATATTTCCTCTGCCTCGACCTGAAGGTACACTAGCCGCTGACCCCATACTTATGGTTTGTCTCGGTGAAAACCCTCTAAAATGAGATTATGCTTGTTCTGATGTTCCCTTCTGTTTCTTACTTGGAGATTCTGAACTAGCTGGACCCTGTGATCCCTTTTGAAATTCAGACCTTTTTGCCATTCTTTGTTGCCTATCTGAATTGATCTTCTCAATGCTCGTAGCAGCATCAACCAAGTCAATGAACACCCTAATATTTTGTGTAAGTAAATGCACTCTAATTTCATCATTCAGCCCATCCTCGAATCTCTTACATCGCTTTACTTCACTGTCAATGATATTACGAGCCTACCTCTCGAGTTTGAGGAATTGAATTTCATATTCTGATACAATCATTCCTCCCTGTCTGAAAGACAAGAACAATTTCCTCTGCTCATCTTTGAATCATTCGCTAACGTACTTCTTGTCAAATTGTTCCAAGAAAAGGCCCCAAGTGATTTCTCCTGGTCGCCTTTCTCTTACAATATTATCCCACCACCTCCTTGCTTGTTCTTTGAGTCGACCTTGCACACAGTCTAATCTCTCTTCATCTATAAAATGAAGCCTAGTCGTACACCATTTAGTATGATCAAACCAATCTTCTGCAAATGCAGGATTCATTGTATCCCCTTTAAAGTCATCAGCCGGAAGCTTTTTGATTCTTTTAAGAGGAGTTCTCTCCTCTCTTTTTTCAACTTGAGGTACTACAGGAACTTGAGAGATTTGTATATTTTGTAGTACTTGTATGATTACTTCAGTAGTCATATGCTGAAGTAAAGCAGCTTGTGCTGGAGTAGGTTGTTTGAAAAAGCCATGAACCGGTGGTGGTTCGTGTCTTTGATCACCCCCTTGTCTAATACGGACTGTACTCTCAGTAACTCTTCCTCATTCTGACTGTGACTACTACTAGCCATAACTTATTCCTAAAAATTGGACCAAAGTGGATCAAACAACTAACATAACATATTTATATCTTAAATGACATGTACATACTAGTTCTAGAATCGCCTAAACCTCGCTCTGATACCAACAAATGTAACACCCCCTTTATAAGGAGTGCTACAGTAACTATAAACACCCAATAAATAACTCTACTCCACTATATGAAGTTCAATACTTATAGATTTAATACGTACAAATACAAATATAATGTTTCCAACTCCAAATATTTCTCAATGCTAATTATTCTCCAAATATTTCTCAATGCTAATTATTCTCCAAATATTTCTCAATACCACTTTACATTTCTCACACTATCTAGTACATGCCATTATTCTACAAACCATAATATTACATTAAAATACAAATCCACCTCGAGTCTTTCCTTATTTGCTCTTCAAGCTGATCCACTTATACCACTTTGGTCTAAGCTATCTATAATCTTCAGAATCTGCGTGTAAAAAATAAAATACACGCTAAGCAATTTGCTTAGTGATGTACATAAAAGAAATACAACAACTTTGAACATTTTTAACACTTTAAAATAGAAACAAAGTATGTTTGTAAGTCAAAAACAAATTAAATAACTTTATAAAACTAAAACACAAAACTTATATTATAAATCTTTCAAAGTACAATTAAATTATATCCGATTTTTTTCCAAACACATTAACCATATATTTCCCAGAGTAAACAAGTCCTGAATAACGGTAAAATGGATACGGGAGCGGACAAGCCCGAAGCCGAAGCTTCAATATCAACGTATCGGTCAAGCCCGAAGCCGAAGTTTCAAAATCAATATATCGGTCAAGCCTGAAGACGAAGTTTTAAAATCAATATATCGGTCAAGCCCGAAGCCGAAGCTTCAATATCAATATATATATATCAGAATATCGGCCGAAGCCCGAAGCCAAAGCTTCAATTGTTTGTACAGTACTGTACCCCCCTTTATTGGCGCTAATCTACCCTGACCCGTATTCTACTCATTTAGTAAGGGCAATAAATCAAAGTAATATCTCAAAAATTCCAGTGTAAACCATCAAACACAATTCAACATAACTTCGGTAATTAAGAAATTCAAATCCTAAATTTTAAAGCATCAAACTTCAATTAAAACACAATAAAATTAGCATTCATATTTTTCAAAAATTTCCAGATTTCGTGACCTGACTTCCCTTGCATTTTTCACTATCAAAACATCATCCAATCGAAGCACCTTCTTCTAAACTAATTAGCCACATGTCTCAGCTTTCCAAATCCACTAGAATCACGGAAATCCAAATTGTATAACCAAAGTTATGATCAAAATACTAAACAGTGTACAAAGCAAAGATTTTTCAAAAACAGATTTTATGACTCAACTTCAAATGAAAATTTTACATCGAAAACGAACGAAATTCAACAAGGTTTCTTCTAAACATATATTCCTTACTTTCTGTAGATATCAATAGAATCAAGAATCATTCAAATCGAATTTATATAACAACAGAAAACATTAAAACAAAACAGAGATACAAATCTGGAAATTTTTTCAAAAAATCGAGAAATCGAAATTTGAGACACAAACCTTTTTCTAAGCTCTTTCTAGCTCTCTTCTACCTCTTTTGCCTTTGATTTACTTGCACTAGCTTCCTCTACAACAACCATATATAATTCTATCAAGATATTGTATAAATAAACTTTCTAATACCATAAATATGCTTAATCTACCATGAATTCTACTAATTAAGCTTTAATTTCATCAAAAATCATTCACCTCAAATTTGGGTTACTATTCATCCGAATCTTAAAATCTGAAATCCTCCTCTTCTAGTCTTGATTCACTGAAATTGATGATGATAGAGGGCTTAAGGATTGATTTCTAACAAGAATTTGAAGTTAAATCGAAAAAATCGAAAGTTTTTAGGTTAGAGAATTTTTGATAAAGGAAAGGAAGAAATGAAGAAGAAGAAGGAGAAGGAGAAGGTGAAGGTGAAGGGAGAGATACGTATAGGATTATGATTTATCCTTAATTTTTTTTTCAATTTTTAATAATGCCCTTGACAAATAATTAAATGCCTAAGTCATCCTTTTTACTTAATTAACTCTTATTTCCTCATGTCTTATATCCAATAACAATAATAATAACTACAAAAATAATTTTAATGATATTTTAATACCATAGTAATTTATTATAAGTAAATTTTAAAATTTCGATTCGTTACATGGACAATATCCCCATTGATATGAGGTCTTTTGGAGTAAAACCCAAGAGCAAAAACATGAGGGCTAAGGCTCAAAGTGGACAATATCATACCATTTGTGAGAATATGTCGTGTCTAAGCGCTTCCACGAGTCGCAACAATTTGTATCAGAGCCATGCTCCGATGTTAGCCGTGTGGATGGATCCTCGGAGAATCAAACAAATAGTGGTACGCCTAGTTTGATCACCGGATATCCGTGAAACCGCTAGTACTCTTTATAAGGCATGTCCTCCAACGCATTAGAGAAAAAGATGCGTCTTTGTAGACGGATGGTTCATCGTCGAGGGGAGGCTTGATGGATATTTGTTCGAGGGGAGGAATGTTGGGCAAACAAATATCTCATATTACTAACAAGAAAGGAGATTGTATGGTTTATAAGTGTGGACCAATACCCCCAATGGCTATGAAGCCTTTTGGGGTCAAGCCCAAGAGCAAATTCATGAGGGCTTAGGCCCAAAGTGGACAATATCATACCATGTGTAGGGATATGAGGTGTCTATGGAGCTTTCACGAGCCGCTACAATTGGTATCAGAACCATGCTCCGACGTTAACCGTGTGGATGGATCCTCGAAAAGTTGAACAAATAGTGGGGTAAAGCCCAGAGTTTGATCCAACGGATATCCGTGGAACCGCTTGTGCTCTATGTAAGGCGCGTTTCCTCCATCACATTAGAGTAAAAAAAGATGTGTTCTAGACGGATGGTTGATCAGTCGAGGGGAGGCTTGATGGATATTTATTCGAGGGGGGAATGTTGAGCTAACAAATATCTCATATTGCTAACAAAGACGGAGATGCTTGGGTTTATAAATGTGGACAATATCCCCAATGGTATGAGGCCTTTTGGGGTAAAGCCAAATAGCAAAACCATGAGGGCCTAGACCCAAAGTGGACAATATCATACCATGTGTGGGGATATGGGGTGTCCATAGAGCTTTCACGAGCTGCTACAATTGGTATCAGAGCCATGCTCTGACGTTAGCCGTGTGGATGGATCCTCGGAAAGTCGAACAAATATGGTTTGCCCAGTTGATCATCAGTGATCCGTGAAATCGGTAGTGCTCTATGTAAGGCGTGTCCTCCATCGTAATATAGTGGGAAATTACCAGTTTGTAGAGAATTTACGGATGGCTGATCGGTCAAGGGGAGGCTTGATGGATATTTGTTCGAAGAGAGAAATTTTGGGCAAACAAATATCCCACATTGTTAACAAGGTTGGAGAGTCATGACTTTATAAGTATGGACAATATATCCCCAAATGGTATGAGGCCTTGTAGTAAAGCCCAAGAGTAAAACCATGAGGGCTTGGGCCCAAAGTGGACAATATCATACCATGTTGGGGATATGTGGTGTCCTTGAGCTTCAGCGAGTCGCTACAAATTGGTATCAGAGCCATGCTCCGGCGTTAGCCGTGTGAATGGATTCTCGGAGAATCGAACAAATCGTGGTACACCCAGTTTGATCACCAGATATCTGTGAAACCGCTAGTACCCTATATAAGGCGTGTGTCCTCCAACGCATTAGAGTAGAATATGTGTGTTTGTAGACGAATGGTTGATCGGTCGAGGAGAGGTTCGATGGATATTTGTTCGAAGGAAGGAATGTTGGGCAAATAAATATTCCACATTGCTAAGAAAGTTAGAGATGCTTGAGTTTATAAGTGTGAACTAATATCCTCAATAGCATGAGACCTTTTAGGATAAAATGCAAAAATAAATCTATAAGAGTTTAGACCAAAAATAAATAATATTATATTATGTGTGGTGATATGAATGTCTACGTGTTTCTGTCAATCGCAATAGGTACAGAAGAAAGCATGTGATAATGGAAGGTGATGTTACATTGAAAAGACAAAAACATCGTGGAAGAAGAGTACGTCACTACGTTTGGCATATATGCTGTGCATATCAAGTTATTATCACTTCGTTTTTTCATATTATTGTATTCATTTTTCCTTCCCTCAAAATATACTCAATCTTTAATTTTAACATCATACTACCAAAGTACTACGTACTATAGTACAATACATTCCTCTACCTTTTTAACATTATACAAATAAAATTACCAACATGGTTATTATTCACTCTAATCGTCAAGTTTAAATAACATATGTTTTTGAGATGCAAGTATAAAGTGAATGAGTGTTTATGGAATTTGTATTACAATTTACACAAAGCTTTAAGGTGATAATTATCACCTTAAGTTCACGAGTCAATACAATTTGAGTACAACTCTATATATACTCTCCAAAGAAGTTAAAAATGTAGAGAAACTCAAATGTTAAATGGATAGTGACACAAGTGTACTTAATTGTAATCAAGTTTTCAAACTGATTGATTAAGTAGCACCAATGCACTTATTTGTAAAGAGCAAAACATTCCACAAAAGGACTAGAAGATGGAGTGAAGCATATGAAACGTATTTTTCTTTTCTTTTCTTTTCTTTACTTTACTTTAAAAAAACTTTTTAACAATAATTACATTACATGTTGTTTATTTTGTGTAGGGGACATGATTTAAGGGGGGAAAGGCCTTTTATGAAAGGGTGAGCAGATGTGGATAAAATAAAAAAGATTCCTAAAGGGCTAAAGCCTGTCAATTGCCCAGACCATCCACATTTTAATAACTGTTCATATCATCTCAATTATTGCAATTATTCTTCTCTGTTTTCCGGATAAATCACATTGTATATGTTACTGTATGTCGAATTATGGTAAAAAAAAATAGAAGATGAGGGGACATGAATGACTTGTAATAACAAGCTACATGTATCATATTGAAAGGTAAGATCATGTATGACATTGTGTATAAATAAAGTTTATGTATTGAGAAAATATCAAAAGTAAATTAATGTACAATTGGTTAGTGGCACTTTGTTTTCACAAGTAACTACTTCTACTTATTTTCATTGTTAGGGTAACCTTTATCTCACGTATTCAACGGTCAAAATGATCAAAATAAGTAGTTACTTAACAAAAAACAGTGTGAAAAGAAAACATTAGCTTTCCATGTAAATTTTGTTTAGCCAATACATCGACCTTAGTGACATTTCTTTCCAACTAAAAAGGTTTTGAAGTTTTTGTTGTTACTATTGTAAGCCTAATGATGTTATTTTTTTTAGAAAAAAGAAGGATTTGGGATTACCGATTAGACACAATGCAAATGGTACATCTACAAAGAGTGAACGATGAAAATAAGGTTCGAGTTTTAATAAAGCTCATGTAAACAGCAAAAGAAAGGTTTGAGCCTGGGGTTTTAGTGAGAAATTCATATAAACTATGAAGTTAAAAGAATGTTACTACCAAATAATTTTTTTTAAACAAAAATTGCCTATGGTACTGTTAAGCATCAGTTTTGTCAATGTCCCCTGAGTTAAATTCTAAGCATGGGTCGGTTTTCAAATCATTTTTTACTTTCTGCCACTCATTTCTTTTTTCTTGCATATACTTGCATTTCTATTTTCTATGATACTACTACTATTTTGTTTATTATGTTTTATATAATTATATTTTAAATGAATATAATAATTTATTAATTGAGTTTGTTTATTTTCCATGCTGACTTTCTGTCATGTTTATATACACTAGTCTAAACAAGCATAGTCTGAATCGACTGTGGTGTTCATAATTAATTAACACTTTTTAAAAATGGAAAAATTGAAATTTAAATAAAAATATTATAAATTAAGTTTGTGAAAGGAAATAAAGAAAACAAAGTAATTGTATTGCAGTAATGAAATAAAAGACAAATAATGGAGAAATGAAGAACACCATCAAATAGGAAGAAATTGTTGGCCATTATAAAGGTTATAACTTATAAGGCAAGCACTAATTTGAGAATTGTTTGTTTGATTTTGATTTTTTGATCCATAATTCAAATAAAATAAGCAATGTGGGTCTCCATCTTTTTCATATATCACCTGAAATTTCATGCATAGGCAGGCAGGCCCGTTCCTATCTTTTTTTTTATCTATGGAAGAGGTAAAAATTGAGACTTTATTAATGAGTAAAATTTTTAAAATGAAATATATGATATTGTATTTTATATTACAATATTTAATGAGAGATCAAATAAAAATATATTATAAAGTAAAAAATAACATTATAATAAAAAAATTATTATGGTGATCAAATAAAATGATCTTTCTAACTACAAAATTACTAATATCAGTTGAAAAAACCAGAAACAAAGACATTTTTTGATAGGGTGAAAGAAATTTGAAGAATTATTTATAGGTACTAAAGGGATTGAATGAGTATGAAATTTTGAGAATAACAGCAAGAGTAAGGAAGATTAATGCTCTTAATTTTTTATTTCCAAGCTTAGGAGTTGAACAGACTAAAAAAATTTGAGAAAAAAAGAAACATTAAGAGAGAATGACAATGACAATGAATATAAGAGAAATTATTAAGATAAAGTTTATTTTAATAATTAATATTTTTATTTTTATTTATTAATTAAATAAAGCTAATCCATATCTGTAATTAATTAAACACTATAGATTTAGTAGTTTTTTATTTAAAATATTTTATTAAAAAAGGAATTTAACTAACTTAAATTTTAATTAAGTAAAAATAATTTAATAATTATTAAAAATAAATTAATTATTAATATATGTATTTCATGCCGTTACATATCTATTTAATAATTCAAATTAATATATATGGAAAATATGGAAATGAAAATTAGGATTTGCATTTTAATTTTATATTAGGGATCAGTTTGCTGTGTTTTTTCAGTTGTTTTTCTAAAAAGCTTTATTTTCAAACTTTTTCTAAGAGCAGCATATTTAATTTTAAAAAAATATATCAGATAAGTTTTTAATTAATTAATATAAATAATCAAAATGTGTTATTCAAAATCAATATATGTTATTTTATTAAAAAAATTTCAGAGCATAAGCTGTCAAATCTCACTTACGGTGAATGTTTTGCCTTTTTGGTATCAATCCATAGCTTTGTTTGATTGCAATTACGAACAACTGATTTTAACTGTTTAATTTGGAGAAAAAATGTTATTAGTATTAGCAAAGGTTATAAGCAACATAATAAAAAAACAATTAAGAGTTTTTATCTTCTCGCCATTGTTATGTTACTAGTGAAGAGCTCAATGTGTAAAAGTTAATTAGGGCACACTGATTTACCATGTTTAATTAGCAAAGAATGTTTAAAGAGATCCATTGATAAAGAATTTAATCAAAAATTCGTCTTTAAGATTGATTAATGGCTTAAGTAATTAACAAAAACAATTCATTTACCAATTCTATCTAAAGTAACCTTAAAAAAGGAATTTTATAGAAAGCTTTTGATTTTTTGTACTCTTTTCTTATTGAATAGTTGAGAATTGATGACAGTTTTATTAAATATTCTTTTATTTTTCGGCCATTGAATAAATAAAAGATATAAAAACTCAAAAATTTTCTATAAAATTATCTTGAAATAACATTTTAGCTAGTAAGAAAGTGAATTTTGCTTTTAGTTAATTGGTAAGTCAACAAAAGAAAATTTTGATAGAATGGTGACACTAGACAAGTACATGTAAAAGTTCAAAAGTGAAAATTTGTTGTATGTATTTAGCAAATTAACGGTTTGAATTAGAAGTGTTTTTTTAAAAAGTAGGAGCATTTTATTTTTTAAAAAATTTGAAATTTAAATTTAGAATTTTTAATTTCGGTCTTCATTTTGAGAGGAAGCTGTAGCCATTAATGATTATATAAATTAGAAGTTGTTGATTGATGAATAAATGTATAAGTTGAATCCACTATTTCAATTTATTGTCCCTTTTTCACTTACTGTCTATAAAAATAAAAATATCCTTATAAATAAATTAATTAAAATTATATACAGTTTCACGCAATAATAAAAATATCAGAAGTCCTATTTTGTATGCGCCTCACATACAATCTGATATGTGGAAAATTTTGAAATACTTTAATATTTTTTGCAATTTCTCTTTTCTATTTAATGATTTCTCTCTCTTAAAAATAGTTACGTATTAAATCATGAATGGAGTAATGTGAAAGGGGATATAATGTCCTTACAAACAAAAAATTAATATTATATATGATTATGAAATAAATAAATAATATATGTAATTTTAAAATAAAAATAAATGTATAATTTATTTACATTAGGAAAGTGTTATCAAATTCAACGTTAAAAAAGTTTTTTTTGAAAAACAACGTTAAAAAAGTTTAAGAAATACAATTATTTGTTAGTAATTTATTAAGTATTTACTTTAACTTATTTTTTTTCTCACAAGTTACAATTATAATTACAATTATAATAGTATTTTTTAATACTTTTAGGTTGGAAATTGGGTTTAGCCTAACTTATGGTTGAGCTAAACCACGTTTTGTTTAATTGATGCTAAGGGCAGAAGGGAATGGCTAAAGAATTTAATTTGGTGGAATGTAGTGTTTTTAATAAATAAAGTTGCATTATATAAATAATTTTGAAGGTAAAAGTGTAAAAATATGAAGTAAATAACATTGCCTATTATAATAAATAAATTTAAAGGACATTTAAATACTTTTATAGGGAGTTAAGTGTAATTAGGAGGTGATGAATATCATCACCCATATAAATTACGATGAGAGTCTAAAAAGCTATCAAAAACTTGTTTTAAACTCAAGCCCTTTCAATATCAGTTCAAATGTGCATATATAAATTTAATGAAGAAAAATTAGAAAAATTATCAACTTGTATATTTGCTTAAGAAAAAATATACATCATTAACTATAATTATTCAAATACGTTGTCCTCTTTCTGGATTGTTTGTAAAAAAGAGGGGAAAGAATCTTTAAAAGACATTTGCTTCCTTGTGACACCGGCCAACACTTAGATATGTGGAGTTTCTCGCGGAACCTCGTAAAGTCTCACAAATCGGCTCATAAAGGAGGTTTTATTAGGTAATATTCTAGTATTTTGTAGAATTGTATAGAATACTCTATACTTAGCTAAATGTTTCTAGAATTCTCTTTACTTGTGTAGAAAAGTCAAATAAGATTTGTATTATTGTAGAAAAATCTAGAAGGCAAATATTAGTCATTAGATCATAGAACATTCTAGATGAATCAATCTCAACCGTCGGTTGAGGAGGTGAAAATGACTATAAATATGTAAGCATCCCTCATTTATAAATCACACTTGAAAAGAAGTAAAACAAAGCTCACTTGTGAGTTCCAAAATCTCTCCTTTCTCGCATTACTTAGCTTCCGCATTTCTATCGCAAGTGGTGTTGAGTTTTCGCAAAGGCTTTGCTAGCATAATCGTTAGTTGTTTTGTGCTAGTGCCGCACGGTGTTTAAGTCCAAAAATCTTAGCCCGTGACAGTTAGTATCAGAGCGATGTCGAATCCGCAAGAGACCATGAGCATTGTGGAGAGTGGAGAGCACGAGCCTCGTGCGATGGAGAGGCAACAAAGGAAAGGCGGCCGTAAGGAGAAATCTGTCGCAAGGGATCCCATGGCTAACCAAGAGATGCGTATCACTCGCTTGGAGCTTGCCATGGGGGAACATAACGATCGTTAGGCGGAGCACACTCCAATGGTGGAGGGCATCTTTGCCGAATGCATCGAGCAATTCAAGGAGGAGTTGCGAGAGATGGTGCAGCAGGTTAAGGACGAGGTGCTAGATAGTCTCAACGACGTGTCGGAGCGTTGCATAAAGGCTTGCGAGGAAAATGCCGTAAGAATCACCGCAATCCAAGGCGATGTCCTCAGACTTAGGGAGGAGTTTGAGGCTACTCGGGCATATGGAGTTAGGCGCAATGAGGCGGAGCAGCTTAGAGCAAGGGTGAATGCTCTGCATGCTCAAGGGACGACCGGGGTCGTGGGTGTGACTCCAAGGGTCGATGTGCCTAAGCCCGATATGTACAACGGCGGCCGAAAATTGAAGGATGTAGAGGATTTTCTCTACTCGATGGAGCGGTACTTTGGTGCCCTTGGCATCGTGGATGACACGGTGAGGACATTCCAAGCTTCTCTTTATTTAAAAGATAGTGCCTTGTCATGGTGGAAACGTATGTCCCAACCAATTGGCAACGATGAGGTGACTGTCACCACATGGGAACAATTCAAAGACGAGTTAAGGAAGCAGTTCCTACCCGCCGATGCGGAAAATGAAGCCCGCGTAAAATTACGCCATCTTCACCATAGAGATGGCCACATTCGGGAGTATGTCAAGGAGTTCTCCGACTTGATGCTAGAGATCCTCGATCTTTCTCTAAAGGAGGCACTCTTTTGCTTCATGGACGGGCTAAACCGATGGGCCAAACTTGAGTTGCAACACCGAGATGTTCAGGACATCAAACAAGCCCTCCACATCGTTGATTCCCTCGTGGAGTATCAAAAGAAGGAAAGCACCAAGGACAAGGGGAAGAAGCCGTTCCACAGTAAAGGTGGGGGAGACAAATGGAGGTCTCACTATAAGCCATCCGATAGTAAGGCGACATCAAGCGACAGGCCTAGAGGAGACAAGCCAACATGGACGCCAAAGTGCTTTTTATGCGAAGGGACACACCTTGCCCGAGATTGTCCCTCGAGAAAGAAACTGGCAGCCTTTGTCCAAGACCTTGAGCAGAAGGACGAGGAGAGACGAGTCGCATGCTTAAGGCGATTGGAAGCGGTGAAGGCAAAGACGAACAAGGGCGAGCAAGGTCGCTTGTATGTCGAAGCCACATTTGAGGAAGGGGCTCGATGGGGGCTACTTGACACCGGGGTGGATTCAAGCTATTTAAGCGTGGAGGTAGCACGTTCTCTCGGCATCAAATGGGAGTCATCTAAGACTCGCTTCAAGGGAGTGAATAGCGAGTGGATTGGGTTAGTCGGGATTGCCAAAGACGTGCCGCTTACGATAGGAGCCTGGTCAGGTAAAGCCAACTTTGCCATCGCCCCGATAGATGATTATGATCTCGTTCTTGGTATAGAATTCATGGACCAAGTAAATCCGATAATCATGCCAAGCAATAATACCATGGTGATTATGCAAGGAGAGAACCCTTGCGTGGTGCATTGCAAGAGGGAAGGTGCGCTTAGCCCTAACCAGTTGAAGAAGGGGCTTAAGCGAGGGGAGCACACCTTCACCGCAATTGTGGTGGAAGAGGATCCACAAACGGAGGATTTTAACGAAGGCCAGCCAATCCTGAAGGAAATTGAGCCAGTGCTTGCCGAATTCAAAGACATTATGCCCAATGATCTGCCAATGGGTCTCCTGCCTAGGAGAGAGATTGATCATGCCATCGAGCTAGTCGAGGGGGCCAAGTCGATAGCCAAAGCACCATATCGTATGTGTCCAAGTGAGCTCGAGGAGCTTAAAAAGCAGTTGGGGGAATTGCTCGATGCAGGCCATATTCGACCTTCGAAGAGTCCATGGGATGCACCAGTCCTTTTCCAGCGAAAGAAGGATGGATCTCTTCGATTGTGTATTGATTACCGAGCACTCAACAAGGTGACGGTGAAGAATAAGTATCCCGTGCCACTCATTGCTGATCTCTTCGACCGTCTGCAGCAAGCGAAGTATTTTTCGAAGCTGGACTTATGCAAAGGGTACTACCAAGTGAGGATAGCCCAAGGGGACGAGCCAAAGACCGCGTGCATTATAAGATATGGTTCATACGAGTTCTTAGTCATGCCATTCGGTTTGACGAATGCTCCCGCAACATTTTGCACCTCGATGCAACGGGTCTTGGCGGATTCCATTGATAAGTTCGTGGTCATGTACTTGGATGACATAGTCGTCTATAGCAACACCATGGACGAGCATAAGGAGCATTTGCGAGTTGTCCTCCGAGTTCTACGGGAAAACCAGCTTTATGTCAAAAAGAAGAAGTGCTCGTTCGGATTAAGCGAAGTATCTTTCTTGGGACACATCATCGGTGGTGGAAAAATTCGGATGGACCCATCAAAGATCAAGGCCATAGTTGAGTGGGAGCCGCCCACAAAGCCGATGGAGCTGCGATCTTTCTTGGGCCTTGTCAATTGTTATCGGCGGTTCATTGAGGGGCATTCAACCATTGCCTCGCCACATACTGATCTATTGAAAAAGAGCCAAGCATGGTGCTGGGGAGCCAAGCAGCAAACCGCATTCGAGGCATTGAAAGATGTGGTGACAAGGCAACCAGTTCTCGCACTTCCCGACTTTGACAAGCCATTCGAAGTATGCACAGATGCTTCGAACTTTGATATAGGAGGAGTGCTTATGCAAGATGGCCACCCCATTGCCTACGAAAGCCGAAAGCTTAACAATACCGAGCGGCGATGGCAGACGCACGAGAAGGAAATGTTAGCGGTTGTTCACTGCCTCCGTGTATGGGAGCATTACTTGAAGGCAGCCACGCCATTCAAGATCAAGACCAACAATAAGGCAGTGAGCTACCATCAAAGCCAGCCAAAGTTGTCAAGCAAGCAAGTACGATGGCTAGACTACTTAGCGGAATTCAAGTACGAGCTGGAGTATAGCTTGGGAAAGACAAACAACGTGGCCAACGCCTTAAGTCGAAAGTCATGTCTAGCACCAATGGTGAGTGCACCCGAGGGGACATTGCTAGAGCGCATCAAAGAGGGATTGACGCGAGACCAGCAAGCACAGAGATTCATCGAGTTGGTCAAGGAGGGCAAGATCACTCGTTTTTGGGTCGAGGATGGGGCACTTTAGGCTAAAGGCAACCGTTTGTACATTCCAGCCTGGGATAATTTAAGGCGGGACATTCTTAAGGAGTGTCATAATTCGAGATATGCCAGCCACCCAGGTACTCATCGCACCTTAGCTCTAGCTCAAGAGCGATTCTATTGGCCAAACATGCGGGACGACGTAGAGGCATATGTGAGGACATGTCTTGTGTGCCAGCAAGACAAGGTGTAGCATGAGCACCTGCATGGTTTGCTATCACCACTACCGATTCCGGAGCGTGTATGGGATAGCATCTCGATGGATTTCATTGTGAGCCTGCCCATATCCGAAGGTTGCACAAGTATATTCGTAGTGGTGGATCGATTGTCAAAATATGCCATCTTCATTCCTGCCCCTAAGGAATGCACAGCCGAGACTGCGGCCAAGCTTTTCCTCAAGCATGTGGTGAAATATTGGGGACTGCCAACGTCGATTGTGAGTGATAGGGACTCATGATTTACAGGAAGATTTTGGCAAGAACTCTTCCATTTGTTTGGTACCGAGTTAAAAATGAGCACCACAATGCACCCCCAAACGGATGGCTAGACGGAGCGTGTCAACAGTTTGCTCGAAGTCTATCTTCGACATTATGTGGCGGCCAACCAAAAATATTGGGTGAAATTGTTAGACATTGCCCAATTTTCATACAATCTTATGAGGAGCGAGAGCACCGGTAAGAGCCCGTTCGAGATTATCTTGGGGTTTCAACCAACAACCCCCAAGGACATTGTCAGCGGCTACAAGGGGAATAGCCCACCAGCATACAAGTTTGCCAAAGATTGGCAAGAGAGGGCCGATGAAGCAAAGCTTTACTTAGAGAAATCGGCCAAGTGAACAAAGAAGTGGGCCGATAAGAAGCGGACGCCCCGTGAATTTCAAGTAGGCGATCAAGTCTTAGTGAAGCTGTACGAGCATGGCCGAGTGCGTGGACTTCACAAGGGACTTATGCGACGATATGAGGGGCCGTTTGTGGTTATCAAGAAAGTAGGCTCCGTAGCTTACAAGTTGGAGCTGCCCGAGGCATACTCGAAGCTTCACCCGGTTTTTCATGTGAGCCTACTCAAGCCATACCGGAAAGATCCCGATAACGAGGAGCGGAATGCCAACACGAGGGCACCCGCCGGCATTCGGGAACATTTTGAAAAGCAAGCCGAGGAAATCCTTTCAAAGAGGGTCGTTCGAGCGCGCAACGGAGCTGCCACCAAGGAGTACTTAGTAAAGTGGAAAGGCATGCCAACAAGCGAAACTAGTTGGGAACCTGTGGAAAAACTTTGGCAGTTTTCAAACTTGGTTGAAGAATTCGAAGCACAAGGGTCTGTGAGCGCAATACATGGCAACGAGGGCGTTGCCACCTCAAGGGGGGGAGAATGACACGGCCCAACACTTAGACATGCGGAGTTTCTCGCGGAACCTCGTAAAGTCTCGCAAATCGGCTCGCAAAGGAGGTTTTACTAGGTAATATTCTAGTATTTTGTAGAATTGTATAGAATACTCTATACTTAGCTAGATGTTTCTAGAATTCTCTTTACTTGTGTAGAAAAGTCAAGTAAGATTTGTATTATTGTAGAAAAATCTAGAAGGCAAATATTAGCCATTAGATCATAGAACATTCTAGATGAATCAATCTCAACCGTCGGTTGAGGAGGTGGAAATGACTATAAATATGTAAGCATTCCTCATTTGTAAATCACACTTGAAAAGAAGAAAAACAAAGCTCACTTGTGAGTTCCAAAATCTCTCCTTTATCGCATTACTTAGTTTCCGCATTTCTATCGCAAGTGGTGTTGAATTTTTGCAAAGACTTTACTAACATAATCGTTAGTTATTTTATGCTAGTGTCGCATAATATTTAAGTCCGAAAATCTTAGCCCGTGACGCTTGAATAAGAAGATGCTAGAGAATGGGGACGTCTGCCATTAATCTGTATTTAATCACTATACAGTGTTAAATTAATTAATTACCATTACCTATATTAATCACTAAGGCCGCCAGGCTCAAAGTGATCCTATATATTAATAAATATTCCTGCAGTCTGTATTTAATCACTAATTATTGGACAATATCATAACTCTATTCCCGTGTATATTTTTTTTAGTGACCCATATAATTCACCGAAGCGTTACTTCGATTACATTCACATCTGATCCGGGTTAAACACCTGACTATGGTGGGTGAGTCTTTTAATAAAGATTTCTTACATTCATTAGGACTCGAACTCAAAACTTTATTTAAATTATACCAAACCACTTACCACTTAGACCAACTCTTATTAATATTCGTGTCTATATTTAAATGTATGTATAATGCATATTTACATGTTTGGAGACCTTAAATGCAAATATATGACACAAAAAATAATCAAAATATGAAAAACTTGACTAATAAAAAATGTAGTATAACAAAAATCAATCAACAACAATAAATAATAATGATAATAATAATAATAATAATAATAATAATATCACATGTCATTACATATTTAAGTCTAATCATATTTCAAGCTACAGCCTAACAAACATTATTATTCCGTTGCCTCCAATTCCTCCTCTTGAAAAAAGTCAATCTTAATTAAAAGTCAACCTATGGATTTTAAGCTAGTGTTTTATATGTTTCTTAGCACAAATACTACCAGACTAACAATTAGTGAAATGACAATAATAGGAGAATCTACTCACAACTCCAATTATATGAGCGATGTCTGGTCTCGTACATATCATTGCATACATCAAACTTTCGACCGCTGAAAAATATGGAATATTCGACATATCTTTTTAATTTTTTTTTGTTGAAGGATAGGATTTCTTACTCAACTTGAAATGAGCGGCAAGTGGAGTGCTAACTGGTTTAGCATTCTTCATATTAAACCTTTCTAGTATTCGTTCAATATATTTTTCTTGCGATAACGGTAGCCTTGTGGACCTTCGATCTCGGGTAATCTCCATTCTGAGAATTCGCATTGCCGGTCCCAAATCCTTCATGTCAAACGCCTTATACAAATCACACTTCAACTTACTAATCATTTTGGCATCTGGTCCAACGATTAGCATATCATCAACATATAAAAGAAGAATGATAAATTTTCCATCAGGAAATTTTTGGACATATACACATGGATCGGCTGCTGTCCTCCTGTATCCTTGATTCACTATGAAGGAATCAAACTTTTTATACCATTGTCGCGGAGCTTGTTTTAACCCATACAAACTTTTCTTCAAGCGACAAACCATGTCCTCCTTTCCCTTAACCTTGAAGCCTTCTGGTTGTTCCATATAAATTTCTTCTTCTAAATCCCCATACAAGAACACGGTCTTTACATCAAGCTGTTCTAAATCAAGGTTCAAGATGGCTACCAGACCTAGCACAACTCGAATGGAACTCATTTTCACAACTGGTGAAATTTTTTTATCAAAGTCGATACCTTTCTTTTGAGTAAAGCCTTTGACAACCAATCGAGCTTTAAATCTCACTAGGTTTCCATCATCTTTCTTCAACTTGTACACCCATTTATTCTTGAGTGTTCTCTTCCCTTTAGGAAGTTTCACCAGCTCGTACATGTCATTCTTCTTCAAAGAATTCATCTCTTCCTGCATGGCCTTCATCTAACAATCTTTATCTTTACAAGATTCCACATCTTGGAAGCTTTTAGGCTCCCCCTCATCAGTGATTAAAATATAATCAGAACTGAAGTATTTTGTAGATGGTTGGCGTTCTCTAATTGACCTCCTTAATTGAGGTTCTTCTTCTGGTAGAATGGGGTTCTCTGGCTCCCCCTGCTCAATACCCTCTTCATTCGTATCTTCATCTACAATCATATCTTGATCCCTTACAACTGGCTCTTCTTCTCCATCTTGTTCTGATGGATGCATTCTTCTTTCTGTGGCATCATCTGATAGAATGCTCTCTGGTGTAATATCGATAACACCATCGCTTGTAGATCTTTTATTGATGATATCATTCTCATGAAATACAAGAAAGTATCTTCTTCCTCCAATGGATTCTGTATCCATGGGACCACAAACGTCAGAGTGTACCAACTCTAACTTATTATTTCTCCTTTTAGAGCTTTTCTGAAATGAAACTCGATGTTGCTTCCCAATAAACAGTGATCACAAGGGTTAATTTTTCCTTTGGCTAATGGGATGAGGGACTTCTTAGCCAGTATATTGAACCCTATCTCACTAACATGCGCCAGTCGCCTATGCCATAAATTTAGTGAAGCATCATCTCCAACTGTATTCAGTTGACCCGCACATATTATTGCGTACGTTTTGTATAGCGAGCAACACAATCTTCCTTTCGCCACCACCAACGATCCTTTGGTGAGTTTCCAATTTCCATCGCCTGTATGATTATGATATACTTCCTTGTCCAATACACTAACAGATAATAGGTTCAACCGAAGATCTAGAACGTGTCGCACATTTTTAAGTGTTAATGTGCATCCGACACTCGTCTTTACACAGATATCGCCGATTCCCACCATTTGCGAGACACTATTATTTCCCATTTTAATAGTACCATAATTGCCCGCTTTATAGGTTGAGAAGTATTCCCTTTTTGGAACACAGTGGTATGAGGCACCATAATCTATAATCCACTCGGTATCTGCATCTCCAACATGACAACAATCTGCATCATGAGATACTAAAGCCACCTCTCCATTTTCTATTGTGACTGTAGCAGATGTGTTTTTGTCATTATCATAACTTCGGTTTGCATTCTCTTGTTTAAAGAAACGGTAGTTCCTTTTGAGATGACCCTGCTTTCCACAGTGGTAGCATGACCTCTTCTCCCGGGACTTGGATCTATCTTTCGATTTTCCATTCCCACGACCTTTACTCTTGCTTCGGCCCCTATTCTCTGTGACAAGTGCTTGTGAACTGGTACTGGCAACGTCCCTTCTATGAAGCTCTTCATTAAGTAGACTATTCTTTACCATAGACATTGTTACCACACCATTTGGAGCTGAGTTACTCAATGATACGACAAGAGTATCCCAGCTATCTGGTAGAGTTCCTATCAAAAGACATGCTTGCATCTCATCATCCAAGGATATACCGTGACTGCTAACTCACTTATGAATCCTTCAAAGTTGTTCAGGTGTTGTGTGATTGATTGTCCCTCTGTCAGTTTCAAGTTCATGACTTTGCGAATCATGAACACTTTTCCTTGAGCATTTTTAGCCTCGTACATATCCTCTAGCTTCTTCCAGAGAACTTTGGGATCTGTTTCGTTCCTCACGTGGTTGTACAGGCTAGCATCTATCCATTGGCGTATTGTACCCAATGTCTGCTTCTTCAACTTTATCCACTGTTGATCTTTCATATCCTTCGGCTTTGCGTCGTCACCCTCAATTGGGTCATACAAATCTTTGCAATTGAGGTAGTCCTCCATTCTGGATTTTCACATTGAATAATTTGTATCCGTCAATTTGATCATTACACCGTCATTTGCCATGTCCAAACTTTAAAAATGGCTACATTTTACTATTCACAAATTTTACTAGTCACGTAAATAGTGATTGTATATGTGAATAGTACCGTATACTCAAATAATACTTGTATATTAGAATAGTAATAGTATACCTTCCGTATACTTAAATAATACTATTTATAAGATGATAAATAGTATTATTCAAGTTACTATTTTACTATTTACTCAAATTGCGTATCTGCGACGGTTTTTCAAACGGATTGCGTCACCAGATTCACCGTAATTTTCTCATCATCGTGGTATATTTATTTTTGAAAAATATATACACGGATTTTACTAATAAAACAACCTTCGGCTCTGGTACCACTTGTTAGGCCCAATAATAGATTATGAGAAAAATAATAGCAGCAGAATAAAAGACACGCAGATTTTTTTACGTGGAAACCCTAAATGAATTAGGGAAAAACTTCCACTATGAAAATAATAGTAGGTACACTAAGAGATTATAAAATAGTGGCACTCAAGTATTTCCCAAAACCTCTCTATTTTTGTCTCTTACCCAGCTCTTAGGAACCCTTTTCCTAAGGCTCTCTACACAGATTACATTTTTATCTGTGTTTCTTCTCTCTTGCTATCTTCTGCTCTCTATTTTGCTCTTCTCTTAAAATGAGCAAAACCTCCTCTAGGAGATTTTGTGCACAGTAAAAAAAAATGTTCTGTCGACACGCGTCGTTTTTCCTTTTTCTTTTTTTTTGATTTTTTTAATTCAGTGGGTCTCATCATAAGGAGGGACACCACTCAACATAAGCTAGTTTTAATTTATAGGCATTTTAAAAATAAGTTGTCAGTTATTTTAAGTGGATATATATATATATATATATATATATATATATATATATATATTATAAGCAATTGGGTGTTATGAAATATGGTTTATAAGCATCTTTAAACTGAACAGTTTGTAAAATGACCGAAAAGGATATGTAAAAGTAAAATTGTGCACAAAATTAAATAGAGTTATAAGGTACATATGCTTTTTCACAGAGGGTTCCTCCTTCATTTCTCAAAGAAGTCACAAAACATAGCACGACCAGCAAATCTAGTATACTGCAGAAGTTGAATATGTGCTCCATAACATGTGAAGTCAGCTGGATTTGTCATCTCTCAGCTGATTTTTTTATGGCACTTACGTGGTTGCGATTTGACTTCAAAGCTGTAGGGATTTTAGGAAAATATGTTTGTTATAATTAGATTAGTTTTTGAATGATATAATATTATTTGAAGATATAATTGAGATTTAAATTTTGAAATATTTGTTGGTTGAAGATTTCATATCATATCCTTGTAATCCTATAAATAGACATTCATATCAATAATAAAATTGTGCTCATATATGTCATATGCATATGTGTTCCAGGGTACTCCATCTGCAGTATTGTTAAAATATAACTTGTGTTCATATTTTACAACATACGTCATCAATCAATTTATTTTGTGATAGTAACGTTGTAGTTGCAATAGCTCCGAATTCAATATTCCAAAAAACAACAAAGCACATAAAATTAAATCTGGAACATTATGAGAAACTTGATCTCAACAAGTTAATAGAAGCTCTGTCCATCTCAATAAAACAACGACCGATGGACCTTTTTACTAAGGCACTTACCTTCTTGCCATATGCTTCCTGCATTGTCTCGTTTATAAGTTAGGAAGTGTCTTTAAACTACTTTAACTCTAACTTATAAGCCAAGGTTGTATTTTAATTATGTTCAATATCTTACTGGAGCAAGTACCGGATAATTTGGAGCCATGAGAGAAGACTAGACCTGTTCATGGGTCGGGAATGGATGGGTGTGGGTCGGCCTAGCAGGGTTTTATCTATTAATGCTCATCCTAAATTTATCCCAACCAACCAAACTTTTTTCGGGTTCGGTCGGATTGGGCTAGTTTTGAGTTTATAAAAAAATGCACATATATATTTTATTATAAATACATTCTACATATATTCTTGTATCCAAAAATTATTACATCAAACTTTTATAAATATAAGTATAACAAATCTTTTTTTAACTAATAATATTTTCATTTTTAAACTCAACAATTAAAAATATCACATTTTGTATATAAAAAATTATTTTATATACAAAAGATACGAGCCGAGCTATTCTCAAATCTAACTTATATTCTTTGCAGGCTTTAATGAATTCGGACCAGGCCAAATGAAATATAAAAAATTATTTTATAAACCTGACCAATACGTGTCAGACTCGAATGGGCTGGGCGGGAACTGAAGCCCGCAAAGAGGTCTAGGCTATGAATCACAACCTAGAAATTGGTCCTACAATAACAAAAATAAAGGGACCTCTTTAAAATTGTACAGCTTGGAATTCTTAGCTGTACAAAAGCTGCGCCAACTTATCTCACTAAAACACAAACCAAACCCTAGCTGGTAGACACTGACTTCTCAATGGTCCCCAAACTTATGGGAACACTAACAAGTCTTGCTTTGTAGGACCAATACCCCAATCATGTAATCGGAAACCCACACTATCTATGTTCTCACTTAGGTTAATTTTGTAAGGATAGCTCACATTTGTCTATTTCCGGCTATATCTTTGATTTTATCGATTCATATAACTGATGAGCTTTACTTGTATGTGATATGTTGTAATATTTTATTTGGTTCTGAGATATGATGTATTTTTGGATGTATAGTATTTGATTTATCCATTATGTATATTATAATACTTTATCCATTAAAACTCATGTGAAATATTTAGAAAATACAAAAAAAAGTAAAACATAGTTAGAAAATTATACCTTTACTTTCATTATTTTTTTTTGAATTCATTAATCACTAACATTCATTATTTCAGCTATCAAATAGATAAATAAAAAATGGATATATCAAACAAAAAATAATCCAATAAATCATTTTTTATGAAAAGAAGGCTAACACGAGAAGAGGAAAAGGACCCTCTTACCCACTTAGAGCGATGCTATATTAAAATGACCTGAAGACGAAGTCAAAATTACAACAGAAATAAAGAAGAATTGTTCAATACATCCCAATAAGAAAAATAAAAAGATCAATTTCAACTAAAAATAATATGAATAATAAAATTAATAGTACTGACTGCTTGAGTCAAATAAGTAAGACTCCATTAATCTTATAATTGAGTATGGATTTATCAATTAGTGCGTTATAAGTGGAAATAGGGATTTAATTCACCAACTATTAATGTTTTTACTAACTATTAAAGCAAGTCATTCTTAAATTAGTTTATTTTATGGAAAAATCATTTTCAGAGCCTCGTCTATCTTTTTTCTTATTTTGATTTTCAAGTTTTTTCATAATTTATTCCATTTAACCTTTAAGCCTATCAAATTTATAAAACGATGCAGAATTACTATTAACAATAATTTCATTTATTTAAAAAAATTTCACAAATGCGCTTATATTTTTAAATATCAAAATTCCTATCTCGTCTCAGATGTGATTCGAACATGTGATCTCTATAGTCACAGTTTCAGTCTTAACCGGTAATATCCCAACCACCAATCATTTCAATTAGTTATGACTCTAGTAAACCTATTTTTATAATTTTAATATGCATATTATGAATTCGCCAAATGGATCTTTACCCGTAAACTTGGCATAAAAAGTCTACTGTACTCCTGAACTTTTAAAAGTTTCTCTCAGCTCTCTGAACTTGGCATAAATGTATCAGTTTATCTCCTCAACTAGGTAAAAGTGTATCATTTTGCCACTTGAATGCCACGTGTCATGTTCTGATTGGTTTGACTTTTTAAAAATATTTTTCTCTTTCCAATCAAAAGTTGACAAGTGGCATTCAAGGGGCCAAGAGATACACTTTTGCCAAGTTGAGGAGGCAAACTGATACATTTATGCCAAGTTCAGGGGGCTGAGAGAAACTTTTAAAAGTTTAGGGGTAGTAAACTTTTTGTGCCAAATTTAGGGGGTAAAGATGAATTTAGCATTATGAATTCACAATTTGTATTTATGTAAGCTTTTTTTTTTTGGTACCTTGACTGTAAGAAGCAGGTTTTGAATGTTAAAATATTTTGAAATACAATAACAAGTTTATGGATTTTGCATTGGAGCTTTAGATGAAAAATTTTGTTTATAAATTAAAACTTATATTATGTAATATAATTGAAAAGCTAATTATACCCAAACCAATAGATATGACTAATGTGTAATCTATTTTTTTTTAATATATACAAGTATCTTTATTGAGGTAATTTTATTCGGGGCTTAGTAATAGTTAAAGCTCCTTATCCCTTCCAATAAGTATATTTAGTAAAATTTAAACCTTATTCTCTTTCAACTTACTCAGCCTATCAAACTACACCTTATTGATACTAATGTGTAATCTATGAATAGAAATGAATTGTTTAATTTCATAGCCATACATATACGCAAATTTTATTATAATTTAGTGGTCCATATACTCCAAACAATATTTTTTTTTGGTAAATATATACTCCATACAATATTATAAGGTCCCGCTGAACAAAAGTTTTTTTATACAATATCTAATCTCATTTGAAGTGGAAATTTTTTTTATTATAAACTTCATTATATGTTGAAATGATTCAAAGTGATATAAATCTAGCTCATAAATACATTATGATAAATGTATACTGAGTTTATTTTCTTCACATCGAAACACTTGGTTTCTGTATAATTTTTTAAAGCTAGTGACACATGGAAACATGGGTGTGCCGAGATGGCAAGGGAACAGTAGGTAGTAGGTGTTGTGATTGTTGGAATAGTTGACACCTGATAGATGTGAGATTGGTCAAAAATCTTAGAACGAAGGAAAAATTAGAATACAATTTAATTTAACTGTTGCGGTTGTTGTTAATTATTCTCGATAAGTTTTATATCAAAAATATAGCTACAGATTATTGTAACCAAATACAAAAATTGCTATTAAATACGAAAGACAAAACAGTTGGGGATGAAATTTTCAACGATCATTTAAGAATTTTCCAAACAAATAATCAAAATAAGGTTAAGAATATCTTCATGGTAGTGTCAAGTTTTTTTAATCAGTGTCATTCATGTTTACCAATTATCCATTCTGTTATGTGTGATAATGACATTTATTGGTTTGCTCATATACTTTTTTTTTTTTTTTTCACGTGAGGTAATTTTTTATGGGTCCTAACTATAAACGGTATCTTTAAGTCATGTTCACATTCAGATTAATCCCTGATCGCTAATTTAAGGGTGCCTAAAAGAGCAGGATGACTGATCCTAAGATTTAAAATTACTCCATACACATTTCAAGATTCGATACCGGTGTTGCTCACGTACAGCTAACATAAGGTACATTGTGTCTGAAAAAAAGTCAAGGAAAATCAAGCGATGATTTGGTAACAATGTTATTATGTCAATGCAATATGATGAAATATATCCCTTTCAATTAGCTTAGGCTTCACATTAATGATTAATCCATATTTTAAAAATCCAACAATAAAACATTGGGCTAAGAGGGCAACTCTAGATAGAACAGAGATAATGTGTACTAGTAATTTTCCGAACATTTTGAGAGTAGGACAATAGGATTTTATTAATTTCACTAGTATTAAATATAAATAAAAATTTTCATCAAATTTAATATATTACTAGAACGTACGGTATTTAAAATTATAGATTTAAGCTCTGTTTTTTTAGACTATAATTTAATTCAGTTTACTGTAATTTAGTTCAGTTTAATTCACTATAAAAAGTTATAAATTTATACTAAGATAAATTTAGTTAAGTTTAGTTAGGGCAGTTTCAGTGGATAAAATTGAAAAAGAATCCAACTAGATATTATCCATATTCATGTGCCTCCATTGATCAAAATGTGGGGTGAAATTGAAAAAAATTTAAAAAGCAAAGACAAGGCATGATTCCTGTGCCTTATCATACAAGAGTCACTTTCTTCTCTATTTATTTATTATTAATCTCATCAATTTCCTTTTATCACCATTCTACCCCGCGTTCTTTCAATCATGTGATCTGTTTTAAAACTTCGTTTTCTTTTAAGATTTCTACAACGGCTCATTTTGATCTTTAAAGTATTTTTCAATTATACCACGTGGTTGGCAATTGTATTCAAATGGATATTATCTAAACTGGCTTATATGGAAAAGAATTTATAGTCTAAATGCGCGTTTTCAACTATAATTTATCATTTTTATCATAACTTTACTATAAAAACTCTCCCCAAGTTTAGCAATTTATGAAAAAGAGTTTCTAGTTAGGTTACAAGTATACAATTGACACTTTAAGCCGCTGAATACAATTAAGAGGTATCAATATACTTGAAGGGAAAATTCACAGCTATGATGTACTAAACCTTAATTGAGCTCTTATCATGATAGAGTTTAATTTATTTATAAATCTTACTAAAATCTCCTATTAGGTTAAACGATTTCATACCTTATTGCATTATCAATTCATGCTTTAATAAAAATAGGAATAGCTATTTAATTTCATGATCACTGATGCACTTGAATGATCACGATAATAAATATAAATTATCTCTTTATTTTAATCTAATTGAAATAGAAATAAGATAAATAAAACTGCATTTAATTCGTGTAAATTTATAATGGTTTAAAATTGAGCAAGGACGGGTAAAACGAAAAAAGTGTAAAAAATTTAGTTGGTTGGATAATTTCAGATGTGCACAGTAATAAATAATTACAGACTGAACAAGAACTCCACAGGGGATTAGTTGGGGGCATTAATACACCAAGCACCAAACACTTAACACAACAATAAAGGGCAACTCAGTAAATTGACCCAAAAACTGCAGCGATTTCTTAATATCCTTACTTTTGCGGGCATTTTGCTGGCGCCTTGTCTTTTCGCCGGTGGATGAACCCGAGGACCCGTGACGGGTCCCCGCCAATACCCAGTCACGATCATGAATTCCACTGGCTATATCAGGTTACAATAATTAGACCCTGTTTAATTATTTTTAATCTTTTTACAGGGAAAGAATCTAAGGGCATGCTGTGGCGCCACTGCCAGCTATGAACTTGAAGGATCAAAGCTTTCTTTTAAGGTCAAAGCTGGCAATTTAAACAAATCCATAGTTTCTCTCTCTATCTCCCAAACGCTGCCTTATTTACACTAGAATTCCAAAATTTTTTATAAATCAACATTTTCATTTTTCTTTTTTTTTCTGAAGGGGAAGAATTGTTTATATGGTTGATTATTGTTCTACTCAATTAGATCAACAGTCTCTACCATGTCTACTTCTCCTTGTTTCAATGGTTCTGAAAGGAAACACTGGTGGCTCACTAATCGCAGGGTATTTTGCTTTCTCTGATTCAGTCGGTTCGTTTTCGTTGTTTTGATTCTATTACATTTCTGAAGTTTTATCGATTGATTTTGATTGATTTCTTTTATGGTTTTCAGATTGTGGATAAGTACGTTAAAGATGCGAGAAATCTGATTGCGACTCAAGAACAGAGTGATATTGCTTCTGCTCTGAGTCTTCTAGATGCCGCTTTGGCTCTGTCTCCTCGATTTGAAGTCGCTCTTGAGCTGAAAGCGAGATCTCTGCTTTTCCTCAGGCGATTCAGAGATGTTGCCGATATGTTACAGGATCACATTCCGAGTTTAAAATTGGGAAACGACGAGTCAGGTTCTGTTTCGTCTGATAACTCGTCGCAGCATCTTGTGAGAGACCGAGTTAAGCTCCTTCCTTCTAGTGATTCGTCCTCTGACTCGGTGGACAAGGATCCGAGTTTCAAATGTTTCTCCGTCGCAGACTTGAAGAAGAAAGTGATGGCCGGCCTTTGTAAAACTTGCGACAAAGAAGGGCAATGGAGGTAATAATCTTATAGTCTGTATTTTTTTACTTGTCTTCTAACACATATTACACTTTCTGAATCAATTAATTAAGGTAGAAAAATGCTATTTTACCCTCTAATTAATATTTAATTTTCAACTCTATTATAATTAATGATAATAAGGTAAATTACAGTTTAATTAAAAAAATAATTAAAAAGTACTTAAATATTTAAAAATAATAAATAAAAAAATATTTAAAAATAATAAATAAAAAAATATTTAAAAATAATAAATAAAATAATATTTAAAAAAGGTGGTAGAAAATATATTTTAAAAAGAATTTTAAAATACATTTTTGTTGCTATGATTCCGGTACGGATTTAATGGCTTTAATAAGTATTGATTCAGTAGACATGTTTCCTATTGGTTTGAGTAAATGAAGTAGGCACAACCACAGCCAGCCGGGCTTCCATTTTATATTTTTTAGAAATTAAATTTGTGACTTAGAATGATTGGATAAGTATTTATTTTAATATAAATTTATATATATTTAATGTTTATAATTATTAAATTGAATGGAGTATAAGTTGAAAAGATTACGGCCCTAATTGTCTATCCGTGCAATTTCTCTCTATCAATATATTCATTTTCTTGGTTCTAAACAAATTCCATCGACTATGTTGTTTTTAACAATATGCGAGGCAGGCATGTGCATTTGGTATTTGAATCATTGACTATTTAAATTAAATATCCTAATCAAACATCTGTTTGGTGCTTAAAAATTAGATTGAAGTCTGACCGTGAATACTTTTCAAACTGTCAAGCAAAGTTAATCTCGGATTACTGTAAATGTAAAATTTTATTCAATAACTGATTATAATTGTAAATTTTTGTGACAGATACTTAGTTTTGGGCCAAGCTTGTTGCCATCTAGGTCTTATGGAGGACGCAATGGTTCTCCTCCAAACAGGAAAACGCCTTTCAACGGCCGCATTCCGCCGTCAAAGCATTTCCTGGTCGGACGATAGCTTTTCCGTCTCTAACTTCCCAATCTCGGGCGAAATAAGCAGCTCAGCTCCACCAACCCCGCCACGAGCTTTGACCGAGTCGGAAAACATTTCCCAAATGTTATCCCACATTAAACTTCTCCTCCGCCGTTCTGCTGCCGCCATTGCCGCCTTAGATGCCGGCCTCTACTCAGAGGCCATCCGCCACTTTAGCAAGATTGTAGAAGGCCGACGTGGGGCTCCTCAAGGGTTCCTAGCAGAATGTTACATGTACAGAGCTTATGCTTATAAATCATCAGGGAGAACTGCGGAATCTATTGCTGATTGTAACAAGACCTTAGCTCTTGATCCAACTTGCATTCAAGCTCTTGAAACAAGAGCATCCCTTTTAGAAACAATCCGATGTTTGCCTGATTGTTTACATGATCTTGAACACATAAAACTCCTCTACAATTCAATTTTGAGGGACAGAAAACTGCCTGGCCCTGCTTGGAAGCGGCATTACGTGAGGTACAATGAAATTCCTGGAAAGCTTTGTGCTTTAGCAACCAAGATTCAGGGATTAAAGCAGAGGGTTGCTTCAGGGGAGATGGGAAATGTTGATTATTATGCTTTAATTGGGCTAAGACGAGGGTGTTCGAGGTCTGAATTAGAGAGAGCTCATTTGTTGCTGTGTTTAAGACACAAACCGGATAAGGCCATCAATTTTGTTGAGAGGTGTGAGTTTGCAGATGATAGGGATCTTGATTCAGTTAAAGATAGAGCTAGAATGTCTTGTTTATTGCTCTATAGATTGCTCCAAAAAGGGTACACAAATGTGAGGAATACCATTATGGATGAAGAGGCAGCAGAGAAACACAGAAACAAAGCCGCACAATCTGCAATTCAAATTCAACAAACTACTATCCATAATGAGATCAAGCATTGTACAATGGAGAAATCAGGATCTAGAAAGATCAACAGTGCTGAAATTCAAATCCAGCATCCAAAACGTGAAATGAAGCGTTCTACAATGGAGAAATCAGGTTCTAAGAGAATAAATTCCAGTGAAAATACAGGTTCAGGTGGCTCTAATCCATTTCAAGGAGTATTTTGCCGTGATCTTGCTGTAGTTGGGAATTTACTATCTCAGGTTGGATTTAATCGTCCAATTACAGTCAAATACGAGGCATTAAGCTGTTAACTGGGAAAAAAAATTATATCAACGGCGGTAGAATCTCCGGTTCATCTTGTACAAATATATAAACCGCCGAAAAATTTTTGTAACTCTTAAATTTGCTGTTCATTTTTCTTTCTTTCATCATCACCTCTCTGTACAAAATTTTTCAAAATTTTAAGTTTCAGTATTTAGACCAGTTTCTTCAAAACCACTAGACTTAGGCCCGGTTCTTTTTAACTTATTTTCAGTTCAGTCCAGCATCAATCAGTTCAGTACCATTCAGTTCAATTTTAATATTCAGTATCCAGCATTCAGCATTCAGAATTTAATATTAAGTTTCAGTTTATGCATTATATCAGTATTATTAATGTATATTATTATTTATCAATATTAAAAAAATAATAACTATTAATGATAATACTATTTTAATTTCAATTTTAGTTCAATCTATTTATACATTATATAAATATTATTAATTAATATCATAAATCATAAATAATAATAAAGAAAAAGAAATTAATAATAATATTTTTAAAATTATTAATTATTATTTCTATCATAAATAATTTTATAAGAAAAATAAATAAATAAATAAAAGTAATAATATTTTATAAATATTGATAATAATTAAAATAATAAGGTAATATTTATAATAATAATCACAATAAATAATAATAATAATAATAATAATTTATAATAATATATTTAATCATTATTATATGTAATAATTAATAAATTTTATTAGAATGTATAGTATTATTTAAAGTGTTATTAATTATCATGTATTTTAATATTTTTAAAATATTATATATATTATTAATTATAATTCAGTTTCAGTATTTTTCAGTTTCAGTATTGTTCAATTTCAGTATTTTCAGTTTTAGTACAGTTCACTTCAGTTCTGTACCATTCAGTTCAGTTTAGTACACCTACTTATTAGTTGAAAAGAACAGGGCCTTAGAGTCATTTTGTTCAGCTTTTTTCGGCAGCTTTTTTGAAAAGCTCCATTTTCAAGTCTTTTTTGAAAGCTGCACATTTAAAAAAAAAATAAATAAATCAGATATTTACTAATTAATTAGAATGAAATATCAAAATGTGTTGTTTAAATAACTTATTAGAAGTTTTTAAGAACAATTTATTTTAAAATTAACTCAAATAGCAATATCAAATTAACCTTTAGTCTAGTGACCATAACTTCCTCCTAAAATAGAGAGAAAAACTAGAGTCTTGGTTCAAATTACAAATTCCTAAAAAAATTCAGATTCTTCAATTGAATAAATCTCAAATTTAAAAATATATGTTATTTATTTTGAACTCTTCCAACTTTAAACTTACCTATTGATTTTACATAAATGCAAAAAATGAAACAGAATAGTACATTGGGTAAATTGTTGCAGCAGAGGTAGATAAAGAAATCGGTTTTGTCTTCTTTCTGCTGTCTTATCTTAATTTAAATTAATTATTGGACTGAAAAATCTGACATTCCACTAGATCTCATTTCATCTCTTAGTTAAATAAAATAATTTATCTTTATCAAGTTCAAAGACTTTCGAGCATTCTAAGAAAAATTTGTCGGAGTTAAAACTGAAAATAAATCCATCCTATTGGTGTAAGGACACAGCACTAAATTTTCATGGTGGAAATGGAAACTATAGCAGAATTGAAAAGGAGGGAAAGGGTCTGTCAGGTTTTCATTATTGACCTTTTAATTTTAATTTTTTTTATCAAAATGGTCCCTCTCACTTTTCTCTGCCTAATGCAACAAAAGAGATGGCCTAATCAAGCACTCAAAACAAGAAAGCAAAGTGAGTTAGAAATGGTTGTACGTAGCTTTTACCATCGTTGGTTATTTTTAGGCTTTTGGGTAAATTTAACATTTTGACTGTTAAATTAATTTTACAAGAAATGGGTATACGCACACTTTTTCTTTTTAATGGTTACATCAAACAGTTGCCTGAATAGTGAATAGTATGACAATGCAGTGGAAGATAAACTCTTTTATTTACATGTAACGTGATTACCGTTTTCTTTCGGAAAGAATCCAATTTTTACGTACTCTCTTCTTCTTCTATTTTTTTAATATATACATGTATTTTTTATTCATGTACTTAAATTTAAATTAAATTTAAAGGAGTTATTTAATCCTGGAAGGAACTATTAAGTATCTTTTAAGGACAGAATCTCCTACTGGACTCAACTCATCCCAACACTTAAAACTTGTTCTTGTTGTTTCAGTGATGTTTCAAGTAATTACGATCGTTATTCACGGCTTCTGAAGATCATTTTCAAATTCGGCCGAAAGTGTTGCCCCTTCTGAGTAAAGCGTTGCCTAAGTCGTGCATCCGGATCTATCAGGTGCCTTTGGATCAACTATGACAAATTTTGAAAAAAAGCGTTGCCTCTCATCCAGTTTCTGAACTACTACAACAGTTGTTATAAAAAGCGTTGCCTCTCCACCAAGTTTGCTTCCGGATCAGTTTGCATCCGGATCAGATCCAGATCACTTTTTCTCCGGAAGTGTTGCCTCTGATCCAGTTTTTGAGCTTCTGCAACAGTTATTGAAGAAAAGCGTTGTCTCTGTCCAGAAGCAGCTCCGGAACTAAGTTTAAATAGCGAATTTTCCAACAATCTTAAAGGATATTCCGTAATGAAAAATTGTGCTTCTCCTAAGAGACTCAATTCTTCAAGACTTTGAGAGTAGTTATTCCTCCACTAACTATTCCAATATGATGTGTCGTTTCATGATATTATAAAAATTGAGATTGGTGTTATTTTTTTAAAAGTTGAAACTAATGAGATATGGGAATCTTTGAATACAATTATAATTTGTCATTGGGCTAAAAAAAGTCAATTGGAAAGAATAAAATGACCAAAGGGAAGGAGATCATTTCAAAGGCAAACATCATGGAGACCAATCCTCGTTAAGGAAAAATGTACGAATTTCTCTATGGTTATATGCTCAAAAGTAAATAGAACCTTCAATAGTAAAATTAAGGGAACTTTTATATATGTGGTCACCATGCTCCTAAATAGAGGAATAGAGTTGTAATCTAGTTGATACAGATAACATTATTTTTATAGTCATTTCACAAGTAAACATGGTGATTGATGTGAATGAGTGGGTTATTGACTATGGAGAAACGAGACACGTTTGTGAGAATAAATAAAAAGCTCCCTAGTCATATACACTCAAGTTGGAAGTGGAGAATAAAAGTTCTCCTCAAGCTCACATCTTAGCAGATAATGAAGTGCTACTTGTTCTCAATGTTTAAACCGAAGCGGTTTTAGTGAGCTTTTAGGCAAAAATGGAGTGAATGTAACTTTTGAGTCCGACAAGGTTGTAATGACCATATATATAGTGTGTTGTCAGCATGAGCTATATGAGCCATAAAATTTCTTTGATGCTTTTGAGATTATCAATTTATTTGTTTGCTCTTCTTTTCCTATTTGCTTGAATCATGAGATTTGCCATGTGATAGTTAAGGTATATGAGTAATTTTTATTTCCAAAAGTTCGAACTTTCAAGTTTTGAAAAGGGTGAAAATTGTGTTGAATCAAAATATTTATTTGTTAAATTATAAATGAGGTTTTGATATGTTTTGCATTAAGTTGTTTTGAGACATCTTGATTTCAAGTTTATTGGAGTTGGTTGATAGCCTATTTGTGATAAAACTTTTGTTTCATATTTGCTGAAATTTTTCAGTTTTGAACACTCTTCTTGATTGTTTATGAGTTTTCTTGAGATTTACAACTCCGATTTGAGTGATTCTCATTTCTATGGTTTCATGAGACATAATAAGATATGTTTATGAGGCATATTTTTCAAATTCTTTCATTTAGTAGTTTTAAAAATTTGTTGAAGTTGAGATAATAATCTCGATTTTCTGGAATTTCAGCTTTGAGCACAGCTGATTATTTGTGACATAACTTGAGACGTACAAATCAGTTTTGTGTGTTTTTAATGGCGTTAGAGACTTAAGACATATATGTTTTTATGGGTAGAAGAAAGTTCTGTCAAATAGCTGCTTTTACATGTTCAAATTTTGAGTCGAAGTGGGCTCATGAAATCTGGAACTGTGCAGATTTTGTCAGCAAAGTTTAGTTACTATAATGTGTTTTAATGGACATATTTTGGTGTGTTAAGCTTGGAATTTGATGACACTAAGTTCTTAGTGAATTAGAGACATATAGGAACATGTTATGCGTTATTAAGTATATATGTATATGAGTTTCATATTTAATATGTTAGATATATACTTGAGATATTTGTTAGTGGAACTATTTGTTAAGATTTTTATACAAATTGAATTTCACATGAGAAACCGATAAAATATCATATGAGAATTGAGAGGATTATCATCCTAATTTGAAATATTCAAAAGTGTGGGAGTGTTTTATTAAGGTGGTTCTTATCGAATTTATGAAAATAGAAATATGTTCAAACTTTATATTGAACATAGTGATGTGCTTGGAAATAACATCTTTGAGACAAAGAACACAAATTCTTTGTGAATGTTTTCAATAAAGGCTCAAGAGGTTTCCATTTTTAAGTATTGTTCCGGATGTTAACCCGATTGCACCTATTTTTTAAATTGAGTTTGAAAATGATATTTTTGAGGAAAGGCAAGAGAACTTTGAAAAAAAAGTTTTCGTGATTAAGTTCTTGTGTGACCATGTTTCTATTCTTCAAAAATAGAACTTGATTTCTTTTTGGTGCCTCTGAAGTTGGACCCATTTGTTGTGAATGGTTTTTCATAAATAAAACTTTTAAAGAATTTTATTTTATACTCCGGTAGGGAAACTGTTACATATGTACTTCATTATAGCTTCTTTTTACAATTGAGTTCACCACATGGGTGTTAAAATTGCCTTTCAAAATAAGGTTTTTATGGTGCAACATGAGGGGTGTGACATGGATGGAAAAGTTGATAAAGTCTTTATATGATTTAGTGACAAGCACCTAAATAATGAGTTGATAAGTTTGATCTTTTGAGGTGGATATATGTGTATATACTAAAGAGATTAATGATATATGTGTGATTTTACGTGGATGATATGACTATCTTTATTCCGAGTATTGATGTTGTCAATAGAATAAAGATAATCTTATTATCAACATTTTTCATAAAAGACATAAGAGAAGCCAATGTGATATTGAGTATGAGAACATAAGGATGAATGATAGTGTCCTGTTAACACAAGAACACTATATTGTGAAACTTCTTGAGAAGTTTGAGTTTTATGATGTAAACTATATGAGTGTCCCTCATGATTCCATACTTAATAAGAGGAAGACAATGATGATCTAGTGGCTAAATCCAAGTATGCGTTTGCACTTGATGAGTTTCATAAATTGAGACATAGCATATACTATGTGAGCAAGTATATACGTAATCTAATCATTGATTATAGAGAAGCCATATTGAGGCTTAAGAAATATTTGAGAGGAACCATTAAATATAGTATTCTATATAATGAATTTCTCATTGTTCATGAGAGGAACAATGATGTTGAGTGAATCTTTGATTCATATGAGAAGAAATTTATTAGTGAATTTTCCATTGTTCTTGAGGGGAACAATGACGTTGAGTGAATTTTTAATTCATATGAGAATAATTTAATTAATGGTTATGTTCTCACATTTGGTGGTAGAATAATAACATGAAAACCAACTAAGCAAGCTATGTTAAGAGTTAGTTGCTTGAGAGTTAGAATATAATGAGACTAAGTGGTTGGAAACACCTCATTAGTAAGAGTTCTTTTTAACATATTTAATGTATTTACATTGAGATTGCAAAAGCGCAATATATATTGAGAAATAAGACCTATAATAGCAAAAATAAAACGTATACGTTTGAGACATATTATTGAGATGGAATTTTATCCATTTAAGTCTAGAGTGATTCTGATCAAATTATCTGACTAATTTTTTGGAAAATAAATTATTGAAAAAGAAACTTATTTTTGATACATTAGAGAGGATGAGACTTAAGCCAATTTGAAATTAATGAAGGGTGGGAACCCAACCTATATGAGTGGGGATCCCACGGAATAAGTTCATATGGGTAATAACAAGCCTTCCGTTAGTTCTGCTCGCACTATAAAATATTGTCCCAATCCTAGATGTGAGAAAAGTGCTATGTTGCATATCTTGAGAGGTTGAGTTAAAATGACTCTTAATGAGATTCCATAGCTCTTATGAGTGGTGTATAAAGCGCAATATACACTTGATGATATCACATATGTGAGTGTGAAGTGAGACCACTTCTATGAGATATAATTTTGGCACTATCTCTAGACCACTCATCAAAGACCAGGCACGCGCACAGCCTATTCGCGCTAAACCGCGATGAACAGAAATATACTTGGTATTATGCGATATGGTAAATTCTCTATCTTACAATAGTGTTTATTTGATTCATAGAAACTATATGTTTCACCATATATTTCGTAAGTTAAATTTTATGTATCAAGTTCTGGTTTATAGTCCACAAGACACCAGTTCAACGCATTATATGTTGAACCAGTGATATCGAGAAAATTCTTTTTATTAAAACTTCTTTTGAAAGTCGTAGGGGTTTGTTGGAAAAATGAGATTTTTATGTTACTTTCAAAAGAAATACTTTGTGATATTTTTTATTGAGAAAAATATCTTTGGTCAAAAGTTTTAATTGTGCCTGTTACATTTTAATTCTTTCATAAATCTGAGTTTTAATTGTGTTTAAAACTCTAACAACTATATTTGACTTTAATATTGTGGTTATGGTTTTGATTAAGTGTTCTGATTGTTATTTAAATACCAACGGCTATTTTATTAAATTTTGTAATAACAAAACATTTATGGCCATAAACTCGTTTTTTACCTATAAAAAGATGAGCGGATTTTCTTTTGGAAAGAATCCAATTTTTACATACTCTCTTCTTCATCTATTTTTTCGGATATATACATGCATTTCTGATTCATATATCCAAACTCAAATCGAGTTTGAAGGAGTTGTTTAATCCTGAAAGGAACTACAAAGTATCACTTAAGGACATAGTCTCATACTCTACTCAACTCATCCTAACACTTAAAAATTTATTCTTGTTTTTTCAGTGATGTTCTAAGTAATTAAGATCGTTATTCACGGCTTCTGAACATCATTTTTAAATTTAGCAGAAAGTGTTGCCTCTTTTGAGTAAAGCGTTCCCTAAGTCGTGCCTCCGGATCTATCAAGTGCCTCCGGATCTATTAAGTGCCTCCGGATCAACTGCGACAGATTTTGAAAAATAAAGAGTTGCCTATGATCCAGTTTCTAAGCTAATGCAACGGTTGTTATAAAAGCGTTGCCTCTCCACCAAGTTGCTTCCGGATCAGTTTTCCTCCAGAAAAATTGCCTCTGATCCAGTTTTTGAGCTTCTGTAACAATTATTAAAAAAAAATGTTACCTCTATCCAAAAGCAACCTTGAAACTAAGTTTAAATAATAAATTTTCCAACACAGTTATCCATGCATCAATAATATTTTTTTTCAATTGAAATGCCATTAAATATTTCTGTTACGTTTACTGTAAATTGTAATTGATCCTCTCATGCTTTTCATCAAAAACATATAACATAATTGTTTATAAGTCATTTAAATAAATCAAATCCAATCGAAACTTACGAAGAACCCTAAAAAATGAAAGAATTCGATTTATTTTATTTTATATAAAAAATTTACAAATCTTTCATACAAAATAAAATAAATAGAATTTAATTTCTTATTTTCCGCAGGTTTTGGGTTCAAATCTCCCTTTTTTGGCAAATGTCTTGATTTAGTGGATGAGTACTGAAGCTATAATCTTAAAAGTTATAGGTTTAAATTCACAATTGAGTGATGTAGAGTAAAGTTTTTCTTTATTGTTATTATAAGTTCAATGAAATAATTATTTTTTTTAAATGGAATTTCTTCAATTTTAAACACACCCTTTATAGAATGTGTTTAATTATGAATGAGCAAAGTATTATCTATCTTTGAGGTTTTATCATGGAAAAAAAAATCGCTCTCGGTAATTTTTTTATTCAATTTTGACATTTTATGTTGTTTAGAGCAGTATTTTAGTATTTTTTTTTGAACATACACATCAAGTTTGTACAGCGATTATTCACATTGGTGTGATATCTTTAAAAATACATGGAAAGAATAATGATTTTTAATAGGTCTCATTTTCACAAGCTTAAAAATTTCCACCACCGAAGAAAATGAAAGCCTGAAACGCCTCATCATCAAAGTTTTTTTTATTTAATACAGTAATTTTTGAAATTCCATGAAATGAAAAAATTATGACCTAGATACGTTCTTTTCAATTTATAAATAGTTATATTAAATTGAACAGAAATAAATGATATTAAATTGAACTAAATGATACTAAAATTGAACATAATAATATCTTAAAATATTAATATATTCATAAAAAATTAATAATACTATAAATAAGGGTATATAGTATATTAAATTTATTAATTATTACATATAATAATAATTAAATAAATTATTATAAAATATTATTATTCTATTTATTTTATTGTAATTATTGTTATAAATATTATCTTTTTATTATTTTAAATGTTATCAATATTTATTAAATATTATTACTTTTATTTATTTGTCTTAAAAAATTATTTATCGTAAAAATAATAATTATAATTTTAAAACTATTATTATTAATAATTTTTCTTTGGTATTATTTTTTATTATTAATATTGATTTATAATACTGACATAATGAATAAGTAGTAGTGGTTGAGCCATGAAGTTATAATTCTAGAGGTCACAGGTTTGAGTTCACATTCGGGTGGGGTGAGATAAGATTTTCCTTTGTTATTATTGTAAGCTCATATGGGGCAAATTTAAAAAAAAAAAATTGAACTGAAATTGAAATAGTATCATTATTAATGTTTTTCTATTATTTGTTATTTATGAATATTATAATTAATTAATAATATTGATATAAATTAAAAGGAAATCTAATATTGATTGTTGAATGTTAATAATAAATACTGAACAACCTGAACTGAGTTAAATAGTACTGAATTGATTTGAATAAAACTGAATGATACTAAAGTTAACTTATCTGAATAGAAAATTGTTGGAAATTTATTATTTATTTCAAAAGAGTTTTTATATTAATTATTAATTTATTACTATTTTAAATAATTTTATTTGTATTATATTATTTCACAAATTATGATCGGATAGTAGGTGAATTAATTTATATGATTTGGTCAATATTTTGTTTGTTAATCTAACGGTTGTTTGGCATTTGAATATATTAAAGAAACGGTTTGAAATTCCTCTATCAAGTTAGTTTTTTTTTGTCAATTAGTTTCAGATTTTGTTCCGAAAATCCAATTATTTTTTGTTCATCAATTATCCTTTTATTAACGTTTTACAACGGCCATATATTAGCCTATATAAGGCTGATGGTGTCCCAATTTTTTTGAGATACAATACCACTTATTTCTCTTGTTCATATCCCTATTACTTTTAATTGTATCATTTTTCTAGATATTAATTCGAGTTTTTATTCCTGATCCAATTAATTGATTGAAGAGACTGTTTAATCTTGGAATGAACTCTAAGTATCCTTTAAGATAGTATCTCAGACACGACTCAGCTTATCGGTATTTTCGTTACCTTAAACTTTATTTATAATTTTCATTATATTTCTATATGATTTCAACTAATTATATTTATGTTTTGGTTGAAGGTGAGACCCAAAAAATTTAATGAAGCAGACATTCCAACGAAATTGACACTTCCAAATTGTATAAAAAAAATTCAAACTAAAAAAATATTTTATTTATTTATTTATTTATTTTATAATTATTAGCCAGCAACCTTAAAAAGAAATTTAAAATTTATAAAATAGCTAACATCAATTATTTCATTTTGAGATCATCAGGATAGGGACCTTTTGATGAGGCAGTAGATAAAGCTTTCAATATTTTGGGGAATTGTGATGCATAGCAAATGCATACCAAGCCATTAAGATGTGTATTTCATTTAATGAGTTTTGGAGGATTCAACCCGCCATATTTCCACAATTGTTCTACGTCCAATTTGGTTGAGTAAGAGATTCTAAATTGATTTCATAACAGTAATTTTTTTATTGCTTTTATAGACTACTTTTATTTTATTGCTGTTGTGGGTTCGTTTTAACCCTATATATTGAGGTGGCTAATAATTTCTTTAAGGTTCTATTTCCTGATTATGTGGGAGTTTTTATTTCTTTCTTTGTGAGATTTTATTATACAATAATATGTGTTTTAAATTGTGCTACTAATATGTATTCCAGTATATATACTCTTGATTGTTTGAGTTTTTTGGTAACTTTTATTTCTGTGCTTTTTTATGGGCTTAATTTTACCTATAGTATATCAATTATACATGTAATCTTACTTTCATACGTGAATTATATTTTGCTTCATTATCATATATGAACTTGTATGTCACCTTCTATTATGCTCATTTTACCTATTTCTCTTGGTTTCAACACTGAAATGGGTCATAGTTAAAATATATTACCCATAATACTCCAATTTCTTTTCCTAAATATCTCTCTAATGTCTATTAATAGTATTGCCTAATGAATTTTTTTTCCTAATTATCTTCCCATTTCTCTCTCACTCTCTCTTCTCCATATCATTTCAATTCTCTTTTTATCTATCCTAATTATTTTTATAACACCCCCTTTATAGGGAGTGCCACGGTAATTATAATCACCCAATAAATAACTCTACTTCACTATATAAAGTTCAATACTTATAGATTTAATATGTACAAATACAAATATAATGTTTCAAACTCCAAATTATTCTCCAAATATTTCTCACACTATCTAGTACATGCCGTTATTCTATAAATCATAATATTACATTAAAATACAAATCCACCTCGAGTCTTTCCTTATTTGCTCCTCAAGCTGATCCACTTATACCACTTTGGTCCAAGCTATCTACAATCTTCAGTATCTACATGTAGAAAATAAGCTACACGCTAAGCAATTTGCTTAGTGGTGTACATAAAAGAAATATAACAACTTTGAACATTTTTTAACACTTTAAATATAGAAACAAAGTCAGTTCATAAGTCAAAAACAAATTAAACGACTTTATGAAATCACAACACAAAAACTTATATTATAAACCTTTCAAAGTATAATCAAATTTATTTCCAATTTTTCCAAACACCTTAACCATATATTGCCTAAAGTAAACAAGTCCTGAATAACAGTAAAATGGATACGGGAGCGGACAAGCCCGAAGCCGAAGCTTCAATATCAATGTATCGGTCAAGCCCGAAGCTGAAGCTTCAAAATCAATATATCGGTCAAGCCCGAAGCCGAAGCTTTAATATCAATATATATTTATCAGAATATCGGCCAAAGCCCGAAGCCAAAGCTTCAATTATTTATATAGTACTGTACCCCCTTTATTGGCGCCAATCTACCCTGACCCTTATTCTACTCATTTAATAAGGGCAATAAATCAAAGTAACATCTTAAAAATTTTAGTATAAACCTTCAATCATAATTCAACATAACTTCAGTAATTAAGAAATTTAAATCCCAAATTTTAAAGCATAAAACTTCAATTAAAACACAATAAAATCAATATTCATACTTTTCAGAAATTTCCAGATTTCGTGACCTGACATCCCTTGCATTTTTCACTATTAAAACATCACCCAATCGAAGAAGTTTCTTCTAAACATAATTAGCCACATGTCTCAGCTTTCCAAAGCCACCAGAATCACAGAAATCCAAATTGTATAACCAAAGTTATGATCAAAATACTAAACAGTGTACAAAGCTGAGATTTTCCGAAAATAGATTTCATGACTCAACTTCAAACGAAAATTTCACATTGAAAACGGACGATATTCAACAAGGTTTCTTCTAAACATATATTCCTTACTTTCTGTAGATATCAATAGAATTAAGAATCATTCAAATCGGATTTATATAACAAGAGAAAACATTAAAACAAAACAGGGATACAAATCTGGAAAATTTTCCGAAAAACCGATAAATCAAAATTTGAGACACAAACCTTTTTCTAAGCTCTTTCTGGCTCTCTTCTACCTCTTTTGCCTTTGCTTTGCTTGCACTAACTTCCTCTACGACAACCATATATAATTCTATCAAGATATTGTTTAAATAAACTTTCTAATACCATAAATATGCTTAATCTACCATGAATTTTACTAATTAAGCTTTAACTTCATAAAAAATCACTCACCTCAAATTCGGGTTACTATTCATCCGAACCTAAAAAACTGAAATCCTCCTCTTCTAGTCTTAATTCACTGAAATTAATGATAACAGAGGGCTTAAGGATCGATTTCTGACAAGAATTTGAAGTTGAATCGAAGAAATCGGAAGTTTTTAGGTTAGGGAATTTTTGATAAAGGAAAAGAAGAAATGGAGAAGGAGAAGGAAATGAAGATGAATGGGATGAAGGGATACGTATAGGATTTGATTTTTTTTTTTAATTTTTAATAATGCCCTTGAGCAAATAATTAAATGCCCAATTCATCTATCTTACTTAATTAACTCTTATTTCCTCATGTCTTATATCCAATAACAATAATAATAACTACAAAAATAATTTTCATGATATTTTAATACCATAGCAATTTATTATAAGTAAATTTTGAAATTTCGGTTCGTTACAATTCTCCCCCTCTTATGAGTTTTCGTCCTCGAAAATTACCTGAAAACAGTTGCAGATAATGAGTTTTCATTGTATCCGCTGGTTCCCAAGTTGCTTCTTCAACCTTATGATTCTTTCAAAGTACTTTTACCAAAGGAATAGACTTATTTCTCAATTGTTTAACCTCTCTCGCCAAGATTTGTACCGGTTCCTCTTCATACGTCAGGTCGGGTTCAATTTCTACGACATTAGGAGATAAGATATGTGATGGATCTGATCTGTATCTCCTTAACATTGACACATGGAACACATTATGAATTTTGTCGAGTGTCGGGGGTAGTGCCAACCGATAAGCTACCGGTCCAACCTTCTCTATAACCTCATATGGGCCAATGAATCTCGGACTGAGCTTGCCTTTCTTGCCAAATCGCAAGACTTTCTTCCAAGGAGATACTTTGAGAAATACTTTATCCCCAACTTCATAAGTAATATCTTTTCTTTTTAGATCAGCATAAGACTTTTGTCTATCCGATGCAGCCTTCAATCTTTCTTGAATAAGTTTTACCTTCTCCTTTGTCTCCTGAATCAAATCCACTCCCACAATCTTGTTTTCACTAAGCTCGGTCCAATATAATGGAGTTCGACATTTTCTTCCATACAATGCTTCATATGTCGCCATTTAGATGCTTGACTGATAGCTGTTATTATAGGCAAACTCTATGAGGGATAAATAGTTATCTCAATTTCCATCGAATTCAATGATACAACTTCTTATCATGTCTTCCAACACCTGAATTACTCTTTCAGATTGACCATCTGTTTGAGGATGAAATGAAGTACTAAAATGAAGTTTACTACCTAAGGCTTCTTGCAATTTCTTCCAAAATCTCAAAGTAAATCTTGGATCTCTGTCAGAAATGCTTGAAACAGGCAATCCGTGTAGCCGCACTATCTTATCTACATATAATTGAGCCAACCTATTAAGTGAATAATCCATCCTAACTGGAAGAAAGTGGGCAGACTTTGTCAATCTATCTACAACAACCCACACTGCATCATGTTTCTATGTAAGTGGTAAAGACGTCACGAAGTCCATTGTGATTCTTTCCCATTTCCATTCTGGAATTGTTATTGGTTGCAACAATCCAGAAGGAACTTGATGTTCGGCTTTCACCTGTTGACAAGTTATACATTGAGCAATATAATTACTAATGTCTTTCTTCATCCTATTCCACCGATAATGGCTCTTCAAATTTTGGTACATCTTGTTTGCTCTTGGATGCATCGCATAAGGACTACTATGCGCCTCATGTAAAATATTCTTCTTTAATTCTTTATTGTTTGGCACACATAGTCTATCTTTAAAATATAAACACCCATCTTCTCGAACCATATAGTTATCTACGATACCCACTTGTGTCCTTGCTCGAATAACCTTCAAGCCATCATCTTCATTTTGTGCTTGCTTAACCTGTTGTAGTAATATAGGTTGAATCTTCAATTCTACAATTAAGGCTCCACCACTGGTAAGAGCTAACCTTGTATTCATAGTCCTTAGTGCCATCATTATCTTTCTGCTGAGAGCATCGGCCACTACATTAGCCTTTCCTGGATGGTAATCAATAAGACAATCGTAATCTTTAATGAATTCCATCCACCTTCTCTACCTTAAATTCAACTCCTTCTGTGTTGGGAAATATTTCAAGCTTTTGTGATCTATATAAATATAACATTTTTCTCCATAAAGATAGTGTCGCTAAATTTTCAAGGCAAAGACTATTACAGCCATTTCTAAATTATGTGTAGGATAATTCCTTTCATGATTCTTTAATTATCTAGAAGCATAGGCAACCACTTTCCCTTCTTGCATCAAAACACACCCAAGACCACTATGTAAAGCATCACTATAGATTACAAAGTCTTTTCCAGGCTCTGGTTGGGTAAGGATGGGTGCTTTTGTCAACATCGCCTTCAACTTCTCAAAACTTTCTTGACACTTATCATTCCATTCTAATTTTGCATTCTTTTGAAGTAGTTTCGTCAGTGGGGCAGCAATGATGGAAAATCCCTTCATAAATCTTCTATAATACCCCGCTAAACAAAGGAAACTTCTGACTTCCATGGGGTTCTTTGGTGATTTCCATTCTACAACTGCTTCTATCTTTTTAGGATCCACTTTAATTCCTTCTGCAGAAACAACATGGCCTAAGAAAGAAATTTCCTCAAGCTAAAACCCACATGTGCTAAGTTTAGCATATAATTTATTTTCCCTCAAAGTTTGGAAGACTATCCGTAAATGTTGATTATGCTCTTCCCGTGACTTAGAATACACCAAAATGTCATCAATGAAAACCACTACAAAACTGTCTAAATATAAGTAAAAGACACGGTTCATAAGGTCCATAAATGCTGCTGGTGGATTAGTTAGACCAAATGGCATCACCAAAAATTCATAATGCCTATATCTAGTTTAGAAGGCCGTCTTTACAATATCATTATCTTTCACTCTCATCTGATAGTAACCCGATCTCAAATCAATCTTGGAGAAGTATTTGGCACCCTTGAGTTGATCAAATAAGTCTTCAATCCTTGGTAATGTATACTTGTTCTTCACTGTCAATTTATTCAACTCCCGGTAATCAATACATAATTGGAGCGACCTATCTTTCTTCTTAACAAACAACATTGGTGCACCCCACGGGGATATACTTGGGCGTATGAATCCTTTGTCTAACAATTCTTGCAACTGGATCTTTAACTCTTTCAGTTCAGCATGTGCCATTCTGTATGGTGCTTTGGATACTAGTGCGGTACCCCGGCAATACATCAATTGCGAATTCTACCTCTCTTTTTGGTGGCAAACCCTGTAGTTCTTCTGAAAATACATCGAGAAATTCACATACCATAGAAATATTCTGCAATTCTAACTCACCTTTCTTCGATTCTAGAGCAAAGATTAGGTAGGCCTGACATCCCTTCCTAACCAGCCTTTTATCTTTATAAAAGAAATTATATTACAGAGATAATCTGATCTTTCCCCCACAATAACTATTTCTTCTCCATCAAAAACTTGAAGTGACATTCTTTTATTTTTGCAATCGACCATAGCTCGATGTTCAGATAACCAATCCATTCCCAAGATAACATTGTAATCTCTGAAAGGTAACTCAATTAAATCTGCAATGAAAAGTTGATGTTGAATCATAATAGGGCAATTCATATACACTTTGTTTACTATCACACTGTATCCTAAAGGATTAGTCACTTCAATATTTTCTCCTAATTCTTCTACATGTAACCCTTTCTCTTGTGCTAATGTAGTACATATATATGAATGAGATGAACCATGATCTATCAAAGCATAAACATCGTGATTAAAGAATGAAAATTCATCGACAATAACTTTAGTAGATTCCCGAGTCTCAGGCCCTCGGATTGCATAACTTCGTGCCATTCCTCCTCATCTACCACTCTGCAATGCTTTTTGAGCCACATCATGCCCACTTGAACCACTAGCATTTCCTCTTCCCCTTTCTCTTCCACCTTGCATTGTAGGAGTAGGAACTACTGTAGGTGCAGATGTACTTATCTATCTTTGAGGATAATTTGCAATCAAATGTTCCCTCGAGCTATATTTAAAGCAGACTCTACCTTTTCCCCAACATTCACCTGTATGTATCCTTCCACAATTAGAACATTATGAAATATTTCCTCTGCCTCGACCTAAAGGTACACTAGCCGCTGACCCCGTACTTATGGTTTGTCTCGGTGAAAACCCTCTGAAATGAGATTGTGTTTGTTCTGATGTTCCCTTTTATTTCTTACTTAGAGATTCTGAACTAGCTGGACCCTGCAATCCCTTTTGAAATCCAGACCTTTTTTCCATTCTTTGTTACCTATCTGAATTGATCTTCTTAATGCCCGTAGTAGCATCAACCAAGTCAATTAACAACCTAATCTTTTGTGCAAGTAAATGCACTCTAATTTCATCATTCAGCCCATTCTCGAATCTCTTACATCGCTTTACTTCACTCTCAACGATGTCACGAGCATACCTCTCGAGTTTGAGGAATTGAATTTCATATTTTGATACAGTCATTTATCCATGTCTCAAAGACAAGAACAATTTCCTCTGCTCATCTTTAAATCGTTCATTAATGTACTTCATGTCAAATTGTTCTAAGAAAAGACCCCAAGTGATTTCTCCAGGGCGCCTTTCTCTCACAATATTATCCCACCACCTCCAAGCTTATTCTTTAAGTAGACCTTGCACATAATCTAGTCCCTCTTCATCTGTAAAATGAAGCCTAGTCGTACACCATTTAGTATGTCAAGACAATCTTCTGCAAATGCAGGATTCACTATGTCTCCTTTGAAGTCATCAGCCGGAAGCTTCTTGATTCTTTCAAGAGGAGTTCTCTCTTGTCTTCTTTCAACATGAGGTACTATAGGAACTTGGGGGATTGGTATGTTTCAAAGTACTTGTGTGATTACTTCAGTGGTCATATGCTGAAGTAAAACAGCTTGTACTGGAGTAGGTTGTTTGGGAAAGCCATGAACTGGTGGAGGTTCAAGTCTTTATTCATCCCCTTGTCTAATACAGAATGTACTCTCAGCATCCTCTTCCTCATTCTGACTATGACTACTAGCCATAACTTATTCCTGAAAATTAGACCAAAGTTGATCAAACTACTAACATAACATATTTATATCCTAAATGGCATGTACGTCTAGCCCTAGAATTGCTTAAACCTCGCTCTGATACCAACAAATGTAACACCCCCTTTATAGGGAGTGTCACGGTAACTATAATCACCCAATAAATAACTCTACTCCACTATATAAAGTTCAATACTTATAGATTTAATATGTACAAATACAAATATAATGTTTCAAACTCCAAATTATTCTCCAAATATTTCTCACACTATCTTGTGCATGCCATTATTCAACAAATCATAATATTACATTAAAATACAAATCCACCTCGAGTCTTTCCTTATTTGCTCCTCAAGATGATCCACTTATACCACTTTGGTCCAAGCTATCTACGATCTTCAGTATCTGCGTGTAGAAAATAAACTACACGCTAAGCAATTTACTAAGCAATTTGCTTAGTGGTGTACATAAAAGAAATACAACAACTTTGAACATTTTTTAATACTTTAAAAATAGAAACAAAGTCAGTACATAAGTCAAAAATAAATTAAACGACTTTATAAAACCACAACACAAAAACTTATATTATAAACCTTTCAAAGTACAATCAAATTTATTTCCAATTTTTCCAAACACTTTAACCATATATTGCCCAAAGTAAACAAGTCCTGAATAATGGTAAAATGGATACCGAAGCGGACAAGCCCGAAGTCGAAGCTTCAATATCAATGTATCGGTCAAGTCCGAAGCCGAAGCTTCAAAATCAATATATCGGTGAAGCCCGTAGCTGAAGCTTTAAAATTAATATATCAGTCAAGCCCGAAGCCAAAGCTTCAATATCAATATATATTTATCAGAATATCGGCCAAAGCCTGAATCCAAAGCTTCAATTGTTTGTACAGTACTGTACCCCCCTTTATTGGCGTCAATCTACCCTGACCCGTATTCTACTCGTTTAATAAGGGAAATAAATCAAATTAACATCTTAAAAATTTCAGTATAAACCATCAATCATAATTCAACATATCTTCAGTAATTAAGAAATTCAAATCCCAAATTTTAAAGCATAAAACTTCAATTAAAACACAATAAAATCAATATTCATACTTTTCAGAAATTTCCAGATTTCGTGACCTGACTTCCCTTGCATTTTTCACTATCAAAACATCACCCAATCGAAGAAATTTCTTCTAAACATAATTACCCACATGTCTCAGATTTCCAAAGCCACTAGAATTGTAGAAATCCAAGTTGTATAACCAAAGTTATGATCAAAATACTAAACAGTGTACAAAGCTGAGATTTTTCGAAAACAGATTTCATGATTCAACTTCAAACAAAAATTTTACATTGAAAACGAACGAAATTCAACAAGGTTTCTTCTGAACATATATTTATTACTTTCTATAGATATCAATGGAATCAAGAATCATTCAAATCAGATTTATATAACAAGAGAAAACATTAAAACAAAACAGGGATACAAATCTGGAAAATTTTCCAAAAAACCTCTAATCGAAATTTGAGACACAAACCTTTTTCTAAGCTCTTTCTAGCTCTCTTCTACCTCTTTTGCCTTTGATTTGCTTGCACTAGCTTCCTCTACAACAGCCATATAATTCTATCAGGATATTGTTTAAATAAACTTCCGAATACCATAAATATGCTTAATCTACCATAAATTCTACTAATTAAACTTTAATTTCATCAAAAATCACTCACCTCAAATTCGGGTTACTATTCATCCGAACCTTAAAAATTGAAATCCTCCTCTTCTAGTATTGATTCACTGAAATTGATGATAATAGAGGGCTTAAGGATCGATTTTTAACAAGAATTTGAAGTTGAATCGAAGAAATCGAAAGTTTTTAGGTTAGGAAATTTTTGATGAAGGAAAGGAAAGGAAGAAATTGAGAAGGAGAAGGAAATGAAGATGAATGGGATGAAGGGGATGAAGGGATACGTATAGGATTTGATTTTCTCTTTTTTTTTTCAATTTTCAATAATGCCCTTGAACAGATAATTAAATGCTCAACTCATCCCTCTTACTTAATTAACTCTTATTTCCTCATGTCTTATATCCAATAATAATAATAATAACTACAAAAATAATTTCCATGATATTTTAATACCATAGTAATTTATTATAAGTAAATTTTAAAATTTCGGTTCGTTACAATTTTTCTTTTTCTGGATTATTATTTGCCGCCTATGATTGCTTAGTATGCCACATTATTCTCCGTTTTACCCTTATTAAAAAGATTGAAAACCAAAATAAAAAATCTGAGTAAACTCGGGGTTCTAGAGTTTCAAATTTCCCTTTTCCTACTCCATTCAAACTCGAGGTTCTAGGGTTTCAAATTTCCCTTTTCCCACTCCATTCGCAGAGCTCCATGTTCGGAAAAATTCCAAATTCTATATGTACGCCCTCTGCACAAGTATCAAAGTATTGTTTCTTATTTGTAGTAAAGTGAAACTAATTTATGTCTTCTTGTTTTCATAATTAATAATAAAGCGATATCAAACCACTGTTTCCATCTAAATTAATAAAAAAATGAATATCAAATCACCGGAAAAACGGGTGGAAGGGCAGTTTCAAAAGTAAATTATAGATTTTTTAGTAAGCCTCAAACGGAGATTAATGTGGGCAGCACTAAGTAATTATGGGCGGCAAATAACACAATAGATGAAAATAGAATTGAAATGATATGGAGAAAGAGTAGAGAGAGAAAAGAGAAGATAATTAGGAAAAATTAATTAAGTAATACGATTAATGGATATTAGAGAGATATTTAGAAAGAGAAATTGAGGTATTATGGGTAATATATTTTAAGTGAGGCCATTTCAATGTTAAAATCTAGAGAAATAGGTAAAATGGGTACAATAGAAGGTTATATACAAGTTCATGTATGATAATGAAACAAAATATAGTTTATGTATGAAAGTGAGACTGTGAGTATAGTTGATGTACTATGGGTGAAATTAAGCCCTTTTTATGAGACATAGAAGAAGTTATGTTCACGAAAAATGCTTGTTAAATTCTTTTATTTCGTGGTTCAAAACTTTTATTGAAGTTGAGATTATGTTTTCTACAAATTCCTGATTTGAACAGAGTTGTTTGTCTTTGACTTATAACTTAATAGCTATACAAATTGGTTTTATATGTTTTTAGTAGTTTCGAAAACATAAGACATATATGTTCTTATGAATGGAAGAAAATTTTACAAAATTATTTTATTTTCTATGTGGATATTTGAGTCGAAGTGGAGTCACTAAATCTAATTTTGTGCAAATTTTAATGTTTGAGAAATTAGTGACTATAGTATATTTAAATGATATGTTTTTGTTGCTTGGAATTATCTGATTTTAAATTCTTTGTAGTTTACAGAAGTATATATGCTTGTGATATTATAATTTGTGAAGAAGGAAATAGATGGAAGAGATTTAAGGAATACATAAGGTAAGTTAATTCATTTTTTATTTGGTGATAAATGGTTGTGACTTACAAATAAAAATTTCATGTAAGACACTTATAAGTTATGAAAGGTTTTTATATCCTCTTAATTCGAAAATATTTAAAAATATGGGGGTGTTGTGCTAAGGTTTAAAAACTTTTATTTATATGTTCACAGATTATGTTGAACATAGTGACGAGTTTGAAAATAATGTATATTACTTTATTGGTTGGGAATCGTAAGGATGAATGAGAGTGTCTTGTGTTAACATAAGAACACTACATTGAGAAACTTTATGTGAAGTTTGGACTTTTATGTTAATTTTGTGAGAATCCCTTATGATTAAAATATTCAACTTGTTCGTGAAATACTTGTGAGGTACCATGAACTATGGTATTCTATATTATGGACATCCACTGTTTGATAAGGATACAGTGATGCTAACTCGATCGAAGATTCAGATAATTTACTCGAGGTTATATGTTTCACTCTTAGTGGTGGAACAATAATATGGAAGTCAACTAAGCAAACTATCATCAAAGTAAGTTGCTTTAAAGTTGACATATTTTAAGACTAAGTAGTTGATAAACTACATAGTAAGCGTTAGTCGACACATTCAATACATATACACTGTGATTGTCAAGTGGCAATATCTATCTTCAAATAAGATAGGTAATTTCGTTTGAAACATAATATTATGAAGTTGCAACTTAAAGATGAAATTATGTGAGTTAAGAGTGATTTTGGTCAAATCATCTGACTAACTATTTGAGAAATAATTTATTTCGTAAACATCGGAGAGGATGGGACTAAAACCAATTGAAATTAACAAAGATGGTAAACCAACCTATATGATTGGAGATCCCATGAAATAGGTTCATATGGGTAATAACAAATCTTTATTAGTTCTGCTAGCACAATAAATAGTCTCCATCCTAGATGTGTGAATGTGCTATGTTGCATATTTTGAGGGGTTGAGTTAAAAGAGCTCTTAATGAATTTCATAGCTCTTATGAGTGGTGTATAAAGTGCACTATACACTTGATGAGATCACCTACGTAAGTGTGAAGTGGGGTTGCTTTTATGAGATATTGGCACCATCTCAAGAGCACTTATGGGAGACCAGACGGGCGCATGGCCTATTATGGCGCACCACAGCGTTGAGCAGAAACTTATTTTGGTAAATTGTGATAGCTAAAATCCCTATCTTACATAGCGAATCTTTGGTTCATAGAAACTATATGTTTCACCAAATTTTCGGTAAGATAAATTTTATCTATCAAGGTTTGGTTCATAGTCCAAAAAATACCAAATATATACATTATATGTTAAATTTGAGATATCCAGAATATTTTTTATTTTCAAAACTTTTTTAAAATAAGTGGGAGATTGTTAGAAATTTATTATTTATTTCAAAAGAATTTTTATATTAATTATTAATTTATTATTATTCTAAATAATTTTATCTGTATTATATTATTTCACAAATTATGATCGGGTAGTAGGTGAATTAATTTATATGATTTGGTCAATATTTTGTTTGTTAATCTAAAGGTTGTTTGGCATTTGAATATATCAAAGAAACGGTTTGAAATTCCTCTATCAAGTTAGTTTTTTTTTTGGTCAATTAGTTTCAGATTTTGTTCTGAAAATCCAATTGTTTTCTGTTCATCAATTATCGTTTTATTAACATTTTACAACGGCCATATATTAGCCTATATAAGGCTGATGGTGTCCCAAATTTTTTGGAGATAGAATACCACTGCTTTCTCTTGTTCATATCCCTATTACTTTTAATTGTTTCATTTTTCTACTATTCTGGATATAAATTTGAGTTTCTGTTCCTGATTCAACTAACTGGTTGAAGAGGCTATTTAATTCTGGAAGGAACTCCAATTATCCTTTAAGAACAGTGTCTTAGACAAGACTCAGCTTGTCGGTGTTTTCGTTACCTTAAACTTTTTTTATAATTTCCATTATATTTCTATATGATTTCTACTAATTATATTTATGTTTTGGTTGAAGGTGAGAACCAGAAAACTTAATGAGGTGGACATTCCAACGAGATTGACACTCTCAAATTGTATAGAGAAAATTCAAGCAAGAAGATATTTTATTTATTTGTTTGTTTTATAATTATTAGCTAACAATTTGAAAAGAAGAAGGCCTCGGTGTGCTTTTATGCATTATATAGATGTGTTTCTCTTTGCCTAAAAAGTTTCTTATAAGAAGTTCTTAACTTATAAGAAGTAAGTAAGGTATTTCTCCCCACTTATTTTTAACTTAAAAGTTAAAAATATAAAAATAAAAAATTACTACTTTTTAACTACTCCTTATTTAAGTGGAGAACTAAAATGGAAAAGTTTTGAGAAACAACCCTTACTCTTATTCACATTGTTTACTAACTTGCATTGAATAGATATTGCAAATTCCGTTATTAACAGTAGACTTGTGAGAAAATGACTATGTATAGCCTATAGGTATAAGTTTTAACATAATATTGTTCTTAATAATACAATGAATGAAGCTGCAATTACAACTGGGTAGTAGCCTAGTAGGTTACACAGCATTGTAGGCATTGGTGGCATGGCATAAATCAAAAGTCGGAGAAATACAATTAAATTGAAATTAACAAATACTACATTATTAATACTGGGGATCATGATCTAATATATTACTACTCTTTATTTAAGCTGAAGAAAAGCAAAAGCTTTATAAAAGTAATAATATGATAGCCATCTCATAGTAGTTCTTAACTGACCTATTATTTTAATTCAAGATTAAATCAAGCAGATGCTTTGTACTTGGGAGGAATAAACTATAATTAAAAAGGGATTTAGTAAATTTATAAAAAAAAAGGTATAAATGATGAACTTGTGGCAAAAGAAAAGATGCTGGAGAACTTCGAACAGTTTATTATGACTGCAATACTGTTTTAAATTTTATAGTAATAATATAATTCGTCAGATATAAAAGAGGATAGTGTTGCCTACTTGCCTCTCTTGAGAGACTCACTACATCCATGATCCATCACCCACAGACACAAGCACTGTATTCAAAAATCTAAATTCAAATCTAACAATATTACATTTACAATATATGATAAAAAAAAAGAAGTATGTGAAAATTAAAACAAATCAGGAAAATGCATATTTAATACTATTTTTTTAAATTAAATAAAATAATAAAATTGATTGAAAAAAATAAAAATGACTCATTAAACTGTACTTCTTTTATTTTGAAGTTATGGATAGCTATTGCAACTCCATTTCTGGGTTAATTGGAAACATCCTCTATGTAATTACATAGGTAAGGTTGTGTACACCTGACACATGCCCATTTCTGCTTTGTTGGAGGCCTATGACTGAGATGAGAAATTGAAACCCTCTTTATAAGTTAATTAGTAATAATTTCGCTAAAGTTTTGAAAATGAATAGGATTGAATATTTAATTTATTTTTAATGCATAAAATAATTGGAAGGAAGAAACAAAGACAATAAGTTATTGTTGAATACATAAATTGTGAAATTTTACAATAAAAAATTTTTAATTTTTAATTAAAAAATTATATAAAGAGGGCCATATAATAACTTGGGCCATTATCGGTGCTCAGAAATGATTTTGAACTGATCTATTATTATTTTTGTACGGAGCCTTATTAGGAATTAGATTAATGTTGTTGCCGTAATAAAATGGATTCAAATATTAGAGAATCTGATTTTATGAGTGAATAAGATTAAAAATATGTAAATTTGAAAATGGCATATAATTGGATAAGTAGAAAAACACGTGATGTTTGAATGTTTGGAAACATAGAAAAGAGGAGACTTCGTGGCCAGATATGATGATGTCAGTGTTAGCCCATGTGATCCTCTCATGTGCTCTCAGTATACACAGATCAATGGGCTAAAATGTAATTAACTTTCAAGATATTTTTGATTAGTGACTCTATTAGTATTATTATATTAATTATGCATTTGTCAATGGGTTTTGGTAGGTATGATGCATAAAAATATATCTGACAAAATTCTTGTGATGTCTTTTTCTTGTATATACATTCTCAAATGTGAATACAAAAAAAAACACAAAATACAGTCTATTGTGGGATTACTTGAGAATCTAATCTAACTTTTCAATTCAAATTCATAGGGAATTGGTAGCCTCCAAATTCAGTTCAAAATAGTTAAGGGGATCCAATTTGATTAACCGATCAATACTCTTATATTAGTGGTTAAGATTGAACTTAAGACTTATAGAAGTGTAGGTGTAGGTGGTCAAAATTTTTTTAAAAAATATGTGGTTGTGATAATTAGATTTTTATCAGCATATCATATCATTATGTTGTTGAGAAACCAACCCAAATAAACACTGCATTAAACGTTTGCTTGATTCTTTCCTTTGAAAAATGGGTAAAATACCCTTAACTCATATACTTTATTATGACCTTCTTACCAAAAAAAAATATACTTTACTATGACCTAAAAGTTAGGTAGCACGGAAACAGAAACTGAAACGGATATTGAAACGGAAATGGAAACCGGAAAATACCATTTCAAAGAAATATGGTATCGGATACTGTGGGGAAATACGTAAATAATAAAAATTTAGGAGTACATTTATAAATATAAAAAATATAAAATTTCAATTCATATAAATTCATTCTTTTATAAAATATTAGAATACTATAATAAGTTACATTTAAAATATATTTATTAATTATAAAATAATTTCACTGTAAATATTTTAAATTTGACACCTATCAAATCATATTCATGTAACTTAGTATTTAAAAATTTTAATTCAAACATAATATGTATGTTTAGAGACTTGCACAACAAATGCATAGGAATTTTAGTTTTAGAATGAACCAAAAGTGACTTATAAGGTTGAAAGAATTTCTAGGAAACTGTTTCCGGAATTTGAAGAAATAAGTTTCCAACTTTCTTTAATTACAGAAACTGCCCGGAAGCGTTTCGTAGGGGTTTCCGAGAGTTTCCGTTTTTGAAATGTTTCCGAAACGCGGAAACGTCGTGTCACCGGAGTTTTAGTGCTTCTAGCCTAAAAGTTTTATAATCTACGTACAACTCAAATACAGATTCACACATCACATGACTTATATATTGAACTTTAGATTGAATTTTTCTTATTATATGACTAATATTCATTTTCTAGGAATATTAGTACCTATAAATGAAATTGCTTACAAAAGGTCAATTTTGAATATTAAAGAAACGCTTGTAAAACATATATGAAAAGCCCTGCAATATCCAGCAATCTGAAGTATTTAGACAGTGCACAAGAACAAATGAACGTTATGGAGGCTGAAATCGGCGGTTAGATTAATTAATTAATTAAGAATAGCAAAACAGAAACCAAATAGGCGGAGAAACTCAAACTACTAGTTAAGGTGCCTACTGTCAAATGACCTATACTATGCACAAAAAATACTTTGACCATAAGTAACCAGGATAGGACAATTGAGATGGATTGCCCATAAAGCTAGGTACCTATGCTCCCTTTTTCTTGCTTTTTTGTGGCCCAAATTCTCAAAAACTGTTTACTTTGTTCGTTTGTTTAATGTAGAAAATGGCTGCTATCAGTAGTATATATAGTACTTATTTCCAGTTGAACCGGGGTCTGACCCGTTTTTAATAACATTTATATTACAGCATTATTATTAAAATTAACAAAAACTTAGTTTAGTGGTTGACCCTTGAAGCTGTGATTCTAAAAGTCGCATGTTTGAGTCCACGCTCGGATGGGGTGTAATAAAGTTTCCTTTGTTATTATCGTAAGCCCGTATGAGGCTAATTTTTTTAAAAAAATTCTAAAATAGGTGGTAGAGCTATGGTTCGACTTCACTGTTACCGGTTATTTTTGCGCTTATACATGCTTTATTTGCTACTCTTCTCAACCTTCAATGAGAAATTTACAGTTTGGTATGGACCCTATAGTATAAAGACCCAACCCACAATGCAGATAAGGCCCAAAAGGCTCAATCACTCACCCAAGATCCATATATAAAGGGGACTCATTCACCATCCAAGAAGGGGACATACTCCATCGTCTCTTAATACTCTATACACACATTTATTCTCTCTCTACATAATCTATCATATTCTTACCTGTCCAACATACTGACAAAGGCATCGGAGGGGTTTTACTAACCCCCTTTATCTCATCTCTTCTGTGCGGATCACAGGTTTATACCCTTGGAGCTGACATGCCATACTAATTGGCGCCGTCTGTGGGAAACGAACGAAAAATTTTGACCAACCAACATACTTGATATCCCCCTCGTCCTAAGAGTATGACCAGAGAAGGTTTCTAGAAAGAGAGGTGTGAGACGCGTATGACAGTCGCTGTAATCTTTCCAAGGACCTAAACACCGACGCAACAAATGCAAGGTTGGGTGGAGCAAATACCTATGAAAATGCCCTACATATTGAAAACCCATTGGAAAAAGCGCTAAGGCAAGTGAATGAATCACAAACACAATTGACCAAATTTAATTTCAAAACAAGATATTAGAGGCACAAAATCGACCGACATAAAATCTTCTACCTACCAACCAAATTTCACCACCCAAGAGGAAGAAAATAAGGTGGGCGAAATCACACTCACCAATAAACCATGCGCTCCCCAACATTTCAACATCGATCGACCGACCGAGAGTCTCCGGTCTACCAACCAAATCTTGCTCCTCCAAGAAGAAACAAATAAGGTGGGTAAGATTACACTCACCAATAAACCAAACAACATTAATGAGCTCCCTAACATTGCAACATCGACCGACCGACCGAGAGTCCCCAGTCTACCAACCAAATCTTACTCCTCCAAGAAGAAACAAATAAGTTGGGCGAGATCACACTCACCAATAAACCAACCAACATTAATGTGCCCTCCGACATTGCAAGACCGACCGACCAATCGAGAATATCCTACCTACTAACCGAACCTCTCCCCTCCAAGAAGAAGCAGATAATCCGGGCGAGATCACACTCACAAATAAACCAACCGACATTAATGTGCCCCCTAACAACATAGATAAGGAAAAAGAATATATAGAGGCGACGATAACACGAATAATTGACCAAAACTAAAAAGATCGGACCAAACCACGACAGACCATAATACAGAGGAACTAATATACTCCATCTTAGATAAACGAGCAATGTTCTAAGTCATGTGCAAAGTTTTTCATACCATGTTCTATAGGGTGGTGTAGGAGTTTTATAAATGACCTAAGTCAGACTCCATTTCTTCTTTCGAACAACTATCGAAGCTATTATTGACCAGATTCTCACTGGCCATTAAAATCAAGAGCATATCGATCAACCTAATAGATGTTAGGCAAAGGAAAGGGGAAACCTTAAGAGCATGCGTAGACCACTTCTATCGGGCAGCAACATCGATTCAAAATCTCAATATGGAGGTGGTTGACGCTTTGGCAATGGGAACCCGGTTTAAGGCCTTGAAAAATGAGCTTTACTTGCATCCTCCTAAAACTTTTATCGAGCTAATAGCGTTGGCCCAATATTTTACCAAGCTAGATAACAAAACAACTATAGATTCATCACACTTTACGTTCGATAAAGCATCTTCCCAACAATATGAAAGCAGTCGGAAAGAGCGAAATATATGAAAGAAAAAGACAGCAAAACTTACTGACCGATCTTAAATGATGTATACTAGTATGATGGATTGTGGGTTGGAATGACCAACTCCAACCTTATCGTTGTTGGAAAATTAGTGTTTAAAGTTACTTTCAAAAGAACCAATATCCCACATGGGTTTTTGACAAGTAAATTTTTGACTTTATATTGAGATGTTCCATATGGGCTTGCTAAGTTGTGAGAGGGAATAGGTGGGCTCTCGCGTACATGAGAGAAATGGCCCAAAGCCATTTCTAGTGCAAATCGGTGTATTTTCCCCCCCTGCGCGGACGATGGGGACCATACTCGGAACTATTTTATTATTTTTACTGAGAAAATAATATCTGTCAAAAATATATTTTGAATTTAAATTACTTACCCCGTAGCTGCTGTATTTTAAGGGTGTTAAATGCAGACAGTTATTTACGTTCAAACTTAATTGCCAATAGTCATATTCTCATTTATAATTTTGCTGCACCTATGAAAAGGCTTTCAGTATTTCATTTTAAATACACACCGAATTCCATTATCTTCTTTATTTTCTGGATATATACATGCATTTCTGATTTTTGTCTCCAAGTGCAAATCGAGCTTGGTCGAGTTGTTTAATCCTGGAAGGAACTACCAGGTACCCTTTAAGGACAGCGTCTCCTACGTGACTCAACTCATTCTATCTGATTCCTGTCTCCAAGTTCAAATCGAGCTTGACGGAGTTGTTTAATCCTGGAAGGAACTACGAAGTACCCTTTAAGGATAGCGTCTCTTACATGACTCAACTCATTCTAACAATTACTTTTTAAAGGTTTGGTTCATTTCAGGAATTACTTCAGGATCCAGTTTGCTTTCGGACACAATTTGCTTCCGGATCAGTTTCATCTTCCAGATCATCTTTCGGATTAGTTTCGTCTTCCGGATCACTTTCCTCTTCCGGATCAGTTACTGATCTTCCGGATCAGCTTCATCTTCCGGATCATTTTTTACTCCGGATCCAGCTAGAGTTCAACATATACAAGAATATTTCCTAACAATCGTCGAAATCAAACACAATCAACAAAGATACAGAACTTATTGATTGCCACTATACGCCAACACACTGAAGCAAGGAAATCCAACATACCCATTCCCACTAATTGGAACGCCACAAAAATAAAAGAAAAAAAAGACACTCAACCTCTAACAAAAGAAATAGACTGACAATCAAAAAGAAAATAAAGTTAACCGTCCGATTGAGTCATCCTTCCTACAGAGGCACTACCTCCAAAACTACGACATTATCACACTAACCGACCGATAGTCAAAAAGAAAAGAAAGTTCACCTACCTACAGATAAATTGAAGACAAAGTTGACCAACCGACAACGTCATCCTTCCTACAGAGTCCCTAACTCCAAAACTACGGGTAACACTCGATAAATTCTTTACTTTCATTAGCATTATCAAATTGAAATATTGAAAATATACATCCGAAATATATATTTTATTTTATGACTGAAGCTAACAATTTGCATTAGATTATTGTAATTATACATCACTTCATCATTATTCGAAAGGATGAATGAGAAGCCTTCGACATTCATCATATTTATCAAATCCAAGTATATACACTTACCAATCCAGCAACGGTAAATGAATATATTGAGCTCCTAATGCTATCTCATCATGGAAAGCAAACACATTACAAATTGGGCATAACACTCTACCAACAACAACTGGGCAAAGCACAATAAAAATTGTAAATAGTTGGGCATAACACCCTTATCCAATAATAATTTGGGAACCACACACATCTAATAAAATTCCAAGAATTGCCAAAGCCTCAATTCCAACAAACGTAGAAGATTAAAAGAATTGGCATAGCACCATTCCAACAATGCTTAAAGGTTAAACGAATTGGGCATATCACCCATCCAACAATAATTGAAGGTTAAGAAAATTGGGCATAGCACCCTTATCCAATGGAAAATCATATATTTCAAGAATTAGATTGCCTATTCACCTTTACCCCATCAGATTCATCCAACGGAGGCATGCCATTGGCCATTTGCTATTCCTTTCACCCAACGGTGGCATCGCCCATTCCCTGATGGATTCGCCCAACGACATCCTAACATTAGCTATTTGTCTTTTCTATAATGAATTTGCCCAATGGTGACATAAAATGGGATATTCACCAATTGGTCCAATAAAATTGTTCCAACAATGAATTCGCCCAATGAATTCGTCTAATAGCACAATCACGTTGGCCATTTACTTTTCCACCTGTCAAATAATAAGCCATTCGACCAATGGTATAATAAATACGCCTAAGGGCAGCAATACATTACGGTTCGCTGGCTTGTCCAAAAATGCAAAATATTAATCAAACACTTTCAATCATTGGTCCAACGAATTCAACTGATGACCAATGAATTCAACCACCAGACTAACAGATCTAACCAACGGCCTAAAAAACATATGCCATTTGCTCTTTTTTGCCCATCAAAGCTATTCGACCATCGGTCTAACAGTTTCAACCAACAGTCTAGCAAATTTGAAGACTAGTATATTCGGTTCAACAATGACACCACAATATCGATGTTTCACTTCTTGTAATTATGACAAGTTAGTGGAAAGTGGCAAATATATCTAAGGGCTCTACAATATCATCAACCCTGTCTAAGGTCTCTACATAAATTTCGGCCATGTCCAAAGGCATCACATAGGCCTATATTGCTTCACCAAAGCCTTTTTGGCAAAAGCATTTCAAATTGATCCAATTAAGTAGTGGCCATTCACTTTTTCGGCTGGTAAAGCTTATTCCAACAATCGGTCTATAGATTTGACCATTGGTCTAGAGGATCCATCCAACAATCTCATTACTATTTGGAAATTCTTTATTTCGCCCAACTAATTTATTTGACCATCAATATGGATCTGACCATCGGTCTAACAAATTCGACCAACAGTGGCATTATTATGGGTTATTCGCTCAATAAAGCTACTCGACCATCCATTTAATGGATTTTTCTGAAGCCATTTAGACAATCACTCCAATTAATTCTCCTAACGTTGAATGCAATAGCAATTCACTACTTTGTCTGAAGCTATAGGACAAACAATTAACTCAATTAGCCCAGCGACACCTTATATACTCATTGGGATTGGCCTTACAAATGACGGTTCAACACTAAGCCAACCTACCATCCGAGCAATTTTATCAATACAACAGGTCACTTTATCTAATAATTTGAATATATTGCCCAACAATAAAGCAACATTGGCCATAAGTCCATACTATAATAAAAAATAAAATCAGTAAACAAAATGCTACTCCTTATCAAGAAAGTACAATAATGATCAACCTAATCAAGCGCTGGTCAAACAAGGAATAGCGCCTACTCAAAATGTTACACCAACAATGTGATTCACCAATAGGAAATTCATTATATGAAAGTGCCTGAAACGCTATCATGCACTAATCAAAGAAAAATACATCGGACCAACACTAAGCTACTCCTACCAATCTGAAGCTCGACAACTTCTTTAATTCGAAAGACAGTTCAACTCAAATTAAAGCATGTCAAATTTTAGTACAGAGAAGAACATTAAATGAATAGCAAATAAACTAAGTCAAAATGTTAAGTATATTGATTCGCCCAATACACATGTTGAAAGAAAATACTTGAGAATAAACCTACAATCAGAAGACAACCATTGCCCAAAAAATTATATCGAATATCCGATAAGAAGAGTAAGCAATCCCTTTGAAAGAAATAAAGAAAAAACCAATTGGCATTGGCAAGCACACAACCTACCAACACCAAAACTTATTGCCATTGGCGAGCACACAACCTAACAATGCCACAAAGTGTTGGCATTGGCAACCATCCAACACAAAAGATCAGTTGGCATAAAGCTTTCCAATACTACAACTATTAAGCACACAAGCTACGAATGCCACAACCAATTGGCATTTCCAAGCAAGAAGCTTTCCAACGCCATAATCAGTTGGCATTCGCAAGTATATTGGCATTCGCAAGATTAGAGCCTAACAACGGCACAACTAGTTGGCACCATCAAGTATAGAGCCTACTAATGCTAGAACATGTTATAGAACCTACCAGCTCTAGAACATGTTATAGAGCCTACCAATGCCACAATATGTTATAGATCCTGCCAATGCCATAACATGTTGGCATTTCCCAAGAATAGATCCTCCTAACTCCATAACTAGTTAGCATTCATAAGTACCTAGCCTTCCAACGCCACAACCAGTTGACATTGGTAAGAGCCTATAAACGCCATAACCTGTTGGTATTTCTTAAGCATAGTGCTTTCCAGCACCGTAACCTAAGCAAGCACAAATTATATCAAAACTTTCCAAAGCTAATGTAAGAGCATTGGAAAAAGTCTGACATAAGAGATGATATATTTAACAAAAGCGTTACTACGATAAGGCACACGACATAAACCAACCGACTAATCAGTCGATGTATATGACAAGTATATGAAGACATTAAAAGTCCTTTGGACTTAAAGGTGGGACACTGATTAAAAGGTGGAACACTGATCAAATAAAAAATCATGTCAACACAGATAAATTCAAATGAACATACAAAGTAAGATTAAAATTTGCCAAAGTCCTTCAGATGCAAAAATGACGAAATGAAAATAGTCATATGCTCTACCAATAAGATACTATGTCAGACACGCTAATATGTTTAACACGCTAATGTACTATTACTAAAATACAAACTGATAAAATTGGATCCAACCAAAGTCGAACTACATCTACCAAGTTGAAGTTCAAGTGACCCCTATCAATAGAGTCAACAGAATCTGAGGCGTTATGTCAATTCAAAATGAATCCAATGCGGTATTACCTTACATAATACAAAATGAAACTGATATATTCTACCAGTAGCAATACAACCAAAGGGATCAACATCATCATTACCAGCACAAAGTTGGGTTGGATTTGATCGGAAGCCCATAATAATATCCCCTATTCCAATACAAAGTACAAATCTGATCCATCGGGATTTGTAGTCCCATTGCCTACATAAAGTCAAGTTGGCTACAACTGAATCTACCGCAATAAAAGTAGATTCAAGCAAATTAACAATGACTCACAAGCATCATTGAAACCAATCCAAAGTAATAAAAACAAATACCAATCTAACGCTATTTGATAAGTGACATTCACCAACAGTCCAAATGGGAAAATATTAGACTTCTACCAAAACCAACTGATCCGATAGAGTACAAAAAATTACTTATAACTATATAACAAGGCTAAGGCTTGGGAAACCCTTCAATAGTCCAATTCAGACAACCAACTATCCAACGCAACTTGTCAACCAAAAAAACATTTAATACTGACCAGTCAAAATCTTTGGCACCCAACTAAAATATCAATAACATGATCCGACCTAATCAGGAGGTTGTCTTGATCATCGAATAATTAATATGCACATGTTCAATAGAAGAAAAGTTATCACACTACTTGGATATGGAAGAAAGCATCCTACCAACAAAACATTGTAACACTATTTTGATTGGAAAAAATGCTTCTAACCGATAGAAAAGTTGTAATGCTACAGAAAAATGCTTCCGACTAATGAAAAAGTCATTATGCTATTGGATTGGGCAAAACACTCCCCATCAATGGAAGTTGCTACTCTGTTTTACAAGATAATGTTCATTATTAACAGAAAGGTCTTAAATTAATCCTTCATCCTAAAAAATGAATAGAAGTAAAGCGACACAAGAAATATCAACATAACACTTAAACTGCTATTGATATTGTCTAACTATCAGAAATATAATTGAGAAATTATCTGTAATAGAGATAGCAACTAAACCATCGAACTTTTCAAAAGCTCCACATAAGAGCATTAGAAAAAGCCTGCTATAGCATGAGATTACTCCGCAACATCTTACGAGAAAAGGTTTCACATAACCATCTGGGAGCACTGAATTTTGCAGTCCCCCTCGCGAGACGATGATGATGTGTTCCCAATTTTAATACCTCAAAATAAAAGTTATCTTTAGAATTTTTATTACCAATATAATATTCCTTGTGAATTTTATACTTGGTAGAATCCAGTTCGGCGTGACCAAATAACGTGTTCGGTAGGAGCTTGAACCAATGATTTACACCCAAATAATAAATATCCCTTAAAATATCATTAAAATTCAAAAAGATGCCTTTTGAACCCACTTTTACCCACCACTTTTTACAACTTTTTAGGCTCTTGGGCCAGCTGGATATCGGTTTGCCCGAGGGTGATGCCACCAGTGGCATCAGTTATGCCGCCGGCGGCATCACCATGTCGCCGGTGGTATGACCCGAAGTGGATCCCTGCACAGACAGCCTTTCGGCCACTTTCGGCGGAATTAGTCAAAAAGGTCTCAAAAACTATCACAATTTGCCTATAAAAATACACCTTAGGCTAAAATTAGAGGAGGTGGAAATTGGGAGCTGAAATTGGGATAAGAGGCTGAAATTAGAGGAGATTTTGTTGGGAAAATTTAAGGTTAGAATGAGAAAATAGATTTTAGTGAGATAAGAATTAGAAAAGGTAGGGAAAATGAACCTAATCCATTTTTCCTAGTTTTTCTCCTTTGAACTCTCTGATTGTGAACTTAAAATCAGTAGGTCTTTAAGTTAAAATCAACTTGATAGGATTTAGAGACCTAAAATTCTTAGATTGATTAATAAATCATCGTTACAAGCTCCCTGAAGGTGTTTCTTTTCAGTTCACGAAGAGGTGGATTCAGGACCCCGAGGTGAAAATTCCGAGTCTCATAGCTCTTTGGCATTAATATTACTGATTGGTGCTGATTTTTATTGATTTGTAATTCGTTTTTGGGTTTTCGGTCATTTTTTACTGCTGCTGCAAGAAATTGAGGTCGCTGGGGACATGTGATGTCACCGATAGTATCTCCCATATCGCGAGAGACATCACTGATACCGCCAGTGGCATCACATTCCCCAGAGATCTCACTTTCTTGTGGGACCCTTTCTTTATGATATCCAGAAAGCCAAGTAGCCTGCCTATATATTGATGTCACCAACGACATCAACGATGTCACCAGCGATATCAATGATGTCCCCAGCGGCATCATCCATGTCACTAGCGACATCAATGATGTCGCCAATGACATCAGTTGTATCGTCGGCGGCATGACTTTCTAGACAGTAGTTTTATTTTCGTTTGTTCCCGGACTAGCTTATTTTCCGAAGTTAGGACATATAGTGCAACGATAAAGGTTTAAAACCTCCTGAAAATAGACCCCACCCCATAACGCGTGGCATTTTTACTTATAATCCGGTTAAAGCAACGATCGAATCTAAAATTTGGTTAAAAACGGAATTTCCCGTAAACGCCGTTCAAATCTCATTTTAGCCATCCAACCGGGCTTTTTAATATTGTAAATAAAATATGCCATATCCGTACTAACCATCTTCTGCAGGTAGATGTATATCAGACATTCGGGTATTTTATTTATTGCATAGAAAAATGTACAGGACTTGGAAGCCTTGTAATAATTTTATTTTTTGCACTTATTTTTTGAATGGCTGTAAATATTTTATTCATCGTGCTTGATAAACGCGAAAATAATAAAATAACTGAAAACACAAATAAATAGGATGGATTAAACTGATTAAGAAAGAATGAAGTATCTTAACTTGGCCTAATGAAAAATAGATAACATCATCCGAATTCGGAATCTCTACTTAAGGTATGGTCCAAACACCCGATAGGAAAATCGTAGCAAAAATTTCCCGATTGAGCTGAACCGGGTGGCGACTCTGTTTTAAGTACGAGATTTCAATCTCATATCTTTTGAGCATTAAAATATGCAAAACCATTTTCCAATCACATCACTCACATCCCCCACTACTTCAACTAGGCCGGCCCATCGGCCCGGCCCCGCTGCCGCCGCACAAAACGTCGTCCGCTCACAGTGACGACTCTACTAGGGAATGATCTGTTTAAACTTGAATTTTCTTTTCATGAAGTTTAAAAGATTTTGATGATGTATTGAAATCATTGGCCAAATTAAAACTTCATTCTTTTTCTTATGACATTTTATCCTTAAATACGCATGTAGATAGTTCAGTAATTTCTAGGTGCCCCATTTCACCCGAGAAGCTCACGAAAGTATCACTCTTGCCCTTGTGGAATTGAGGATGCCTAGTGGGTGGATCACTCATTTTAACCAACACATAAACTCCTACGATCACACCCATTTAAGGAGTGATTGAGTAACGTGGACTAGACCTTCACAACCAGCCATGTCTCTTTCTCGCAATGACAACTTTGCCTCACCCAAAGAACAGACTAGTCTTCCCCCCACCTCAGGAGCAGCAGTTCATCTTCCATCTCTTGGGTCAGAGATCACCATAGCTATCATCCAGTTTCTGAACTGGGATCAGTTTCGAAGCATCATTCAGGAACTAGTACTTATATCCATCAAGAAATCCCTAGGAAGTCAGAACTTTGACCAGGTCATACGATCTCCGGGCATGACACTTGAGAGTAATGCACTAGGGCAATCACCTCTAACCGCTTACCCCGAACAAAGGGAAGGAGCCCATAGTCCAATTCTTCTATCATTCTTTAACACCTTGCCTCTGATGTTGGTCACCCCATCACAGTTTAAGATCCCTGCTACCCCGATGCCTCCTCAATACGACCAAGTCATGCAATATAAAGTTGAAGACTTCTCGCATCAATTGGTGACAGTAGGCTGCAATTAGAAAGAGGGGAGGGTTCAACCAGATGGGAACTAGGTCTTTCAAAACACTGACTCACTCATACCCCTACCTAAAATCATGGGGGACCAAGAGACCTCTCAGAAACTGGCAATAGCTGCCACTATGCAGCCAAACGATGGTCTTAAGTGTAGTACAAATCCGTGGAAAGTGCCGCTTAATGTAATCTTCACCTAATTAAGGGAAGTTGACATTCTCAAACCTCTTCATGGATACAATCCTCCCACTAGAGAAGAAGGAAAAGGCTTTTACGGATATCACATGCTGTCAGGTCACCACACCAAATAATGCAAAGCTTTGGTTTGCACCATCTAATGTCTGGTGAAGGATAAGAAGATTATCAACCCTGAAAGAGCATCCAACCCCTTACCAGAGTTTGGCGACCAGACACAGACGATTAATCCCGACTTTCCTAAAAAAGGGAATGCATCGCAAGATCTCATCAAGGCCATCTACTCCAATGGTAGGGGAAAGTCTCGCTCCGACAACAAGGATGAAGAATATTGATTTGTAATCCTTAGAGTTTAGACTTCTTAGGTACCAAACTTTGAGCTCCATAAGCAACTTACATTTTTTCTTACTTATGTCATGTCTCTATCATTTTATCCACGCATTCATATGAGCATACACACGATGCTTCCAGTATTCAAGATATTTTACTGAATAAAATTAAGCTGAGTACAGATGTAGGCTCTTACGTGGTAAATCTAATAATTTAACTACTGTCAAATATATGAGAGATAATAAAGTGCTTAAAGACCACGATAATGCTTTTGCCTGGTCCTCAGATCAATATTTAGATTGTTGAACACCATGGGTCTCTTCCAGAATTAACTCAGCAATCCTGCAACGGTACACCTTCAAGCTACCTAAGAAGTATCAACTGATCCCCTGAAATGGAAAATTGAGGCATACACCCACCAACAACTGATGGAGCCCAACCTCCATCAAATAAACATCTTAGCCAAATCTCATACCAATGTCACCGCCAAGGAAATGACCAAATTCATAGAAAAACACATCTTCACCCAGGATAAAATAACCCGCATCAAACCCCTCGACCAATAAAGATCAGGGGGCAACCACCTCCTACAGCATCAAGTAAGAGGGCAAGCACCTTCATCCCAAGAGCCACAAAGATGAGCGCACAACCGATGTTGCGATCAGCTTGCCAAATAAACCAGTAAAATAAACTACCATTTCACCTTACAAAAGGCACCAAGTAAAAGGCCCCCAAACCAAATATCACTTGGTCAAAACCCTCCACCACTAGTGCAAGAGGCAAATTCAGGCCTAAATAGGAAGGGATGTACAAATTGCAGGCTGAAGGAGCAATTAGAATAGCAATCAGAACGGCAATCAAACCAATCAAGGAAGCTCCATGTAAGCGCCAAAACTCGCACAGACTAAACACCTTACAATCAGAATCAAAACAAGGTCAGAATGAACCAGGTGATCCAGGAGAAAATAGAACAGACACTAAGGACCTTGGAGAATCTGTAAAGGCATAACCAAGCATATAACAGTAAATCAGATACCCAATGCCCTCGCCAAGAGTGATAGATCCAGCACTAAAGCGTCTGAGACCTTCCAATATCGATGTTAATAAGAAGTTTAGATCAAGTTGAGAAGGCTGTCATGTGACCGAAGATGGTACCAAATAAGCACGAGCATAGACAAGAGTAAGTTCATTGATCTAGTCAATCAGGATAGGCTTAAGCATTATCAGGTCTAAACAAAAGAAATAAATCAGAAAAGCGGCACACCAAAAAATATATATGATAGTCACCTGCCTTTTGGTCTTTTACTGATCGAACAAAAATTAAGGTGGCACCCGATGGTCGGTATCCTGCAAACTAGCCATATAAAATTAGGGGATAGGCCAATATCGCCCACTAAACTGAAAACCCGGAAAGGGCGCTTTAGACAAAAATTAGGGCACGAGAGAAAAATAGAGAGATGTTAACTTGAAAACCTATAAAGGCTGGTTAACACCAGGGTTCCATTAATGGAAATGATTGCCAACATCTTGTACTCAAATTAGATTCACTCGATAAAAATATCTTTCTTACTGAAACTTTCGTGTTTGTGACTACGTGAATGTTTGACGACTAAGTGATGGAAACATCACAAGTAAGCTTAATCGAAGATCCTTCGAGCTCATAAAAAAAAGAAAAAAAATCTGGATAGACTGAAAACATCTAGGTTTATACAAAAGTCAAAATAAGTCTGTTAGGTCAAAAATTTGAAAGGGCAGTCTATGCAAACGTTAGAATCAAGATGGAGCCTGAATTTCTCCAGTTCCCTCCAATCTGCGTTCCCCAGGCTCCATAGGAAGCCCCATAGCTGCTAAGTGTGGCTCACCAAAGCAGAATTTGAAGAAATGGCTGAATCTGAGTTTCTAGAAAGTTTAAACTACCGGCGATATGAGCAATACCGCCGGCAACATGGATTATTTTAGGCGATATCACTTAATGCCGCTAGCAACATAGATATAGGTGGTTTTTTGGTGATGCACCTGGCGATGTGAATGATGCCACCAGCGACATGGAGCTAATTTTTTGGGAGGCATCAGAAGCGAACTCATCACTTTAGACCTGTACAAAACCTATAAGCAATCCTATACTCCATTTTCAATGCCTTTTCAAACAGCAATCCATTTTTATTCAAAGTAAAAAGCCCGAAGGCGCAAACCACTTAAATATCCCAAACATCTAGCCTACCAAACCAGAACCAAAACAATAAATCCAAATTATTCAAACCCCAATGTATCAAGGGTACAATCTGAAATCTGAAACAAAAAGCAAAAAAAATAATAAAGCTACGCATGCCCGCCACTGCCGGTCGGGCGAGATGAAATGTCTTCGGGGCTCACTAGCCAATCACAAACCTCATCTTCATCTTCCTCCCTGCCTTTTGTCATAGGCACACTACTAGACTCCTCAACCACAACAAACACACGTCGGCCAATGGACATCTTTACTCCTCGATGACTAGTACTACCGGGGTGCGTGCGATCCAAGTTTTGCTTGCTCCTCTATTCCTGAATGGTAGCCTCCAGCTGACCCTCAAGGTCACTCACACAACGTCGGAGGTCTACAATCTCCTCCTCGTATCTTTTCCGGGCCGCATCGGTATATGATAGGGAAAGGGCCAAGAAATCCTGCAAGCTAAGGAAAAAAAATCAATAATGCATATCATTCATAGCATCCATACATGCATCTTATCTTATTTTAGCATAGGCATAAACAAGGAATGTACCTGAACAAGGAGTGAATTCTCGATAAGCATCTCCCAAAGAGCAAAATTGTTCTCTATAAGCTGCTCCACATGGCTTCACGCCACCTGAAAAATCTAAAAGGCAAATCATTAAGCACCCGCATCCAAGGATGAACGAGAAAGCAATTATTAGGCCTTACATAAGTGGTGTTTTCTGGCATAAAGATTAGAGCATGCCGACTTGAGCCTATGTTCCTAGGGAGGAACTCGCCCCGAGAATCCATCAGCAGGAACTAGGTATCCATCGGGTTGACCAGAAGCTCCGGTACACCATAGTACCGCGTCCCACTTTTGTTATCCCAGCCTCTCTTCCTAGCGGGTTCCTGAAAAATACGAAAGACACATATTAGCAATGTTCCTGAACAATTGTAAATCACGTATATAAACTCAATCATACCTCAAAAGAGCGTTGTCCCCCTTGGGACATTGGCGCACTCCCGCCGACTACATCCACACTTGCCTCATCGTCCCCCTCGGGCTCGATCCTAACATCACCTTCAAGCTCCTCCTCTTTATCGTCTTCTTCCTCCTCGACATCCACAATACCTTTTAGGCACCTTTTCTCCTCCTCCGGCCTTTACTCATTATGGTACTCAATGGTATCATTCCTATAGATGCGGGGACATAAGGGGAGTAGACGCTGCTGGTGCTATTCGTAGAGGACAGGGATGCTAGGGATCACTCGGTCGTTCCCCTCAATATAGTCCGTTTTGTCAGCCTCAGAGGTGATCACTAAATGGGGCCACCATAAGCCCCTGGGAGGATCGACAGGCACCGGTCTATCGATGACTGGGATAAACCTCCAGCCCAAGACGAGCTCTCCCAAGTACCACTGCTGAGACAAGGGTCACTCCATGACGAACCGACAGTCGTCCACCTCCATTCTAACCCTTACAACCTCCAGCAGATTCTCCACCCTGTCAAATGGGTCTAAGACAAGCTGCACTAACAATTAACCAAAATAACCGATATAAGTTTATAAACGATTTTTGTTTGGTTCTAAGTGTAAAGACAAAGGACTAAATCAAAGATCGCATACCAAGCTCAATCGCGCGCTCCTTAGGACCTCCCTGTACTTGGTAGGATATTTAGCCTTCCTGCCAATGCCCCTGCACCAGCGGGTGAGAAGATGGGAGCACGATGGCATGGTCTTCTTGAACTCAATGGGCGGGAGAATCTGGTGCTCAAAAGCTCAAGCCTGCACAAATAACAATTAATCAGTTCAAAAAAAATCCATAATAAATGAGACGCGAACAATCAAGAAAAATTCTTCTGAGAAGATATACCTGGAGTAGCAGATGGTAGAGTTGGAGAGCCTTCACCTTCTTCCGGGCTCCTACATCCAGCCCGTGGTATATTTGTGCCAAGATGGCCCTTGGCCAATTCTTCTTCCTAATGCCCGCCACATCTTCCATGGCGAAAATCAGCACGTAATTGATCTTGCTCCTCGAGATTGGGAAGAACAGCACGGTGAGCAAGGAAATCATGAAGGAGCGGATGCAAGCCTCTCTCTCGTCCTCAGGTACCACATCTACTTAGGTCCAGTGTTGGTGTAACTCACCATAAGATAACAGCCCTGAGACGGGCTTTAAACCAAACAGCTCCTTCACCCGCCTCACCATGGGCCTCTCGATATGGTATTTATCCATATAAGCATCGAAGTGAATGATCTCGTTCATCCAAGGACGCCCGATCATAGCTACGACATCGAAAGGCGTAATTATCGCTTCCCCAAATGAGAAGTGAAAAGTGTGGGTAGTTTCAGACCACCTCTCGGTAAGCATTGTCACGACTGAATAGGAGAGCTTGGGCATTAGCATTGGCAGGATTTGGGCTAAATCCCTGAATCCCATCTCATTGATGGCGAGTGCAAACTCTGGATCCTTCTCAGAAATATGGTGCCACCACTCGCCGATGGTGCCCACCCCTCCGGTGTAAGTCAGTTCATACGGCTGCAAAAATCAGAAGCAAAATAAATAAGCCCCTGCTTATTTTCTCATCACTAGAACCTGATAGAAAGTTGCTGATGTCGCTTCTACTAGAAGCGATGTCATCAACGGCATCATCCATACCGCTGGCATCATGGATGATGGCGCCGGTAACATCGCTTTAAACAAAAGTGACATCAGACCTCCTTAGGCCCTTTCGTGTTTTCCCCAAAAATCGCACCCATCGTGCTAAAACCACAAAAATCATAATCAATCAAACAACAAACCAAAAATAATGAAAATTAAACCTAAAGCATGCAATATCAGCTTGTAATCAATCTATTTTGCACTTATAACTCCTATCATAGCACGATTACAAACCTAAGGCCAAATTAAAACTCAACCTAAAAAGAAGAAATTCGGGTTTTACGGGATTACCTGAACGTAGCATAGGTGCTTTTCCTTCTCTAGGGTCAGATTAGTAATGGGAGAATTAATCTAATAGCCATACATCTTGGTTATCTCCTTCAGGCTATAAGCAGCAGGAACTGAGAGGATTTTTAGCCCCTCGATGGAGGAATCAGGCAGATTCTCCCTAGCCTTAGCAGATTTTCCCCTGAAAGCCTTGGCGATTCCCTTCATGATTGGAATGACGGAAAAAATCGAAAAATTTAGAGAAGAGGAGCAAAGTGGGTACTGTTTCGGTATATGCAGAATGAGGAAGAGAAAGGAGTTTTACTTCCTTTTAAACTATCGTGCGGAATTCGAGGAGTTTTAATTTATCCGAAACTGCCCACTCATGCCGCCGGCGCATCTCTCCATACCGCCAGCGACATCATTCAAGCCGCTAGCGACATCGCCCTCTCTAATTTAAATTTTAGAATTGTTTGACCAGTCAAAGATGCCACATGGCACTCATGCCGCCGGCAGCATCACTCCATACGCCAACGATGTCACTCATGCCGTCGGCGACATCACCTCCTTCAATTTAGATTTTGAACTTGTCTGACCAGTCAAAGATGCTACGTGGCACTAAAGCAGTCGGCGGCATCATTGGATACCGCCAGCGATACAAGTCATGTCACCGGCAACATCAGATCTCTCCATGCTTTTTTTCAGCCATCCTCAGTAAAACCCCGGCTCTAGCCCCGACATTCTAGAACTTGCACAAAGCCATAATCGCAAACCCAATACGCTCATTCTGTAAGCTACCCAGAGGTTACGACATGACCCGCTATATGTCAATCTTCGGGTTCACCCCTCAAACACCAACTGAAGATCCCTGATACAGACCCTGTACGTATCACCCTTCTAGTTCTCCCCTAGAATGCCAACTGAAGGTCCCTAATACAAACCCTATATGTATCACCCTTCGGGTTCACCCTAGAACATCAATTGAAGGTCCCTGATACAGTCTCTGTATGTATCACCCTTTGGGTTCACCCCTTCAAAATCGTAATATGACCCAGAACCACACTCTACAATACACAAAGCACAAGTCCGACCAAAGGATAAACCTCTCCGTGAAGCATAAGTCGGACCAAAGGACAAACTTCTCCGTGAAGCATAAGTCCAACCGAAGGGCAATCACCCCACAAAGCATAAGCTCGATCGAAGGGCAATCTCTCCATAAAACATAAGCCCGACCGAAGGGCAATCTCTCCATAACGTGTAAGCCTGATCAAGGGGCAATCTCTCCGCGAATCATAAGCCCAACCGAAGGGCAATCCCTCCACAAAGTGTAAGCCTGACCAAGGGGCAATCTCACATAAAGCATAAGCCCGACTGAAGGGCGATCTCTCCACAAAGTGTAAGCCCGACCGAAGGGCAATCACTCCTCAAAGCATAAGCCTGACCAAAGGGCAATCTCTCCTCAAAACATAAGCTAGGCCAAGGGGCAAACCTCTCACACAAAGCATAAGTCCGACCAAAGGACAATCTCACACAAGACACAAGCCCGACCAAGGGGCAAACCTCTCTACAAGACACAAGCCCAACCAAGGGGCAATCACTCCTCAAAGCATAAGCCCGACCAAGGGGTAAACCTCTCTACAAGACACAAGCTTGCCCAAGGGGTGACCAATTCACATAGCCTATGCCCGACTAAGGGATAATCACAATCACAAAGCACAAGCCCGGCCAAGAGGCAGCCAATCCACAAAACATAAGTCCGACCAAAGGACAACCTATCCACAAAGCGCAAGCCTGACCAAAGGACAAACTTTCCAAAGCATAAGCCCGACCTAGGGGCAATCTTTCCACAAAACACAAGTCCGACCAAAGGACAAACCCTCTACAAAGCTCAAGTCTAACCAAAGGACAAACTCTCCACAAAGTATAAGCCTGACCAAGGGGCAACCAATCCACAAAGCATAGGTCCGACCAAAGGATAATTTCTCCATAAAATCTACAAAGCACAAGTCCGACCAAAGGGCAATCTCCCCGCAAGGATCAAGCCGACAAAGGGGCATCCTTTCTGCAAAGCACAAGTCCGACCAAGGGGCAAACCAGTCACCCATCAGGTATCATTCCTATCCTTTGCTCTTTCATGCGACCATACTGACCTGTGGTAGCAGTGATCCCCCAAGGGGCAGCCTGTGAGCACAGGGATTTTGCAGTTCCCCTCGCGAGACGATGATGACGTGTTCCCGATTTTAATACCTTAAAATAAAAGTTCTCTTTAGAATTTTTATTACCAATATAATATTCCTTGTGAATTTTATACTTGGTAGAATCCAGTTCAGCATGACCAAATAACGCGTTCGGTAGGAGCTTGAACCGTTGATTTATACCCAAATAATAAATACCCCTTAAAATATCATTAAAATTCAAAAAGGTGCCTTCCACTTTTGACCGCTTTTTACGACTTTTTAGGCTCCTGGGCCCGCTGGCATGCCGCCGGCGACATCGGCCATATCGCCGGTGGCATGACCCAAAGCGGGTCCTTACACACAGCCTTTCGGCCACTTTCAGCGGAGTTAGTCAAAAAAGTTCTCAAAAACCACCCCAATTTGCCTATAAAAACACACCTTAGGCTAAAATTAGAGGAGGTGGAAATTGGGAGCTCTAATTGGGATAAGAGGCTGAAATTAGAGGAGATTTTGTTGGGAAAATTTAAGGTTAGAATGAGAAAATAGATTTTAGTGAGATCAGAATTAGAAAAGGTAGGAAAAAGGATCCTAATCCATTTTTCCTAGTTTTTTTCCTTTGAATTCTCTGATTGTGAGCTTAAAATCAGTAGGTCTTTAAGTTAAAATCAATTTAATAGGATTTAGAGACCTAAAATTCTTAAATTGATTATTAAATCATCATTACAAGCTCCCTGGAGGTGTTTCTTTTCAGTTCACGAAGAGGTGGATTCAGGACACCGAGGTGAAAATTCTGAGTCTCATAGCTCTTTGGCATTAATATTACTGATTTATGCTAATTTTTATTGATTTGTATTTATTTTTGGATTTTCGGTCATTTTTTACTATTGTCTGCTGTTGTTGCAAGAAATTGAGGTCGCCGGAGACATATGATGTCACCGGCGGTATCACCCATATCGCCATAGACATCACTGATACCGCTAGTGGCATCACATTCCCCAGAGACCTCACTTTCTTATGGGACCCTTTCTTTATGATATCCAGAAAGCCATGTAGCCTGCCTACATATTGGTGTCACCAGTGACATCAATGATGTCACCAGCGATATCAATGATGTCGCCAGTGGCATCATACAATGATGTCGCCAGTGGCATCATCCATGTCACCCGCGACATCAATGATGTCGCCGGCGACATCAGTAGTATCGTTGGTGGCATGACTTTCTGGACAGCAGTTTTATTTTTGTTTATTCCTGGACTAGCTTATTTTTCAAAGTTAGGACATATAGTGCAACGATGGAGGTTCAAAACCTCCTAAAAATAGACCCCACCCCATAACACGTGGCATTTTTACTTATAATCCGGTTAAAGCAACGATCGAATTTAAAATTTGGTTAAAAATGGAATTTCCCCGCAAACGCCATTCAAATCTCATTTTAGCCATCCAACCGGGCTTTATAATATTGTAAATAAAACATGCCATATCTGTACTAACCATCTTCTGCAGGTAGATGTATATCAGACATTTGGGTATTTTATTTATTGCATAGAAAATGTGCAGGACTTGGAAGCCTTGTAATAATTTTTTTTTCGCACTTATCTTTTGAATGGTTGTAAATATTTTATTCATCGCTTCAATTGCTTGATAAACGCAAAAATAATAAAATAACTGAAAACACAAATAAATAGGATGGATTAAACCGATTAAGAAAGAATGAAGTATCTTAACTTGGCCTAATGAAAAATAGATAACATCATCCGAACTCGGAATCTCTACTTAAGGTATGGTCCAACCACCCAGTGGGAAAATTGTACCAAAAATTTTCCGATTGAGCTGAACCGGGTAGCGACTCTATTTTAAGTATGAGATTTTGATCTCATATCTTTTGAGCATTAAAATATGCAAAACCATTTTCCAATCACATAACTCACATCCCGCGTTACTTCAACGAGGTCGGCCCACCGGCCCGGTCCCGCTGCTGCCGCGCAAAACGTCATCTGCTCACACCCTCACCTACCTAAAGCCCCACATGATCCTCGACCATAAAGCCTTTACCCTAAAAACACATTTCAAAGCAATGAAGCAATACTTTAAATCAATCCACCATAACCATTACAAATAACTGAAAGATTTTCGATCCAACAGGTGCCCAAATATCAAGGCATACTAAATCACTATGAAATAATAACAAGAGCATCCAACTACCACTTAACTTCTCAAAATTTGGACTCCCGTTGCCGAAAAAATTTTATCATCTCCAACACAAAACAATAGTTTCAACAACTAATTCACATTGCCAGCGCCATTTAAGATGGTCATTGCCAACCTAACTGGAGGTTATTGCCAACCAACCCAACGCAAGAGGGTTGTTGCCAACCAAACACAAAATAGTAGTTGTCAACAACTAATTCACATTTTCAACACCATATAAGATGGTCATTGCCAACCAATCCAACGTAAAATAGTAGTTGTCAACAACTAATTCACTATATTGGGCCATTTAAGATGGTCATTGCCAACCTAACGCGGGGTTGCTGTAAACCAACCCAACGCAAAATAGCCATTGCCAACACCTTATTCACATTTCCAAGACCATTTAAGATGGTTGTTGCTAACCTAACACAAGGTTATTATTTCCAACCAACCCAACATAAGGTTGTTGTTACTAACACCCAATTTATGTTGCCAATGCCAAAGATTATCATAGCCAACATAAAATGGCTATTGGTAATAGAAGATGACCATTGCCAATGCCAAATATTACCATCACTAACTTAAAATGGCAACGTCATTTATAACCCAAAGCTAGGTCAACGACGAAGGAGCAACCGACGGGGCGAACCACCCATCGGCCGGACGTTCAAAATAGAAAATTATCTCCATAATATTCACTATATGAAGGAGCGACCGACGAACAGACCACCCGTTGGTAACACGTTCAAACTATAAAATTGTCTCCACAATATTCACTATACGAAGGAGCGACCGATGAACAGACCACCCGTTGGTCACTCGTTCAAAATATAAAATTGTCCCCACGATATTCACTATATAAGATGGTCAATTCCCACTCCAATGATTACTATAACCAATGTAAAATGGTAGCATCCTTTACAACCTAAAGCTAGGATGCCAACATCATTCATCTTTACAAAATGAAGGAAGATAAGGATCAATGTAGCCGTTATAAGAGGGAACATCCGACGAACCACCTGTCGGTCACACTTTCAAATTATAAAATTGTCCTTAGAATATTCACTACACAAAGAAGTGTCTAACCGATCACCTGTTGGTCACACATTTAAAATAAAAAAATTATCCATGAAAAGTGTATGTCTGATAAGGCCCAAAATATAATGAACACGCGTACCATAGCTAAAACCTCACCAAAACCCTTTAGAGAGGGGATGGTGAAATGAAACAATTACAAGCACTATAAAAGGAATATAACTCCCTTAAATTACAAGGGAAAGCATGGCGAAGTTAACTCCCTTACATCACATTTATTGAATGCTACAAAATCACTTCAAAGATATGCCAAATAGTCAAACAGAAGTCCTACCAAAGACTGCATTTGCCAACCCAAAGAACATTCTCGAAATCCCTGTACACCACGAAACTAACTTCTTTTTGCACTACGCAAAAGTAAAAATCTTTCGCCCCATACGACTACTATACAAAAATGCACGGCTACTTTTTTGAATCATCACAGTACTCAAATACATATAAAATACTAAAATACATAAATATATTTCCTCGTACACCTAAGGGGGGACATGTGGTATGGACCCTATAATACAAAGTCCTAACCCACAACGCAGACAAGGCCTAAAAGGCCAAATCACTCACCCACGATCCCTAAATAAAGGGGACTCACTCACCAACCAAGAAGGGGACATACTCCATCGTCTCTTAATACTCTACACACACATTTACTCTCTCTCTCTCCATATAATCTACAAATCCCAGGTTTACACCCTTGGAGCGTACATGCCACACCACAGTTGTTCACACACATGCACACTTCAATTCGCAAACATGTTAATAGGTGGCAGTTGTAGCAATAGCATGAAAATATAAAATCAAATTCATTGATTTATATATGTAGCTTTTTGTATCAAAATAAGTTCCTTGTGTTCGTAAAGGAATTAATTCAAAACACAATTATTCTAAAAGTGTAGTACAATATTAATTCATCGTTTCCACTACTTTCTAAGCATAAATGTCCAGTTCCTACAATTAATACATTATTGCAAAATTAAAAGAAAAACTAGACTCTAGTCCTACCTCTCCATAATTATTAAAAAATAATTTTTACAGAACATTCACAAAATCAATTAACACCCAAGAAAGTAATTTGTTCTTCACTCAAGAACCTCTTTTCCTTTTCTTAAGAGAAGTACTGGAGCTGCCACAAAACCAGTCATCCTCTGGGATATTTTCACATTCACTCTATACACACATTTACTCTCTCTCTACATAATCTATCAGTCACAGGTTTACACCCTTGGAGCGGACATGCCATACCACAGTTGTTCACACAAACGCACACTTAAATTCACAAACATGTTAATAGGTGGCGGTAGTAGCAATAGCATGAAAATATAAAATCAAATTCATTGATATGTATATATGTAGATTTGGTATAGAAATATGTTCCTTGTGTTTGCAAAGGAATTAATTCAAAACACAACAATTCTAAAAGTGTAGTACAATATCAATTCATCGTTTCCACTACTTTCTAAGCATAAATGTCCAGTTCCTACTATTAATACATTATTACAAAATTAAAAGACAAACTAGACTCTAGTCCTACCTCTCCAGAATTATTATAACATAATTTTTACAGAAAATTCACAAAATAAATTAACACCCAAGAGAGTCATTTGTTCTTCACTAAAGCACCTCTTTTCCTTTTCTTGAGAGAAGTACTAGAGCTGCCACAAAGCCAGTCATCCTCTGGGATATTTTCACATTTACTCTATACACACATTCACTGTCTCTCTACATAATCTATCAATCACAGATTTACACCCATGGAGAGGACATGCCATACCACAGTTTGCCACATACACGGACACTTCAATTCACAAACATGTGAATAGGTGACAGTTGTAGCAATAGCATGAAAATATAAAATCAAATTCATTGATTTATATATGTAGATTTTTGTATTGAAATATGTTCCTTGTGTTCGCAAAGGAATTAATTCAAAACACAATTATTCTAAAAGTGTAGTACAATATCAATTCATCGTTTCCACTGCTTTCTAAGCATAAATATCCAGTTCCTGCTATTAATACATTATTGCAAAATTAAAAGACTAACTAGACTCTGGTCCTACAATTATAATAACATAATTTTTACAGAACATTTACAAAATCAATTAACACCCAAGAAAGTCATTTGTTCTTCACTGAAGAACCTCTTTTCCTTTTCTTAAGAGAAGTACTAGAGCTGCCACAAAACCAGTCATCCTTTGGGATATTTTCACATTTACTCTATACACACATTTACTCTCTCTCTACATAATCTATCAATTACAGGTTTACACCCTTGAAGCGGACATGCCATACCACAGTTGTTCACACACACGCATACTTCATTTCACAAACATGTTAATAGGTGGCAGCTGTAGCAATAGCATGAAAATATAAAATCAAATTCATTGATTTATATATGTAGATTTTTGTATTGAAATATGTTCCTTGTGTTCGCAAAGGAATTAATTCAAAATACAATTATTCTAAAAATGTAGTACAATATCAATTCATCGTTTCCACTACTTTCTAAGCATAAATGTCCAGTTCCAACTATTAATACATTATGGCAAAATTAAAAGACAAACTAGACTCTGGTCCTACAATTATTATAACATAATTTTTACAGAACATTCACAAAATCAATTAAAACCCAAGAAAGTCATTTGTTCTTCACTGAAGAACATCTTTTCCTTTTCTTAAGAGAAGTACTAGAGCAGCCAAAAAACCAGTCATCCTCTGGGATATTTTCACATTTACTCTATACACACATTTACTCTCTCTCTCTCTACATAATCTATCAATCAAAGGTTTACACCCTTGGAGCGGACATGCCATATCACAGTTGTTCACACACACGCACACTTAAATTCACAAACATGTTAATAGGTCACAGTTGTAGCAATAGCATGAAAATATAAAATCAAATTCATTGATTTATATATGTAGATTTTTGTATTGAAATATGTTCCTTGTGTTTGCAAAGGAATTAATTAAAAACACAATTATTCTGAAAATGTAGCACAATGTCAATTCATTATTTCCACTACTTCCTAAGCATAAATGTCCAGTTCCTACTATTAATACATTATTCCAAAATTAAAAGACAAACTAGACTCTGGTCCTACATTTATTATAACCTAATCCTTACAGATGATTCACAAAATCAATTAATACTTAAGAGAGTCATTTGTTCTTCACTAAAGAACCTCTTTTCCTTTTCTTTAGAGAAGTACTAGAGCTGCCACAAAACCAGTCATCCTCTGGGATATTTTCACATTTACTCTATACACACATTTACTCTCTCTCTAAATAATCTATCAATTACAGGTTTACACCATTGAAGTGGACATGTCATACCACAGTTGTTCACACACACGCACACTTAAATTCACAAACATGTTAATAGGTGGCAGTATTAGCAATAGCATGACAATATAAAATCAAATTCATTGATTTATATATGTAGATTTTTGTATTGAAATATGTTCCTTCCGTTTGCAAAGGAATTAATTCAAAACACAATTATTCTGAAAATGTAGTACAATATCAATTCATTGTTTCCACTATTTTCTAAGCATAAATGTCCAGTTCCTACTATTAATACGTTATTGTAAAATTAAAAGACAAACTAGACTCTAGTCTTACCTCTCCACAATTATTATGACATAATTTTTACAGAAAATTACAGAGTCATTTGTTTTTCACAGAAGAACCTCTTTTCTTTTTCTTAAGAGTAGTACTAGAGCTGCCACAAAACCTGTCATCCTCTGGGATATTTTCACATTTACTCTATACACACATTCACTCTCTCTCTATAACCTATCAATCACAGGTTTACACCCTTGGAGAGGAAAAGCCATACCACAGTTTATCAAACACACGGACACTTCAATTCGTAAACATGTGAATAGGTGGCAGTTGTAGCAATAGCATGAAAATAAAAAATCAAATCAAATTCATTAATTCAAAACACAATTATTCTGAAAGTGTAGTACAATATCAATTCATCGTTTCCACTACTTTCTAAGCATAAATGTCCAATTCCTACTGTTAATACATTATTGCAAAATTAAAAGACAAACTAGACTCTGGTCCTACAACTATAATAATATAATTTTTATAGAACATTCACAAAATCAATTAACACCTAAGAAAGTCATTTGTTCTTCACTGAAGAACCTCTTTTCCTTTTCCTAAGAGAAGTACTAGAGCTGCTACAAAACCAGTCATCCTCTTGGATATTTTCACATTTACTCTATACAAACATTTACTCTCTCTCTACACAATCTGTCATTCACAAGTTTACGCCCTTGGAGCGGACATGCCATACCACATTTGTTCACACACACGCACACTTTAATTCGCAAACATGTTAATAGGTCGCAGTTGTAGCAATAGCATGAAAATATAAAATCAAATTCATTGATTTATATATGCAGATTTTTGTATTGAAATATGTTCCTTGTGTTCGCAAAGGAATTAATTTAAAACACAATTATTCTTAAAATCTAGTACAATATCAATTCATCGTTTCCACTACTTTCTAAGCATAAATGTCCAGTTCCTACTATTAATACATTATTGCAAAATTAAAAGACAAACTAGACTCTGGTCCTACAATTATTATAACATAATTTTCACATAACATTCAAAAAATCATTTAACACATTTGTTCTTCACTTTTGAACCTCTTTTCCTTTTCTTAAGAGAAGTGCTAGAGCTGCCACAAAACCAGTCATCCTCTGGGATATTTTCACATTTACTCTATACACACATTTACTCTCTCTCTCTCTCTCTCTCTCTCTCTCTCTCTCTCTCTACATAATCTATCAATCACAGGTTTACACCCTTGGAGCGAACATGCCGTACCACAGTTGTTCACACACACGCACACTTCAATTCGCAAACATGTTGATAGGTCGCAGTTGTAGCAATAGCATGAAAATATAAAATCAAATTCATTGATTTATATATGTAGATTTTTGTATTGAAATATGTTCCTTCCGTTTGCAAAGGAATTAATTCAAAACACAATTATTCTGAAAATGTAGTACAATATCAATTCATTGTTTCCACTATTTTCTAAGCATAAATGTCCAGTTCCTACTATTAATACGTTATTGTAAAATTAAAAGACAAACTAGACTCTAGTCCTACGATTATTATAACATAATTTTTACAGATGATTCACAAAATCAATTAACACCCAAGAGAGTCATTTGTTCTTCACTGAAGAACCTCTTTTCCTTTTCTTTAGAGAAGTACTAGAGCTCCACAAAACCAGTAATCGTCTGGGATATTTTCACATTTACTCCATACACACATTTACTCTCTCTCTACATAATATATCAATCACAGGTTTACACCCTTGGAGCGAACATGCCATACCATAGTTGTTCCCACACACGCACACTTTAATCCGCAAACATGTTAAGAGGTGCCAGTTGTAGAAATAGCATGAAAATATAAAATCAAATTCATTGGCTTATATATGTAGATTTTTGTATTGAAATATGTTCCTTGTGTTCGCAAAGGAATTAATTCAAAACACAATTATTCTGAAAGTGTAGTACAATATCAATTCATCGTTTCCACTACTTTCTAAACATATATGTCTAGTTCCTGCTATTAACACATTATTGCAAAATTATTAGACAAACTAGACTCTATTCCTACCTCTCCACAATTATTATAACATAATTTTTACAGAACATTCATAAAATCAATTAACACCCAAGAAAGTCATTTGTTCTTCTCTGAATAACCTATTTTCCTTATCTTAAGAGAAGTACTAGAGCTGCTACACTTGCCACAAAACCAGTCATCCTCTGGGATATTTTTACATTTACTCCATACACACATTTACTCTCTCTGTACATAACCTATCAATCACATGTTTACACCCTTGGAGCGAACATGCCATACAACAGCTGTTCAAACACTTGCACACTTCAATTCACAAACAAGTTAATAGGTGGCAGTTGTAGCAATAGCATGAAAATATTAAATCAAATTCATTGATTTATATATGTAGATTTATGTATTAAAATATGTTCCTTGTGTTCGCAAAGGAATTAATTCAAAACACAATTATTCTGAAAGTGTTGTACATTATCAATTCATCATTTTCACTACTTTCTAAGCATAAATGTCAAGTTTCTAATATTAATACATTATTGCAAAATTAAACAACAAACTAGACTCCGGTCCTACAATTATTATAACATAATTTTTACAGAACATTCAGAAAATCAATTAACACCCAAGAAAGTCATTTGTTCTTCACTGAAGAACCTCTTTTCCTTTTCTTAAGAGAAGTACTAGAGCTGCCACAAAACCAGTCATTTTCTAGTTTGTTTTCACATTTACTCTATACACACATTTACTCTCTCTCAACATAATCTATAAATCACAGGTTTACGCCATTGGAGCGGGCATGCCATACCGCAGTTGTTCACACACACGCACACTTCAATTCGCAAACGTGTTAATAGTGGCAGTTGTAGCAATAGCATGAAAATATAAAATCAAATTCATTGATTTATATATGTAGATATTTGTATTGAAAAATGTTCCTTGTGTTCGCAAAGGAATTAATTCAAAACACAATTATTTTGAAAGTGTAGTACAATATCGATTCATTGTTTCCACTACTTTCTAAGCATAAATGTCCAGTTCCTACTATTAATACATTATTGCAAAATTAAAAGACAAACTAGACTCTGGTCCTACAATTATTATAACATAATTTTTACAGAACATTCCCAAAATCAATCAACACCCAAGAAAGTCATTTGTTCTTCACTGAAGAACCTCTTTTCCTTTTCTTAAGAGAAGTACTAGAGCTTCCACAAAACCAGTCATCCTCTGGGATATTTTCATATTTACTTTATACACACATTTACTCTCTCTCTCTCTACATAATCTATCAATAATAGATTTTCACACTTGGAGCGGACATGCCATACCACAGTTGTTCCCACATGCACACTTTAATTCGCAGACTTGTTAATAGGTGGCAGCTGTAGCAATAGCATGAAAATATAAAATCAAATTCATTGATTTATATATGTAGATTTTTGTATTGAAATATGTTCCTTGTGTTCGCAAAGGAATTAATTCAAAACACAATTTTTGTGAAAGTGTAGTACAATATCAATTCATCGTTTCCACTACTTTTAAAGCATAAATGTCCAGTTCCTACTATTAATACATTATTACAAAATTAAAAGACAAACTAGACTCTAGTCCTACCTCTCCACAATTTCTATAACATAATTTGTATAGAATATTCACAAAATCAATTAACACCCAAGATAGTCATTTGTTCTTCACTAAAGAACCTCTTTTCCTTGTCTTAAGAGAAGTACTAGAGCTGCTACACCTGCCACAAAACCAGTCATCCTCTGAAATATTTTCACATATACTCTAAACACACATTTACTCTCTCTCTACATAATCTATCAATCACAGGTTTACACTCTTGGAGCGGACATGTCATACCACAGTTGTTCACACACACACACTTCAATTCACAAACATGTTAATAGGTGGCAGATGTAGCAATAGCATGAAACTATAAAACTAAATTCATTGTTTTATATATGTAGATTTTTGTATTGAAATATGTTTCTTGTGTTCGCAAAGGAATTAATTCAAAACACAATAATTCTGAAAGTGTAGTACAATATCAATTCATCGTTTCCACTAGTTTCTAAGCATAAATGTCTAGTTCCTACCATTAATACATTATTGCAAAATTAAAAGACAAATTAGACTCTAGTCCTACCACTCCACAATTATTATAACATAATTTTTACAAAACATTTACAAAATTAATTCACACCCAAGAAAGTCATTTGTTCTTCACTGAAGAACCTCTTTTCCTTTTCTTAAGAGAAGTACTAGAGCTGCTATATTTGCCACAAAACCAGTCATCCTTGGGTATATTTTCACATTTACTCTATACACACATTTACTCTCTCTCTCTCTCTCTACATAATCTTTCAATCACATTTTTACACCCTTGGAGATGACTTGCCATACCACAGTTGTTCGAACACACGCACACTTCAATTTGCAAACATGTTAATAGGTGGCAGTTGTAGCAATAGCTTGAAAATATAAAATCAAATTCATTGATTTATATATGTAGATTGTTGTATTGAAATATGTTCCTTGTGTTCGCAAAGGAATTAATTCAAAACACAATTATTCTGAAAGTGTAGTACAATATCAATTCATCGTTTCCACTACTTTCTAAGCATAAATGTTGAGTTCCTACTATTAATACATTATTGCAAAATTAAAGGACAACCTAGACTCTAGTCCTACCTCTCCACAATTATTATAACATAATTTTTACAGAACATTAACAAAATTAATTCACACCCAAGAAAGTCATTTGTTCTTCGCTGAAGAACCTCTTTTCCTTTTCTTAAGAGAAGTGCTAGAGCTGCTACACTCGCCACAAAACCAGTCATCCTACGGGATATTTTCACATTTACTCTCTCTCTCTACATAATCTATCAATCACAGGACTATACCCTTAGAGCGGACATGCCATACCACTGTTGTTCACACACACGCACACTTCAATTCGCAAACATGTTAATAGGTGGCAATTGTAGCAATAGCATGAAAATATATAAAATCAAATTCATTGATTTATATATGTAGATTTTTGTATTGAAATATGTTCCTTGTGTTCGCAAAGGAATTAATTCAAAACACAATTATTCTGAAAGTGTAGTACAATATCAATTCATCGTTTCCACTACTTTCTAAGCATAAATGTCCAGTTCCTACTATTTATACATTATTGCAAAATTAAAAGACAAACTAGACTCTGGTCCTACAATTATAATAACATAATTTTTACAGAACATTCACAAAATCAATTAACACCCAAGAAAGTCATTTGTTCTTCACTGAAGAACCTCTTTTCCTTTTCGTAAGAGAAGTACTAGAGCTGCTACACTTGCCACAAAACCAGTCATCCTCTTGGATATTTTCACATTTACTCTATACACACATTTACTCTCTCTCTCTCTCTACATAATCTATCAATCACAGGGTTACTCCCTTGGAGCAGACATGCCATACCACAGTTGTTCACACACACGCACACTTCAATTCGCAAATATGTTAATAGGTGGCAGTTGTAGCAACAACATGAAAATGTAAAATCAAATTCATTGATTTATATATGTAGATTTTTGTATTGAAATATGTTCCTTGTGTTCGCAAAGGAATTAATTCAAAACACAATTATTCTGAAAGTGTAGTACAATATTAATTCATCGTTTCCACTACTTCCTAAGCATAAATGTCGAGTTCCTACTAATAATACATTATTGCAAAATTAAAAGACAAACTAGACTCTAATCCTACCTCTCCACAATTATTATAACATAATTTTTACAGGATATTCACAAAATCAATTAACGCCCAAGAAAGTCATTTGTTCTTCACTGAAGAACCTCTTTTCCTTTTCTTAAGAGAAGTACTAGAGCTACAACACTTGCCACAAAATTAGTCATCCTTTGGGATATTCTCACATTTACTCTATACACACATTTTCTCTCTCTGTACATAATCTATCAATCACAGGTTTACACACTTGGAGCGGACATGCCATACCACAGTTGTTTACACACACGCACACTTCAATTCGCAAACATGTTAATAGGTGGCAATTGTAGCAATAGCATGAAAATATAAAATCAAATTTATTGATTTATATATGTAGATTTTTGTAATATCAATTCATTATTTCCACTATTTTCTAAGCATAAATGTCGAGTTTCTACTCTTAATACATTATTGCAAAATTAAAAGACAAAGTAAACTCTAGTCCTACCTCTCCAGAATTATTGTAACATAATTTTTACAAAACATTCACAAAATCAATTAACACCCAAGAAAGTTATTTGTTCTTCACTGAAGAACCTCTTTTTTTTTTCTTAAGAGAAATACTAGAGCTGCCACAAAACCAATCATCCTCTGGGATATTCACATTTACTCTATACACAAATTTACTCTATCTCTACATAATCTATCAATCACAGGTTTACACCCTTGTAGCAGACATGCCATACCACAGTTATTCACACACACGCACACTTTAATTCACAAACATGTTAATAGGTGGCAGTTGTAGCAATAGCATGAAAATATAATATCAAATTCATTTATTTATATATATATATGTAGATTTTTGTATTGAAATATGTTTCTCGTGTTCGCAAAGGAATTAATTCAAAACACAATTATTCTGAAAGTGTAGTACAATATCAATTCATCATTTCCACTACTTTCTAAGCATAAATGTCCAGTTCCTACTATTAATACATTATTGCAAAATTAAAAGACAAACTAGACTCTAGTCTTACCTCTCCAGAATTATTATAACATAATTTTTACAGAACATTCACAAAATCAATTAACACCCAAGAAAGTCATTTGTTCTTCACTGAAGAACCTCTTTTCCTTTTCTCAAGAGAAGTACTAGAGCTGCTACACTTGCCACAAAACCAGTCATCCTCTGGGATATTTTCAAGAGGAGGATCACAACAATCTATATGCATGCCTTTCCCACAGCCAACCGTACCACTTTCATCACCGCAAATCAACATTACATCTCCCCTATCAAATGACCCACAAGCCTCGCAGGCTATATCATTATCATTATCGTCATCTTTATGATCGTTTGATCGCACGTTCTCTACAACCTCTTCTGCCTTAGTCGACAGGTTAGCCAACGATTTCTCAGCCCAAGCATGAGTGTTGTAGAGCATGTGTTTTTCAAGAGAGTAACCGGGTTTGCACACATACTCCACCAAGTAATCTGGTACAACACAGGGTATCTCATGTCGGAGGAACTCTTGCACCCACATATCGACACGTGGCATACCAGCGCTAACAACAGCAAAGTCAACTCCGGATGTCAGGAACCGACTGTACGGAGGAGATGTTGCTAATATTGTTCCATCACCCGCCTTCACTACACGTTTCAGGGTATCCTGTGCAAAGTATGGCAAAACGAATATTAGAAGCTGTTATTTAAGAGAAAGCTGATGCCAAATACATCTAGACGCCCTCTAAACTTGGCAACTTTCGCCAAATACCACTCTAAACTTTCAAAAGTTTCAATTAACCCCTAAAACTTGGCATTATAAAACAGCAAAACTCCGATGACATGCCGTTTCCCACCAGTTTCGAAAAATCCCACGAGACAGTTTCTGCAATTAAAGAAAGTTAGAAACTCGTTTCTTTCAAATTCTGGAAACCGTTTCATTGAAATTCCAATAACCTTGACTCAATTGTGGTTCATTCCAAAGCTAAACTTCCTATGCATTTGTTGTGTTAGTCCCTAAATATATATTATGTTTGAATCAGAATTTTTAAATGCTAGGTGACCTTAATTAGATAAATATGATTTAATGTGTCAATTTATAAATATTTAGGGTAGAATTGTTTTATAATTAATAAATATATTTTAAGTGTATCTTATTTTAGTATTTCACTAGTTTATAAAATGAATGAAATTACATGCATGGAAATTTCATATTTTTTATATTTATAAATATACCCCTATATTTTTATTATTTACACGTTTCCGAACCTATATTTTTTAGAAATGGTGTTTCCTAGTTTCCGTTTCTGTTTCCGTGCTACCTAGCTTGGCAAAGTGCACAAGTTTGTCCCCTAAATGCTATGTGTTGTCAGCTTCTGGTTAGTTTGACTTTTTAAAGTAGTCATTTTGTGGGTTTTTTTCTCTCCAATTAAAAGCTAATACACGGCGTTGAGGGGGAAAACTGGTTAATTCTTGCCAAGTTTAAAGAGGTAAATGGAGTAAATGAAAGTAAAAGGGTGGCATTCGGCAAAAGTTGCAACTTTCGCCAAGTTCAAGAGGTCTAGATGCATTTGACCAAAAGCTAAAATACAGAAAATAAAATCTAAGAAAACCATACCAAAGGTGGTGCAATGCATTCACCATAAATGATGATTCGCATGCCATAGAAGGCACCGTGACCAGTTTTCTCCCGTAAAAGCCGCCATTTCCTTGGAGCTTCTAAATTAATGGCCCCATCTTCAGATAGGCCATTCTTGTGCCATTCATATGGCTGCTCATCCAAAAACCGTCCAGCTTGACTACAGGCACTTAAGTAGTCTGTCTTGAGTATCCACCTGCATTCAATATATTGGAATGTTTTTAGTCTACTATGCAACCACTTCGTGAAAGTATAAGGAGCACCAAGGCATTAAGTCATTTCACACTAGCCAAACATACAAAACCTGAAAATAAAAGCTAAATAAAGTGAATTCCTGATAGGAATTCAGGGCATCTTTACCTTCCAGAGGCTGCAGCTGCAAAAAACTTTTCAGTCCTGCGGATTGGATCTGGAGCTATGAAATGTGTTGCCTGATATGACCACTGATGAGAGTCTCTGCAGAATTTGCCCTTCAAATTCCTGATAACTTGCTGAAAATCCTTCCTCTGCAGTCTATGTCCACTCAATATAAAACATGCAGGTTCAACTTTCTTGAGCTTTCTATCTTCATTCAGTGGAAGACAATTAGAATTGATTTTCTTTGACTTCTTCTGAACCTCAACAGATGCTTCACAAGATGTAACTTCATCAACAATTGGTTCATTCTCCTTGTCAACTTTCATAGAGCTCTTCAAGTTTTTCCTAGAGCCCATTTTCCTTTTAACATGCTCTTTAGAGTTAGTCTTAGCTTTCTGCTCTTTAACAGCTTTTCCTTCACTCTTCTTGCCAGCACCCATTTCTTGCCTATCTAAAACATACTCAGATTCTTCCAAGACAGTAGGTGAAGCGTTAGTTTGTGTCTTAAGTAATGGTTTCTTTTTGCCTTTCAATACTTTCATATTCCTATTGCTATGTTTGCAGGTTAATTCATCTTTCTGCTGTTGTTGAATGGAGGTTTCTTCCTTCAAGACATCATTCTTACCAGCAGAAATATCTTTTGTTGAATGCTGAGCTCCCTCTGGTTCAATCCCCATATCATCTGATTTATGCAACAAATCAGCCATCTCCAAATTGTCTTCATTGTGAACATCCACACACTCATCTTTATCCTCTGGTGGCTCAGTTTCATCATCCATAATATTAGCTCCAGTCTCAACATTACTTATAGGACTTCTGGTCTCGACCTCCATTAGCTCAATTACATTAACTGCTGCAGGCAATATTTGAGACTCATTGGCATTGTTAGATTTCTCATTAGCTGATGTCTCTGTAGACAAACATCTCGGAGGATCATATTGAACTTCAGATTTATTGGAATAAATAGACCCTGATTGTTTACCAGCCTTTCTAAGCGTTGGTCGAGAATTCCAGGTCCTCTTCGCAATTGTCTTCTTCCTAATTGGCTTGGTAAGTGAATTGCCATCTACCTCCTGAAGCTCTTCCATGTTAGCAATTGTCTGGGGTTTCTCCATCTCTCTGTTTCCATTAGAGGGAGTCGGAACCTGGTTTTCCTCCTGTTGATGGAACTGGGTTCTAGCCTCTGTAACCAAGAGTTCATATTTTTCAATTTCAACATCTTCATCTTCAGGCTTGTTAACAAAACTAGACTTTTTCAATCCCCTGGAAAAGCTTAGCGGTGTCTTCTTGTTCAAACTCTCATCATGTAGAGCTTTTGCAGTCAAATTTAGTGGACCCTGATTAGCCAGTCTTTCTTCAGACGCTGATGGTTTAGGTATTGAACTATCAGCTTGTGACCTCTTTGCATCACTGGGAATACCTATACCGCACTTAGCATCAGGAGTGGAGCATTTATTGATGCCAGAGAGACCATCAACCAAAAACACAGAATCTGATAGCTGGGTTTTGCAACATACCGATGGACTTCCTTTCACAATTGCTTGTAAATCAGGACTAATATCCTGTTGTATGAGCTTTGAAGATGAAACGTCTAACTTTTGCTTTTTACTGCTTGATGCTTCTTTGTAAAGAATTTCACTTCCTTGAAGATATTCAGCATGACCTGACCCAGTTATGCCCTTCACAAATTCATCTTTGCCAGGTGTGTTGCTGGCATCTTTGCCATGAGTGACACCAGAGGGTCCACCCAACTCCATTTTAAGAGAGCCACCAATAATGCCAGGCTCCCCTGAGAAAACTGAAAATGGTGATTCTCGTGGGCTTTTCCTAGTATAACTTGTAGCACTTGACCTTGAATCACAATGAGACTTTTCAGCACTTCTTGATAAAGATTCTGAGACACTATCCCCTCTTCTAATATTTGGCGTACCTTCTTGCGGATTGGATAAGCCAGGAGAAGTACCTGCATCCAAAGAGGCAGGCTCCACTGGAACATTTTTAGTGCTAAAACCTGATACAGGTTCATCTCCAATCTTTCTGCCAGTAGCTAGCAAGTCATTCACAGCACATGGTACATTTTCAGGCTCGCTTAAGTTACACAGCACCTTTTGCACCTCCCCATTCGATTTGGGCAATGGACTATGTTTGGGGGTTCCAATTTTAGACTGGGGGCTCTTATTTACCATTTTAAAACTCGACTGCATGTCAGTGGTGTTTTCAGCATCCTCCTCTGAATCTTTGGCTTCAGCTTCCATCATCTCCATCTCATAGCCACTGAATTGGAAGTGTAAAAATTAAGCCCTGATTATTCCTCAATCTGAAGAAATATTATGATAAATAACTGGATAAAGAAACTTTGCACTTTTTAATACTTAGATCAGTATGATATGGTTGATTGGTTGCTAATTATGTTGTGTTGTCTGCTTATAGATACATTATCAATCATGACATAGTATAACTTCCACAATCCTCCCTCAACCCCAACAATTAGATTCAGATAACAAAACTAGAAAAGGGAACAGCAGATCAAGGCTATTGATGTCGTTTGGTCGTCAAACTTAAACTGACTAACTAAAATTCCTCACCTCTTGCTATAATTATCTTCAGGAAGAAGCTCCCAATCCCTTAAGCTGTAAAAGAAGAAAAGTTATCCACCATTTTTCATTTATTCAGTACATAACAGTTATAATATAAATTTAAAAAACATAGTAAAAAACTTGCCTGTCTTCCAACCAATGATGGTTAACAAGCTTAATTTTCTTTAATCTATAGGCAAGCTCATACTTCTCACCTAAACAGAATGTGGGTAAACAGAAGCTCTTCATCAGTACTTTTCACACTATCAGCAACAAAGAAGAGGCACTAATGGCAAATGCAAATACTAATGATTCTATAAGGAATGCCAACAAAGTAATGAACAAATTATTTGCAAATCAATTTGAATATCTAATATGACAAACTCGTTCCAGAACTTCACAACTCGGGCTAGCTAAAATGGAAGGATAACCAAAATACACAATGTCAAATCATAATCACTCATACATGAAACCATTTTCGCTTACGAACACCAAGTAGGTTCTAGAATTGTCACAAGGAAGGCAACTGGAATTATCATTGCAAAATATCCAGCAGCTACTACCGAAAGATTAATCCCTTTTATCTGTGGAAGTCTTTACAGAATAGTTGTTACTGTTAACACTTGGGATTTTGGAGGTATGTGAAACCAAATTTAGCCAATAACATGATAATCCTGTGATGAATGAATGAATAAGCTATTCTTTGATGTGTAAACAAGTACAACTGGTAACAGAGATGAGAATACAACAAAATTATGATATCCTAGTAAAATTATCCATAAACTGCAGATAAGAGGCCAAGTGCATTAAAAACCACAAATCCCAGATGAGATCTTTGTATTATTGCTCATAATAGTATGAAATTCTACCTTCAAATTTATAGCATATGAGATGAGTAACTTTGTTTGCAACCAATGGCTTAGAAAACCGTGCACCCATCAGGCTGACCATCGTCTGGAAAAAAAATCCCTCAACTCAGCCATAAAATCAGAAGAGCGCACCAATTTTGTTGACTTCAGCAACAAGTCGTGTAAACAACAAGAGACTAAAAATAAACTGGAATACCATAATGTCTTCTCGATCTTGTCTTTGATATCCAGTCAAACATACAATTAAGTTGTTGGCACCGGGAATTCCATTCAAATCTCTTCGAGGTCTATAAATTATCTGCTTTAAAGCAATAATTAGTTAACTAACTCTATGAAAGCAACAGCAAAAGAACAAATCAAATTACCAGGCAGAATAACAATTACATGGCCACAAAAAAGCAACAACCATGAAGGAGGCTCAATGAGCAATTTAATATGTACATAATAAACAAACCAAAGAGGAAACTGAAAAAGATGAAGAATCAACCAAACGAATGAAGAAACTCACGGATGTGATATCAACAGCCATTCCAATGTCATAACTATGGTCAACCCATAACCCCGTAACCACTGCCTTCCCATCATTCCTGGCGGTGATACACAGAGGATCATCCTAAAGAATACAAAAAAAACTCATAAAGCTATATCATCAACCAAAATTTAATCTCGAAAGGAACAAAAAAAAAAGCCTGCCTAAACACTGAAATCAACCGACAAACAAAAGAAAGAGAATGGAACAAGAACTTACATAAACAATTGTATCTACAATAACATGAGTACAATTTTGGCTGTACAGACCAGCATCAACTCCACCGCCATTGAGAAGCTTAGTTCCAACCTAGATACAAAATAACATCAGACAATGAAATAGAAGAAACAGAATCGCAATTAATGGAAACTGTAGCACACCTGGCTTTCGGTGACCGGATCGAAACCAAAGAGAACGAAACACACACCGAGAAATGGCTTGGACGGAAAGTTAGGCTCCAGCATTGAATCGAATCGGACAGAGAATTGGAAGAAACTGAGCAAAGGAAGATCAGAAGTTGATTGTAACTTGTAAGAGTGATTGAAAAGGGTATTTGGATATGAAGTGAAAGAGGGAGAAAATGGAGTCGCCCAAAACAAACTAGTCGAGGAAGAAGAGTCTGGAAATCAATCGAGGGGGAAAAGGGGAGGGAATTAGGAGATTATTTTGGTTAGGTTTTTTGTTTAAATTTTTGGGCCAAGCGGGACTGCAAATTTTTGCAATGTGGTTGCTCCGCGTGGCGGGACAGTATAACTCTAAGGTATAAAGTAGACCTATTCACGGACCCGGTTATTCATCCGGTCCGATCAGGCTCTAGCCAGTTTAAATGAGCCGAGTTAGGGGTATTATTTTTTTTTAAAGTTCAGTCCGAACCCTAACCTACTAAAGTCAGATGTATTATGAGCTGGGTTTAATTTTTATATAAATACATATATCCGGCCTGATGAATAATTATTATATTTATTAAATATTTATATAGTATATTTAATAATTTTTTTAAATTTTTATATTTCAATCTATTGAATTTTTATAATAATGCTATCTTTTTATTAAATTATTCAAGTAAAGAATGTAATTATATATAAGATTTGGATATATTTGTATAAAATTTTATCTTTTTTACTCTTTTAGTATATAAAAAATTTTTAAAAAATCTATTTATAGGCTTTGGGCTGGCTTGGGAACGACCTTCAAAGCCCGACCAAAGCCCAGCCCGAGCCCGAAGTTTTAAAGTGTGGGAGGGGCCGGGCTTGGGCTGATATTTTTAGTTAAAAACCCGATTAAGCACGGCCCGAACCCGGCCCATCCCGCCCGACGAACAGGTCTAATATAAAGCACCGGTCCGATGGACCAGTTTCGTTCATTTTATTTTTTTTATAAACCTAAATCCCGTTGACCTGTTTGTTGGGTGGGCATGCATGGAACCGGGCTTCGACGGGCTTTTGACTAAAAGCATCAACTCAAGTCCGGCTCAGCCCACACTTTAGAACTTCGTGCTTGGGCCGGGATTAGAAGGTCGTTCTTAAACCCGGCCCAAGGCCTATAGATAATTTTTTAATAAATTAACAAAATTATGTATAATTACATTATTTATTTGAAGTTCTTAATATATCATACAACTTATTATATTTAAATTTAAAAATTCATTAGTATAAAATATAAAAGTTAAAAATAATTATTTAATACAATATATAATATAAAAAAATTAAATTATTATTCATCGGACCGGACTCATATCGGGCTTGAGTATTTATACAAAAATTAAGCTTCGTCCATAAAACTTCAGTCTTTAATAGGCTCGGGGCTCGAACTTAGGAAAAAAATAGGTGCCCAAGCCCGACCATTAGGCCAGATCTAATCTCGAGTAATTTTATTTATTATATTTTATATATTATAATTGATTTGGTAATTATTTTTTATATATATTAATCTATAGAAATTTTTAAATTAAATAACACAAGATTAATTTTTTATTAAATAATTTAAGCCAAAAATGGAACTACGAGAGATCTACACATATTTATATAATTTTTTTATTTTTATCTAGTTCATTTAAAAATTTAAAGAGAAATTAAGTTATAGACCGCATGCTAAAATTAGGAATAATATCATAAGCACGGTTTGACTCAAGCTCGAGCTGAAATTTTAAAGTGTTGTTAGATTAGATTAGACTTAAATTGATGTTTTTAGTCAAAAGCTCAAAGAAATGTTGTCTTTCTTGAGCAGTTGAGCCCCAAAAGGAAGAGATAAATTGTTATTTCTCTGCCATCCCACAAGCGGTTTGCAACACCAATCAGTGCTTGTTTTGAAAACCCAGTTTGCAAAGTCAGATCATAATTGTGTTTTAGAGTAATAGTTCAATTGCACTCCTAATTAAACAGAATTCCCAAACGAATAAGAAGTGATAGTTACGAAATTAAATACAATTCCCATTACAAGTGTGAAATACAATCCCATCCGGATAAGGATTAATCCAGCAATACTTACAAGTAGGCACTACTAATTAGTACTTAATTCCAGTTCCAAACGGATTAGGATTAATCCAAGCAATGCTTATAAATAGGCATCACACATTACAAATCGATTCACATCAACAATCAATAATCAGTACAAATTACTCAGTCGATCGAAGATGGCTCCTCCTGCAGTTTTCGCAATTGATGGTGGGCGGGGCGCTGACAAATATGTTGGAAAGATTACATGGTATGTTGTGTTCACTTGTGTCGTTGGTGCTATGGGCGGCCTGATTTTTGGCTATGACATCGGCATATCTGGTATGTTTCTCAACTAACAACTTCAATTCAATACAACTTTTTCTATGAAAATAATTAGCAACAGATTATTATGCTCCTTTTTAAAATAAAAAATAATAATAATAACATCTTTGATTAATTATTAATTTACTAATACTAATTAACAATAATTATATATTAACTTTTTAAATAAATTTTGTTTGCAAATTGATATTAATTTTAGCTTCATATTTTTCTTATATTTTTATAGTTGAGGCTACATTATAAAATATAAAAAAATTTACCACTCTAGATATGACTTAAACCTGAGACCACATATATCATAAACTCATTATTAACTATTAAGCTAAAATATTTACCACGTAATATAAGATTAAATTAAATTACAACCACACTTTCAATATTTTCAATTTAATTTTTATTGCATTCTTGTAACTAAAAATTCCAACACAAAAAATTAGAATATGTTTAAGAAATAATAGCAAGTTACCTTATGAACATATAATAATAATAATAATTTAAAAGGAATAAATAAATTTAGTAAATAAGGTACTTCATTACTTATAAAAATAAAAAAATTTATCATTCCAAACTTCAATTTATTTTGTAATTTGATTGAGACTCAAAATCGTTGAACCAAATATTTAAAAATGCTAAAATATTTTTTAAATAGCACAAATGCACTTATATTATTTTAAATTTTTTCAATTAAATTAATTAGGAAAGCACATCAACTGACCAGTTAAAATTTCAAGTATTCATATGTCCAAAATTTCTAAAACTTGTTTTTTCAACAAAACATTTTATTGGTAATTTGACTTTATTTCTTCAATAATCTATTATTAGTCATTAAAATTGATCACATAATATTTTTAAAAAAATTATAACGATAACTTTAAAGCAAATTTGATCCATAATTAATCTTTATAAAATTTTTTATATTTTTGAATTAAAGGTACGCATTTTTGCTTTATAATAGCCCATTTTTATATATCCGCTCAGGGCCTCGCAAATTTACAAGACGGCACTGCTTGTTAACTAAGTCTATTCCAATATTAGAATTAGTTTGCCTAATTCCATAGGACTCTATTTAGGGGTAGAGCTAAATGTCACCCCGAAATTACTTAGATTATTCTGATATTTTAGAATGGGGGTTTTGGCAAAACACGTTTCGTGAAAATGCCCCCACGAGTGGCTATGCGTTATGCCATGACTCATGTGCCATTGAATAGGCATTTGCACGGAATGCCTATCCGTTGGCCTAGGCGTTATGACGAAAAAGGGCTAGCCACTGCACCGTAATTTTATGAAACACCCAAGCAAACTTCATTTTTCAAGCAGAATTTGAAAGTTTCAGTCAACCAAGTCTGATTCCAACATCAGAACAACTATCGCTTAATTTCCTATGATTCAGTTTAGGGGTAGCGTTAAATGTCGCATGAAATTACTTAGACCAATAGACTAAAACACAAATTACCTCTAATTTAAAAAAGGCTGAAATTTTAGGATGAGCGTTTTGGCAGAACGCATTTCGGGAAAACGCATTCACGCGCGTTTTTCCATAACTCCTAGCCCTTGGCATAGAGATTTATACGAAAGAAATTAGACCTATTCGTTTACGGGTCGAGCCGAGCCGAGCCTCGCCATGTTTTTTTTTAATAATAACAACTGAAGTTTTGTCTAGTCTACACTTTAAATTTACAGACTCGGACTAAGCTATTCTCAAGCTCAACCTACAACTTATAAATAAGACTTAATGCTCTCCCATGCCCTCTAACTTGAGCGAAAACACCTTTCATACCCTTCAACTTTCAAAAGGTCCTCCGAACCACCTAACTTTAAAAGAAAGTGTCTCTGTGCTACCTTATACCCACTCGCCCACTCTCAGCTGGGAGAGTGCTTTTCACTCGCTGCCAAGTTGACAAATTTAGAAAAGTCAAACCAATAAGATAACGACACGTGGCAAAAACTAAAAAATTTCAAAAAAAAACATTGGAAAAAATTCTTTTAAGTCCCTATGATTTTGATTCAAAAAAAGACCATTTCTACTATGAATTTATTAATTTGAATAAAAGTCAAACCAATTTTTACTTAACACATGTCATGTATATTGTAAAAGTTTGAAATTAACTCTAGAAAAATTTCATTAAAATCCCTATCAATCTTTTCCTTACAATAATACCATTTTCTACACAACTTTTATGTGTAATTTTAGTTTAATAAAAAACACCTAGAAAAGTCAAACCAACGACATAATGCCACGTGACATAAACTAACAAAATTTTAAAAAAAAATCTTGATAAAACTACTTTTAAGTCCCTATAATTTTAATTCAACAAAAAACATCATCTTCAACAGTGGATTTCAAACAAACCTTGACAAAATTCTTTTCAGCCCCCTATAACTTTTATTATATAAAGAAAATAAATTTGGTAGAGGAAATTTGTAGAAAATGTTTATAAAAGGACTATATTTTGGGGCCCGATTTTGTAAACAATCAAAAAATACAAAAACAATGATGGAATATCCGGAAAATAAAGAAAAAATTTGGTGCAAGAAATTTTTAGAAAATGTTTTTAGAAGGGCCCAAAAATGCGAAAATAAGTTTCGGGGTCCGGTTTCGTAAAAAAATAAAAAAATTCCAAAAAATTAGGAAATATCGGAAAAATAAAGAAAATAAATTTGGTGCAAAAATTTTTCAAAAAATGTTTTTGGAAGGGCCTAAAAATGTGAAAATACATTTCAGGGTCCGATTTCTTAAAAAATAAAAAAATCCCAAAAAATTATGGAATATCCGGAAAATAAAGAAAATAAGTTTGGTGCAAGAATTTTTCAAAAAATATTTTTGAAAGGGTCCAAAAATGTGAAAATACGTTTCAGGATCCGGTTTCTTAAAAAATAAAAAAATCCCAAAAAATATGGAATATCCGGAAAATAAGAAAAATAAATTTGGTGCAAGAATTTTTCAAAAAATGATTTTAAAGGGGCCCGAAAATGTGAAAATATGTTTCAGGGTTCGATTTCGTAATCAATAAAAAAATTATAAAAAATTATTGAATATCCGAAAAATAAAGAAAATAAACTTGGTCCAAGAATTTTTTTAGGAATAATTTTGGAAGGGTACGAAAATATGAAAATACGTTTCCGGGTCCGATTTCGTAAAAAATAAAAACATCCAAAAAAATTATGGAATAATTGGAAAGTAAAGAAAATAAATTTGGTGCAAGAATTTAAAAAAAAATGTTTTTAGAAGGGCCCGAATGGAGGAAGAGGGTCATTTTGGAATACAAAAAGTATTTAGGTATTTTTTAATGATTTTTTTATAAAATATTAATTTTTTTTAATTTTTTTATACATTTGAAAAGTCAAACACGCACCCCTTTGGTCAAACCCAAACACATAAGCTGCCACATCAGCTTAAGGTAGTACGGAGGTGCACTTTTTAAAAGTTGGGGTAGTTCGAAAGACCTTTTGAAAGTTGGGGATATGAATTATATTTTCGCTCAAGTTAAGGGACATGAGATAGCATTAAGCCTATAAATAATAACAACCTACACTTTAGATGGATTAAATAGAAGTAAAATGACAAGTTTTATATAAATAATTAAGTCTCGTTCTTTACTTGAATGGTTTAATAAAAGATAACACTTACTGTAGTTATGTTTAAAAGTTTAATAGATTAAAATATGAAAATTTAAAATAATTAATAAATATAATAAATAAAAGTATTATTATAAATAGATTATTATAATATATAAATTATTATTAGTAAATATAATATATAAATATATAATAAATAAAATTATTATTTGTCGGACTGGGTTTGGATACAGATATAAAAGTCAAGCCTGATATATAAAGCTTCTGGCTTTATATGGCTCAAGCTGGGCTTGTAAGAGATGAGTGTCTAAGTCTGATCCATTTAAACGGACTCGAGTAGGTCTAGCCATGTATCCTGGCCCGTGAACAAGTGTCGGAGAAATTTAGTTTAGATTCTCCAAAGTTATTTTAGAAATAAAATTGGGATTATTGTTTGTATGGTGTGTAATGCATTAAATCTCAAATCATTTTAATTTAGAGAAAAACACCTCAATGTTCAAGCTTTGCAAAAATAATTAATGTCTTTGCCTTAAAAAAATGCCACCAACTAATATAAAATTTCTTAATTAATAGCTAACCAAAATACACTTTATATAAACTCAATGTGTTCCTTCAATTCGCCTTAATTCGGAAATTCTTTGTGCTTCATCTTTGCAATTTTCTTTTGTTTCTTGTTCAATATCATTTATGCATCATTCAATCTCGATTTCATTCAATAAACCTCATTCTTCATTCTCGATTTCTTTCTATTTTAAATCAAGGATTTCTTATTCAACCTCTGATACGTTTTTCACTCTACTGTGATCCGGAATTTGAATTGATTTTCCGAATTTAAACATGAACATCTCTCATGTTTTGCTACATGTAAAAAAATCATGGACTGATGCTCATAGATTTATTGAATTCCATATTTTGAATCGATTTTCAAAATTTTAAACATGAACGACACTCTTATTTTGCTTCATGAATGTTTACAAGGTAATCCTTGTGTTCTTTTCTATTTTGCAACTAATTTGTATGTTCTTTTGTATCCATTACACATCTAGTATAAACCTGTTATATATTTATTACAAATATGTTATATATCTATTACAAATCTGTTATGTGTTCTTTGAGTTATATGTTATATATCTATTACAAATCTGTTGAAAATGTGATTTAACTGATAAAAAACGTTGTCATTTACTTTTTACAGTATAAAAAGGAAGCAGCCACCCTGTGGGAGATGTTCCTCTCAAAATAGAATACAATCCTCCAACTTCTGATGTGGAGGGATCCTAGATTGATGATCATACTCTCTATTAGAATGTGTAATCTTGTGTTTGAATATTGTGTTTTGTGAATTTTTCTTAAGTAATAGCTTGTGTAATAGACTTATAATCGAATTATACAAGGTTTATGATAGACATATAACGAACTTGTGTTAGACTTATAATAGATATTTAATGGATAGGAGTTAGATGATATATGTTACAAGTATATTATATATATATGTTACAAGTCTACAATAAATATATTTGAGACAATAGAGATGTGAGTTTTGGGGAAACAGATGATGACTGAAATTTATTAGAAAGCAAACATTAGGAACAAAATGTATCATCAAACACATTAAAGGTACTTATTTAAAAAAACTAAAAACATCAAAACAACTACAACTAAAAAGATGATCGAAAAACATAAACTAAAAGAAAAAGATTTCTGCAATCTTTGACTAATCGTAACCACTAACAGTGACTCCACTGCTCTCAATATTCTATACATTTATTCTCGTTCCATGATTGTACAAACTAAGAGATAAGCCCAATATGAGCAAATCCACATCAAGCTTCTTGGGGATTAGTTTGTTTTCAATAATATACTCGATGATGTCCTAGTTGGATGTAACATTCAATCCAGCAGCCAGCTTTCTAAATAAATAGGAGCATAAGGATAGATTATCCCTATAAAAGGGTTCTCTTCTCATTTATTCTGCATTTGTAATAAAAAAAATGTGTTATTTGGACATTTAATATACATTAATACACATATAACATCAATCTCACGAAACCCTTCATACACTTTGACAATATGTTATATTTATGCTATATGTATAATGAAAGTATCCAAAAGACTTTGTATCATATGCATAACACTTGTAAATTAGCAAAAAGACTTTACACACTTTTATACCTTCATTTTCTTACATTTACATACATTATATTAGATATATAACAAACTTGTATCAGATATATAATATTTGTTAATTAGCCAAAACAATTTTAACACTCTATACCCTCATTTTCTTACATTTACATACATTATACTAGACATATAACTGACTTGTATCAAATATAACACATGTTAATTACCCAGGAGACTTCACATACTAATTTTCTTACATTTCTATACATTATATTAGACATATAATAGACTTGCATCAGACACATAACACTTGTTAATTAGTCAAAACAATTCAAACACTCGTATGCCTTCATCTTCTTACATTTACATAAATTATATTAGACATATAACAGAGTTGTATTAGATAAATAAAGTACACATGTTAGTTAAAAAATTAACCTAATTGATGTTGGATTTCGGGGATTGCTTGGATGATTCTGAAGTCGTGAATACGCTGTCATATTGAAATTTATTTGGTCGGTTTACTAAATTTTCAATCGGATAATATCAAAAACTGTATCAAGAATAAGAATTATATTTGCTGTGAAGAAAATCAACCGAAATTATATGTATCTGTGCCAATTTCATTTTGGTGATAGATATAGCCAAAAAGCCAACAGACATGTCTAACAGACATGCCATTTCGGGGTAACAGGTATGTCTTTTAGACATGCCTTTTCGGGTTTCACTTGTGTCCGAAAAGACACATTGTCTCAGGTCCAAAATTCATTTTCGGATGAATTTTCCAAGGGATACGTTCTGCTAGGAATAAAAAAATTTCGAGCTGACCTGTCAGCTCGACCTCGGGGCGCTGCCTCAGGACCCCGCCAGGGGCTGCCGCCCCTCAGACCCCCCAAATTGTAACAGAACCCCGAACAAGTGTGCACTCCGCACTCTCCCGACTTGTTCGATGAAATGTTACGATCGCATTGGTCAAACTAGTCGATCCAATTATACTAAAATTAAAACAAATTGATATATTCATGATATATATCTAATACATAAGAGCCGAAGAATAATTTTACATTTATTGTTTCAAGAATCTCATGGATATAAAACATGAAAAAGGGATAATTCACGTAAATATCAGATATATAATAGAATTCTTCAAATATACTACTTAAAACAGATATATATCAGATATATGCTAGAAATATAACAGATGCATACTAAATACATTAGATATAAATTCAAAACCTAATCTTACCTTCTTCTGAGATTTATAAACGACACCTCTCCCCTTCTTAGTCACAGTAGGAGATTTTCTTGCTATTTGATTCTTTTTATGAGCCACTACCACTTAAACCCGAAAAAATCAACAATATTAGAAAAAACGAAATCAACATAGAACACCCAATTAATTTTTAGGTTTTTGAGATGTTTACCTTGAGTTTTTACATAGAGAAACTCAAAAAAGATAACAGAGCTTGATAATAGAAAAATGAAGAGCTAGCTTGAACGACATAAGCTCAAAACCAAAGAAATCGAAAGATTGGTGAGAAATAAAAAAGCTATAAGGAGAATGTTATACAAAAACGATTTCGAATGAGGCTTTTAAGGAGAGATTGTGAAGCAAAAATGGTATAAAAACGATGATAATAGAGAGCGATAACAGATTGATTCACAAGATAAATTTTAGTCAGAGCGCATGAAAGTTATGATGAGCGTATGAAAGTTATTGAGGGCGTATGTAGGTTATTCACAATTAGATCAGAAGCTTTAGGTAATTGGGCTAAAGATTAGCCCAAATTATTTTGTTCAAATGATGCATATTGGACAATTTCCGTTTAATTTAATAGATGCTTAAGATCCACCTTACAACTATGGCAGAGCAAAATTTGGTTTGGTTCAAAAATTGAACCAAATCGAACCAAACCAAAAACCATTAAGGGGGAAAGTAGAAACTGAAAATCAAACCGAAATAATTTGGTTCGATTCGGTTTGGTTCAATTTTTCGGTTTGATTCGATTTTATTTCTTTTTTATTCCGTTTTTCTAAAAACCGATCTGAACCGAACCAAGACAAAAAAGTGCAAATTTCATAAACCAAAACCGAACCAAATATTTTGGTTCAATTTTATTCAATTCGGTTTGGTTCAGTTTTTGATTTTTTTCTCTCCTCTACCTAGAGCTGTACCAAATTTCAATTTTAGAGATTTATAAAAATTATTATTCCTCCCACTGTCCATTCTTTTTTTATCTTATTTTCTTTTTTAACTGAATAAAACTTCTCATTACTTTTTTATAAGGATGAATACTCTCTAATATACCCCAAGTTGCACAATTTTGCCTTAAATATACCTCAACTTTCAAGTGGACCTTCAAAGTGCCTAAACTTGTAAAAAGTGGACATCCGTACTATCAAAGTCTGACACGGCAGTTGAAGTGTCCCCCTTTGACCAAGGGGGTGCGTGTTTGACTTGAAACATGAGTAAAAAATTAAATAAATTCAATAATTTGTAAAAAAATCCCTAAATACTTTTCTAATTGTAAAATGACCCTCTTCCTCCTTTAGGTGTGTTTAGAAATCTCATATTTTTTAAAAAATTCTTTCACCGAATTTATCTTGATTCTTTTCTGGATATTTTTTTAGAGTTCTCAATTTTTTACGAAACCGGACCTCAAAACGTATTTTCAAATTTACCGGCACTTCCATAAACATTTTCTAAAAAATTCTTGCACCAAGTTTATTTTCTTTATTTTCTGAATATTTCATAATTTTTTGTTTTTTTATGAAATCGGGCCCCGGAACGTATTTTCACATTTTCAGGCACTTCCATAAACGTTTTCTGAAATATTCTTGTACCAAATTTATTTTCTTTACTTTCCGAATATTTCATAATTTTTTAGAATTTTCAAATTTTTAGGAAACCGGGCCCCGGAATGTATTTTCACATTTTCGGGCACTTTCATAAACATTTTCTGAAAAATTCTTGTACCAAATTTATTTTCTTTATTTTTCGGATATTTCTTAATTTTTTGGAATTTTTCGATTTCTTACAAAATCGGGACCCGAAACATATTTTCAAATTTTTGCACCCTTCCATAAACGTTTTCTGAAAAATTCTTTCACCAAATTTATTTTCTTTATTTTCCGGATAGTTCATAATTTTTATGGGATTTTTCAATTTTTTACAAAACCGGGCCCCAAAACGTATTTTCACATTTTCGGGCTCTTCCATAAACATGATCTGAAAAATTCTCGCACCAAATTTATTTCCTTTATTTTTTCGGATATTTCATAATTTTTTGTGATTTTTCGATTTTTTACAAAACTGGGCCATGAAAAGTATTTTCATATTTTCAGGCCCTTCCATAAACATTTTCTAAAAATTTCTTGCAACGTATTTATTTTCATTATATTATAAAATTTATACGGACTTAAATGAATTTTGTTAAGTTTTTTTTTAAATCCATTGTAGAAGATGGTGTTTTTGGTTGGATTAAAATTACAGGGACTTAAAATAAGTTTTGTTAATTTTTTTTTAAATCTAGTTAGTTTATGCCACTTATCGTTATGTCACTGGTTTGACTTTTCCAAATGTACGGTGTTTTTTAGTTGAATTAAAATTACACAGTTTTAAGAAAGTTTTTTCAAGGTTTTGTTTGAAATGTTGATAGTCTATATATCACATATCGTTCAATCAATGGCTTGACTTTTTCAATTTTTCCACCTTGGCAGCGAGTGTAATACACTCCCCTAGCTGCGACTGGGCAAGTGAAATTAAGGTAGCACGAAGGTCCACTTTTTACAAATTTGGGTACTTCGGAGGTCCACTTGAAAGTTGACACATATCTAAGCCAAAAGTGCACAACTTAGATGTATTAGAGAGCATTCAGCCTTTTTAAAATAAGTAAACTTCTAGTTCCTCAAAAACCAGAAGTTAATTTATTGCAACACGGATGAGTGCTTGTTCTGCAAACTCAGTTTGCAAGTGTCAGAATTTTAATTTTTCAGAGCTGAAGTTCTATTGGATTTCTAATTTCGTAAACGGACAAGAAAAGCGTTATTTAGGACTTACGAGTTGAAATACAGTTCCCATTACAAGTGTGAAATACAATCCCATCCGGATAAGGATTAATCCAGCAATACTTACAAGTAGGCACTACTAATTAGTACTTAATTCCAGTTCCAAACGGATTAGGATTAATCCAAGCAATGCTTATAAATAGGCATCACACATTACAAATCGATTCACATCAACAATCAATAATCAGTACAAATTACTCAGTCGATCGAAGATGGCTCCTCCTGCAGTTTTCGCAATTGATGGTGGGCGGGGCGCTGACAAATATGTTGGAAAGATTACATGGTATGTTGTGTTCACTTGTGTCGTTGGTGCTATGGGCGGCCTGATTTTTGGCTATGACATCGGCATATCTGGTATGTTTCTCAACTAACAACTTCAATTCAATACAACTTTTTCTATGAAAATAATTAGCAACAGATTATATGAATTGTGGCAAAATAAACAAATTGTTGCATGAGCATAAAATAATTTATATAGTCGGCTTAATTTGAAAATATGAATTTGCAGGTGGGGTTACTTCAATGGCACCGTTCTTACATCGATTCTTTCCGTCGGTATATGAGAAGGAAGTGACAGATACATCAACAAATCAGTATTGCACTTTCAACAATCCAACTCTGACTATGTTTACATCCTCTTTGTACTTGGCTGCTCTCGTTTCTTCTCTCTTTGCTTCTTTGATTACAAAGATATTTGGACGTAAGATTTCCATGTTTCTTGGAGGATTGATCTTTTTAGTTGGAGCCGCTCTCAACGGCTTTGCTCAAGCTACTTGGTATCTCATTGTTGGCCGTATTTTGTTGGGAATCGGTGTTGGATTTTCCGTCCAGGTAAATAACTATTCTAATTATTTCGGTTTAATTCTGGTTTAAGTATCGTTTTGTTCTTTTTAATATTGATTTTCCGTATTTTTTGTGCAGTCCGTTCCTCTATATCTGTCGGAGATGGCTCCTTACAATTGGAGAGGTTGTCTGAACATTCTGTTTCAGCTGCTGATAACAGTTGGTATCTTTTGGGCCAATTTGATAAACTATTTCATGCCCAAAGCTCATGGAAACCAAGCATGGCGTTTTAGTCTTGGAATTGCTATGGCTCCTGCTTTAGTCATTGTTCTCTCTTCGTTTTTTCTCCCAAACACACCAAATTCTATCCTCGAAAAAGCTACCAAAGAAGAGGACAAAGAAAAAGCCAAACAAAACGCTAGAGAAGTCCTGATGCGTATCCGCGGGGCTTCTAAGGAAGAAATCGAGCCGGAATTTCAAGACTTACTAGCAGCAAGTGAAGAAGCTAAGAAGGTGGAACATCCATGGAGGAATATCACCAAGAGAAAATACAGACCTCATCTGGTTATGGCCATACTCATCCCTTCTCTCCAACAACTAACCGGAATCAATGTTGTCATGTTTTATGCACCTGTCCTTTTCAAAAGTCTCGGTTTTGGAGATAGCGCTTCTCTTCTCTCGGCGGTCATTACAGGGTTGGTTAATATGCTTGCAACTTTTGTTTCAATGAAGGTGACTGATAGATGGGGTAGAAGAGGTCTATTTCTGGAAGGAGGAATTCAAATGTTTGTTTTCCAAGCACTTGTAGCTGTGTTCATCGGATATAAATTTGGGTTATCAGGAGAAGTATCGAGTTTGCCAGTGTGGTATGCCGTGCTAGTGGTGTCCTTTATATGCTTATTCACAGCAGGGTTCGCTTGGTCGTGGGGGCCGTTGGGATGGTTAGTACCGAGCGAGATTTTCCCGTTGGAAATAAGATCGGCCGCTCAGAGTATAGTGTCGGCTATGAATATGTTGTTCACATTCTTGATTGCTCAGCTGTTTCTGTTGATGCTGTGCAAGTTGAAGTTTGGGTTGTTCATAATGTTTGCTTGCTTCGTTGCTGCGATGACTGCGTTTATCTACTGGTTCTTGCCGGAGACTAAGGGCATTCCGATAGAAGAAATGTCACAAATATGGGTCAACCACTGGTTCTGGAAGAATTTTGTTACCGTTGAAGACACTGCTGCTGGTTCGCCTAATAAAGAAGCTGGTCATGGTCTCACTCAATAAGCACTTCAAGATTTAATTCTGTTTTAGTTTTCATCTTTGTTTTCTTAGTTTTACTTGTTTTCGGACAATTGCATGGATGTATTTTTTTTTTTCCCGTATTGAACTGCAAAATTCAATTTTACTTAAGGGCTCATCACTATTTCAATTATGTTTTTAACTTTTTTTTGTTGTGTGACACAGATGGAATATATCTATGATTTGTTTCTATTTATTGACAACATTATATATACGGTTTCCCAGTAGAGATTGATTTACTAAACTTATGAAAGTAGAGATTATGTCAATAAACTAACCCATGTGCTGCTTTTAATAAGGTTGTTTAACAAAACTTGTATCTGAAACGTCTAACAGATATTTATAGAGTGATTCTGGCTCCATATGTAGTTTTAGTATGCATCTTTTGGTTAGTTCTAACTCTAAACTGTAATTTTGTATGATTTTATTTGCATCTTTTTATTTCCATTGTCAATTTTGCTGAGTGAAGTCAAATTCTATAGTCAATTGCCATTTTAATTTACTGTTTTATTAGACAACTGTTCACATTGTTACGGATTCAAAGAAACACATAGATGCAGCTAGATTTAGTTGTGTCTTTTTTTTTTGCTTCATTGATGTTTTACAAAATTATAATTCAGTTAACATAGCTCCCTTCAATCTAAATTAAATTTTTTTGTATGTGTATGTGTGCACTTGCAAAAATGCAAGAGAATTATGATACTTATCAATATGCAAGAAGCAAATTTGCAAGTGATCTTGTACTTTCAAATCTCCAAGGGAAAATTGCAAGAAAATTTTTTTAGTAGATCTACTATATGAGTCTATATCCGCTGCAGATTTACGACGGATTGAAAAGTCCTTAAAAATTTATCTATATTCCGCAAGAGCGTTTGTTGTAACTAAATCAAATCTCGTTGCAATTTTGTGGCAAAAAGCTTATGCAATTGAATTTCTATTGCAGATCACTAATTTTCTTATAGTGTTTATCGGTGGCATCATCATGTTCAAATGAGTGCTTTTCTTTGGTAAGAAAATATAGTCTTCAATTGAGCTCATATTTGCTTCTCTCTTATAGTATTAGGTTTGCTTGTTAACAGGGTCGGCTATAAGCAGAAGCGAGTGTAGCGATCGCTCAGAACCCCGAGATAAAGGGGGCATCGAATGTTCGGAAATTACACGATTATGAGAGAAAAAAAATAGTTATAAATTAATAAAGGGTAATGATGTTGCACAAACGGACGAGTGGGCAGGTGGTTGAGGTGTATGCTAGGCATACTGAAGGTCCAGGATTGAATCCTCATGGGGCTCTTTTTTTTGTTCTCACTAATATTCGCTCAATGTAAGTTGTTAATATACTTAAGTTTATTCTTTGTATTACTAAAATAAAATTAAAAGTTTATAAATTAGTTAATATTGATTGACATTTATTATTATGCTCCTTTTTAAAATAAAAAATAATAATAATAACATCTTTGATTAATTATTAATTTACTAATACTAATTAACAATAATTATATATTAACTTTTTAAATAAATTTTGTTTGCAAATTGATATTAATTTTAGCTTCATATTTTTCTTATATTTTTATAGTTGAGGCTATATTATAAAATATAAAAAAATTTACCACTCTAGATATGACTTAAACCTGAGACCACATATATCATAAACTCATTATTAACTATTAAGCTAAAATATTTACCACGTAATATAAGATTAAATTAAATTACAACCACACTTTCAATATTTTCAATTTAATTTTTATTGCATTCTTGTAACTAAAAATTCCAACACAAAAAATTAGAATATGTTTAAGAAATAATAGCAAGTTACCTTATGAACATATAATAATAATAATAATTTAAAAGGAATAAATAAATTTAGTAAATAAGGTACTTCATTACTTATAAAAATAAAAAAATTTATCATTCCAAACTTCAATTTATTTTGTAATTTGATTGAGACTCAAAATCGTTGAACCAAATATTTAAAAATGCTAAAATATTTTTTAAATAGCACAAATGCACTTATATTATTTTAAATTTTTTCAATTAAATTAATTAGGAAAGCACATCAACTGACCAGTTAAAGTTTCAAGTATTCATATGTCCAAAATTTCTAAAACTTGTTTTTTCAACAAAACATTTTATTGGTAATTTGACTTTATTTCTTCAATAATCTATTATTAGTCATTAAAATTGATCACATAATATTTTTAAAAAAATTATAACGATAACTTTAAAGCAAATTTGATCCATAATTAATCTTTATAAAATTTTTTATATTTTTGAATTAAAGGTACGCATTTTTGCTTTATAATAGCCCATTTTTATATATCCGCTCAGGGCCTCGCAAATTTACAAGACGGCACTGCTTGTTAACTAAGTCTATTCCAATATTAGAATTAGTTTGCCTAATTCCATAGGACTCTATTTAGGGGTAGAGCTAAATGTCACCCCGAAATTACTTAGATTATTCTGATATTTTAGAATGGGGGTTTTGGCAAAACACGTTTCGTGAAAATGCCCCCACGAGTGGCTATGCGTTATGCCATGACTCATGTGCCATTGAATAGGCATTTGCACGGAATGCCTATCCGTTGGCCTAGGCGTTATGACGAAAAAGGGCTAGCCACTGCACCGTAATTTTATGAAACACCCAAGCAAACTTCATTTTTCAAGCAGAATTTGAAAGTTTCAGTCAACCAAGTCTGATTCCAACATCAGAACAACTATCGCTTAATTTCCTATGATTCAGTTTAGGGGTAGCGTTAAATGTCGCATGAAATTACTTAGACCAATAGACTAAAACACAAATTACCTCTAATTTAAAAAAGGCTGAAATTTTAGGATGAGCGTTTTGGCAGAACGCATTTCGGGAAAACGCATTCACGCGCGTTTTTCCATAACTCCTAGCCCTTGGCATAGAGATTTATACGAAAGAAATTAGACCTATTCGTTTACGGGTCGAGCCGAGCCGAGCCTCGCCATGTTTTTTTCTAATAATAACAACTGAAGTTTTGTCTAGTCTACACTTTAAATTTACAGACTCGGACTAAGCTATTCTCAAGCTCAACCTACAACTTATAAATAAGACTTAATGCTCTCCCATGCCCTCTAACTTGAGCGAAAACACCTTTCATACCCTTCAACTTTCAAAAGGTCCTCCGAACCACCTAACTTTAAAAGAAAGTGTCTCCATGCTACCTTATACCCACTCGCCCACTCTCAGCTGGGAGAGTGCTTTTCACTCGCTGCCAAGTTGACAAATTTAGAAAAGTCAAACCAATAAGATAACGACACGTGGCAAAAACTAAAAAATTTCAAAAAAAAATATTGGAAAAAATTCTTTTAAGTCCCTATGATTTTGATTCAAAAAAAGACCATTTCTACTATGAATTTATTAATTTGAATAAAAGTCAAACCAATTTTTACTTAACACATGTCATGTATATTGTAAAAGTTTGAAATTAACTCTAGAAAAATTTCATTAAAATCCCTATCAATCTTTTCCTTACAATAATACCATTTTCTACACAACTTTTATGTGTAATTTTAGTTTAATAAAAAACACCTAGAAAAGTCAAACCAACGACATAATGCCACGTGACATAAACTAACAAAATTTTAAAAAAAATCTTGATAAAACTACTTTTAAGTCCCTATAATTTTAATTCAACAAAAAACATCATCTTCAACAGTGGATTTCAAACAAACCTTGACAAAATTCTTTTCAGCCCCCTATAACTTTTATTATATAAAGAAAATAAATTTGGTAGAGGAAATTTGTAGAAAATGTTTATAAAAGGACTATATTTTGGGGCCCGATTTTGTAAACAATCAAAAAATACAAAAACAATGATGGAATATCCAGAAAATAAAGAAAAAATTTGGTGCAAGAAATTTTTAGAAAATGTTTTTAGAAGGGCCCAAAAATGCGAAAATAAGTTTCGGGGTCCGGTTTCGTAAAAAAATAAAAAAATTCCAAAAAATTAGGAAATATCGGAAAAATAAAGAAAATAAATTTGGTGCAAAAATTTTTCAAAAAATGTTTTTGGAAGGGCCTAAAAATGTGAAAATACATTTCAGGGTCCGATTTCTTAAAAAATAAAAAAATCCCAAAAAATTATGGAATATCCGGAAAATAAAGAAAATAAGTTTGGTGCAAGAATTTTTTAAAAAATATTTTTGGAAGGGTCCAAAAATGTGAAAATACGTTTCAGGATCCGGTTTCTTAAAAAATAAAAAAATCCCAAAAAATATGGAATATCCGGAAAATAAGAAAAATAAATTTGGTCCAAGAATTTTTCAAAAAATGATTTTAAAGGGGCCCGAAAATGTGAAAATATGTTTCAGGGTTCGATTTCGTAATCAATAAAAAAATTATAAAAAATTATTGAATATCCGAAAAATAAAGAAAATAAACTTGGTCCAAGAATTTTTTTAGGAATAATTTTGGAAGGGTACGAAAATATGAAAATACGTTTCCGGGTCCGATTTCGTAAAAAATAAAAACATCCAAAAAAATTATGGAATAATTGGAAAGTAAAGAAAATAAATTTGGTGCAAGAATTTTAAAAAAAATGTTTTTAGAAGGGCCCGAATGGAGGAAGAGGGTCATTTTGGAATACAAAAAGTATTTAGGTATTTTTTAATGATTTTTTTATAAAATATTAATTTTTTTTAATTTTTTTATACATTTGAAAAGTCAAACACGCACCCCTTTGGTCAAACCCAAACACATAAGCTGCCACATCAGCTTAAGGTAGTACGGAGGTGCACTTTTTAAAAGTTGGGGTAGTTCGAAAGACCTTTTGAAAGTTGGGGAATATGAATTATATTTTCGCTCAAGTTAAGGGGCATGAGATAGCATTAAGCCTATAAATAATAACAACCTACACTTTAGATGGATTAAATAGAAGTAACATGACAAGTTTTATATAAATAATTAAGTCTCGTTCTTTACTTGAATGGTTTAATAAAAGATAACACTTACTGTAGTTATGTTTAAAAGTTTAATAGATTAAAATATGAAAATTTAAAATAATTAATAAATATAATAAATAAAATTATTATTATAAATAGATTATTATAATATATAAATTATTATTAGTAAATATAATATATAAACATATAATAAATAAAATTATTATTTGTCGGACTGGGTTTGGATACAGATATAAAAGTCAAGCCTGATATATAAAGCTTCTGGCTTTATATGGCTCAAGCTGGGCTTGTAAGAGATGAATGTCTAAGTCTGATCCATTTAAACGGACTCGAGTAGGTCTAGCCATGTATCCTGGCCCGTGAACAAGTGTCGGAGAAATTTAGTTTAGATTCTCCAAAGTTATTTTAGAAATAAAATTGGGATTATTGTTTGTATGGTGTGTAATGCATTAAATCTCAAATCATTTTAATTTAGAGAAAAACACCTCAATGTTCAAGCTTTGCAAAAATAATTAATGTCTTTGCCTTAAAAAAATGCCACCAACTAATATAAAATTTCTTAATTAATAGCTAACCAAAATACACTTTATATAAACTCAATGTGTTCCTTCAATTCGCCTTAATTCGGAAATTCTTTGTGCTTCATCTTTGCAATTTTCTTTTGTTTCCTGTTCAATATCATTTATGCATCATTCAATCTCGATTTCATTCAATAAACCTCATTCTTCATTCTCGATTTCTTTCTATTTTAAATCAAGGATTTCTTATTCAACCTCTGATGCGTTTTTCACTCTACTGTGATCCGGAATTTGAATTGATTTTCCGAATTTAAACATGAACATCTCTCATGTTTTGCTACATGTAAAAAAATCATGGACTAATGCTCATAGATTTATTGAATTCCATATTTTGAATCGATTTTCAAAATTTTAAACATGAACGACACTCTTATTTTGCTTCATGAATGTTTACAAGGTAATCCTTGTGTTCTTTTCTATTTTGCAACTAATTTGTATGTTCTTTTGTATCCATTACACATCTAGTATAAACCTGTTATATATTTATTACAAATATGTTATATATCTATTACAAATCTGTTATGTGTTCTTTGAGTTATATGTTATATATCTATTACAAATCTGTTGAAAATGTGATTTAACTGATAAAAAACGTTGTCATTTACTTTTTACAGTATAAAAAGGAAGCAGCCACCCTGTGGGAGATGTTCCTCTCAAAATAGAATACAATCCTCCAACTTCTGATGTGGAGGGATCCTAGATTGATGATCATACTCTCTATTAGAATGTGTAATCTTGTGTTTGAATATTGTGTTTTGTGAATTTTTCTTAAGTAATAGCTTGTGTAATAGACTTATAATCGAATTATACAAGGTTTATGATAGACATATAACGAACTTGTGTTAGACTTATAATAGATATTTAATGGATAGGAGTTAGATGATATATGTTACAAGTATATTATATATATATGTTACAAGTCTACAATAAATATATTTGAGACAATAGAGATGTGAGTTTTGGGGAAACAGATGATGACTGAAATTTATTAGAAAGCAAACATTAGGAACAAAATGTATCATCAAACACATTAAAGGTACTTATTTAAAAAAACTAAAAACATCAAAACAACTACAACTAAAAAGATGATCGAAAAACATAAACTAAAAAAAAAAGATTTCTGCAATCTTTGACTAATCGTAACCACTAACAGTGACTCCACTGCTCTCAATATTCTATACATTTATTCTCGTTCCATGATTGTACAAACTAAGAGATAAGCCCAATATGAGCAAATCCACATCAAGCTTCTTGGGGATTAGTTTGTTTTCAATAATATACTCGATGATGTCCTAGTTGGATGTAACATTCAATCCAGCAGCCAGCTTTCTAAATAAATAGGAGCATAAGGATAGATTATCCCTATAAAAGGGTTCTCTTCTCATTTATTCTGCATTTGTAATAAAAAAATGTGTTATTTGGACATTTAATATACATTAATACACATATAACATCAATCTCACGAAACCCTTCATACACTTTGACAATATGTTATATTTATGCTATATGTATAATGAAAGTATCCAAAAGACTTTGTATCATATGCATAACACTTGTAAATTAGCAAAAAGACTTTACACACTTTTATACCTTCATTTTCTTACATTTAAATACATTATATTAGATATATAACAAACTTGTATCAGATATATAACATTTGTTAATTAGCCAAAACAATTTTAACACTCTATACCCTCATTTTCTTACATTTACATACATTATACTAGACATATAACTGACTTGTATCAAATATAACACATGTTAATTACCCAGGAGACTTCACATACTAATTTTCTTACATTTCTATACATTATATTAGACATATAATAGACTTGCATCAGACACATAACACTTGTTAATTAGTCAAAACAATTCAAACACTCGTATGCCTTCATCTTCTTACATTTACATAAATTATATTAGACATATAACAGAGTTGTATTAGATAAATAAAGTACACATGTTAGTTAAAAAATTAACCTAATTGATGTTGGATTTCGGGGATTGCTTGGATGATTCTGAAGTCGTGAATACGCTATCATATTGAAATTTATTTGGTCGGTTTACTAAATTTTCAATCGGATAATATCAAAAACTGTATCAAGAATAAGAATTATATTTGCTGTGAAGAAAATCAACCGAAATTATATGTATCTGTGCCAATTTCATTTTGGTGATAGATATAGCCAAAAAGCCAACAGACATGTCTAACAGACATGCCATTTCGGGGTAACAGGTATGTCTTTTAGACATGCCTTTTCGGGTTTCACTTGTGTCCGAAAAGACACATTGTCTCAGGTCCAAAATTCATTTTCGGATGAATTTTCCAAGGGATACGTTCTGCTAGGAATAAAAAAATTTCGAGCTGACCTGTCAGCTCGACCTCGGGGCGCTGCCTCAGGACCCCGCCAGGGGCTGCCGCCCCTCAGACCCCCCAAATTGTAACAGAACCCCGAACAAGTGTGCACTCCGCACTCTCCCGACTTGTTCGATGAAATGTTACGATCGCATTGGTCAAACTAGTCGATCCAATTATACTAAAATTAAAACAAATTGATATATTCATGATATATATCTAATACATAAGAGCCGAAGAATAATTTTACATTTATTGTTTCAAGAATCTCATGGATATAAAACATGAAAAAGGGATAATTCACGTAAATATCAGATATATAATAGAATTCTTCAAATATACTACTTAAAACAGATATATATCAGATATATGCTAGAAATATAACAGATGCATACTAAATACATTAGATATAAATTCAAAACCTAATCTTACCTTCTTCTGAGATTTATAAACGACACCTCTCCCCTTCTTAGTCACAGTAGGAGATTTTCTTGCTATTTGATTCTTTTTATGAGCCACTACCACTTAAACCCGAAAAAATCAACAATATTAGAAAAAACGAAATCAACATAGAACACCCAATTAATTTTTAGGTTTTTGAGATGTTTACCTTGAGTTTTTACATAGAGAAACTCAAAAAAGATAACAGAGCTTGATAATAGAAAAATGAAGAGCTAGCTTGAACGACATAAGCTCAAAACCAAAGAAATCGAAAGATTGGTGAGAAATAAAAAAGCTATAAGGAGAATGTTATACAAAAACGATTTCGAATGAGGCTTTTAAGGAGAGATTGTGAAGCAAAAATGGTATAAAAACGATGATAATAGAGAGCGATAACAGATTGATTCACAAGATAAATTTTAGTCAGAGCGCATGAAAGTTATGATGAGCGTATGAAAGTTATTGAGGGCGTATGTAGGTTATTCACAATTAGATCAGAAGCTTTAGGTAATTGGGCTAAAGATTAGCCCAAATTATTTTGTTCAAATGATGCATATTGGACAATTTCCGTTTAATTTAATAGATGCTTAAGATCCACCTTACAACTATGGCAGAGCAAAATTTGGTTTGGTTCAAAAATTGAACCAAATCGAACCAAACCAAAAACCATTAAGGGGGAAAGTAGAAACTGAAAATCAAACCGAAATAATTTGGTTCGATTCGGTTTGGTTCAATTTTTCGGTTTGATTCGATTTTATTTCTTTTTTATTCCGTTTTTCTAAAAACCGATCTGAACCGAACCAAGACAAAAAAGTGCAAATTTCATAAACCAAAACCGAACCAAATATTTTGGTTCAATTTTATTCAATTCGGTTTGGTTCAGTTTTTGATTTTTTTCTCTCCTCTACCTAGAGCTGTACCAAATTTCAATTTTAGAGATTTATAAAAATTATTATTCCTCCTACTGTCCATTCTTTTTTTATCTTATTTTCTTTTTTAACTGAATAAAACTTCTCATTACTTTTTTATAAGGATGAATACTCTCTAATATACCCCAAGTTGCACAATTTTACCTTAAATATACCTCAACTTTCAAGTGGACCTTCAAAGTGCCTAAACTTGTAAAAAGTGGACATCCGTACTATCAAAGTCTGACACGGCAGTTGAAGTGTCCCCCTTTGACCAAGGGGGTGCGTGTTTGACTTGAAACATGAGTAAAAAATTAAATAAATTCAATAATTTGTAAAAAAATCCCTAAATACTTTTCTAATTGTAAAATGACCCTCTTCCTCCTTTAGGTGTGTTTAGAAATCTCATATTTTTTAAAAAATTCTTTCACCGAATTTATCTTGATTCTTTTCTGGATATTTTTTTAGAGTTCTCAATTTTTTACGAAACCGGACCTCAAAACGTATTTTCAAATTTACCGGCACTTCCATAAACATTTTCTGAAAAATTCTTGCACCAAGTTTATTTTCTTTATTTTCTGAATATTTCATAATTTTTTGTTTTTTTATGAAATCGGGCCCCGGAACGTATTTTCACATTTTCAGGCACTTCCATAAACGTTTTCTGAAATATTCTTGTACCAAATTTATTTTCTTTACTTTCCGAATATTTCATAATTTTTTAGAATTTTCAAATTTTTAGGAAACCGGGCCCCGGAATGTATTTTCACATTTTCAGGCACTTCCATAAACATTTTCTGAAAAATTCTTGTACCAAATTTATTTTCTTTATTTTTCGGATATTTCTTAATTTTTTGGAATTTTTCGATTTCTTACAAAATCGGGACCCGAAACATATTTTCAAATTTTTGCACCCTTCCATAAACGTTTTCTGAAAAATTCTTTCACCAAATTTATTTTCTTTATTTTCCGGATAGTTCATAATTTTTATGGGATTTTTCAATTTTTTACAAAACCGGGCCCCAAAACGTATTTTCACATTTTCGGGCTCTTCCATAAACATGATCTGAAAAATTCTCGCACCAAATTTATTTCCTTTATTTTTTCGGATATTTCATAATTTTTTGTGATTTTTCGATTTTTTACAAAACTGGGCCATGAAAAGTATTTTCATATTTTCAGGCCCTTCCATAAACATTTTCTAAAAATTTCTTGCAACGTATTTATTTTCATTATATTATAAAATTTATACGGACTTAAATGAATTTTGTTAAGTTTTTTTTTAAATCCATTGTAGAAGATGGTGTTTTTGGTTGGATTAAAATTACAGGGACTTAAAATAAGTTTTGTTAATTTTTTTTTAAATCTAGTTAGTTTATGCCACTTGTCGTTATGTCACTGGTTTGACTTTTCCAAATGTACGGTGTTTTTTAGTTGAATTAAAATTACACAGTTTTAAGAAAGTTTTTTCAAGGTTTTGTTTGAAATGTTGATAGTCTATATATCACATATCGTTCACTCAATGGCTTGACTTTTTCAATTTTTCCACCTTGGCAGCGAGTGTAATACACTCCCCTAGCTGCGACTGGGCAAGTGAAATTAAGGTAGCACGAAGGTCCACTTTTTACAAATTTGGGTACTTCGGAGGTCCACTTGAAAGTTGACACATATCTAAGCCAAAAGTGCACAACTTAAATGTATTAGAGAGCATTCAGCCTTTTTAAAATAAGTAAACTTCTAGTTCCTCAAAAACCAGAAGTTAATTTATTGCAACACGGATGAGTGCTTGTTCTGCAAACTCAGTTTGCAAGTGTCAGAATTTTAATTTTTCAGAGCTGAAGTTCTATTGGATTTCTAATTTCGTAAACGGACAAGAAAAGCGTTATTTAGGACTTACGAGTTGAAATACAGTTCCCATTACAAGTGTGAAATACAATCCCATCCGGATAAGGATTAATCCAGCAATACTTACAAGTAGGCACTACTAATTAGTACTTAATTCCAGTTCCAAACGGATTAGGATTAATCCAAGCAATGCTTATAAATAGGCATCACACATTACAAATCGATTCACATCAACAATCAATAATCAGTACAAATTACTCAGTCGATCGAAGATGGCTCCTCCTGCAGTTTTCGCAATTGATGGTGGGCGGGGCGCTGACAAATATGTTGGAAAGATTACATGGTATGTTGTGTTCACTTGTGTCGTTGGTGCTATGGGCGGCCTGATTTTTGGCTATGACATCGGCATATCTGGTATGTTTCTCAACTAACAACTTCAATTCAATACAACTTTTTCTATGAAAATAATTAGCAACAGATTATATGAATTGTGGCAAAATAAACAAATTGTTGCATGAGCATAAAATAATTTATATAGTCGGCTTAATTTGAAAATATGAATTTGCAGGTGGGGTTACTTCAATGGCACCGTTCTTACATCGATTCTTTCCGTCGGTATATGAGAAGGAAGTGACAGATACATCAACAAATCAGTATTGCACTTTCAACAATCCAACTCTGACTATGTTTACATCCTCTTTGTACTTGGCTGCTCTCGTTTCTTCTCTCTTTGCTTCTTTGATTACAAAGATATTTGGACGTAAGATTTCCATGTTTCTTGGAGGATTGATCTTTTTAGTTGGAGCCGCTCTCAACGGCTTTGCTCAAGCTACTTGGTATCTCATTGTTGGCCGTATTTTGTTGGGAATCGGTGTTGGATTTTCCGTCCAGGTAAATAACTATTCTAATTATTTCGGTTTAATTCTGGTTTAAGTATCGTTTTGTTCTTTTTAATATTGATTTTCCGTATTTTTTGTGCAGTCCGTTCCTCTATATCTGTCGGAGATGGCTCCTTACAATTGGAGAGGTTGTCTGAACATTCTGTTTCAGCTGCTGATAACAGTTGGTATCTTTTGGGCCAATTTGATAAACTATTTCATGCCCAAAGCTCATGGAAACCAAGCATGGCGTTTTAGTCTTGGAATTGCTATGGCTCCTGCTTTAGTCATTGTTCTCTCTTCGTTTTTTCTCCCAAACACACCAAATTCTATCCTCGAAAAAGCTACCAAAGAAGAGGACAAAGAAAAAGCCAAACAAAACGCTAGAGAAGTCCTGATGCGTATCCGCGGGGCTTCTAAGGAAGAAATCGAGCCGGAATTTCAAGACTTACTAGCAGCAAGTGAAGAAGCTAAGAAGGTGGAACATCCATGGAGGAATATCACCAAGAGAAAATACAGACCTCATCTGGTTATGGCCATACTCATCCCTTCTCTCCAACAACTAACCGGAATCAATGTTGTCATGTTTTATGCACCTGTCCTTTTCAAAAGTCTCGGTTTTGGAGATAGCGCTTCTCTTCTCTCGGCGGTCATTACAGGGTTGGTTAATATGCTTGCAACTTTTGTTTCAATGAAGGTGACTGATAGATGGGGTAGAAGAGGTCTATTTCTGGAAGGAGGAATTCAAATGTTTGTTTTCCAAGCACTTGTAGCTGTGTTCATCGGATATAAATTTGGGTTATCAGGAGAAGTATCGAGTTTGCCAGTGTGGTATGCCGTGCTAGTGGTGTCCTTTATATGCTTATTCACAGCAGGGTTCGCTTGGTCGTGGGGGCCGTTGGGATGGTTAGTACCGAGCGAGATTTTCCCGTTGGAAATAAGATCGGCCGCTCAGAGTATAGTGTCGGCTATGAATATGTTGTTCACATTCTTGATTGCTCAGCTGTTTCTGTTGATGCTGTGCAAGTTGAAGTTTGGGTTGTTCATAATGTTTGCTTGCTTCGTTGCTGCGATGACTGCGTTTATCTACTGGTTCTTGCCGGAGACTAAGGGCATTCCGATAGAAGAAATGTCACAAATATGGGTCAACCACTGGTTCTGGAAGAATTTTGTTACCGTTGAAGACACTGCTGCTGGTTCGCCTAATAAAGAAGCTGGTCATGGTCTCACTCAATAAGCACTTCAAGATTTAATTCTGTTTTAGTTTTCATCTTTGTTTTCTTAGTTTTACTTGTTTTCGGACAATTGCATAGATTTTATTATTATTATTATTATTATTATTATTATTATTATTATTATTATTATTATTATTAATTGCTGTTGTATTGAACTGCAAAGTTTGATTCAATTCTATTAAGAGCCTCATCGATATTTCAGTGATGCTTTTAACTTAATTCGTTGTTTCTGGATTGATCATCTGTTGAATGGTTGCTGACATTGTTTAGCATTGTTTTAGTTCAAAGCCATACTATATACCAAGTTTATTCTTGAAGATGATTCCTAACTTGTGTGCAATAAATGCTTATCTTTTTTCTTTGTTTTTTGATGCGATATCTTTTTTTCTTTTAACCATAACGCTTATCTAAGGTTTTTAATTTAAAAATTGGCTGGTTTTGTTTTTTAAATAAATTTCAACTTATAGGTCAAATAATTACAGCTATTATTGTTTACTGTACCCTTAATTTTTAACTTTTTTTTTTTTAAATCATTAAAACTAATAAAATATTTTTTATACTATTAAAATAATTAATTTAATTTTTAAATTAATTATATAAATTTATTTTTTTAATTACTACTCATAATTAATTATTTTTTTTATAATTAATATAAAAATAAATTAAAAATAATAATAAAAATGCATTAATATTTTAAAATATTTAAAAAAATAAAAAAATAAAAAAATAAAAGTCTAAAACATCACACTTATATAAATGGAGAGACGTAACCTGTTTTTTTTCTCAAAATTCTTTATTTTGCTGTACACAATGGGGCATTTGAACACGTGGAAACCAATTATTTACTACTTATTAAATAATTACTTCCTTCGTATTTTTTTATAAATATTTTTATAAATTTCAAAGTTTGTTAATAAATTTATTTATTAAAAATAAAAAAATATTAACTTATCTTTATATCTTAAATTAATGTTTTAATTTTTAACTTAAATATAATTAATATTAAAAATATAATTAGAAGAATAATAAAAAAAATATAAATATTTTAAAAGTTAGAATTTTTATTTTAAAAAATTGGAGTGAGTATAAATTAAAGAGGACTATAAAAAAATCTCGTCGAAGATTTTCATTTTCTGAATCAACGGAAGTTAGAGAGGGAATGGGTTGGCTTACTCGATTTCTGGCGGCATCGGCTTTCTTAGCAATCGGAGTAATATTTTCACCGGAAACCTTCGGTTCTAACTCCGTTGGCCAACTATCCACTTATCTGAAGCTGGCTCACCTCCTTAGCTTCTCCACGGCGTTTGGTGCGGCCCTTTGGGTCACTTTCATCGGCGGCATCATCATGTTCAAGTGAGTCCTCTTCTTCCTTTTCAATGTCACATTTAGTCTCAAATTGGGCTCATATTTGCCTCCTTGCCAAGGCCTTTGTTAATCAAGTCTAATTCCAATTTCAAATTAATTTCGCCTAATTCCATATGATTTGATAATGTGCGCACTCGCACTACACTCTGTCTAATTCCATATGATTTGATAGTGTGCTTAATTAAACTTAGGAGAATGTGTAAACTCCTAAAAGTTGGGCATTTTTTAGATTTCTTTCAGGAAAAATTTTATATAGAAGTACACAAATTTAGGGTCAGAATAAACTTTTATTAGCTATCAAGTTTTGCTCACTGATTAACTTCAAATCCGAATGGAGATCAAGAATCTGCCGAGGCATCAATTCGGTAATTTGCAAAGCAAGATGTTTCCTGCATATTTTTGGTTGGTTGGGGTATGCTGTGCAACATCTGTGGCATCTTTTGGCTATCTTCATCCATGGAAATCATCATCCACTACAGAGAAGTACCAGCTTGGATTTCTGCTCTCTTCCTTGGCTTTCAATCTCACTAACTTGTTTGTCTTCACGCCCATGACCATCGAGGTACACATCTTGCAATTTTTTAGCCTGGATTTTGATTCAGAGTCAGCTGCTTCTATGTGTATCAACTTAATTCTGTTCTAACTACAATTGAAACTTTGTTGTTAGAGTTGAATTGTCAATGGTCATACATTTTGACCAAAATTTGTGGTTGCACCTACCTTTTGCTTCTCTTGGTTGTTGGGAAAACTGGGGGGACAAGTTGGTATGGATTATTGTATTTTAAGAGTAAGACTCATTCTAACATTGCAAGGAATTAGAAAATATTGTTACGTCTAATCTTGAATTGAATACCATTGACTGGAAGTTACATTCAAGAACGAGGGGCCTGACCATTTTATTTAGTCCAAAGTAAAATACTCCTTCCATCCACTTTCATAAGTCTTTTTAACCGAATCATCAAAACCAATAAAACATTTATTACACTAGTAAAAAGGCTAATTTATCCATGAGATTTTTCTACTAATATCTGTTGGAAATACGGGGATGACTTGGACGATTCTGAAATCGCGAATACGCTGCCAGATTGAAATGTCGGTTCACCTAACTTTCAATCGGATAAAATCAGAAATTGTATCAAGAACAAGAATTAGATTTGCTGTGAAGAAACATGAACCGAAATTATATGTATATCTGCCAATTTCGTTTTTGGTGATATATATAGCCAAAAACGTCAAGACATATCTAAAAGACATGTTATTTCGGGTAGCAGCTATGTCTAAAAGACATGCTTTTCCGGGTTTCAGCTGTGTCCAAAAGACATGCTGTTTCAGGTCCAAAATTCATTTTCGGATGAATTTTTCAAAGGACGCATTTATTCAGAATTAAAAAATTTTCGAGCTGCTGGGACCCCGCACCCGGGGCGCTGCCCCGGACCCCCAAATCGTAACAAAACCCGAACAAGCGTACACTCCGCACTCTCCTTGTTCGATGAAATGTCACGATCGCATTGGTCAACTAGTCGATCCAATTACACTAAAATACTAACAAAATCTCTTTTATTAGTTACCAACTTATAATTTCATCAATATATAATCTCTCCCATAATTAACACAAGGGCAAAACAGAAAAAAATGGTAAAACATGCATCGATAATCTAAAGTGACATATAAAAAGAGAATTGTTGGAAGGTCTAAAACGACTTATATAACTATATGGGGGGAGCATCAATTTCCTCTTCAAGTTTTATGTTCTTAACGATTGTTCAGTATATACTCCTGCTACTGTTAAGTGAAAATATGGGGCATTAAGTTCACCACCCTTGAAGAATTTAAGAAGTGTGGGGTTGTGGGTTCAAACCCCACAATCAACAAAATTGGCAAAAATACCACCTTATTTCTAAAAAAAAAATGTGGCATTAATTTTTTGTTCTAATTGGACATATATATCCCATTCATTTTGGGTTTTTGCTGTTTATTTCTTCAAAGTTATGTTAAGTACCATCTCTTAGTTTGTCAATGTTAGACTGTGATCATTGTCATTTTGAGAAAAAGTTTGAAATGTGGTGTGGCTTGATGGTTTAGATGATGAGGCAAAGGCACAAAGTAGAGCGAGAAGAGAACATTGGGGAGGAAGTTGGGTGGTCTAAGAACCAGGAACGTGCGAAGGGTAGTCCAAAGCTTGCTGCTATGAACAAGAAATTTGGTATGATCCATGGTTTTTCATCCCTTGCTAATATTATGGCTTTCGGCAGCCTTGCCATGCACTCGTGGTACTTAGCTGGTAAGCTGAATCTGTAATCTAATCTCCGGCTGTTTCCGGTCATGGATTATTAATCAAATCGGACAGGGAAATAAGTGTTTTATTGTGGATGTTTTTAATATGTTTCCTGGTCAATTATGAACAATGTTTTACTTTTAAGAAGCTCAATGATACCACATACTTCGAAATAAAAGTTCACAGGGTTACACTCATATTTTTAGAGATGCTATGTAATTTGATGTTATGTTCCAAAAGAATTCTAGCTTGCTGGATGTGATGTTGTATTAGTTCGATTTGATGCAATGGGTTTATGCAAATTCCTTTGGTAATATTTACAAGTATCTTCATTCCTTAGTCACAGTTAAGGATCCTCACTCTCTTAACAAGTGTAATTAGTGAAATTTGAACCTTGTTCTCCTCCAATTTACCTAGCCTGCATTATCAATTGAACTACACGTTAATGCAAATTCCTTTGAAACTCTATAAAAAGGGTTTTGGTGTTTCCTCATTATATATTTTGATTGTCACCTCACCATTGTTTACTTTTGCCTTTTTATTTTTTGAACTTTTAGATCTAGTACTCGGTCCATTAAAAAAATTGAAGTGTCCATTAAGACTCAACTAGTCCATCTTCCACTTTTGGTACCATACCAAAATATTAAAATCCATATTCGAATTAGAATGTAAAAGTCACTCTCTAAATAAGGCTTTTTATATAGTGAATTTTTTTTTACTTATTTTGTTCCTATCAGAATTAAATTTTCACTTCATTAATCTAATGGTGTTGAAAGGCAAAATAATCTTTACGCAAAATAATTTTTTGTGTGATAAGTGAAATCAGACGTGAATGAAACAAAGAGAGAACCAAAAAAAGTGGAAGTTGCAACATCTAGACTAGACTTGTTCACGGGTCGGGGCTCGGCCCAAGTCGGTTCAAATCAGTCGGTCTTGGACACTTATTTTATTATAAAGCTCGGACCGAGCCCACAAAAGCTCAAAGTTTTATAGGTCGGGTTTGGGTTTTATATAAATATTCAAGTCTGGTTCGAGCCCAGCTTGACGAATAAAAATTATATTTGTTTTATATTTTTTATCTTATATTTAACAGATTTTTTTATAGATTTTCATATTTAACCTATTAAATTTTTAAATATATATAAAAGAATTTTACTAAAAAATGTAATTGTATGCAAAATTTAGACTTTTGTATAGAAATTGTAATTTTTTTCAATTTAGTTTACAAAATATCAAAGGAAAAAAATTATCTATGCAACATGGACTGAACTTAAAAATGCTTAATAAGCTTGGCCCGAGCCCAAAGTTCTAAATCATGGGTTTGAATCGGGCTTGAATTAATATTTTTATTTGAAAGCCCAACCAACAAGAAAATCCACCCAACATATGCCAAGCTTGATAGATAGGCACAAAAGAGCAGAGCACAGCCGTTTTGGACTGGCGACGAAGTAGCCATTTGCGAATGGGGACACACCCAAAACCCCAATTTGTCCCCAAGTGTCCCTTTTTCTTTCTTCTCCGGCACACCAATCTCATGGCCTGTCCATTTCTTATTTGTCCTGTGTGCCATGTGTCTTCTACTCTACTACTAGGTGGTCAACTTATGAATCTTATAACTTGTAAATTCCTATCCATTTCCCTAAAATGTTAAAAATGTGTCATTCATCCATACAATTTATACACGCTATAACTACTCAATGGTCCCATTTTCATCAATCAGAGATCTTAATAAATTGACACTAAAACAACCCACATAAACCCCCAATTAATAACAACTACTATGCCCCAACAAAAGTTTTCTTCAGTGAACATTACAGCTACATGTCAACGGCAATATCTTTTGTAAATGGCTGTTTGGCCAGTATTTTATAGTTTCTTTAAACATAACATTCTATCTACAAACTTCATATCTTACAAGCAAACAAGAGAATCTAAATCTTTTTATATTCTTTTCTTTTCTCAGTAATCAATGAATAAAGAATGATCGAATGACCTGTTGGCCATGTGCCTGCAACCGGTACTATAGTCCAGACAGAAATGCACTAACCTAAATTTGAAATGCTATACGCCCCCAGCACCAACAATCGTGCTGGGAACAAAAGAACCACAAGCAAATGCATATGCTGTGATGCCACGAGCCTACTGAAACGTTTCAACGATTCTTTTCCAGTCTGTACAACACCCGAGAAATTAATATGGTTTTGGCCAATTTTGATTGACACTAGAGGCCTCTCCATTATGACACCACCGCCAATGCCATGTGAAGACAGCAGAGACCACCACGATTTCCGGCGAAGCTCTCTCTTGGCTTTCCTTATCTGGTTCAGCTCCTGGCGAATCACGGTGCGCACAGATTTTAAATACGAGCCAATGTCGTGATCCCTTAAAATGGCTCCTTCGGAACCATATGCTGACCGGTCACTTAAAATCTCGAGGGGATGGGGTGAATTTAAGAACACTGACTGTGCAGAACGGAGCAGCTTCTCTGCGTCATTGTTTTCTGATAATGGAATGTTCAGAAAATATAAACCACTGCCAGATGGAAGAAGATGATGTTGAGGTGAGAACTTTTCATCAGGCTGCAGAAGTAGAAGCTCCCCCATTGGAGCATATAATAGCTTCTGTAGTAAACAAAGAGATAAAGTTTTGTTGATTATACATACTGAAACTTCTGCAAGTTCTTTTTTAATTTACCTGATTATTGAGACAAGGATGGTTCCTGAAGCTTCCATTAACAGCTTTTAGAAGCTCTGCAACATGATTAGGGTAATTACAGGAGAAAGCGCGAGGCACGATATCTCTGTGCATTGTAATAGCCTGGACATGGTTTCGGGGTAATCCGAGCCTGCGAAGGAGTTTGTCACCGCCACACATGATTGATGGTGCGCCAAATGTTATAACAGGAAGTAAGGAAAAGGCTGGCACTTCTTTTCTTATCAGTAACATCAGATTTACAAGTAGAGACAAGCTTCCACCAAGAGAATGGCCTGTAAAGCGGAAGGTTGCACGTCTACCACAAGTTTTCAAATGAGAGCGGACTTCAGGCAGCATTTGCTCGTATATACCTTTGGCTGCCTCATAAATTCCTCTGTGAACAAGTACATCCAGTCCCTGGAAAGAGAAGGAAAGGAATACAGCTTTTAGCAAATATTGGCTATTGGCAAGATGATAGCATTCTTCCCCCAAACCATTTCACAAGGCAGAGCCCAACCATAATCGTTTTTAATGATCATCACATTTTAAGAGACATGCAAATGCTTTAAACATAAAATGAAACAGCTTTTGGTAACTGGAATGAGTTTACCTCAAACTGAACAGGCTCAAAAAGCAGATTAGCTTGCCAAGATGCCAACGACTCGGATCCCTGCACAGCAAAATTAAGAAAACTAAGATTAAAGCCATTAAAGCCAACAAAAAGGGAAATTTTATTCATGGATGTTCTATCATTTGTATAATGAATAATGCAAAACAATGAACACGCTACTGGTTAACATTTTCTACATCCAAAACAACCAGATTAGTTTCCGAAGTGTGCCATTTTAATAACGATGTTGAAATACAGAAAATAGTATTGTTCGGTTACAATCAATCTCACTACAGAAATTAACACAGAGTTTAGTTTTTAAAGTATTAATTCATAATTTACCTGAATCACAAAGAATCTTGTACCCTGGTCATCATCACAAATAAACCATTCACATGGAGAAGATCGTGTCGAGCTCAAATCGTCAGCAACAGCCTGCTTTACTTCCTCCTTTGCAGCAACCACAGCAGTCACAGAATCAGTGGTTGCCATAAGAGAAGCCACCTCAGAGTTCATCACACTCAGATTCTTATTCTCTACACTGCATCCTTCAGGTGAGTCTTTAGCACACTCAGATCTCGAGGAGTTGAATGGAAGAACGCTTTTGGTGTGAGAATGGAGATAGGAAGCAGCAGAGGCAGCAATGTGATAAGCAGCAGATGGACTAATGTGACACCCATTTTTCTTCTGCTCCTTGTGCTCTGTTTCCTGATTCAAAAGCTCTTTTTCTGCCTCTTGAGCTTCATTAAGCACCTGAGCTTTCTCTGCTTTCGTTGCCAGTTCCCTTTTGTCTATTGATGAAGTTACATATTGAAAGCCACGATGTTTTAAGAGATTTCCTGCCTGAAAATTTCACAAATAACAAACGTTGAGCTGCATAGAGTACATGGATTAAGTCATTTAAACAGGCTCATCGATGCAAAATTAAGTCAGAGTTTTAAGTTAACCAGCAGAATATTTGTATAAGCAATCGAAACTTCTCTGAACATAAATTTGTTTTAGGCCAACATGACCAAATTTGAATCCATCATTGTCAATGGATCAGCAAAAGGGGGAAAAATGAGAAGGAAGATTGCTGATTTGATAAAGAAAAAGTGTTTTCGTTTAATACAAAGGACTAAAGGGGATTTCAACAAGGGAGTTCGGATATAAAACAATAAAATAACAAAATAGATACATCAAACAGATCAACTGATCAAAATATCTAAAGAGGAGGAAGAAAAAGGGTACCTTCATTTTAGGTATGCGATAAGCCAGATTCCCTAGATAAGAAATTTGTGCATAGAGTTTAGCTTCAGCTAAAGAAGCCTTCCGTAGCAACCTAGAAAACGAATCCCTATCAAATTCAATTTCATTTTCGTCATCATCTTGTATTCTACACGAAACACACTCTTCTTCTTCTTCCTCCTCCTCCATCTCTTCCTCGTTATTAACGCCGTCACATACTACCTTCCATCCTTCATCGGAATTGCTATTCGGCCTCTCATCCTCTTTCCATAGAGATCTAATATGCAAAATCTTCAGCACCCAATTCTCATTAGATCCCTCAGATAACCCCATTGTTTTCCTCCCAACGTCTTCAACACCTCCGCCTCGCGTCTCTCCGTTCTCCACCAAGACGGCGTCGTCTACCGCCAAACCATTTGATCTGTTACTTTTACGGCCGCCGGGCCATAGAGACGGCAATGAATACCTAAAAGAGAATCGAGACGCCGATTTGGAAGCCACAGTCTGCTTCTCCCGATTCAACGCACTTACATGCAATGTATTTACACGAGCCTCCAAGGATCCAGCGACGGCGATCGGTGGAGATATACCGTGAATTCCTGAATTTAAACAGAGACTATCCATCTCTGATTGAAGTTCTTTCCGATAATTTTATTCTGCTTATGATTATATATATGGAAAATCAGGGGAAAGATGACGTGCAAAACGGAGATTTACAGCGTTAACGTGCACCCACAATCTTTCAAACAATCGACCTTGTCGTCCTCGTCTCAAAATTTTCTTGTTTGTTCTCGTTTCTTGTTCAATTGATTTGAAATATATCCGCTTGTTAGATAGAGAAGGCGAGAAATTACAAAATTTTCCCAATGCATTTCGTAACTAATGTTCACACCCTTTATATTTTGCAAAGTTTACTCTCTTTTTTTTTTGTTATTTTTCATTTTATGGTTAAATAATAAAGTTCCGCCAAAAAGGAACGAACTCAGCGACTTAGATTTATTAGTATTTCTTTCTGAAAAGGAAGCCAACACCTAGCTTCGTCTAACGGTGTCGTTTGGTGGCCACATGGCCATGAGGGACATTCGCCATGGCTGCCTTGTTTGGCTCATGGTTTTTTGACGGTTCATCATGATATATTATGATTTAATTTAAAATCTCTTATTTAATTATATATTTATTTTAAATATAATTTTTTATAATTTTTTCATGGTTCATCATAAAAATAAAATTATAAATTTAATAGTTTATTGTGGTTTTTTTTAAATTAAATTAAAAATTTTAGAAAATCATATCATTTATCTAGACAACAATAATTAATAAACCATATCATATTGTATTATATTGTATCCTACTTTAATGAATCATAAGACAAAGAAGGCCTTAGTCTTTTATCTTTATTTGGATTAAAGCATCTTAAGCTTAGGGATGGGGATGTATATAATATTTAATCCAAATTCGTGTATTTATATCCATTTTATGAAATTCATATTCACACTTTTTTAAATTCATTGGATATGGATTGAATTTGGATACAATAACACGAATATGGATTGGATTTGGATCCAACAAATTTATACGAAACCTAGCCCTGAAATGTATTTTTACATTTTCGAGCCATTTCAAAAATATTTTCTGAAAATTTCTCGCACCAAATTTATTTTCTTTATTTTGCGGATTTTCCATTAATTTTAGGGAGTTTTTGATTTTTTACGAAACTGGACCCCGTGAAGTATTTTCACATTTTTTGGCCCTCTAGAAACATTTTCTGAAAATTTCTTACACCAAATTTATTTTCTTTATTTTCCGGATTTTCTATAATTTTTTAGGAGTTTTCGATGTTTTAAGAAATTGAGTCCCGAAACATATTTTCACATAATACAAAGAATTGAAAAAATCCGATTTAGATCCGTTTTGTATCCATATCCGTTGGATTTGGATTTTGAATATATCCAATGGATTTAAAGCGGATTTGAATTTCTCAAAATAAAGATTGATTTAGGCCAAATATATTCAAATCCAGCTCAAATCCGCTTCATTGTCATCCATACTTAAACCTCTAAGCTTTTGAGTGTTATGCCACTTATTCAATAATTTGAACTCATCAAGTACCTTTTGATTACTTAGACATGTATGATTTTTTTTTAATAATTACAAGTATCTTCATTGAGATAATTTTATTCGGGGCTTGGTAACAGTTAAAGCTCTCCACCCCTCTTAACAAGTGTATTTAGTAGGATTCGAACATTGTTCTCCTCCAACTTACTGAGCCTTGGATATGATGTAAGCCCTTAAGGCAATTAGAGCGATATATCTTAATTATGTAATAGTGTGAATAATTTATTTAATCAATAAAGGCATTTGTTCTTTTGTTTATATCAATGTGTTTCTATATATATATATATATATATATATATATATATATATATATATATTATAGCTGGTTAAAATATATTCATTGATGTATGTATACAAAAGTCCTTGACAAATCATAGCATGAAGTCAGAGAAATTATAGTTGGACTATATTTGATGGAACCTGCTTCATGTGCAATTATGATTATGTCTAAACTATCCCTAGTCATAGTTTCATCAAGAAATGATATTGATGAAACGGAAAGACTAGCATGTGGTCAACTTTCTTGGAAAGGGTTCAAGCAGTTAATCTCCTAAAGACTGAAGGTGGTGCCTTAAGCTTGACACATGGATATATCTAGGAGATATATTGGAGACCGCAGCAAGATAAACACTTGGTATAAATATCAATGTGTTAGTGTTTATCTTCATGCAATAAGCTTTGCGAATATCCTCATACTTGAGATGCTAGTTGCCTTATGTGGTACTATTGCTATACTTTTGGTCATTACTATACACTAATTAATTTAAGGTGCTACGGGTATAGTGATGACAGTACGTTGGTAAGCTGAGTAGTCAGAAAGAATCCATCGCTCCGGATATATTAAGGAGTTGTACCTGACCACTTGTTGAAGTGATGATTGCCATAAATCTCTGATCAGAGTATTTGTTTGATAGAAATGGTTTCTAGTCAACCACACTATGGTAAAAGGCAATATACTTCGGTAATAAGTAAATAACTGGGATAGCTTGGAGCAACCTCGCTATTAGTGGGTTAACACTTTAACCGAACCCTATAAACCAGATGGTACTAATATTAAAGAATGGAAGGAATTTATTGTATTGGATAGCTATTGCATTAATCGAGATTAAGTCATAAGCATAAATGACATTCTGAGTAATAGGGGATGGTAGACCCTTGCTAGAGGCGTACTACAGTCGTTTAAGCTAATCGAATTCTATTCACGATCTAGAGAATCGAGCCAATGGTTCCATTAGAACAAGGGTTGGTTAAGCCTTAATAGCTCAATACTTCGGGATCCTATAAGGTCACACACATTGGACCTTCATCGGACTAAGTAAAGAACTAATATATTTATTCTATTAAGAAAATATAATATAAATAATAATTGGATTATTATTTGAGTGGTTAAAATTGATTAGATCAATTTTGGATAGACCAAGGAATTTATTTTAACCAGTAACTAATTAATTAAAGTCATAAATAAATTATAATTGATTAGATCAATTTTGGTTGGACCAGGAAATTTATTTTGACTGGTAACTAATTTATTAGAGTCAAAAATAAATATTTATTTGAAAGGATTTAAAGGGGATTTTGCATTGGCGAGTTAAAATCGAAAAGTATGAAATTTTTTGTGCAAAGTTTGGTTGCGCGGAGTACACCAAAAGGTGCGCGAACACCGGCAGCCCTAGTACATGGACTGCACAAAGGCAGCCCATGAAAAGGGCAGCGCAAGCTAGGCTCGCGGCATGGGCCGCGAGGCCTAGCTCGAGTGCAAGGCAAGCCCACCTTGTGGGCTCGCCTTGCTACATGCAGCGTGCTATGCACGCTGCATGTACACGAGGCACACGCGGATTGGATCCGCGTGTGCCCGTGTGGGATAGGAGTACATCACTGATGGGGAGCAATTTTTAGCTCTCCAAGCCTATATATAGGTTGTCCCCTTTCCTTTCAAAATGTACCAAGCTCAAAGTATAAATCCTAAGTGAGATAATTAATCTCTCGGGGTAATTGAGCAAGTTATTTTTGAGAAGCCTGAATTTATTTGGGCACCTCTAGTTTATATTTTTAGGCGAGGCTTCTTAGTTCTTCCTCCTAGGGAGATTTTGATTGGTGGGGTTCGTGTGGATACTGATAGAGAATTATTTAGTTAAGGCTTTATTTAATTTATATGCAACTAATATGAGTTCCTGGGGACAGAGACAAAATATTAAATTTCCGTCATGCCTCTTATACATGTTCAATCTGACTGCCATTTCCCAGTAATAGTATTAGAGCTTGCCTATTTAGTGCATAATTAAGTTAGAAGCGAACTGAATATTATTTTCTAAATGAAATGATTTGTTTATTTAATTGTTTGGAACAATATATATAAACTTTTGCCTTTCATTTCAAGGTTAGAAAATGGTTATGAATAATTTTGAATAAGCCTGCTCAACTTACTCAAATTATATAAATGTCAATAATTTATTTAAATTACATGGGTTATAGATGCTCCCACTTTACATGAATTGGAAGAACGAAATTTATTAGTTCAAGAGAATCTATTGGTCTTCAAGTTTGTGCCCGTATTTGTTCTGGCTAAGGATTGGACTTGGTGTCTACTCCTTATAGGGCACCTCTCCTACCTGGGAACCTATATCGGTGCAATTTGAATTGACCAACCGAAGGATTAATATGAACTAATTTAGTATATAAGATGGTGCTTATATATGTTTCTATAACATAGTAAAAAAATTAAAATTATTGAATAAAAGCTTAAAGGAAATGCAATATAAATATAACAAATAAAAGTGTTAATTATTTTGCATATAATTTAGGTTGATAGAATAATTATAATAAAGAGTTGAACCCACCTAAGGTTAGACCTTATAAATTAATTCTAAAATTTCCTGAATTAATACAAGTTATTATAATTTTGTCCATCTGATAAAATCCTAGATTGGGTGAGACATTTAACACTAATAAAATCCTAAAGTAAATATATTAAGGTAAGTTGTAGTCTTCCTTACTTAAATTTATAATATGGTCTCTTTGGGCTATCAAAGTGCTACGCAAAGCGTTCCTTCTAGTCCACATTGATTGGTTGTAAAGTTTGAGATATGGTCTGCCTTAACAGAGCTGGGGTAGTCCACCATAAAATTGGGGGCTAAGCCCAGATCTGAGACATATTCAAGGAGATGCTAATATAAGAGCACACGTCCCTTGGGATTAGGGAACTTGAATGAATTAACAATTGATGCGATGCAAATGGAATGGGATTCCAACTATGACTTACTATTATGACTTGACTCATAAAATTGGGGCTTGAAATAGACTAGTTATAGATGCTACCTACTAGGAAATTTAACTGGGCTAAAATTCACGAATTCAATAGAATGGACTATTGTAAATTTTGGAGAAAATAGTAGGAAAATGTATTTAATTAAAAGTCCTCATATTAAATACATGTACTTAAACTAATATCTAGCACTTTTCTTTTCTTATATCTTAGGTTGAAAATGGCTCCCAATTTTAATCTCCGTATGTTACTTGACACCAAATTGAATGGCTCGAACTTTTCTGATTGGTTCTGAGCCGTGAGAATAGTTCTTAGATCCGAGGGAATTGCCTATGTCCTAAGTGAAATTTTCCCTGTAGAACTTGATGTTGAGGATCATGTGGAACATGATGGCTGGTTGAAGCACAAGATAGATCGTGAGACTGCCATGTGTATTATGTTGGGGTCCATAAATCATGCGCTTCAGAAATAACATGAGAACATGCCCTTGGAGGATATGGTTCTCCATCTTGAAGAACTCTTTTTGGAGAGGGAGAGGACAGAGAGGTATGAGACCTCCAAGCTCCTCTTCGGGACCAAGATGCAGGCTGGCACCTCTGCCTCTCAGCATGTACTGAAACTCTTGGGATACCTTAAGAAATTGAATCGATTGGGATTCGAGATAAATCATAACTTGAGCATTGACCTTGTGTTGATGTCCTTGACAAATACTTACTCAGGCTTTGTGACTAATTATTACATGAACAAGATTAATTATACTATCCCTGAATTAATCAACATGCTGAAAATAGTAGAACCTTGGATCAAGAAGGATCAGAAACCTATACTATTGGTTAAAAAAGGCAAGGCTTCTAAGAAGAAGAAGCAGGCACTGGGTGCTAAGAAAAGAATCAGTAAGAAGGAGAATGAAAAGAAGGCATCTAAGTATGTCTGCTTCCAATGTGGGAAATCGGGACATTGGAAGAAGGATTGCAAAGCTCCTGCTTCTGAGCATTTGAAGAAGAAGCCTACAGAGGCGTCTACTTCAGGTATGTTTGTAATTGAAAACTTTGCTACTTTTTCGCGAGAATCCACTTGGGTATTAGATACTGGTTGTGGTTCTCATATCTGTACTTCTGTGTAGGGACTAAGGAATTGTAGAAAACTTGTAAAAGGGGAGATGGACCTATGCGTGGGAAATGGAGCCAGAGTTGCTGCATTAGCCATAGGGAGCTCTAGTCTTGTTTTGCCAAGTGAATTTGTTTTAGTTTTGAATAATTGTTACTACATTCTAAGTGTTACTAAGAATATTGTATTTGTCGCATGTTTAACAGCAGAGGGATTTAAAATTTTATTTTCGAATAATAATTATCAGATTCATTTGAATAATATTCTTTATGGTTATGGAATGTTGAAAGGTGGCATTTATCTTCTTGATACTAAAACAGAAGTTTTCAATATAAACAATATGAAGAAAGTTAAATTAGATAATGAGAATTCCTTCTACTTATGGCATTTCCGTTTAGGCCATATAAACAAAGATCACTTAACCAAGTTGCATAAGCGTGGAGACTTGGGCCCAATAGACTTAGAGTCTTATGGTGATTGCGAACCTTGTTTAAAAGGAAAAATGACAAAGTTACCCTTTCAAGGAAAGGGTGAGCGGGCCACAAGTACATTGGAACTTATATATACTGATGTGTGTGGTCCAAAGAGTGTTCAGGCACTAGGAGGATACTCGTACTTCATGACCTTCATTGATGATTACTCACGATACAGTTATTTGCACTTGATGAAGCACAAGTCTGAAAGTTTTGAAAAATTCAAACTATTTAGAGCTGAAGTAGAGAAACAACTTGAGAAAAGTATTAAGACACTTCGATTGGATCAAGGTGGAGAATACTTAAATCGGGAGTTTCAGGATTATCTAAAGGAAAATGGGATAGTTCCTCAGTGGACCCCTCCTTATACACCCCAACACAATAGAGTGTCAGAAAGGAGGAATCAGACTTTATTAGATATGGTCAGGTCCATTATGAGCCATGCAGTTCTTAGTAAATCCTTTTGGGGACATGCACTGGAGAGCGCGGTTTATATCTTAAACAGAGTGCCATCTAAATCAGTTGATTTTACACCTTATGAAAGATGGTGTAGCAAAAAGCCATCTCTAAGTCACTTAAGAGTATGGTGTTGTCCTGCTATGGTAAAGAGGATAGCGTCAGATAAGCTAAATGCGAAGGCTGACAAATGTCTGTTTATTGGATATCCAAAGGAAATAATTGGATATCTGTTTTACCAACCTGAAGCACAAAAGTTATTTGTATCTCGGAATGCTCACTTTTTAGAAAAGGAACACTTGCTTGCAAAAGTCAGTGGGAGCAATATTGAACTGGAAGTTCAAGAGAAAGAAACAGACAATCAACTGATTGCCCCATTCTAGATACACAAGAGAGTGTGATCCAAGAACAACCTATCGAAACACAATCATTGTGAAGATCAGGTCATGTTCATAAGGGTCCCGATAGATATAGGTTTATCACCACTGATGATAAGGAACTATATCTTATGGAGGATGATGAACCAAAGACATATGATGAGGCAATGAAAAGCTTAGATTCTGATAAATGGCAAAAGGCCATGAAATCAAAAATGGATTCCATGTACGAGAACCAAGTTTGGAATTTGGTTGATGCACCGCAAGAGGTTAGACCAGTTGGGTGCAAATGGGTCTTTAAGAAGAAGACAGACATGGACGGTAATGTAATTACCTATAAAGCAAGGTTGGGTGTGAAAGGTTATAGTCAACGGGAAGGTATTGACTATGATAAAACCTTCACCGGTAGCCATGCTTAAATCCATAAGGATTCTCCTCGCCATTGCTGCTCATTACAATTGTGAGATCTGGCAGATGGATGTAAAAACAACATTCCTGAATGGGGATTTAGACCGGGATGTGTATATGACACAACCTAAGGGTTTTACATCTCAGAATGGCTTGAAGGTATGCAAGCTACAAAGATCCATTTATGGACTTAAGCAGGCATCCAGGATTTAGAATATAAGGTTTGATCAGACAATCTGGGAACTAGATTTCTGCCCAAATGCAAATGAGCCTTGTGTTTACAAGAAGGTTAGTGGGAGTGCAGTCATTTTTCTAGTATTATATGTTGATGACATTCTGCTAATAGGAAATGACATTTCTCTTCTTCAAAACGTTAAAGTATGGTTGTCAAGAAAGTTCTCCATGAAAGACCTTGGTGAAGCAGCATTTATACTAGGTATAAAGATCTACAGGGATTTATCCAAGAGGCTGTTAGGTCTTTCCCAAAGTACATATATAGACAAGGTGTTGAATAGGTTCAACCTTGAGCATTCTAAGAAAGGTTATCTCTCGATGACAAAGGGGATTAACCTATCTAAGGCTGAGTATCCAAAGACAGCTCAGGAGAGAATGGGCATGAAGGATATACCTCATGCATCCACGATAGGATCCATCATGTATGCTATGATATGTACTAGGCCAGATGTCTCTCAGGCTTTGAGCTTTACTAGCAGATATCAATCAAATCCAGGTGAAAAGCACTGGATGGCCGTCAAGGCAATCCTTAAGTACTTGAGAAGGACTAAGGATGAGTTCTTGATTTATGGAGAAGGTGACCTCACTATCAAAGGTTACACTAACGCGAGTTTTCAATCTAACAAGGATGACTTTAAGTCTCAGTCAGGTTTTATATATATGTTAAATGGAGGGGCAGTATGCTGGAAGAGTTCCAAGCAAGAAACTACTGCTGATTCAACCACGGAATCTGAATACATTGCTGCATGTGAAGCAGCAAAAGAAGCTGTCTGGTTAAGGGGATTTATTGGTGATCTCGGTGTGGTGCCTAAGGCTGTTGATCCAATTACTTTATATTATGATAACAATGGTGCCATAGCTCAGGCAAAGGAACCACGGTCTCATCATAAAAACATACATGTATCCAGAAAGTATCATATAATCAGGGAGATTGTTGATGCTAAGATAATAAGATTAGAATATGTACCCACTGATCAGAACCTCGCGGATGGTCTAACAAAGCCATTGACTCAAGTTAAACATGACTAGCATGTTAAAGCATATGGATTAAAACATATGGCTAATTGGCCTTAGTGCAAGTGGGAGTCTGTTGGATATGATGTATGCCCTTAAGGCAATTAGGGTGATATATCTTAATTATGTAATAGTACGAATAATTTATTTAATCAATAAAGACATTTGTTCTTTTGTTTATATCAATGTGTTTCTCTCTCTCTCTCTCTCTCTCTCTCTCTCTCTATATATATATATATATATATATATATATATATATATATATATATATATATATATCATAGCATGAAGTCAAAGAAATTATAGTTGGACTATATTTGATGGAACCTGCTTCATGTGCAATTATAATTATGTCTAAACTATCCCTAGTCACACTTTCATCAAGAAAGGATATTGATGAAACGGAAAGACTAGCATGTGGTCAACTTTCTTGGAAAGGGTCCAAGCAGTTAATCTCCTAAAGACTGAAGGTAGTGCCTTAAGCTTGACACATGGATATATCTGGGAGATATATTGGAGACCGCAGCAAGATAAACACTTGGTATAAATATCAATGTGTTAGTGTTTATCTTCATGCAATAAGCTTTGCAAATATCCTCATACTTGAGATGCTAGTTGCCTTGTGTGGTACTATTGCTATACTTTGGGTCATTACTATACACTAATTTATTTTAGGTGCTCCGATTGATTACGGGTATAGTGATGACAGCACGGTGGTAAGCTGAGTAGTCAGAAAGAATCCATCGCTCCGGATATATTAAGGAGTTGTACCTGGCTACTTGTTGAAGTGATGATTTCCATATACCTCTGATCAGAGTATGTGTTTGATAGAAATGGTTTCTAGTCAAACACACTATAGTAAAAGGCAATATACTTTGGTAACAACTAAATAACTGGGATAGCTTGGAGCAACCTCACTATTAGTGGGTTAACACTTTAACCGAACCATATAAACCAAATGGTACTAATATTAAAGAATGGAAGGAATTTATCGCATTGGATAACTATTGCATTAACCGGGATTAAGTCATAACCATAAATGACGTTTTGGGTAATGGGGGATGGTAGACCCTTGCTAGAGGCGTACTATAGTCGTTTAAGGTAATCGAGTTCTATTCACGGTCTAGAGCATCGAGCCAATGGTTCCATTAGAACAAGGGTTGGTTAAGCCTTAACAGCTCAATACACGGGATCCTATAAGGTCACACAGATTGGACCTTCATCGGACTAAGTAAAGAACTAATAGATTAAGTCTATTACGAAAATATAACATAAATAATAATTGGATTATTATTTGATTAGTTAAAATTAATTAGATCAATTTTGGATAGACTAAGGAATTTATTTTGACCGATAACTAATTAATTAGAGTCATAAATAAATTATAATTGATTAGATCAATTTTGGTTGGACCAAGAAATTTATTTTGACTGGTAACTAATTTATTAGAGTAAAAAATAAATATTTATTTGAAAGGATTTAAAGGGGATTTTGCATTGGCGAGTTAAAACCGAAAAGTATGAAAATTTTTGTGCAAAGTACGATTGTGCGGAGTACACGGAAAGGTGGACAAAGGCAGCCCATGAAAAGGGCTGCGATAGCTGGGCTAGCGGCATGGGCCGCGAGGCCCTGCCTGCGTGCAAGGCAAGCCCACACACTGCATGTACACGAGGCACACACGGATTGTATCCGTGTGTGCCCGTGTGGGATGGGAGTAATACTCCCATCCCATATCGCTGATGGGTTCGCTCCCCAAGCCTATATATAGGCTGTCCCCTTTCCTTTCAAAATTTATCAAGCTCAAAGTATAAATCTTAAGCGAGATAATTAATCTCTCGGGTAATTAAGCAAGTTATTTTTTAGGAGCCTGAATTTATTCGGGCACCTCTAATTTATATTTTTGAGCAAGGCTTCTTATTTCTTCCTTCCGGAGAGGTTTTGGTTGGTGGGCTTCGTGTGGATACTGATCGAGAATTATTTAGTTAAGACTTTATTTAATTTATATGTAACTAATAGGAGCTCCTGGGGACAGGGATAAAATTTTAAATTTCCGTCGTGCCTCTTATGCATGTTCAATCTGACTGTCAATTTTTACCAACCTATTTAATCAACTGAACTACACCTTACTGGTTAGACGTGTATGAATTAATTAGTATGTGATATAGTAATTTTCTGTTAAACATGGGAATGGGAATTTTAATCAAATGTATGGTTTAAATTATAACTACAAAGCAAAATATATATTAAGATGTAGCAATTTAAAATTAGATCCTTCTAATTTTTTAAAATTTTTTTTGGCATAACAACCTTTTTAGGTTACGTGTTATCGATAGTTTATTTTTTTAGTTTTCTGCTATACATGTTACTCTTTTAATTTTCGTATTATTAATTTCATTATTCAAAGGATCCCTTTTTTAATGGAGTTACAACTCTTACAATACATGACAAAAATATTAATTATACTGTAACATATCATTTTATAACAGAAAAAAAATTAATTTTGGAACTAATTAATGTTCATTTGAGCCATTGAACCTCTTATTCCTCAAGATCGCTGTCAAACTCTAAAAATTTCAAACTTGAAAATCAACCAAAATCGTCCACCAATTAATCTGGATTCGAAATTGCTGAAGGATAAACTAGAGAATGGAGCCACTCATGTTGTATCTGAAATATATATTGTTGCTAGTCACACAAGAGCCACTTGCATAAATTAACTTCATTATTTTAGACTTCAATGTGCAGGTTCTGTTTTGTTATAGTGGAAAAGGACTTTACCACTCCACTCTCACACTAATTATTCCTTCATTGTATTTCTTTTCTTCTACTACCGGATCCACTCTCGTTAATTAAACCTTAAAGAAGTCATAATTGAATAGCAATTTCGAACCCAAAACTAATTGGTTGATTTCAAAGTTTGAGATTTTTAAGGTTTGATAGAATTGGTGAGGAAGAAGAGGTTTAATGGTTCAAATAAATATTTAGTCTCAAAATTAATTTTTTTCTATTATAAAATAATGTGGCTCCATATGATCGATATTTTTTATCACCTAGATTTTATGTGATATGGGAGTTGTAACTCCGTTAAAAAATGGACCCTTTGGGGAATGTAATTAATAATACGAGGACTAAAAGGGTAACGTGTAAACAGAGGGATAAAAAAGATAAAGTCTCGATAGCACATGATCCAAAAAGGTACTTAAGCCAAAATTTTTGTGAACACATCCCACGTAACAAATGCACATGAATTTCAACATGTTTTTAAGAGTTGTAGCAATAAAACTTCTCAAAAATGCATTCAATAGAAATAAACTTTGCGAAAATTATAAACAACACAAGAGATTTTTAATGCAGTTTCCCTCAATTGGATTTCAATCCATGTCAGTTTTTACGACACGTTTGCGGATCTAAGAAAGAAAGCTTTATTAAGCTGCAAATCGGCACAAGTAAGAGTACATAAAACCTAAAGAGTAAAAGAAGAACTAATAAACCTAGAAAAAAAAATAACCATACCCGTTAAACAGTATGTTAATATTTTAATGTAGTTGGATCGACTAGTTGATCAATGCAATTATAATATTTCTTGAACAAGTCAGGAGAGTGCGAAGTGCGCTCTTGTTCGAGCTCTATTACGATATTTGGGCCCCGATAGCTGGGTCCGAGGGGCGACAGCCCCAGGCGGGGTTTGGGGCAGTGCCCCTTGCTAGGGAATAAAAGTTCCCTTGTAAAAATTCATTTTTCGAATAAGTTTGTCCCCACGTTGCGCTTGCGACAAGGCTCGCGCTCGTGTCTGTCTTCACCTGAGAAATAGATGGTTTTGACATTTCGAGCCACGATCGCGACAACCGAGCTACGGTCGCGACACGCGGTTATTTGTAGTTATTAACTGCCTTTGGACAAAAATAACTGTAAAAGCAGTTAATCTTGGACGGTTATTTGCAGTTTTCTACATATTTATGAAAACTGGGCATTGGCAAATGAATTCAAAGATTTGTACGGTTCAGATTATTCATGACAAACATTAATTCTGAGTTCTTGTCTTTTTTGATTTTATCCAATTAAATTATTTGGTAGAATCGCCAAATAAGTTTCAGTCTGAAAGTATTCGTCGGAACCTCAAATTTATCCAAATATTCTATCATATCTCTCCAACAGAGAACAACTAGGATACATAAGGCAAAGAGAAGACCGTTAGAGGCAACTACCATCAAGATCATTGTTGATTCTTCAAAGGTTCATCAAATGCAGGAGATGAAACATCAAGCCGCCACAAGAGAAAATCGACACTGACAAGAGAGAAAGGTAAGCGGTTTCAAAATGAAACCCTAAGACACAAAACAGCCTTATAAAGGTCTCTCAAAACCCTAAATCCAGGCGCAGAGTTTCACTTCAAAAGGGCTTACAACATTAAACCGGAATAAACACAAATGAGCTTAATAGACACATACAAAACACTGCTATATCGGCCTTTAAGCCCTTATGTGTAAAAATATTTTGTTTAAACTTGTCAAAATACAAATTTAAGAGTGTATCATATTTGGTTAAGTTTTCAAATAAAAAACATAATAATAGGAGTCATATTCAAAATGTTATTTGATATATATATTTTATTTAGCCGGAAATCAATATCTGTTTATTTTCTCCATTTAGTATATATAAATACAAACCAATATTATTTTGTTATATTATTTACATTGATAAGAAATAATACTATAAAATTATATTATAGTCATATATATATATATATATATATATATATATATATATATATATATATATATATATATATATATATTTCCAAATACGAAGTTTAGGATTTAAATTTTATTGAAATTCAATACCATATTCATACTGGAGAGTTTGAATAAGTAATTAAAGTAGTTTTGGAGTTTGGAGTTAGTATGGCGGTTTGAATAAGATGGGTCATGGGTGGGATGGGTAGATGGAGAGGGAGCTTTTATATAAAAAAAATAAAAATTTGCAAGAACCCCCGTATTTATCTCACCCAATAAACGTTATTTTTATTTTCTTTCAAACCGTTTATTTTTGGACATGTCACTTTAAAGTGTTTTGTTCTTCTCTATTTTATCTTTAAAAGTAGATCCATGATGATATACTTTTATCGAGTTTTTTTAACTGTCAGATATCCAATAGATATCTAATAAAAGTCCAATAGAAATCGGTAAAACTAAAAGACTTTTAAATAACACATGAATGTCCAATTTTTAAAAAGTAGAGGACTCCTAAATTATACCTGTAAAATATTAGCAATGGTCTCAATGGTAGTAGTTTATAAAGTAACGCATAACGATGGATACAACGAAATTTCCAGTGATTTATTGGATATCTATAGATGATCTATAGGAAATCCATTGGATAAAAAAAATCGAAAATCACAGTGGATGTTATTTCAAAGATAAAAATAAGATGAATAAAAAATTCTAAAGCGACATTTCAAAAAAATAAACGGTTTGAAAGATAAATTAAAAATAAGGAAAAAAAAACCAAACAGTATGGTAATTGTGTAAATAAAATTGAAACGTTCTTTTTTTCGACATGCCGCTTTAGAGTTTTTTGTTCGTCTCTTTTTTATCTTCAAAAGTAGATGCATGATGATATACTTTTATCCAGTTTTTTTTAACTGTCAGATATCCAATAGATATCTAATAGAAATTCAATAGAAATCGGTAAAATTAGAAGACTTTTAAATAATACATGAATGTCCAATTTTAAAAAGTAGAGGACTCATAAATTATACCTGTAAAATATTAGCAATGTTCTCAATGGTAACAGTTTATAAAGTAACCGCATAACGATGGATACAACGAAATTTTCAATGATCTATTAGATATCTATAGATGATCTATAGGATATATATTGGATAAAAAAATGATGAAAAATTATAGTAGATGTCATTTCAAAGATAAAAATAAGACGAACAAAAAACTCTATATCAACATGTCGAAAAAATAAATAATTTAAAAGATAAATAAAAAATATAAAAAATATAAAAACAAATAATATAATAATTATATAAATAAAATTAAAAAAAATAAAAAAATTAAGATATATTCAATAAAAATAATAATCTTATAAATATTTTAATAAATTTATAATTAATTTTAAAAAAATTATCTAATTATGATAAATTCCCCGTGTAGAGATTGACACGTAGGGAGGTACAACTAAACTATAAAGTTCAGCAACGCACACAATAACAAATTTATTTAACATGTGACTTACCCTGTAAGGTGGCAGGCCCACAACATCTGGCAACTGACCCCATAGTCCCGGATCTGTTCATGGACCCCACTACCCTCCCTATCCTGCTTGAATCGTTTAAATAGGTTGAATTCAGACTTATTTTTTTTTAAATTTGATCCGAATTTAATAAAGTTTGATATTTTATAGGTCGGACTTACCTTTATCTAAATATTCGAGCTCGTCCGATGAATTATTATATTTATTAATATTCATGTATTATAATAATTAATTATTTTAAATTTTTATATTTTAATTTATTAAATTTTTATAATAATGTTATATATTTATTAAATTATTCAAGTTATTTATGTAATTATATGTAAGATTTGAATATATTATATAAAATATTATTTTTTTATTATTTTAGTATATAAAAAATTAAAAGAATTATATTTATGGCCTTTAGGCCGAATTTAGAAATGACCTCTAAAATTCGGTCTGAGCCAAGATTAAGCTTAAAGTTTTGAAGTGTGGTCCAGATCAAGATTGAATTGATGTTTCTAATCAAACGCCAATTAGGATTTGTTCGAACCCAACCCAACTGGCCCGAATAAGTGCCATGCCCACTTTTCACATAGCATGTGGGTATCCGTACATGATAAGTAATTGCATCAGCTTTTTCATTGGTGACATATTAAGTGATCTGATCTTCTTGGGCCTGATCTATTCAAGTGGCCCGTGGCTCAATTAAATTGCTCAGACCTAATTTTAATGGATCGGATTTAAACAAACATATTTTGATATGGACACGTTTAAGTTTGAGCCTGTTAAAATTAGAATAAAATTTAAGTTGGACTTAATTTTTATACAAAAATCTAAATTCGGCCCCACTCGATCCAATATATATATATATATATATATATATATATATATATATATATATATATATATATTAAAATATACGACATTAAAAATTAATACTATTTGTTTTGCTAATTAAGTTACAAAAGTAAATGAAGAATAGTTGACGTTCATCCAATAGTTTAACTGGCAACTCTAACTTGGCTGCTTTGATTGCCAAACAATCAAGACAATTAAATAATTAATACTACAATAAGTTGGATTTGGAAAAAAAATATAGCATTAATATAATTAATATTTAATTTAAGTAATATATATATTTAATAATTATTTTATGGAAAGACCAGGTCGGGTTTGGGAATGGAGTTTTATGTTTAAGCCCGGCCCAGCTCAAGCCCGCGTATTATTAATTCGGACTGAATTGAACCTGAACCGAGCAATATTTTTGTCAGCCCGACCCGAATCCAGCTCAACCCGCCGATTGAGCATGCACATGTCCGATTATTATGGGTCCGACTTGGATAATGGAATGACATGGGAGAGGATTACCCATATTTTCCAATCTCAACTTTAAAATTTTTTATTACTTGCAGGAAAAAAAGAAATCCGCTTGGGCGTAACAGTGGCTATGATGGCTTTATAAAAAAAACAGTGGCTACGATGGCAAAACACGTAGCCGCTAGCGCGGGAATTTCCACGAAACACGTTTTGCTAAAATGCTCTATCTAAAATTACAGACTTTTTTTCTAAATCAGAAATAAAATTGTATTTTCAGCCAACGACATTAATTAATTTCAGATTGTATTTAACACTACCTCTACACTGAGTCATAGGGAATCCGACGAAACTAATTCTAATATTGGAATCAGACTTGGTTAACAAACATAATTACATAAATGTAAGCCCTGACTATAAGAAGGAAGCAAATATGACCTCAAATGAAGACTATATTTATGACATTGAAAAGGAAGAAGAGGACTCACTCGATGTCGCTAAGGAGGTGAGGCAACTTCAAGTAAGTAAATAATTGGGCAACGGAGTTAACCGGAGGTTTCCTGTAAAAAATTACTAAGATGGCTAAGCTATTGGAATCTAGTAAGCCAACCCATTCCCTCTCTAACTTCTATTGATGACAGTTGTAGATTCAGAAAATGAAAATCGTCTATAAATCTTTTTTTTTTCACAGTTTTAAAAATCACCTTCGAGTCCCGCTTGAGCCATGCCTAGCCACTATTTTTCTAGTTACCTCCAGACTTTATGCTCTTAGGAAAATATTAAGTGTTTGAACAATTTATTTTCGTTTAGGTATTATTTTATATCCATTTTTTCTGCCTAAGTAATACATAGAGACATTTTATCAAAATATTAATATTTATAATAATTATACTTTTCAATAATAAAAAAAACTTGTAAGCAGTCCCAACTCATCTCTTTGACTGAAATCTTTGAACAAAAGTTTTTTCAAAAGCGCATAAGATGAGTTGAGCCGCCAAAATAAAAATTGGCTTCCTTCGCAGAGAAAAAAGATTAGAAGAGTGTTGCAAAGGTTCTTGTCGTGTATTCCATTCCTTTATTCTCTAATATCAAGAACTTTTTTAACCAACAAAAATTAATTTAATTGATAAAATTAGTGTACATCACAGTTCTCTTGCAGTAAATATTTTATTTCAAGTATTAAATCCAGGAACAATGTACCCTAAGACACAAAAAGTAAGGTATGTAACATACTCCATCAAAATAAAATACTTATTGTGTTTTTAATAAAAAAAGTCTATTGTGTAAGAATTTACTAAGATCTTGTAATTTTAGTTTTTTTATTTTACATGTGTAAAATTGACTTTTTTTAATATATTTTTATGTTAAAAATTACATTTTAATTAAATTTATAATTTTAATATATTAAAAGAATAAAACACTATCTAGGCTCCACCAGTCCCAACTAGTCCCGCCTTGCTAGGTTCCGAAGTCTCCAACCACCTTACTAGAGCTTTACCGATTTTAAAAACATTTATTTTTTATAGTCACCCTTTTATTTAAAGTGGCAAATTACTAAATAGAACAGAAAAATAAAGAATTTTAAGTGAAAGAATTATGTTAATTAATAGGTAGCTGTAATTTAGAAAAGTCTAGGTTATATTTCATAATTCATCAGCTAATTTGCCAAATTAGTAACCTTAATTAAGCATTATGCTAAAAAGAAAAAAAAAACATGTTGGATGAGCATTCATTTTACACAAGTTATGAACCATCTTCAAGAATAACCTGAGTATAACTTTGGCTATATATATGAACTGAGACAACGCTAAACATGCATTTTGGGCAACCATTCAACAGATGGCTAATCTAGAAACATATGAACTTGTCCGAGGACTCTCACTTCAAAGAGAAGCATCAATATACAATGGCATTCATGTAAAAGAAGAGAAACATCATTCTTGATTCTTCAACACAGAAGAGTCTTACATAACACGAAAAGGGTTTAGGCTAGAAAACATGAAGATAAGCATGTATTACACACAAAATTTTGATAGCAAAACATCAACTGTGCAATAGTTGTCGGAAAATATGACATATTTGATAATAATGTGCATTATCAACTTTAGGCTAAAGTATAATATGGAAAAGCTATTATATGAATAACATGAAATGCGTCATTGTATTCTGCGTATTGAGAGCTTTTCAACGGTATATTATATACCTAAAACAAATTTAATGGTGAATGAGAAATTGAAAGGCTAAAGATTGAACATCTGTTAGACTTTGACAAGTCATGTCGGTGTTTCAGTATTGAGACAATTTTGTCTCTTCACTTTCTCACTATAATATGTTTTATGATTAATGAATTTTTAACTCCTTAATAAACATAAATATTTCTCAATTTCATAACTTACATATTTAATCACCATTATGTTTGTAGTTACATGTGTTTAATCTTCATTAAACATATTAAAACCATGTTAATGTCATATTATATTCTATATAATCCTCACTCATGCCTTGTAAAACACACACTAACTTGAAGAGACTTGGCCATTGTGCTAGTTAATTTGTGTCATAAACTTTTGAGTTTTTTTTTTTATTTTCATAAAGAAAATTCCTAACAATTCTTTTCATTCTTTTTCCGGCAAGGCTACTAGCTGTAGGTTCCGGTATATTGCTCTTCACTCGGTTGAGTTCGCCTATAATTACGGTTGTATCCTGGGAGACAAATTCACCGGTAGCGGGCGAATAATTGTCTTAAGGAAACTGATGTTTCAGGCCTTCGCAATAACATTATTTCGGTTAAAGTTCTGGGTATTTACATATATTTATTCATATGTAATAGTTTGTTCATCTATTATTTCCATTGTAATTTGTAATTATCTTTATTGGAATATAATATTATCATTGATACCGCTATTAACAATAGTTTCCACTCAGTTAAACATTTTGCGAAATTGAAAATGGAAGCGAAAAGATGCATTGACAATCAAATTACAACTTAAGAGTCAGAATTAACCAAAAGATGCATTGTGAAACCACATAGAGAGCTGGAACCAAACTATAGATCTTTGTTTGATGTTTCAGATTCAAGTTTAGTTAAACAATCTTATTAATGCATGGAAATAGCAGCATATTGGTTTATTGATATAATCTATCTTTCAATAAGTTTGGGAAATCAATCTCTACTTTCTGTGATGAGAAACCGTATATATAATGATGGAAATAAATTGAAACATATAACTGATATAATCTATCTGACTCACAAAGGCAAAGTTAAAAACATCACTAAAATATTTATGAGGTTCTAACTTCTAAGTAGAATTGAAATAAACCTTTGCAGTTCAATACAGAGGTGAATCTAAAAATAATAGTAATTAAATCTATGAAATTGTCTGAAAATAAGTAAAACCAGTAAAATAAAGATTAAATTTAAGATAGAGTTATTGAATCTTGATCTTGTGCAGCTATTTTCTTAGGCAAATCAGCAGCAGCATCTTCAACAGTCACAAATTTCTTCCAGTACCAGTGGTTGACCCATATCTGTGACATTTCTTCTATCGGAATGCCTTTAGTCTCCGGCAAGTACCAGTAGATAAACGCAGTCATCGCAGCAACGAAGCAAGCAAACATTATGAACAATCCAAACTTCAACTTGCACAGCATCAACAGAAACAGCTGAGCGATCAAGAATGTGAACAGCATATTCATAGCCGACACTATACTCTGAGCTGCCGATCTTATTTCCAAGGGGAAAATCTCGCTTGGCACTAACCATCCCAAAGGCCCCCACGACCAAGCGAACCCTGCTGTGAATAAGCATATAAAGGACACCACTAGCACTGCATACCACACTGGCAAACTCGATACTTCTCCTGATATCCCGAATTTATATCCAATGAACACTGCTACAAGTGCTTGAAAGACAAACATTTGAATTCCCCCTTCGAGAAATAGAACTCTTCTACCCCATCTATCTGTCACCTTCATTGAAACGAAAGTTGCAAGCATATTAACCAACCCTGTAATGACTGCTGAAAGAAGAGAAGCGCTATCTCCGAAACCGAGACTTTTGAAAAGGACAGGTGCATAAAACATGACAACATTGATTCCGGTTAGTTGTTGGAGAGATGGGATGAGTATTGCCATTACGAGATGTGGTCTGTATTTTCTCTTGGTGATATTCCTCCATGGATGTTCCACCTTCTTGGCTTCTTCGCTTGCTGCAAGTAAGTCTCGAAATTCCGGCTCGATTTCTTCCTTAGAAGCACCGCGGATACGCATGAGGACTTCTCTAGCGTTTTGTTTGGCTATTTCTTTGTCTTCTTCTTTGGTAGCTTTTTCGAGGATAGAATTGGGTGTGTTTGGAAGAAAAAACGAAGAGAGGACAATGACTAAAGCGGGAGCCATAGCGATTCCAAGACTAAAACGCCATGCTTGGTTTCCATGAGCTTTGGGCATGAAATAGTTGATCAAATTTGCCCAAAAGATACCAACTGTTATTAACAGCTGAAAAAGGATGTTTAGACAACCTCTCCAATTGTAAGGAGCCATCTCTGATAGATACAGAGGAACAGACTGCACACAAAATACCGAAAATCATTATTAAAAAGAACGAAAAACTCGACAAAATTTAAATTAGAGCTAAACTGAAATAATTAGAATAGTTGTTTACCTGGACAGAAAATCCAACACCGATTCCCAACAAAATACGGCCAACAATGAGATACCAAGTAGCCTGAGCAAAGCCGTTGAGAGCAGCTCCAACTAAAAAGATTAATCCTCCAAGAAACATGGAAATCTTGCGTCCGAACATCTTTGTTACCAAAGAAGCAAAGAGAGAAGAAACGAGAGCAGCCAAGTACAAAGAGGATGTAAACATAGTCAGAGTTGGATTGTTGAAAGTGCAATACTGATTTGTTGATGTATCTGTTACTTCCTTCTCGTAAACAGATGGAAAAAATCGATGTAAAAACGGCGCCATGGAAGTAACTCCACCTGCAATTCATATCATCAAATTAAACCGTTTGTATAAATTGTTTCATGCAACACTATGTTTACAGGCCGTGATCCCAAATCGAAACAAGTAAAAGAATTTAGAAAATTGTGTTCATAATTATTTTCATAGAAAAAGTTGTATTGAATTGAAGTTGTTAGTTGAGAAACATACCAGATATGCCGATGTCATAGCCAAAAATCAGGCCGCCCATAGCACCAACGATACAAGTGAACACAACATACCATGTAATCTTTCCAACATAATGGTCAGCCCCCCGCCCACCATCAATTGCGGAAACTGCAGGAGGAGCCATCTTCGATCGACTGAGTAATTTGTACTGATTATTGATTGTTGATGTGAATCGATTTGTAATGTGTGATGCCTATTTATAAGCATTGCTTGGATTAATCCTAATCCGTTTGGAACTGGAATTAAGTACTAATTAGTAGTGCCTACTTGTAAGTATTGCTGGACTAATCCTTATCCGGGTGGGATTGTATTTCACACTTGTAATGGGAACTGTATTTCCATTCGTAACTATCAATAGGAGTACAATAGAACTACGACTTTACAACACTTGCAAACTGAGTTTTCAGAACAAGCACTTAGCAGTGCTGCATTAAATGACTTCTATTTTGAGTAACGTTAAATTTAATAGGTTAATAAAAAGAAAATAAGATAAAGAGGAAGTACGGATGGCAACAGATTCTGGACCCGTCCCGGATCGGATCCTTTTTCCGCATATGAATCTTAATTTTCTAGACCCTTCGGATCCGGGTCCCAAAAATGTCGGATTTAAATATGAGATCCGGATCTCTATGTATATATAAACAGGGGCTTTTACAAATGCTGATCTTCCTTGACGACGTCCCGATATTTGAATAGGAATTCTGCTCTGAATAAGAACCTCCGTTCTGGTACATATTTTTACTTCTTTCTCTTTCATGATTTCTTTGTGAATGAATTCATTCTTTTAGCCGAATTATTAATATGGAAACAGGGAAAGCCTGTTACGAGTTAGTGGAGAGGAAAGATCTCCAGAGATTCTTATCTCATGAAAAAATCTTGGATTAAACTTCCTTCTGAAATTCGTCAGTTTTTAAAATCCTTTTGAAAATCTGCTCCTCTTCTGGATTCAATTGTGAATAATGATTCCGATTAGAAAATCCGTTTACTTGTTTTACTTCGATATTGTGATTAAGTTTTCAAAATTAAATGATTTCCCCAGAAATTCCAAACCCTAGGTCAAACCGCTGTCCTAGAACGGCTGGTGATTTTGTGTTTGCCTTGAATTTGTGATTTTGGTGTGTTAATACTTCAATTGAGTTAATGCGATTTGTGTTGGTTGAGTGTAGCATCTGATTTGCCCTAACAAATACGCACTAGAAGATGAACAACTCCTCTGCAGGATCCTCATCAAAATCAAAAGTTGGATCCTCACAAGCTTCTGAAAATACCTTTAAGAGGAAGCGAGGAGTCTTTCAGAAAGATCGTAAGATCGAAAATGTTTAGTATTTGAGTAGTTTTCCTTGATGGATTTAATGTTAACTTTTTTATGCTTCAGTGCAGCACATGATGTATGGTTTTGGAGATGATCAAAATGTAAGTTGTGCCATTTTTAAGCTAAGTTAGCAACTTAGAATTCCTAGTTAAACTTTTTCTTACTTGTATCCTCTAGTTAAATATTGTGGTGCAATCTCAATACTAAGTACCAAAAATCAAAATTAAAATTAGTTTCATGTAAGTATATTTCTCCAAATTATGAATTTTGCTTGAAGTGCATAAAGAGGGCCTCTGGTATTACTATCCGGGATAAGGATTTTGCATCCAAAACTAACATAACCTCATGTAATCCATAGCATAGATTGTTTGTTTGGCATTTGGAGTTGGGGCTTTTACTCAGTTTTTGAAAATAAGTTTATTTTCCTTATTTAGATTAATTGCAATGTGTGGAGACCATAGAAAGGTTTGTAAAAGATATTCGCATTGGTGCTCTTCTTCTGCCTAACTGAAGCCATAAGGATGGCTTTTCTATTTGGAGTTTTCCGAGTATGTTTTTGTCTCGTCGAGTGTGTATGTCTTGCAAGTTGCGCAAACTGTCACAGAAATAACATGTAGCAGCTCACCAAACTAGAATGTGATTTAGGCATAGTTTTTACGGGCGCAAGGCGCACTGAGGCGCCAAGGGGTCAGGTGCGCGCAAGGCGAGGCGCTCGCCCGAGGAACTCGAGGCGCATACTAAAAAAAGAGGCAGTGAAGTATTAACTACTAGCCATAACCAACATAAAATGCAATAAATAGTAAAAAAAAAAAACTAAATCACATTCAATATGACTAACCATAATCACTCTCAATCTAACTACCCATAATCAAACCCTTATTAATGCAAAATCAAAATAAAAAGTTCAATCAAACTACAAAATTACCAAATAATACTTTTAATTTAGATTGTAGACTCCGTAGATAAACTAAAACATAAAGTTGAACTATATTCTAATTGTTGATCTCGTATCCAACATTTCATTCTCATCATCTTCAAACTCATCCACCTCAAAGCTATCGTTTTCTTCATCATCATTTAGAGAGAATGAAGCAACATTTTCAACACTAGATAATAATATTTTATCATTTCCCCTAACTACTTTAGCACTATAAGAAGTGATGGAATATTAATTTGAATGGGTTGATTTCTTTCCTTTTCGTTAAGCGATTGATGATATCGTATCTAATGAAATAGATATTGCTTCTTTAGTCTTATTTTTCTTTCTTTTTTTACTAATATATTATTCTATTATAATGGTCAATATCATATATGTGACTCAATGCTAAAAAATAGTTAAAAAACTTCTTTATGCACTGAGGCATGCCTAGGCGCAAAAGGCGCGCGCCTCATGAACCTTGACTTGCCTGACCCTCTTCGAGGCGTTGTCCCTTGAGCCTTGAGAGCCCGGAGCCCAAGGGCGCGCCTGAGGCGCGCCCGTAACAACTATGAATTTAGGCCAAATTCGATAGCTCGGTTTTTTAAAATATATTTGGTTGGTATTTGTTATTATTTAGCCTCTTGTTAATTAAGAAATAATTAAATATGTTATTAACTGTCTAGGAGGTTGAATTTTATTGATTTACTGAATATACATGTGATTTTTTTTAATTACCAATTTTGTGTTATCGTTATTGTGTACCATGTTGTCTGGTTTACTTGATGCGAGTACAGGAAGGATTTATCTTTCTGTCTGCTTAGGTTCCTATCTCATTAAACATTTAATGTCATTGTTTCGAATATTTCGTGCATTTTAGATTGTTTATTTCCAATTCAGTCACATAGTTTGTGCTGCATAATCAGCCTCTTCCAGAAACTGTGGCACTTGTGGAGGACATTGTTGTGGAGTATGTAACAGATTTGGTAAGACCTATTTTGGATTAGTAGGTTTTGTAAACTTAAAGCAACATGATTTAGTTATACATCTTTTACCTTTCTTCAGGCACACAAAGCCCAGGATATAGGATCAAAGAGGGGCAAGTTAATGGTAGAGGATTTTCTGTATATAATTCGCAAGGTATTTTGCTATTTATGACGGCTTTTGCAGGAGATTTGCATATATAGTATAATCCTCCCCATTGTTTGTCAAACAAACCAGTAAAAATGTAGGATCAGTGAAACTGTTAGATTGTTATGACTCGATATCTACTACTTTCATGCTTTACTTGCTATAATATGCATCCTGTTGTCTTAATTTTCCTTCAAGAGATGTTTCATATAGCATTAAATTTGAGTTTGTTGACCGGGCAGGATCTTCCAAAACTTAACCGATGTACAGAACTGCTGTCAATGCAAGAGGAGCTCAAACAAGCCAGGAAAGCTTTTGAAGTGGACGAGGAGAAGCTAGCAACTATTGAGTAACTATAGAGGATGGTTAGGAGTCATGAATCTTCAATCAATGAGATTGGTTTAGTTATAACTATTTTTTGAGTTTTTTTTTTATGTTATGGTTGCTTAGATGGGTTGGACTTGGCTTTACCTTATTCAACAGCAGACTTTCTTAGTAGTTAGAAACCCAATTTAGCACTATATTTGAAGTCATCAAATTTCATTTCAATGACTATATTTTCAATTCACCTACATCGGGATGGTATAAATGTACGTAACTTTGCTCTTAATTTATGCATGAAGAGGCATATATGGTAAACTAATGCATTAGTATTGGGCAGTGAATTGCTTTCTAATATGATACTATAGTTTCCTTAATTTATTGATGAAGACTCGTAGCAATGTAGTTGCTTGATTTTAGTGTGCAAAATATATTTAGCACGAGGAAAAAAGATGTCAACCTAATGCATTCAAGAGCACGAGATCGGACTAGCTATGAAGTCTTTACATTTCAAATGACATCTCAAATAAAAAAAATCAAAGAAAATCCCTTTCATGGATTTGTTGAATAATCTATCTCTATCTAATAAAACGAGAATAGTTCAAAGGGCCAAAAATAGTTCCATTAGTCAGTGTGAAAACAATAGCCTTACTACTTACTGGATCTCTATATAACCCAGTGTAACATTAAGACCCAAAAAGGGGAGAAAAGAAGTTACATATCTATATATAACCTAAACCTAGCCAAGAATTTCCTTGATCTTTGTCTTTTGGTCCTCAGTTAAAGACGTGGGGAAAAGAACCTCAAATGTGACATAGAGATCTCCTTTTTTCGTGCTAAAATGCATTGGCATTCCCTCCCCTTTGATCTTTCTTACTTCTTTCGGCTTTGTGATTCCCTGAATACAACACCCACATGCACGTTATTTTGTCGGATCCATCACATTGTTTAAAACATATTCTAAAATTACACAATTTTACCTTTGTTCCGATATCCACTAAATGTTCATCAAGGTGTTTAAGGGTCTTCTCGAAGCCAACAAGCGCTTGAACCTAAATTATAAACCATGTTGATGATGTGAGTATGTATCAGTGTTGCACCAAAGAGATGAAAAAGAAAAACAGGGGCATATAAGAAATATGGATGTCAAAGAAATTTACCAATGTTATAGTCACGGTTGTGTGCAGGTCATTGCCTTCCCTTCTAAAGCGGTCATGAGGTGCGGTACGAATTCGAAACTGCATACAAGGTGATTTCAGTTACTGGTAGTACTAATACAAAAATAAAACTGGCAACTGCAAATTCACAGATCAATGTGAAAATTCTAACCTTTAAATCTCCAGGCTCACCATCGATTATTGGTTCTCCATCTTCATAAAAGACGACCTCCTGCAACACCAATATCAAGGTTAATTTTAATATATGCAACAGTAACGCAATTGACAAAATCTACACAGTTATCTAGTTATCTGATTGTAATACACCTGGTTTAATATTCACCCATAAATAACTAAGGAAAAAATCATGATGGCAAATTCTCAAGGATGCTGATTAAGAGTTAAGACTCAACACTGATGTTTTGGGCCCAAATTGGGTGATGAAATTCACATTATACTAATGCTCTAATAATGAAATTCAATGTAGCTGGAAAGTAGCATAAATTTGTAATACTTTTCTTGAGGCACACTAGTATACTAAATACGATTGCAGCATATAAAATGAACTACTAAATGTAAAAACGAAAGAATGCTTCAAGATGCATCAAAAGGTACTGATAGCTAATCAACATTACTAGGAGAGAAGTTATAAATATAACTCATGAGGATACAAACAAAGAATCAATGCCAAAAAAACAGAGATACCCTGGCATTCCTAGAAGAGAGATAAGATGTCTTCATCAAGCTATTCATGTAAACCCTAGAGGTCTACATCACTAGCTTTAAACTTTTTCATCATTTTGCACTAACAACGTTCATAGAACACAATTAAGAATTTGTACTCTAAGCAGGAAAGAAAGAAGGTGAAATTATATAGAGCTAGCAGTTTTCTAACCAAACAGCAAATATGCCAAATTTTCCATTAACATGAAAATTAAATCAGCGGAGACAGAATGCTTACTTGTCCATCTTGCATGCCTTTCTCAATATCAACTGTTACATGATATCCTTCCCGTACATATTTGACATTTGGGCATTGCTCGCAGACCTGAATTATCATCGAAAATGCAATAAATATATCACGGAGCCTTAGCATAGCAAGGAAAGCAATTCAAGAAAAAAAGACATAGTACATCATAGAAAACATTAACAAAAGACTTTCAAAGAGGATGGACAATTATCGTGATTTCAGTCACATTTTTTCTTCTCTTATCACGTGAAGTGAAGAGACAAGTGTTCATCATATATTCAACAAGTTCGGTGAAGTAGTAGGTACCTGCTCTGTCATTTGTTGAAACATTCCTGGACCAATCTGCTTATGATATACTTCATTTCTACAATTGCAGCGTCTTTTACCAGGGGCAGGCTTGATGACATTTTTCTCCCGCCAAACCTGATTTAACCACATAACACATTTATTCCAAAATTCAAAAACTTAGTCACAGCCTCTCAATTGCTATTTCCCTCGTATTAGGTGGTGGAAAAAACACTCAATCCATAACAGCGAAAAACAAGATTTAACCTGGCTACATTTGATAAGACCTTGATACTTATTAGTTATTACACACATTGGCTTTGTAAGAAATAGTGCTAAAGAGTGTATCAGGGAGCTGCTGCTTTGCTGAACAGAATAGTACGCTGTAATATATTGAATATTCAGTTCAAAGCATACCCGTATTCCAAAGCAGGTAATACATTTTTCCTCCTTTCTAACAATTATATTACGGCCTCTCTTCACTCGCTCCATAAATGAGTGAGGATGAGGGAAGTGGAAATAAAATAAACACTCTCATCAGAAAGGGATATATCAAATGTTCACTAACAACATATTAATAGGATATTTAGGCCTTTAAAAGTGTCATTACTAATCAATATTTTGATCACAACTATAATATAACAAAAATCATCAATAAATTATATGATAAAGCTCACCTTCAGTGAGCCACCCATGTACAAATCTTCCAGCGTTGCATCCAACTCCAGAATTACATCATCACCCTTTATGATTTTCTCCTCCTCTTCCATATTGCCTCCCCCGCCAAAGAAACTAGAAAAATCTTTTAGTTAGATTAATAAACTTCATATCACAATAGTATAAGCATCTTAGGTAGATGAAATAGACCTTCATGAACAGAATACAAGAACCAAAAATAATCAGCGAATACACGTAGGATCACAAAACACGTCCTAAACAAAGAATAAAAATGAGCGACTTAATTTCCATTTTACCACATTGACGTGATATAATATTGGAGTTGGCAAGAGATTTGTAAAACACAAACTATTTGCAAAATATAACAATTCTGAAATATAACAATATTGTATTTGTATGAATGCCAATGAAATAGAATACATGAAATAAACTAGAAAAATGAAGCGTATAATGACTTACTCTCTGAAAAGGTCTTGGATGTTCATTCCTCCACCTCCTCTCCCACCACTAGCCATATGCTGCTTAATCCCCTCTTCTCCATACCTATCATATATCTGCCTCTTCTCACCATCCGATAACACTTCATAAGCTAAGAACAAAAAGAAAATAATCATCAATTCCTCTAAAACATCAATAAAACGTTAAAAATAATGAAAATAAGCGATCAGTACCATTACTAATCTCGGCAAATTTCTTACTAGCCTCTTCGTTCCCCTGATTCTTGTCAGGATGATACTTCAGTGCCAGCTTTCTGTATGCTCTCTTGATCTGTTCATCCGATGCACCTTTCGGCACTTGCAGTATATCGTAGTAACTCTTCCTGCATTAAATAAATTGTATGAAGCCTCGTTAATGCTCACTCGCTCTTGCACTCAAAAACTTCATAAATAAGAACAAGAAGGACTCATACCCTGCAATGGCGATAATGGCGTAGGATAGAACACATAACAGAAACAGAAGCTTCGCCTTGCGATGCGCCATTGGAGATTAAGAAACAAGAGAGAGTTGGATCTCTCCGAATCTCAAAACCTAAAGAAGCTTTTGTCGATAGATCTCTATGCTCCTATGAACTACCGTTGGAGCTATCTAGTCTGATTTTGGATTTCGGTTATGGTCTTCTGAATTCTGGTTTTCCTTGTTGAGACTTTGGACTGGCCCTGGGCTTGCAGAATTGGGGAGTTATGCGCAGAGCCTATACGCAATGCAAGGCACCCGCTGACTTGACTAATTGACCACCTCTGCGACGTGTTTTCTTTGGTAACCAGCCAATCACAGGGAGGTTGAGGTTGTTCTGACCAATAGGAGAACACCACGTTGGAATTCTTCGTATTGGTTTTAAACGACGAGTATAAAAGAATTGGTTAATAAAGTTATTCATTATTATAGATGAACCGACGTCGTGTTTACATGGTTCACTCTTACGCTCTGAAACTGGGCTTGCTAATGGGCCACAAAAGCAGATGAACATTAAGATACAATCCAAAATATTTTTTCATCGAATTTATATACAATTTATAAAACATGATGATTTAACCCGAAGGGTATGGTTTAGTAGTACGGACTAGTTCATCCTTAAGCATTCACCAGAGATTGAAATCTGAGATGTGCATGGAGCAACCTTAAATTTTTGGGTCAGTCATTTTGCCCTTTGAGGCCCCTGCAAATTAGCGATCATGGATTAGTCTGGATGTGGACATGGCTTAAAGGTGTCGCCCACAGTTGAGACTCATCAATGACCACCTCGCGGTGAAACAAAAAAAACAGGATGATTCTAACTGAAATACGTGACTATCAATGAGGCCTCTATTATGGTTGCTACAGAAGCCGAGGAGAAAGAAGTAATTCGTTTTCGTGTGGCTGTTGTTCACAAGGCTAAATCCACTCCTATCGGATAGCTGTTGCAAAGATAATATGAAAGACTGTGTATATCGCCGGAAAAGGTTGTGGCAAGAACCATGAGGACATTATTGATATATAAAACAAGATGATTCTAACTGAAAGTAAAGATACATTGAGAAAGACAAAAAGTTGTGCCATCTTAGAAAATTACGTTCTTAAAATATTGTATTTCTTCATAGCAATGCAAGAAAAAAAAATCATTGCACAAATAGAAAAACAAGAGATATCCTCTGTACAAAAATTTAAATTTATCCATATTTGTTTGGTTTCAGTTGCTTAATACAAGTCTTTTCTCTTCAAATAATTCTCACATCACATGCATAATATATTTGGTATAATTAATTGTTATACCATTAAAAATGAATATATACATGTATTATAGACCTGTTCATCGGATGAGATGGTCCGAATTTCATCGGACTTTTCACTAAAACCATCAACTCAAGTCCGGTCAGGCCCACATTTTAAAACTTCGGGCTTGGACCGGACTTATGAGGTCATTCTCAAGTTCTGCCAAAGATATGTAGATAAATTTTTAATATTTTTTTTAGATTTTAAAAAAATGAATTGACAAAATTATGTATAACTACCTTATTTATTTGAATTTCTTAATATATCATACAACTTACTTTATTTAAATTAAAAATTCATTAGTATAAAATAGAAAAGTTTAAAATAATTATTTAATACAATATATAATATATATATAAAAAATTAAATTATTATTCGTCGGACCGAGTTTGAATATTTATTCAAAAATCAATCCCGACTCATAAAACTTTGGTTTTCAACGGATTCGGACTTAAGCCAAACTTAATAAAAAATAGGAGCCTAAGCCCGCCATAGGACCGAACTCGGACCGGGCCAGGCTGGTAGCCCAGCTTACATACAAACAGGTCTAGGTGTATATAACCATTATATATGATGCTGCACCAAAATTCCGATACTATGATAAAAAAATTTCACAGATCAGTTCATCAAATAAAATAAAACAAACACACGGCATTATAATAAAGTAAATGCAAATTCTATAGTGATTTTGCATTATAATAAAGTAAATGCAGATTCTACAGTAATTTTGTTTTTTTTGCTTTACTATTATTATTATTTGATTAAATCACACACTAACTTTTGATTTATAATATACGTAATCATAACATTCACCGTAAATATTAATAAAATATCAATATCATTTTCTAGTTTCTATGTAGCTCTCCATAAATGCAGTGGACCTACATTCAACCGTTTCAATTAATTAACAGAATCATTTGCATGAGATTCTGAATGGAAAATTAGCACTTTTGGCCTCTCAACATAAGGGTTCCCAGACTGAACTATTTATTGAATCTTATTTGAGTTTGAAGTTTTAAATTATGCACTTAAATTAAGTTTGGATTAGTATTTTTTATAAAATATTTGATAGATCAGGCCTGAATTTAACTCAATTCATTCAATAAACAGGTCTACTCTTAACTATAAAATTTGATTTCTGAAAATACTTTTAAACTAGAAAATACTTTTAATATATATTTTATTGGAACGTTTAATGAATAAAAAACAAATGACAGGTAAAAGCAAACACGCTATTTTTAAAGGTAAATTTAAAAAATATGTTATGTTATTTAGTTATTTTTTAAAACGGTATTTGTAAAATATTTTTTTTAAAAAGATACAAGTGGTTTCAAAAGTTTTTAAAAAGGTGTCTGTGGTTTAAAAATTAGCTTATTTCAATAAATTTAGCATTCTTTTATTCTGATTATATTATTTAAGAATTATATATAAAGATTATGCCATTTGTCCATTATTTTGATGGGGCCAAAGGTTCACCATTCTTTGGCTTTAGATTATAATGGACTAAAGCAAAATGACTCATTAAACTATCTGAGCTTCTTTTATTGTGAAGTCACGGATAGCTGTTGCAACTCCACTTTAGGGTCAATTGAAAACAACCTCTTTGTAATTACAGAGGTAAGGTTGCGTACACCCGACCCCCTTACCCCACTTGTGCGGGAGCCTTGAAGGCATGGGGGTAATGTTGTTGTTGTTGTATATAAAGATTATGCCATCTCCAACCCCAGATCCTCTTTCTCACTCCAAATCTCATTTTCCTCTATAATTTCGTGTTGCCACAGAGTTGATATCTCCAACCATTTACTTCAAATTTCTACACCAAACTATAATATTATTATTTTATTCATTTCTACCTAACTTTTATTATTATTATATTTCCAAACATAAAACAAAATAATCTAAAATGAAATTAAAAATTCAAAAGGAAAAAAAATAATAAAAAAATTTGGTGTTGCTACACCATGCCACTATTAGCGTGGTCCCGTGTCAAACCCAACTTTTAGCGATGAGTTTTAGGGCTCCATTGGAGTGCAAAACCCACTCCAACTCCACATTTGGCATGGGGTTGGAGAAACTCTTAGAGTGATGTTCGAAAAAAAATTCATTTTCTTATGATATTTTAAAGTTATAATCAATTTTTAATTAAAAAAATATTAATACTTCTAAAAAAGTTCTAAAATTTATTAATAAAGTGTATTATATTTTCATTAACTAAGCTATAAAATTTCACTTTAAAATGGATAAGATTACCCTTCAAAATGTGATTTTAAAATTTTCGAAATCCTCTTTTTGCAAACTTTTGAAACCACAAACACCCTTTTGAAAAAAATGTTCCACAAACACCTTTTTGAAAAAGATCAAACCACATGGCATGTTTTTAAAGTTTACCCATTCTTTAACAAGAAAATGCAACTAATGAATATTTTATATGTTTAAAGGTGTTATGCTTGATGGTCATCTCGGTGTATATCGGACCGTTCCGAACCCGGAAGATAGGATGGACGAGCCCCCCCGCGATGCATTTGCTATTTTTGCGCAGCATATTAAGTAGGGATTCAGGCTTCCCTTATGTAGGCTGATTTGTTCCATTTTGAGGGAGTTTAGCTTTTGCCCCTCACAGGTGTCACCCAATGCTTTCATGGAGTTAGCACTGATAGCAAAACTATGTCAGGAGTTGAATTTATAGCTCGATGGTGCTACCTTCCGACTGTTTTATCATCCAGTACAGAAGGGGGCGGGCAACTGTCTATATTGGTGCTGTGATCAGCTTAAGATGAACAAGCTCGTTCTTCAGAAGGACTATGTGAAAGGTTTCAAGGATAAGTTATTCTGGGTCAACTTGGACACCGACGCCAAAATAATATATCCGAGGAACGCCCTTTATAGGCGCGATTACTGGCCTATTCCCCTGACATGGAAGACTCAACATGGGAATCCTTCTAAGTAGAGGCTCGACAGCCGACTAACACGACAGGAAGTTTCTACTGTGAGTTATTTATCATGGGTCAGGGTCCCCAAACTGTCATGGACCGAGGCTGCTCATTTGCTGACCACTAATCACAACAAGTATGCCTAGGTGGAGGACGGGGTGGTCAAACTTGTCCTGAGTGTCAAGGGGGCCAAAGATGTCGAGCCTGCTGTTTCACAAGGTAATAATTGCCGCCTTTCTTTACTTTTCAAAATTGATTTGTTATTTTGCCGATGTGCAGGTATGTCTACCCAAGGCAATTACTTTGACATTTTCACAGCTGCAGCGAAGCCTAAGAAGAGGAAGGTGAAGAATACCAAAGTTTCAGATACTGTAGTTGCCGTAGAGGGTAACGTGATGGGGACTGCCCAATCTGCTCCCCATCTGTCCACCCTTCAAGGTAGTTCTAGGAGTGCCGCGGTGCCAATTGGGTCAAAATCGATTCCACCACCTGGTCCGGACAGGGTCGTTGATTTGACCGATCATGGTGGGGTTGTTAACGAGGGTCCGACCGGGGTTATTGTCCTTGACTCCGACCAGGAAGCGACTGGTGAGCTCATGAGGTCTAAGAGGGTGAGGCTAAGTGCTAATGACAAGGGGAAAGAGGTGACTGGAACCAGAGACACTGCACCTCAGTCTAACCAAGGCTTGTATATGTTGCCGCCCGATGTAAGATGATCCTTAGTTTTTACATTTTCTTTTTCGTTGACTTATGTCTTTGTTTCCTTATTCTTCAGTTGTGGACGTTAACCTATGGTCCGAATGTGAAGCTAGAGAACGATCTGGCCGTTCGAGATTTTGCTAGCTTCACCAGCCTACCGTCGGAGGTGGAGAGACAGCAGAAGGTGATGGTCGGATAATAGGCCTTACGCCACCAGGCCAATCTTATCTCCGTAAGTGCTGCATTTGTTGGCAATTGGTTTTTACCTAGTTTTCCCTGTTCTGAAGTTAAGTTATCCTGGTGTAGGGGCTGTCGGATGTAGTTTTCCTGACCGGGGCCTTGATGGAGAAGGATAGGGAGATTGATGGCCTTCAAGGTTTGAGGAGGCATTTCGACACCAAGGTCACTTCGCTTTTTAGGGAGCTTAATGATTATCAGTCAAAGGCCCTTAAGACAAAGCAGGAGTTGAAGGCAGATAAAGCCAAGGAGATCGAGCAGAAGTATGCGGGCGAGCTGGAGGCACTGAAAAAGGGTAAGTCTGCTCTGAAAGCCACTGTGCAAAAGCTGAAGGATAAAGCTGGTGGGCTGTAAAGGACCTAGATGACATGCGGAAGAGCTGTGACTTTTACCGAAACCGTACCAAGGCTCTAAAGCATTATTTTCAGAAGAAGGAGATGGTAGCGCAGGATGGGTCACAGCGCTATAAGGTCAACTATCGTTCCAACTTTCTTCATAAAGTGTAAGAGAAGTTCAAGTGCCCTGCTACGGAGTTAGATGACTTGGCTCTTCTTCCTGAGCCGGAGGCCGATGCTAGGATGGTGCCCTGGTCCGAGGACATTTGCTTATTCAACCTCAAAGGCTGCGAAGAGGAAGTTGAGGACAATGGGGAGCAAGGCGAGGATGAGGAAGAGGAAGATGAGGATGATGTTATTTCCTATCACTCATATGCTACCTTAGACCTTAGCGAGATGGGTGAGGCCGAGGATGATGCTATGTCTCGGTCCCCTAAGAATGTGTAATTTCCATTTACTTTAATTTTACGAACAATCTTGTTGATCCCTGATTTATTGCTTGCTTATTTTTCATAAAGGGGGACCCTGCTCTGGGTCGCCTAGCTCATTACGTGTTATGTTTGTGCATTTATTCTCTTACTATAAGAGGGAACCCTACCTTGGGTTGCCTCGCTCATTACATGTCGGATTTATGAAACATCTGAAGATAAACTGAATAAACTGTAAATCTTTCATTAAAATACGCCGAGGAGTACATCCAAAAATAAAAACATGCTAACACTTAAACCGAAGTTAAAAACTACGAACAACCAACCCTAAGACTGACACTCACATAGGACTGGCTTGAATAAAATAAAGACAAGCAAGACCGACCCACACAGGATCGATGCTAAGACTTACTGAAAATAAAACTACCACGACTACTGGATGGTCTACTCCCCGGCAAAAAATTTTCTCAGAGCTGCGACATTCCATGTCCAAGGTACAATCTTCCCTTTTATGTCTTGAAGTTTGTAGGTATTGAGACCATTCTTTTGGTTGATCTTGAACGGGCCTTTCTAATTGATACCGAGCTCGCCTTGGCCAGCCCTTGCTCGTGATGCTTTGGTTGATCGGAGTACGAGCTCTCCAAGTTGGAAGCTTCAGGGCTTTACCTTTTTGTTAAAGGCTGAGGCGACCCTCTGCTTATAAGCGACCATTTTGGCATATGCTCGTTCTCTGCACCATTCCAGGTCATCTAGATTTGACCTTAGCTTTTCATTATTATTAGTGGGGCTGATGTAGTGCCACAATCTCTCTCTAGGAGTGCCTATGTCAACTGGTACCACGACCTTGGTTTCATATACTAGGGCAAAGGGCGTTTAACCTACTGTCATTCTTGGCGTGGTTTAATAGGACCAGAGGGCATTTGGCAGCTTATCGATCCAACTTGATCCGCTCTTGAGTACTCTTATTTTAATTCCTTCCATGATCGTTCTGTTCGTAACTTTGGTCATGCCGTTACACTAGGGGTACAACACGGAGGAGAATCAGAGCTTGATTCTAAGCCTATAACAGTATGCTTTGAACACTTCATAGTTGAACTGCGTACCGTTGTCCGTTATCAAGGTATGCAGTATGCCGAACCTGGTGATGATGCTCTTGTTGAAGAATTATATGACCTTATTAGGGGAGATCGTGGATATGGCTTTGGACTCGACCTATTTGGAGAAGTGGTCGACCGCGATAATGATCTATTTTTTCTGATATTGCGCTACAGGTAGAGGTCCGACTATATCCATTCTCCATGTGGAAAAAGGCCAGGCTGCTCGAATAGCGGTCAATTCTGTGGGCGGTGCTCTGATGTTCTTAGCATATGGTTGGCACGGCGCGCATTTTTATATTAACTCTTTGGTGTCTAGCTCTATCGTCGGCCAGTAAAAATCCTATAGCTTAACTTTCCTAACCACGATGTTTTTCTTTTCATGGCCTCCGCAGATCCCTTCATGGATTTCTCGTAGGACATAATCAGTGTCTTTCTTTTCAAGGCACTTTTTCTAGGGGTGGGTGAACAATCATCGGTCTAAGTGATCGCCCAGGATCGAATATCGAAATGATTTTCTTATAATTTTCTATGCTTCGATCTCCTCATCTGGGAGGGTGGAATCTTTCAGGTATCTTCATATTAGATAGTACCATTCCCTTGTCGGTTCGACCTCACCTAGGATGACTAAGACCTCGCTCCCTCTAATGCTTGGTTAATCGATGCTTCTAATAGTGTAATGGATTAGGTTATCCCCATTTGGATCCGATGCTGCTTTTGTGAGCTTGTCGGCTTCAGAGTTTTGAGTTCGCGATATGAGCTGAATTTCTATTTTGCTTCCCTCCTGCTTTATCCTGCCAATGAGTGCTCATACCAGGACAAGGTATTGCTGCGTCGTTGCATCTTTCATTGCATATCCTCCCCCCAACTGATTAACAACGAGCTTTGAGTCACTGTAAATATGAGCTCGGTCCGACTTTATTGCTTCGATCAATTATAGGGAGAAGATAAACACTTCGTATTCGACAGCATTGTTTGTTGCAGTGAAGGAGAGTCGGGACGCTTGATTAATGACCATTCCGTTCGGGCCTCTCATATGTACGCCTATGCCCCACTGTTCTTGGGTCGAACTTCCATCGATAAAGACTTTCCATGTTTCCTCCATCAATGTGGTCGTTTCGGGCAAGGGGGCCTCTTGTATAAAATCTGCTAACGCTTGAGCCTTCATTGCTTTCCTCGGCTCAAACCTGACATCGAACTTTGACAAATTTACTGCCTATTCTACTATCCTGTCAAATGTTTCTGGTCTTTGGAGAACTTTTTTCAGACCCAGGTCAGCTCGATCGACAATCATGTGAGATTGGAGGTAATGTCTCAGCCTTTGAGACGCAATAATGCCAGCATAGGCAGCTTTCTCGAGACGAGGGTATCTCAGCTCGACATCTCTAAAGACTTTGCTATAATAATACAAAGGGTACTGCTCTGCCTTCTCCTCCCTAACCAAGGCCATACCCAGCACCTCTTCAGAGGTGCTGATGTAAAGGAACAAACATTCTCTGGGGGTAGGGCGGCTTAGCGATGGTGGTGAGGAGGGAAACTATTTCAAATCGTCGAACGCCTTAGCGCACTCATCGGTCTATGTGAATTTCTTCACACCTTTCAGGGTTTTGTAAAAAGGCATGCATCGCCTGGCCGAACATAACATAAATCGGCCTAAAGCATTAATCTTGGGTTTCAATCTTTATACGTAGTTCACTGTCTTAGGAGGCTGTAATTCCATTATGGCTTTAATTTTATCCGGATTAGCCTCTATTCCCCTGTGGGAGATTAAGAATCCCAGAAATTTCCCTGCGGCGATGCAGAAAGCACACTCCTCCAGGTTCATATATAGCTGGTATTGGTTCAAGATGCATAACACCTCTTCAAGGTCGGCTGGGTGCACATCGGTTATTTTACTTTTGATGATTATATCATCAACGTACAATTCTATCGTATCGCCGATCTTACCCTCGAAGACTTTGTTAACCAAGTGCTGGTAGGTCACTCCTGCATTTTTCAGTCCAAATGGCATGACCTTGTAACAATATGCTAATTCATGGGTTATCTGATTGTACCCCGCTTTATCTTTAGTGTGTATTCAATGTACTGTTGGTTCTTCTCTATCCAGTACAGTAGTTCCTTTCGATCTGCTCTCAAAGGAATCAAGTCCTTAGGGAGATTGCGATGCTTGTATTTGTATCTAGGGGGCCTCGAGGGTAACTTATTAGACCGCGGTGGACTCATTTGTTGACCTGTATGTTTATGGATCGGTGTACCTTTCTCGTGAGCCTCATAAGTTACCCACTCCCGTGCCTTTTGCATCATCATCTCCAAGCTCTTTGGCCTTCTCGGGAGCAAATCATTATTAAGGTCAGCGTTTCTATAATTGTTTGCCAGTATATCGATGGCGACGTCGACGCTACACCCTTTAACCTCAAGGGTTACCCTTTGGAATCGCTCCATAAAATCTCCCAATGTTTTGTTTTGACCGCCTCATCAATTGTAAATCTTAGATAGTCTTATAAGGCGGGATCGATGCTACGAAGTACAGGAGGAAGTCTTTTATCATAGCCTTAAAGTTGGTGATTGAACTGGGCTTTTGATTCTCAAACCAAAAAGTGGCAGGTCCCTCGAGGGCCGTTGGAAAGATCTTACATAACATTACATTGGTTGCCCTGGTGGTTGCCATTTTTTGTCTGAAATTCTTGACATGAAGGGTCGGGTCGCCAGTGCCATTGTAGTCTCGTAGCTTCGGCCATTTAAAACTCTCAGGGAATTCAGCCCTTAGAATTTCAGGGGAGAAAGATGATTATGCGTCCTCAATCTCGGGGACGGCTGGCTCCATTCCCATATCCGTGAGGAGCTCCTTCACATTTTTCATCACGTCATCTGCCCATTTTGGAGCCAAGTTTTTCTCGATTTCTTCGATCGCTTGCTTGGAGGCTATGGTTTGATCAGACCTGGCCATCGACCTTCTGGGTTCCTTCATTGATGAGTTAACAGACATATTTAGCTAACCGCATCGAGCCTTCTTCCTCGGTTTCACTTTTTTCTGACTGGACTCGCGCTCATGTGGGCTAGTGAAGTTGCAATAGTCCTTTATCAGTTCAGCCGCTCTGAGTCGCGGTTCGAGTCGCGATTTTACTGGCCCTCTATCTAGTCGATGTGACCCTAGTTCTCGCAGACTTGGCTCATATTGAGGGTCCGAGGCTGTGGGATTCGAAAGAGCAGCGTCTTCCTAGCTTCGCTCGTATGTCAGGCGCCTCTTCAGAGGTTAACGACCTTACCCTCCATGGTCAATTGCTGCGGGTTTAAGGTTTTACCGAATGTTCCATGTGGCCTATTTTGTACATGAGTTGCTTTGTCATTGTCGCTAGCTTTTTAAGATCGTCTGAGGCATCGGGCTTTGCTACCAATGCTTCTATCTAAGCATCGAACTCCGGCCCTATTATAACATTCTTGATTTCGTTACCCGATACGTCGACCTGTTTTGGAGGTGTCGTTAGCTTGGTTGCCATTCCTGGAGCCAATTTCAAGTCGGCTCGGCCCCGATGCTGACTTCAGGGCAGATTTTCTCTTTGCCGAATCTTTCATCACTACTACCGATCTTGAGAACTAGAAATGCAGGTTTTGAAACTGAATGAACCGGGTCACTGTATTCGATCCACGCTCAGACGTCGTGGGACTCAAGACACAGGATCGGCTCGGTCCGTCTCGGGTTGGGTCCTACACAAGTAATAGCTCGTTAGAGGGCCAGGTCGGGTATCCGACATGGCCTCTCCGATGCTCAAGTTAGTGTGGCATGGAGGGATGATGTAGCTATTACTAAAAGAGGTAGGTAGAGTGTGTTGTCTTACCTGGGGACTTGTGCCCATATACCTTATATAGGAGGGCACTGTCCCTTGGATGATTTCTACGTGTCCGGTCTTGGGGGTGAAAGGATGTCTAGAACATTGGCATGTGCCCCAATCCTTTTAACTTGATGGACAAGTTCCTTGAGTGGGCTTTATGGGCCCTGTAGGTATTGGGGCTTTATGCGCCATGCTATCAAATACGGATTGAAACATCTATTTATCGAATTCATCATCACACAATTTTGTTGTGAACTGAGGTACATATAATGGTGTCAAATTTCTTTACCGCACAAGTGACATTAACTAAAAAAAGTTTGACCATATTTGTTAACGACTCGAAACTAAATATGAATTTCTTCATGACTTTACTAGCAGTTAGTGACTAGGATTGGTGCGTGCCACCTCAATACCGTTCGTAGCTACGTATTGTAGATTATCCATTTCTGCCCTTAAACTATAACATATAAGTTATTTGGCCAGTTTTTTTTTGTTGCCTTTCTTGTTCATCGTAGCTTTGGACCACATCTAGATTTGACCCGGATCGTGCATCTGGCTGTGGTGAGTGGGTCTCTCAATAAGGATTTTTTGCATCCATAAGGACTCGAACTTAAAACCTAGCTTAAGTAATGTCAAATCACTTACCACTTGAACCAACCCTTATTCGAAACTTATTTAGCCAGTTTAATGTTATTTTCTATGGCCCTAAATAGTCTTAGTCATTGGTACGTTAAATCAAACTGTAAAGTGAAGTCGGGGAGTAGTGCATTTTCTAGATTGGTGATGGGTGGCGGCTGGTTGTTGAGGTGTGTACTGCCTGGTCAAGCTTGCTTCTTTCTTTTCCTTCAAAATTCATTGGAAGGTGGAAACTAATTTGCCGTACTTGTCATTCTACAAATGAGTACAAATTATAGTTTGACAAAACTCCTAATAATTAAAGATTTTTATACTCATATATAAAGAAGACATATGATTCTTTCCCATTGATATATTTAGTAATTGATCTGATGTAATATCTAACCTTCTTTTAAAGTTAGTTTAGCCGTTTTAAAAAGTGTTAGGCGCTAGTCGGATGGTTGGAGCTTCGAATATTTAGGTGGGGCCTGAGCGGCGCTTAGGCGAAATTTTAAATATTTTATTTTTTATAATTATTAATAGATAAAGATATAAATTCAACTAAAAAATTAATTATAATACGATAATATTTTGGAAAAAATATAATTTAGCATATAAAAACATAAGTCTTAGTTAATTTTTATATAAAAAAGCATCAATATTAAAATCAATTCCTTAAAAATAAATATCCTCACTAATTTTTTGTGATTTACAGCGTACTATTTCTCAGTTTGAGATTCAAAATGAAAATTGCATGATGAAAATATTTTATTGTACATTAGTTTTACCAACTGTGCTACCTTTTTTTGAATTGAAAAAATTGAACTATAATTATTATAGGTACCAGTATCTTAAAAATTGGGAGAAAAATTGGATTAGGCGATGCCTAGGCGGAAAAAATTGGATCAGACGGTGCCTAGGCTGTAATTTATCGGTCCAGCGCCTGATAGAACCCGAAAAATGAAAAATCAAACGATAAATCTCAAAATAGCGCTTAAACAGAATCTAGACGAAACTAGATGGAAAGATTTTAAATGACAGGTTTAGCCATCAACATCTCACGCCAAATCACGCATTTTAAATTTCAAACTTACTAGTATAGTTGTTGTTCTCAAGATGAAGTATGAAATTATTAGATCCTCATTACCTTTGATTTGCGTGCTGAGTCCATGTTTAATCCACAATAACTAAAGAATGTTTGGAAACTTCTTCGAAAAATAATTTTGACTTTTTGAGATAAAATTATAGTTTTAAATAATATTATCGATATCGTATCGTATTGATTTGTTTTATCGTAAATTGGTTGCGGTTATGGTACAGTATGTATAGATATCTGTTTTAATAGAAAATCGGAAAAAATTGAATTGAACTGGTAAAAAATCAGTAAACCAGCGTACCGGTTTTCTCAAAATATTTTTGGCAACATATAAAATTGTTGCTAAAGATATAGAAAAGTGTTGCTAAAGACTTAAACGTGTTGTTAAAGATATAGAAAAGTGTTGCTAAATACTTAAAAGCGTTGCTAAAGATATAGAAAAGCGTTGTTAAAGACTGAAAACGTGGCTAAAGACCTAAAAAGCGTTGCCATAACTACTGAAAACTATAAATAATATATATTCTTTAAAAAATAAAAAAACCGGTAAAACCATTAATAATACCGATAATATCGATTATACCGCGTACCACTAGCTTCGCCAGTATATATCCAGGTACGGTATTGATAACATTGGTTTTAAGTGATCGGTTAAGATTGTTTTTAGCTATTTTTGTTTAAAAAAAATACCTGCAATTACAAAGTGGATTAAATGATGGATATAAAAGTTGTGGATTTGAATTATGATAACTCTATTTGCAGATTAATTTTTAGGGCATGATAGATTTGACTTGTGGACACTTGCTACAAACCTAAAGGCAGTTCATGTGAAAGAGAGTATTAGCGATATTATAAACCTCAATGTCAGTGAACCTAAATAGTTTTTTCAACTTAGCGTAATTAATTTCTATGACAATTTACAATTGTAAACTTGTGTGCTGATTGATATTGTATGTATATAGACTTTAAATTGATTCTATCCATCGGTTTAAAGTCTGAAAACCTTTGTAATTTTTCGTTATCAAGATTTTAAATATTTATTATGGAACTAGAATTCAAGTGTCTAAGTCAATTAATTTTTTTGATATCTTTAAGCAATTAAACTAATTCAAGATAATGAATTCTTTTAACAAGTTTTTCCAGAGAAATAGGGTTCCATAGATATAAAATTATTGAGTACACGATAAATCAGAATATAAACTAAACAAATTAAATAAAATTTCTTTATCAAAATTAAAACAAATATAACTTAATTTCACTATATTGAGATATATGAATGAAGTGTTGTATGAGCAAAAGAAAAACATTCAGATAAATTGGTGAATAAAGCTCAAAAGTGCTATAGTATACCACAAATCAAACTCTTATTTAGAAAGGGTTATGGGAGGAAGACAAGGATTTCATTAATTACTGATATTTGGAGTACACCTTGACTGATGGATTGAAATCTGTTATCCCCAATTGTGTGTCCCCTTGATTGTCTCCCATTCAAATTTTGCCATGTGTTAGACACGTAGGAGAGAGAAACAAAAAATAGGAAAGAAAATCTGAAAATAAAAAATGAAGTAAGAAAATCTAACACATGATAAAATCTGAATGGAGGACATAGAAGGAGACACACAATTAGGGACAGCAAATTTGAATCATTGACTGATATACAAATCAAACAAAATACCATACCAAAATCAGATAAACATAATCTCATCAAATGGGAGATAAGAACAAACTTGCCACAAGAGCAAAAAGAAAACATAAAGAAAATTAAAAAAGAACAACACTTCTTCAACCTATATTTTCTTAACCTCCATTTTACGTCATCGAGAATCCAGAACCATAAGAACTAGTCGTACTCCATAACACGAACCAGTTTTGCAGATATGAAAAAATCTTGCTTAAAGGAAATAGATTTGGTAGTTTATATGAAAGATCAACATGTATCTTTGACTGAAATATAATGGAGTCCAACCCAATAATACATCTATCAAAGGCGTGTTGTGTAAGAGCGGATGTACGATTGAAGAAGACGATTGTATAAATGAGAGCTCAATAAAATATGAGGTGTAAATTCTTTCACTCAAAAAACTAAAAATGAGAACTAAGAAAAACAAAAAAATTGGTAAAGAGCCTCTTCTTCCTCCTTCAAGCACAATCTAATTTATAATAAGAAGAGTAGAAGAGAGCACAAAAATGGTTAGGGTTTTTTAGATCCTACTAAAGTTTTAACAAATCATATCTTTGAACTTAGGTGATGAGACTGTTATTTTGTGCTTTTTTTTTGACTAAAGAATATTGATCATTAAATTAATCAGAGACAATTGCAACACTAATTAAAGGTGGACAAGTAACCCAAATTCCATTACTTACCTTTTTTATAGTTATTTTATTTTTTCAAAGTAATCATCACCTTATCACTCATTGCTATTGAACTCCATTACTTTGTAAAAATAACCTAACAATAATAAAGACTACTTAAGTATAGAATATGTTTCTCTGGTTTATAAGTTGGACAAACCAACTTATATTTTTAACTTTTAAGCACTTTGTATAATTATTTTTCACTTTTATTATTTAGCTTATAAGTGGCTTAAAGCCAAAATAAAAGAAGCCTCATTCTATAGCTTAAAAATAAGCTTCTTACAACTTAAAAGCCCTTTGCTTTGACTAAGTGCATTACCATATTATCCTCACTTTTAATTTAAAATACTTAACTCCCCTTCTTCCATTTTTTCTTCACTATTGGTTACTACTGCTTAAAAATAGTTGTGTATTTTGTTTTTAAATCAATTAAATTGATATTATAATAAAAGCAAGCATATGTGTTGGAATAAATTATTATTATAAAACATAACATTTTTAATTATTCATAAAAATTAATTTTTTCATAATAAAACCATCACATGCCTTTTTAGTAAGTTATCTACTTTTACAACTTATAAGTTAACTTTTCTCATTTTAAATAGTTTTTAAGTTAAAAAAATGGAAACACTTTATGGACTGGCTTTTAAGTTAAAATCTACTTATGAGTATCTTTAAGTAGCTGGTAAGGGCATCTCCAACCCTACCCCATCATTTTTCACTTCAAACTCTATAATTTAAAGTTGCTATGATGTTTATTCCCCAACCATTCGCTTCAAATTTCTACTTCAAAATAAAAATATTATTATTTTATTCATTTCGATCTAGTTCAAAATAATAAACAACCAAAACAGTGCAAAGGCTTAGCCTAATGATTGAGCCATAAAGCTGTGTGATCCTAAATTTCATAGGTTCGAGTCCGTATACGGGTGTGGAGGGATGTGATTTTTCTTTAATATTATTGTAAGCGCAGTGAGGTAAAAAAATTTTTAAAAAAAACTAAACAAAAAGTAAAGGTAAACAAAAGTACTATTGAAAAAAATCTTTTGAAGTTACTACAGTACCACTTTAAATATAAAGAGGTACCGTAGCAACTTCATTATTTGAAATAGGAACGAAGCAGGGTTGGAGCTTTTTCCATTCCAACCCCACCTTTGAAGTGGGGTTGGAGATGCCCTTATTATAAGTTAAATGTTTGGAGAAACGCCCTTGCAAGAATCAGTTCTCTAAGACTTAAACTCAAATCTCAGCCCCCACCACTAGCTCGTAAATGAGTTTTAGGATATTTTTATTTAATTCCCCTTCAAGACATCAGTACTTAATTGGTGTGATGGAAAATATTAACAGAATCAAACACAAAGAGAAAAACAGAGAGCAAATATGTAAGTCATTAATTTCAATGTAGTAAATGGTTAAAGAATAATTCTCATTAATTAGTTAAAACCCTTAATGAAAAAGTGAAGAGTGAAACATTAAATAACCAAATTAATTAGTGAGTGATGGGTGGAGTTTCCAGCATGTACTGTACACAAGTCAGTGAGCTTAGCGAGAGCATTGTGGAAATAGATCAACGTGGGAAGTGCATGGTCCTTGAGGAGCACTCGACGGTCGAGATGCCACGATTATGTCCTTTTTTAGCAACACTCGTGGCACAATCTGTGGCCATAAAATTCCCCATCACAGGGCCCCACCTCTGCTGTCTTCTCTCTGTCTCCTATTGCACTGCATTAAATCATAAATCAACGTCCCTCCTCCTATTTATTAGCTCCTCACTTTTCACGCTCTCACACTTCTAATTTCCCCTTCAACACCTAACAGCCATGGGAAGAGCGCCGTGCTGTGAAAAAGTTGGCCTGAACAGAGGGCGGTGGACGGCGGAGGAAGACCAGAAACTTATCAGTTATATCCAAGCTAACGGTGAAGGCTCTTGGAGGTCTTTACCCAAGAATGCAGGTATCAATTATTTAGTAAAATGGGCTTAGTAACTTTCTACGATTCAGGGTCAGCTGGAAACAACCTCTCTGTAATTACAGTAAGGTTGCTTACACCCAATCCCTAATGCCGCTTGTGCGGGAGCCTTATTAGGAATTCGGACAATGTGGTTGTTGTTTACGCTTAATAACATTAAAATTTCACAAATGTAGCTACGAGTTTGATAATAGTTTGGATTCTTATGGTGTAATTAGGGCTACTGAGATGTGGGAAAAGTTGCAGACTTAGATGGATTAACTATTTAAGAACCGATTTGAAGAGAGGAAATATTTCATCCGAGGAAGAGGAGACCATTTACAAATTGCATGCCTCCTTGGGGAATAGGTTTGATCTTTTCTTGTTTATTTTGTTATATAATATTTTAGTGCACGTACTTGTATTATTTTATCATTTAGCTACCCATTGTTTATAATGTTTGTTGAGAAATATACTATAATTTAAAATTAAAATTTTGGATGGGCATACGTATAGGATCATGTAGCCACACACAAAACACCTTGCTGCATTTAATTCTTCCATCTTATTCATATATAGCTGGCAAAACAATTAAGAGAACAGACAAAACAGAAACATATCATTGAAAATATTTTATGTAAGAGATGTTAATATCTATGGGAAGTTTTGGGTAATTTTCACCAAGTGTTCTATTATGAAAAATAACTCTTCTTGATGTGAACTTTGTCATATGTGGTGATTGAACTCAAAATGATACATGTCATAAAATTTACACGTATAATCATTTTTGGAAAAATTACCCTCTTACTGCCTCCGGTTCCAATAGTTGCTCTACACACTTTTCCTTTGTTCCTTTTACATGTTATTCTTTATTTTCAATATAAGTTTTTACTCCTTTCTCCCTATTGTACTCTTATTAATTGTAGCTCAATCCTAATACACATATTACTCAATTAATGCTAATTTAAGAGTAAACAAGTAATTTTATATCTTCCATTAATTGCTTCTTAAAATTTATGAATTTCTCTAAAGCGACTAGTTTTCGAAATCGGATGGAGTAATATTTTGTATTATCATGTACTCCCTCCGTTGTTTTTGATAAGTTTTTCAATACCAAGGAAACATTAATTAAGAGAATGAAAGTACTAAAATACCCCTAACACTAATAATTGTTTAAAAAGATTATTGGTATTTGTTATCTTTTGTCATTTACAATATTCATTAAATAAGGGCAAAATGAAAAAGATGCTCTAATAATTACATTAAAATTTAAAAATGACACTTATTAAAAAAATTTATTTTGCTCGCTAAAGTTAAATACAAAGGGAGGGAGTAATAAATAATGACTTGAGAGGTGGTTGAGATTATAAATTATAGAATATCCTTTTCCGCACCTCTTTCTTGTTGAAACCGTAAATACTTACATAGTAAAGAAAATTTTTCCATCTATAGGCACTGCATTCTACATGTAGATTTGCTAAATCATGGAAATAAAAACAATTACTTCTGAAAGAAAAATAAACCATCGTTGTCTAAAAAAATAGTTGTTAATATATGCAAACAAGGCTTCAGAATACCATGTTGGAGTAAAATTTCTCCAATGCGTACACGGTTTCTTCTCTGAAGGTGTACTCATAAATTAGTGTTAGGTTCTTTAATTGTCAAATTTTGTATCTTTTTCATAGATATCTCAATTTCTGCAATCACTTTGCATGTTAGTTGATACTCTTTTTATCTATAAATTATTGTCTCTTTAGCCATTTTATTAGTTCTCTTTTTTAGTTGTCAATTTAGATTATCAATGCATTTTACACAATTTTTTCTCTAATTTGCCCTTGGATTAGCTATGAGAGAGATTATGTATTGTTAAAATTACTCTCTCCGTCTTTTTTTACTTGTCTTCTAACACATTTCACGCTTTTTAAGGAATTAATTAATTAAGACAAAAAAATACTATTATATCCTCTAACTAATGGTTATTTTTCCACTCCATTGTAATTAATGATAATGGGATAGATAATAGTATAATTAGAAAATTAATCCAAAAAATGTCTAAATATTTAAGAATGACAAGTAAAAAAATTTAAAAAATAATTAAAATATCTATTTTAAAAAAATAAAAGGAATATAAATGAATAATTAAAAAAAAATTTAATAAATAATAAATTAATTATTTTAATTATATAATAAATTTTTTATTAATTTTAATAATTTAATTAAATAGATAATATTTTATAGACGAAGCTACTAACTCTTAAATCTCTGTTGGACGTAAAAGAAGAGCTAATAAATCGGGTTGAAAATTTAGTTCTATGCTTTTTTTTCCGTACGTGTCTCATGATAATTGAAAACTAATTAATTGTATATTAACGAAAATTCCAATATTTTACTAGCACGGTGGTTGTATGAAATAATTTAATATACATATATAGTGTAGTACTAGTATTAAGTTCGTTTAGAATATTCTACATCTGACATTAAATGTGACAGTAGCTTGATTATTAATGATTTAAATTTATTGTATTTAAATTGGTATTTTCTTTTATATTTTCTATTCGTTATTTGATAAATGTTATATTTATAGAAGAGATAAATTAAGGAAGAAAAAAATAATAATAAAAACAGACACTTATTAATATTTGAATAGAGGATATGAAAGGAGACACTAATTTAGGGACAGTATATTTGAATCCAATTATTAATATACATGAGTTCTTTTATATGGGACCGAGTTTTTAATACTTTTTCTATTGAATGCTTGATACATATGCAGTTTATATATTATAATAATCCGAAGGGAGGGATGCCCGTCCTGTATAAAATTTGCCTATTACTCCTTTATTTGGCTTGTCCACTACACCAGACATGATGGAGCAATACATTGATCAAAATTATAGAAACAAAATTAATTACTTCTGTTATGGATGCAGGTGGTCATTAATAGCTAGTTATTTGCCAGGGAGAACAGACAACGAGATTAAAAACTACTGGAACTCTCACTTAAGCCGAAGAGTTCACATCTTTAGGAAATCTCCCCACGAAAATCTCCCTCTAATCAATCAAAATATTACTACATCTAAATCCAAGCAAGACAATTCATCAAGCAACAAGCACAAAGGGAACAAAACCACCACCAAGAACACTAAAAAACAAAGCAAAAACGTTTCAAAGGAACAAGATGGGAATAACAGTAGCATTAAAATGCCTCTAACTCCAGTTCTAGACAAAGAGGCGAATTTGTCTGCTTTTGAAATCGACGAGGACTTGATGAATTTAGGCGAAGGAGAAAATAAAGAAGATAATAGATCTAATTCAAAGTGTTTTAATGGAGAGATGAATAATGAAAAGGATAGTGAAATTCCGACAGGACCATACCAACACATTGATGATGAAATGTTGTTATTGGACAACATAATTGCCAGTGAGTTTTTGGACACAGTTGATGAAGGGGAAAAGGACTATTTGACTGTTAGTTCAGACATTAATAAAAGTAGTACAACCACAGGTTCTAGTGAGTTGCATTCTTGTTCTTCAGTTGCTTCGTGTTTGAATAGTTATGGAGTTAATGACTGGACATGGGAGGATTTAATGAGCTTTGAGTTTTGGAATAATGGTGATTATGTGGATAATACGGTTTCTTCTTTTTTAGAGATGCTTGATAATGAGCAAAAACAAGAAGAAATCAGAAGGCAGCAGAAGAAAGATGAATTCGTTACTTGGCTTTTATCTTGATTTTGAATGTTGCCCGCAGCATTTTTGTTCATTTTGGCTGTCTTGTTTATAAGAGATTTTGTCAAATGCAATTATGTGAGGTACTTTGCCTGATTGTACAAATAAATAATGTGAAATATAATCGAATTGGGCTTGTTTTATTGTTATTAGACAAACATTAATTAAGTGATATTGTTCCTCTCCATCCCGAGAATTAATCGATTGATTTATATACCTATGAACAAATACTAAATGGATATAAGAAATGTGTTTTATATCCGCTCCTTAAAATCGCTTTAAGGTGTAGCCGCTCACACTTGAGACCCTCCAGGATCACTTTATGGTGAAAAAAAAGAGATAAGGACATGTATCCTAAACAGATTAGGATAATGATAGGCAAGTGGCCATGGAAAGAATATAGGGATTAGGGTCGGACTTAGATTCTCCTTGCGGTACGAAGATGCCCTTGAGTCGGCACTGGACCGGCTCGAGATCTTGTCTGTTTAAGACACTGTTACGCCAGGTAGGATTACTTGGTGCGCTTTTCGCCGCCTGGGTGCTAATCTAGCCGGCTCCTCGAGATAGGGTCGCTATCATCCTTGCATTTTTCCATGAGGTGAGTCAGACGGCTCTCGTTGACCTGATCTCCTAGCCCAAAACGAGTGAAATATATTTAATTAGTTATTACCCTCTAGAACCACTTTGCGGTGAAAACAAAAAAATCACTTCAAATGTGCATAAATAATCTAAAATAACGTATAAAATGAAATATTGTGTTTTAACCCGTTTTCTTATTCTCATTTATATATTGAAAAAAGAATAAAATTAAAAAGCTAAAGATTTGATGGAAAGAGTATAATTAAGACCATTTTTATAGGCCTAATCCAAAAACATACTCCCTATCTATATTTTCAAAGTGATCATATAATTTCATCAATATTTAAAAAATATATAATTTTACTCGTGAATGCCACATCTCACAAGTTTCTAATTGATTTCCAAATATAGAGAATTTATCGTACTTGACATTATAGTGCTAACTGTTAACACAGTCATCAGAAGATCAAAATAATGAAAGTACGACCAATGATGTATGATTAGCAAACAATGTTTTGTTGAAAGGACACAAGAGCTTGAGGAAAAGACTTTTGGTTTGACATATATAGTTAATTTCAGTAGGTTCTTCCGGGAAAAAAAGTTAATATGCATAGCTTGGCTTTTTTAAGAACCATTATTTTCATGTGCGTTTTCTAATACTAGTAGTCTAATTTACCTTTAATTATTCTTATATAGCTTGCTTCCAATGGATATAGTTAAAATTGCTGGACTTTCTTCATAACATTACTTGGTCTTGGATTATTAAATTATATTCTTTTAATATTTATATAAATTAATACATTTTATTGGATTCATCCTTTGTAACCAAATTATGCCGAAAATTAAATTTTTAATGAATAAAAAAAAGAATGTAAAGAACCAATTACCTAAAAGGAAAATGAAAATGAAAAATAATAATCAAGTACAGAATTAAGAGATCATTCTTGTGCAAGGACAAGTATTTCCTGCATTAATCTTCAATAGTGACATATCATTTTGAAGTTTGTATTATATATAATTTGCATTTTCTAATCTTATTTTCTTATACAAAATAAGTGATGAGTAGGATTCCACAAGGTCAAATGAACTCTAAGGCCCACCACACCCAATAGATTGGTAATTATCTGAATTTGTACAATAGTCGTACCCAATATAGTATTGACATCTCATATATTATCATTATATATTTTTATTTTCCCATGTGACTCTATAAATTTGAGTACCTACCTTCCATTTAGGTATTAACTAAATTGTACGTTTCTGTGGATGTACTTGTACTTTAATAATTCTACATGTTTTTTTAAGTGCCAAAAGTTCATCACATGGAGGAGATTCTGCTTATAAATTTTCACCGTGGTTTTGGATACTATGAAGGTATACCTGAATTTTTTTAGGAGGTTAATGGATAGTTAGAGCCGATTTCAATGTGAATCCATCTTAGCACGGCTCTGAATATATTCGGGAACTTTAATATATAGATTATGTGCTCTTATATGAAAGTTTCATCCCTTTCAAATATCATCATGTTTACAAATATGGCCTTAAGGGTAAAAACTAGACTTTAGACGTACATATGATGAAATTTAAATGGATGTTTCAAATTTTATGCTGTGGTATCTAGGAAAGGGCGCGGCCTGGATCTGGACCGGATCCGTAGAGATCTAAATCCGTATCATTTTTTATATATAAGATCCATATCCTATCCAGATCCATTAAATCTATAAAATTAGGCTCCGTATCCATATCCAATGGATCTTACTGATCCAGGTCCTAAATTGATCTAAAACGGATCTGTAAAAAATAAAATTAAAGAAATACAACACATGAAAATATCAACAACCAACCAAAGATTTATTCTTAAGATTACTATCTCAATTTATAATAAAAAAGAAAGAGATTAAAATGTAATTACAAGGTTCAAAACTTAAAATAAATATAATACAAATAAACATTCGTTCAAGTTCAACTATAGAGCCGATGTTAATTGGTAGAAAGTTGAGTTATATATATATGTTAGGGTTAGAGTCAGAGTAAGTATAGGTCACTGTTATATATATAAATATAAACAAATTATTACATATACATAAATGGATCCGCTTCTTTAAAAAAAACCCGATACTGGATCCATATTTTTTTAGTTAGATCTAGATCCGGTCCAGATCTAATGGATCTAAAATAATAGGGTCCAGGCCCTAAAAAACGGATATAGATCCACGGATCCGGACGGGTCCAAGATCCAGTCCTATCCCTAATGGTATCTGAAGCCCGTACAAAATCCTATGCATATAAATATACTTTGTTTATATTGGAGGGTAAAAATTTTATATATCTTAAAGTTATACCTTGACTGAAGAATAATGGTCTTATTAATTCAAATCAGAGTCGATAATGACTAAATAAAGGTGGACATGAATCAAATCATATCTCTCTATCTGTCGAAGAACCAACTGCTTTAGCTAATGAATGAGCAATTTGATTCGCAGATCTACCAGATTGTCAAGTTAACGAAAGAAGACGAGTTCTAGACAATCTTGTAAAACAAAACCTAAAGGCGAACAAAAAGAAAGACGATTGTTCGAAGAAGTCACAACGTTAAGGGCGTCAATCTCTAGAATAACTTTATCAACTCTTATCATGTTCAACCAGCTCGATGCCTCTCGACAACTCATGGCTTCAGCCATCACCGCATCACCTTGACCATGAAGAAGTATTGCCTGAGCTGCCAGAAATTTCCCATTGTGATCTCTTATAACACAAACTTGTCCCAATTTCTGCCCTTGCTCCAAAACACTCGCATCTACATTGCACTTAATCCACCCCAATGGCGTTTTCCTCCATTTTGCTAACCGGGCTAGCTTTAATCTCAGGCACTAATGCTTTATGCGTAGCTTTGGACTCACCAAGAAAACCTAGGCCATGTCTCATTACTCGTGATGCTATATGGAACCGCGCATTCCAAGTCCAATTATTTTAATGAACCCGTATATAATATATTGAAATTATTTATTTAATGTCTAATCTATTAAACTTCAATATATTAAGATCATGTATTTTAAGAGTAAATAACAACTTAATGTGCTTTTATTGCATGTCATGGCTCATTGGCTCTGTTTAGATAAATAGTAGGACATATACTAGTCATAATACATTTACAATACACATGTGTTAAGTTATTGTTTACTCTCAATTTATATAATTTTATAATGTATTAATAGGCTAAGTACAAAAAAATTTAATTTCAATAGGTCAAATAATGAAAATATGATGAAAAAAAAGCCATTAAGTCTAATAGTCCCCGGTATTTGTATAATGAATTCTAACTATATATATTTTGTGCTGTAAAGAAAAGAAAAATTAATATCTTTAGTGAACATTAATTAAATAACTAATTAATTAGTTATACCATTATTTATAGATTTAAACGTGATTTTGAAAGTATTTTTGGGTTTGAGGTACTATTTTATCTATTCGACTTTTGAGAAATTGTATAGGTGTAGTTTACACCTATCCGACTTTCGGGTGTCCGACTTTCTAAAAGTCGGATAAGGTAGTGTCCGACTTTATGAAAGTCGAATAGGGTCATAAAGTCGGATAGGGTAGTAATGGGACTGACTTAAATTTTTTATACCTTGTAACACTTCATTTCTAATTTAGTTCCATCTTTTACTAAATTATGCAATTATTCAATTTTGGGACCTAATAAAAATCCAATTACCTTATTTATGTTGTTTGATTTTTTTCATATTCTTCTCCGGTTGTTCTAGGTGGCTTTTCAATGATTTTCTGTGATCTATATTCTATACCATACCATTCTTGTTACTAGTATGTAAGATGCCTCTCATTTTGTAGTTTAAAGTTTCTATGTTTTTCTGTATTATTTGGTCCGGTTAATTTACACGTGAACCCAGGGCCGTTCCCGAGGGGTGGCCAATAGAGGTGGCTGCCCAGGACTATAGCAGAAAAGCCCTAAAATTTAGCTGCTTAATTTATAGTGATTGAAATATAAACATTAATTGAGTTTAGATCAAATGATACCTATATTAAAAAAATTTATTAAATATCAGTTAATTTATAATTTTCAAAATTGAAGGCTTTTTTACAACTTGCTATATTTTTGTCCCCACCGCTCAAAATGTTATGTACAGATTTGCGTGTAAAAGGACCTTAATTTTTTATCTCGCCCATAGACCTCTAACAAGTTAGGAACGGGCCAAGGAAACCTTGGCACTTAGACACTAGTTAGCTTAATAGTGGTTGAGTGAATCATTTAGCTGAATCCTTTACTAAATTATGTAATTATTTAATTTTAAGACTCTAATTTTGGGACCTAATAAAAATTTAATTACCTTGTAACACTTCACTTCTCAATTTAGTTTAATCCTTTACTAAATTATGTAATTATTTATTTTTGGGACCTAATAAAAATTTAATTACCTTATTTTTTTCATATAAGGTAATTGAATTTTTATTAGGTCCTATAATTAAATAATTACATAATTTAGTAAAGAATTGAACTAAATTGAGAAGTGAAGTGTTACAAGGTAAAAAAAATTGAAGCTAGTCCCATAACTATCCTATCTGACTTTCATATAAAGTCGGATACATTTATCCGACTTTCATAAAGTCGGATAAATGTATCCGACTTTATGAAAGTCGGACACTACCCTATCCGACTTTCATAAAGTCGGACACCCCTAATCGGATAGGTAAGACATATTTCAAAAACTAGACCTATATAATTTTTTAAAAGTCGAATAAATAAAAAGTACTATAAACTCAAAAATACTTTCAAAACTACCCTCTGTAAATAGTTTCAAAAAAAATGCTCTAAAAAAATCTTTAATCCTGGTGGTACATTATAACATAAGCACGAAAATTTTTTGCAATATGAAAAAGTCTGCGAACTATAGTAATTAGCTAAGTTAACAAGTAACCATTCCTATGAAAGAATTGAAATTGCGCAGGACGAAAAGGTAAATTTACCTGCTTCATCGAATTACATCGCGCCACATAAGACAATAGACGGTGAAGCACATGGTAAGCCGTGAAGACTCAATGGGAAATTAGACACAATAAAGGAGCTACTACTTTGGACTATTTCCATAATAGTTGAGTGTAAAAAGCCTCAAGACTCATTCTTACTGTTAGCATTTCATGCATAAAAATACAACTGCATTTTGAAAAGCTTGAAAAAAATACAGTGGAGAGAGCAATGGAGCAGATCTGGTTTGCCTTTGGAACCTTGGCGTTGTTAGCCGTATCAGCTTTAGCTGATAATGTTGTTGTTCTTACTCAAGAGAACTTCGAGACGGAGGTCGGCCACGAAAGAGGCGCTCTAATCAAGTTCTATGCCCCTTGGTAAATCCTTCTACATATCTTGCTTCGTTTCTTCGATTTTAGCTCTGATTTTACTTCTCAATTCCCCGATTGGCGTTGCTTGGACCGATATTCTGAAATGGATAGTTTATGATATTGTGGATGTTCATCAAATAATTTGAATTTGGACTCTTTTGTGATGGCTTATATATTTCTGTTTTTTGAGTCAGTCAGGGGGTTTGCATTTTGTTAGATGAAATTGTTTGTCGTAATTAAGTATCCTCATTGGCAATTACTATTGCTTACACTTACCATACATTGGATCTGATAGGTGTGGGCACTGTCAAAAGCTTGCCCCTGATTATGAGAAACTTGCAGCTAGCTTTGAGAAGGCAAAGTCTGTTTTAATTGGAAAGGTCAGTTCTCTACGATGGATTCGTTTTTTCAGGCCGATAATGTGATCCCTTTTAGGATCTAATATTCTGTAAATTGCGACCTGCAAACTTATATGGTTGTTCTTGGTTCTAGTTACTTTTATTGACTTGAGACTTTTCTTGGTGTAGGTGGACTGTGATGAGCATAAGAGTGTTTGCAGTAAATACGGGGTTTCTGGATATCCTGCACTAAAATGGTTTCCTAAAGGATCTTTGGAACCTAAAGCGTAAGACTCTTTGCACTATGTAGTGCCCCTTTCAATTTGGAAATACCGCAAAAAAAATTCGTTTTTTTTTAATCTTTTATCACACCCTATTGAGTAAACGAGAATTGGTTTGTCTTATAGGTATGAAGGAACGCGAACTGTAGAAGCCCTTGCCGAGTATGTGAACCTCGAAGGAGGTAATTGTCTTTCTCGTAATTTCTGAAAACTGTTTAACCTTGCTTTCAGGAATTTTACATCTTGTTGTGTTGATTTGTGACTTCCAACATTATATGCATGATATTGGATTTGTCTATACGAAATTTCCCCTGCCCAATTTCTGATTAACAACTGCATTTAGTATATGCGCTTTTGTTTGGTGCAGTATAATGCTGAGAACTTCTGATACTTGGCTAAGTATTTCAGAGGATGCACATCCTCTTATCCTATCAGTTTTATAACATAACTAGTGGACCTAGTGGTTGTGGTAGTTGTTGTTCTGCATCATAATCTTACTGAACTGTGGTTCTAGGCTTCTTCTTCCTTGCTCTACTCCATTTCCTGCCTTTTTGTTGTCTTATTAGTTTTGGCTAATACTATCGACTTGTGTTCTCCATTGATGAATATTTCCATCTCGGAATATTAAATTGGAGTATTCCTAATGAAAGTGGTGTTATTTACAGGGACAAATGTGAAGATAGCTACACCTGCTACCAATGTAGCAGTGCTGACGCAGGATAATTTTGATGAAATTGTGCTGGATAAAACCAAAGATGTTTTGGTTGAATTTTATGCCCCTTGGTAAGCATGTAAATCTTTTCTTCTGAAAGTTATTTTAATCTGAAATATATGCTGTTAGATTACCAAACAAATTTTCTTTCTTTCTGGTGTTTTTTGTCAATTAAGTTACAAATTTTGCTTCTACTAGGTGTGGTCATTGCGAAAAACTTGCTCCTGTAAGTGATACATCTCGTATAGTCTATAGTTTTACTCGTTGTTCTTACTGTCTATTTTTACCCTACTTAAGGCGGAATCTCTTTTATAGAAGCAAGGACTTAATGTTGCTTTCAAATGGCAGATTTATGAAACGGTAGCTACAGCATTTAAATCGGAGAAAGGTGTGGTGATTGCCAAAATTGATGCTGACAAGTATGGAGATCTAGCTGATAAGTAAGCCATCATAATTCATGAGCTCATTTAAAAGGTTACTCAACATTGAAGTATATGAGAATCAAAGTCAATGATTTATGGTATGTGCAGGTATGACGTGGGGGGGTTCCCGACACTCAAATTCTTTTCTAAAGGCAACAAAGATGGTGAAGATTACGTGGCCAGAAAAGACTTAGAAGGCATTGTGAATTTTGTTAATGAAAAGTGTGGAACCAGTCGTAATAGCGAAGGACAACTAACGTCAAAAGTAAGTCATTGCATTTAAAATATGGAAGTTCAAATATTTTCTGATGCATTAAACACTTGAAGTTGAAAGATTAAAGATTTGTTGTTTTTCTATCTATAGGCTGGTATAATTGAATCTATGGACCCCTTGGTGAAAGAGTTCGTAGCAGCGGGTGATAATGAGAGGAAAGCAGTGTTGTCTCGTTTAGAAGAGGAAGTCCACAAACTTCAGGGCTCTGATTCCAGGTACTTGAGGTGGTCAAAATTTACATGAAAAATTTGTCACGGCATTCATCTATACCTAGGAATTGACACATCATTGATCTACACCTTTTAGATACGGGAAGGTTTATTTGACATCTGCCAAGAAATGTATGGAAAAAGGTCTTCAGTATGCCAAGAACGAAATCGAGCGCCTGCAGCGTTTGCTTGAGAAGGTAATGTTTACCTGTTGAATTCTCGGTTAAAAGAATGTTTATAATTACAGGTTTTGTGCAGACTGAGTTTGTTTATATTATTGGTTGGTGCAGTCAATTAGTCCAGTGAAGGCTGATGAATTTGCACTCAAGAAGAACATCCTGTCAACATTTACTGCTTGAAATGGACGACTTTTGCATCTTTATCAATAGCTTTATCCATCTGATTATTTTCTATAATAATCTGTGGAGAAATGGTTCTTCTCACAATGCAGTAGCAGCAACCATTTTGATAGTCTCAGTTTGATAGGCATTTTTTGTTTTTAGTTATTACCATTCCTTTATTTTAGTTGACAATAACAGTACATGAGATGAAATTTTTGAATATTTGTGCTCTTCGTTTACCCTTTAAATAAATGTTTTAAAAAACGCTACGCGCTAGTCGGGCGGTCAAAACTTCCGCACCTAGGCGGATTTGTAATTTTTTTATATTTATCAATAGATAAAAATATAAATTATAATATAATAATATATTATAAAAAATATAATTTAGTATATGAAAACATAATCATCACAAATTTGATGTTGATTATGACGTTTATAATCAGAATATTTTCGTGTACAATACTTTTACCAACCAAACTACCTTTTTTTATTGAAAATTTTGAACTATAATTATTATAATTATCAGTATCTTAAAAATTGTAAAAAAAATTGGATAAAGGCAAAAAATATCGGACTAGGTGGTGCCTAGGCGGCAATATATCGGTCCAGTGCTAATGAAAAGTTGGGCTGCAGGCCCCGAAATAGCGCCTAGACGAAGCTAGGACACTGCTTTAAACAAAGTGATTCTTCAATCTAAGCAGCTCAAATCTTGGATTAAACACTTCTAAAGATGTTTCGACTGATAAACCCAAAAATTATCTATTCGCTTTTGCAATAGACTAATGTCAAAAGTTACAACAATTTCATAAGCACCTTCTAAGTCAGCTTTACAATCTCAATCTAGGCAAGTTCAACTAACCTCCAGGTACATCTTTCATATTCATATTTAACACTCTGCATGACTTTCCATCATTGAATTGAGATTCCGAGGGACTACTTACTGAAGAACACTCCTCAATGTGATAATCTCTCTCATCAACTAATGACGAGCAGGGTCGCTCTTCAGGCTCGTGCCCTGAACCAAAGGGCAACTCAAAAGATGATGATGGTCCAGATGGCTGAGTCCTCATCTGGACGGACCGCAGGAGAGCAGCCCTCCTCAGGTCGGCCGAGTGGCATATATCACTAGGCGATGAAGGGAACCGGCTTTCAGAATCTGAGCCTCGTTGACGAGACTGTGAGCACGAGACACTAGTAGAAGAACTAGTAGATGGAGCTGAACCAAATGCACCAAATGGTCTTTGATACCTGTACGGAGAAACTGGACTCGTGGGCACACTGTCAGGCTGTGATGAGCAAGTAGCCACTGGGGTCTCGGAAAATCTCGAGTCGTCTGAGTCTTCTGACATTGGTGAATATTGCATCGGCATTTCATCCCTATACAAGAATACACATAATGAGTCCACATCTACTGAGTGTCCTCAAAATGGTTCTCGTGGCTAGCCTCGGGACAACAGTGACTAGAGATGCTCCTAGAGTAATACCAGAAATTGACAAAAGTATGCACAAAGTAATTGACTCCTCACATTTCATTATGTGAAAATACCATTAAGATAACTAACTAGCATTTTCAACTGCTACTTATCCATTAGATTGAACTGATAGGATAACGAATACGTCAATACAATGCATAATTCACCTATTAATTGAACAAGATTCAAATATATGAGCAGAACAGCAAAAACAAACTAACCTGGCATAGAACAAGCTGTCAGACCTTGCTGGAGTTTCCATAAGATTTTCAGAAAGTGGGTCTCCAACAGTTAATCCATTCAAGCTTGACGCCATAATCTAAGGTAAATTAAATCAATTTTTTTTAGGGATTAAGGACCTCGAAATTCAAGCACTGATACAATATATACTCCATTGAAAGAGACTTATATCAATTAAATAAAAACTGCTTCCATAAAGAAACAAACTTTACCAAAATTCAAGAACTAAAAGACAACAAATAATTGATAAAAAATTAAACGAGAATTGATAACCCATTTTATAGACCCATCTGGCCACCGCTGAAACCCTTTGAGAGCGTAGAACGCAGAAAAAGTGAAAAATAGTAGGAAGGATTAAAAAATTGAAGAAGAAAAGGGCAAACCTCGCTCAAATAACGCTTATGAGAATGAAGATTGTCGATATAGACCTCATCTTCAGGATCTCTGGTTCGCTTTCCATTGGGCGACGCAGTTGGGGTGGATGCCGGTGAAGAATTTGAATCTAAACCCATTTTGCTTAGATTGAATTTGAAATACAAATTATCCCAATCTGAAGCAGGAATTGGTAAATCTATCTTGCTTTGATAGAAATGGGGGAAAACGAGAAGGCAATAGGAATTGATTGCATTCAAGGATGTGGGTTGGGGTGGGTTGTTTCAGTTTGTGATGTTAAGTGACAGAGAGCCGAGGCCACGCGTCTCCTCCTGCTCCCTTGTGTTGTGAAACTGTGTGGACAAGTTTATTTAAGCCCACAAACTTATATGAGCAATTCATCTCAGCCCCTTAATTCCTATGTTGGTGTTTTAAAACTCTCCGCCTATGCCTTATTTTAAGGTTCGTCGCTCAACTTTTCACTCCTCAATTGATATCAGACGTTGAATCGATATATTACCATAGGCACCTCCTAGTCCGATTTTTTTTCCAATTTTTAAGATACCGATACCTATAATAATTATAGTTCAATTTTTTTAATTCAAAAAAGGTAGCACGGTTAGTAAAACTAATATGCAACAAAATATTCTCACCATATAATTTTCATTTTGAATTTCAAACCGAGAATTAGTACGCTATAAACCACAAAAAATTAGTGAGGATAATTGTTTTTACGGAATTGATTTTAATATTGATGTGATTTTATGTAAAAATTAACTAAGACTTATATTTTCATATGCTAAACTATATTTTTTGAAAATATTATTGTATTATAATTAATTTTTAGTGAAATTTATACTTTAATCTATTGATAATTATAAAAAAAATAAAAATTTATAAATTCACCTAGGCCCCGTCCATATCCCATCTAGATGTTTAAAGTCCTGACCGTTCGACTAATGCCTAGCACTTTTTAAAACCTTATTTGTAGTTAGTGGGCATTTTTTATGAAATAAATTTATAGGGTACAATTTTTTTGTTTCGAACAAATTCAATGAAAGTTAAAAAATTAGGTTAGTTTATCTGTTATATCAATTTTTTTTGTTTAAACTTATTTTTGGTATAAAAATTGAATAGTGTTAATAATTATGATTCTGTGTATTTATAAATTTATTAGGCGATCAGAATCAAGGCATAGATCCTCTAGTTTCTTTGTCAATAATAATGTAGAAAAGAAACGAGGAAAACCTAGAATGATTATAAATTATAAACAATTAAATGATAATACTGAGAATAATGGATACGATATACCTAATAAAGAAATGCTTATCAATAAAATACAAGGATCAAAATTTATGAGTAAATTTGATCTAAAATCAGGATACTATCAAATTAGAATGCATAAAGACTCAATAGAATGGACCGCATTTATTTGTCCAAATCCCATAGGACATTGGGAATGGACAGTAATGCCCTTGGGTCTTAAGAATGCACCTGCAGTTTTCCAAAAGAGAATGGATAAAATATTTGAGAAATTTACCGATTTTACTGCAGTATACATAGATGATATACTGATTTTTAGCAAAACTGCTAAAGATCATAATAGACATCTTAAACAAGTTTTTAAGAAATTTGAAGAGAATGGGCTTATAATATCCAAGAAAAAGATAGAATTGGGAAAGACAAAAATAAACTTTCTAGGAGTTATAATTGAAGAAGGACAAATAGAATTACAACCTCATAAAACTACCAAAATAATAGACTTTCCAGAAAATATAAAAGAAAAGAAACAACTTCAACATTTCTTAGGATTGTTAAATTATGCTAGACCTTTTATAAAAGACTTATCTAAATACTTAAAACCGCTATTTCTAAAAACTGGTAAAGAAATATTTGAGAAATTAAATTATAAAGATCATGAAATAATAAGAAATTTAAAAGAAAGGGTAAGAAATTTATCAAAATTAGAAATTCCTTTAGACACAGACTATTTAATAATAGAAACAGATGGTTCAGCATCAGGTTAGGGAGCTGTTTTAATAAGCAAGCCCCATAAGACATCAAATAAGACTGAAGAAAGAATTTGCAGATACTCTAGTGGATCCTTTAAGGAAAAGGGAGAGATTAGTACTATAGACTCAGAATTATTAGCAATATATGCTTTAGAATCATTTGAATTCTTTATAATTGGTAAGACTGAATTCACCATTAGAACAGATTGTATTGCTATTGTTAAATACTATAATAATTTAAAGAAAGAAAAGAAAAGATCCTCTTATAAAATATGGCATAAATTAACTTCACTCTTATTACAAAAGAGATATAAACCTTTATTAGAACATATACAGGGTGAACATAATAGAATTGCTGATATACTATCTAGACTCTTACAATTTGATAATCTTGCAGGAAGTACCAAATAAAAGAAGATATACAGAAGAAAATGAGATCCTCCAACAGAGATAAGGGAAAGATAACTAAATACCAGGGTAATACTACAACAAGACCAACAATAGACGATTTGATACGAACACCAGAAAACAGACAATTGCCGGAAGATATACAAATAATAAATAGAAATCAGCCTAAACCAAAAGCTTTGGTTTTTTCAGAAAAGCTGAACTTTGCAGACTTCGGTGAGACAACTTGGGCATTCAATTATCCCAAGGGTACTATACTTAATGATACTGAGAGAATTTTATTAGACAATTTATGGGTAGCTGTTAAAAGAAAAGTTGATAAACATGCTATCGCAGCCATAAATGGGTTTAGTCTATATTTTACCCAGAGAAATAATAATAATATTGCTTATGTCATATATAATGGCCCTCAGCCAGGAATTTATAAGACATGGGAACAAGTTATACAGAACACTAAGCATAAAGACCCCAAATACAAAAAATACCTATCCATACAAGAAGCTTATACTAAAGCAAAGAAATATCTGACTACTTTTTATACCAGTCCTGAAATAACAGGACAAACCATAGATACTCAAGATATACTAACTTTACAAGCTGAAATACCGAATGATATACCACAAGAAATGATAAATATGAAGAGAAAAATACATGAGTTAGAAGGACAAGTGATTAATAAGGAAGAAGAAGAAAATCTCTTAAAAAAGAAAATACAAGATTTAAAATCTAGATTAGAACATTATAAGAATCAGACTTCATACTCTGGAGTTATAAGCAATCAGGGTAAGACTAAAGAAGATCTAATATTAGAAAAACTGGATATGATATACGAAAATACGGAGACCACCAAAGAAATATCCATGGAAATAGAAAATACTACTAAAGAAATAGAAAAAGTCTAAAATAATGTAATAAATGGACTTGAGACTATAGATACTCAACCTTCAGAAGGATGGGCTGACTGGTTTAATAAAATATTTGAACTACCAAGCCAGCTACAATTAAGACTATAAAGGCCCAATATAAATTTTCATACCACCCAAAATATGGATTTAGAAGAAGGGCAGAAGGAAGAGACATTAGGAGCCTCAATAGAAAGTGAAGCCCAAAAGGCCCAAAAGGAGGAAAGCTCAGCTAGTTCAAAAAAAAGAATATTCCTCTCTAGAGAATTCCAAGACTTGCGCAGAAAGAGAAAGGAGACAGCTGTGAAGATAAGGATAAGAAAGATAATAATTTTAACGATGTAATGGGAATATGTCCCCACCATCCTTGATACTGTAAAAAAAGGTTTGTAAATCTAAAGGAACGCAGGTTGATTAATAATCAATCTCAATACTTAAGATTTAACAGAGGTTAATTTAATTAGACAGACTTAGAACAATTAATTTCAAATACTCTTAGTTTGTAACCCTTGGCAAGTATAAGCCTTCGGCTATTATTATTATAATTTCTTTTGAAGTTTGTAATAAAACTTTATAATTCTTGTTGGTTCGGTTATTATTTTATTCTGCAGAAAGATTTCTTTAAGTTTAAAAGATTTTTTAATCTAGAATAGCAAAAGGCCTTGGGAAAAAAGGGCAAAGATTGTAAGTCCCGCTTTAAAAAGTACCAGTAGGATGAAGATAAAATACGAAAAATTTTATAATTTAAAGAGGTCTGGATGTAGGAAGAACAATTGATTTTAAATGTTAAAATGAATTTTGAAAAGAATTTTGAGGTTGAATTTTAAATTCCTTATTAAAAAATCTCTTAGCAGATTATCTGGATAGAAAAAATCCAGGTTAGGTGTTTTCAACAAAAAATTCTGAAAAGATTCATAATGCATTTAAATTTCGATAAAGCCAACTATAATAATAAATTAATAATACTCTTTCAAATACTATACGACAAAATAAAGAGATAAGTGATAAAGACATGATGAGTCATACTTGCACTCAGACAAAGTAATAATAATACAAGTGCTTATGACGTAAGCAATGACGATATAAAAGATTCGGTAATCAACAAGTTACCGGTATACTTTCCTTTTTTCAGCTATAAAAGAAGCTTGCCTTCTTCTTAATACACACACACTTGAAAGCCCTCAAAGAAAATTCAAGGTATTTAAGAATTCGCAGAAATTAAGCAATATAGAGAAGCAAAGGCTGAAAAGGCATAATTTTATACTTTGTTCATATATATATTTCACATAAGTATCCTCTCCTCTCTGGACTGCACCTCTGTTTGATCTTTCTAGCTGAGTGACGAGAAAATTATTTTAATATGAACAGAATATTAGAAATTAAAGAAAGATTAGAAAGAAAAGAGTTAGAATTACCACGATATAGAATCTTAATAAAATTTTATTCTATTAGAATAAAACAACATACAGAAGAGCTAAGAAATGAAAATAGAAATTATAGAAATTATCATATATTAATAAACTGGATGAGAAAAATAATAAACCAATATACAGAAAAATTAACCTATTATACCGAGAAGATATCTATTATAGAGAAAGAAATACAGGAATTAAATTTAGAATTAACTTCATTAATTCTATGTGAGAACAAAGATTTATCTTTTAGAATTTTGAAACCCTCAGTTTAAATATATTTAATACTTGAATATGAATAGAATTTTAGAACTTAGACATAGGATAAAACTAGCCACAGAACAGTTAATAAGGGCAAATCATACATATGAAATTTGTCAAAATAGACTAAAATATTATAATGATGAACTTATAACGTACAGAGGATTTTTTGAATTATATAAATGGCATAAATCCAAAATACTAGAATATACTACTAAAATAATTCAGTTTAGAATTATTAGAGAAAACTTGGAATCCGAGATAAAATCTTATAATCTTGAATTAACTTCAATTATTTTATCCGAATCTAATAATTTTAATATACATTTTTAATTGAAGCCAGAATTCAGAACCCCTCTTTAATTATATATATATATATATATATAAAAGTAAAAAAGTTCTAAATTACTTCTCTATCTCTAAATCTTTTAAAAGAAAATATTAATATTTTATTATTAAAAATTTTTATTTTATTATCATAAATATCAATTTATGCTCTAAAAGAATAACTCAAATATCATTTTAAAATGCATACTCTATGTCTAAGAGATACTAAGTGGATTAGTAGAAGTAAAGACTATTGCATAATGGGTGGAATGTAAACAAGTAAGTACAATATATTGGCAAACAAATTTGTTATAATCAATTAAAAAATCTCAATTAAAACGTGGTAAATAATTTATCCTTTTCCCCTCAAATCATGCATAAATAAATTATAATTCACAATTATTTTTATGATGATTTTTAAAATTATTCATGAAGGAGTTTCTATATATATATAAAAGTAAAGAAGTTCTAAATTACTTCTTTACACTTGAACCTTTCAAAAGAACTATTAATATTTTATTATTAAAATTTTTTATTTTATTATCATAAATACCAATTTATATCACTATCATAATGGTATTTAAAATTGCTTCATATTCATACTAATCAAAACAACACCAAAATACAAAATTAAAAAAATTAAAATAATAATAACAACAACAACAATAGCGATAATAAAAATATTTGATGGGTATTTAAAAGTGGTTAATATTCATACGAATTATAACAATACCAAAATATATAACTGTGGATTATAAAATTAAAATAATAATAACAACAACAACAATAGTTTTTACACATATACCTTTTAAAAGAAATATTTTAATTTTATTATTAATTTTATTTTATTTTATTACCATTTTTATTTTAAATATAACCAGCATAAAAATATTGTACTTTATATTTTTCCTAATATCAATTTCATATGGTTTGGTGTAGATTGCTCTCTATTAGTCAACTGGGCTCTAAAATAATAACTCAAATATCGTCTCAAAATACATACCCTGTGTATAAGAGATAGCAAGTGGATCAGTAGAAGTAAAGACTATCGCATAATAGGTGGAATGTAAACAAGTAAGTACGATATTTTAGCAAGCAAATTTGTTATAATCAAATAAAAATTCTCAATTAAAACGTAGTAAACAATTTATCCTTTTTTTTTTCCTCAAATCATGCATAAACAAATCATGCTTCACAATTATTTTTATGATAATTTTTAAAATTATTCATGAAGGAGTTTTTTGGATTGTGGTAAAGATTATTGATTTAGGCCCTGGTCTTTTCAACTGATAAGTAGGTGTACTGAACTGATTGGTACTGAACTGAACTGAATGGTACTGAAACTGAACTGAATGATACTGAAACTGAAAATACTAAAAATACTGAAACTGAACAATACTGAAACTGAAAATACTGAAACTGAACAATACTGAAAGTGATTTATAATTAATAATATAAATGATATTTTAAAAATATTAAAATATATAATAATTAATAACACTTTAAATAATACTATATATTAATTGTTACATATAATAATAATTAAATATACCATTATAAATTATTATTATTATTATTATTATTATATTTTATTATAATTATTGTTATGAATATTACCTTATTATTTTAATTGTTATCAATATTTATAAAATATTATAACTTTTATTTATTTATTTTTCCTACAAAATTAATTATCGTAGAAATAATAATTGACAATGTTAAAAATATTATTATTGGTTTCTTTTTCTTTGTTGTTATTTGTCATTACTGATATTAATTAATAATATATATATATATAATGTATAAATAGAAATGAACTAAAATTATATTGAAATGATATTATCATTAATATTCATTACTTTAATATTTATGAATAATAATATACATTAATAATGTTGATATAATGCATAAACTGAAACTTAATATTGAATTCTGAATACTGAATGCTGAATACTGAAACTGAATATTGCATACCGAATATTGAATATTGAATACTGGAACTGAACTGTACTGAACTGAACTGATTGGTACTGAACTGAACTGAACAGAAAATAAGTTGAAAAGAACAGGGCCTTAGAGTGCCAAAATGGTTTGTCACATCCGGGGTGTAGAAATAGCAAACCTTTCTAAAAGGTAGAAGTAAATGGGAACATGTTCTTTTGCTAAAAGTGTAATCGTTTTGATTACTCGGCTTTCTACATGTAAACATTGTGTATTTAAAATTTGGCTTTTAATTGTTCAATTAATATAGTTAAAGTATTTCGATATTAAAATTTTAATGAATTAAACATTCAAATTGATTTTACATATATAAGTTTCAAGTTCGTATAATCCTATTTAAGAAAAAATTTAAATATCATAATAATACTTACTCTTTGTTATTTAAGAATCAGTGTGACTCTTCTTTCCTTATTAAATAAAGGCAAAAAAATATAAATTATAATCCTACCTAAGAAAAGATTTGAATTTTATAATAGTAAATAATCCTTTTTATAATAGTAAGACACTAAAATTTTATTTTATTTGATCAAGTGAATTCAAATTTCATAATTATTATTTAGTTATATACATCAATTAATATATCTCCTAGATCTATTTTCTTAAAATTTAAAATTTTGTTACTGATTTTATTTAATTATATTTTGTTGATTATAATCCTATTTAAGAAAAAATTTCAAATTTAATTTAGTTTTTTTATGTGAAGATATCATCCTAGCGACTATTTACTCTAAATATAAGCATGCGAAATGCCTATAACTCAAGAATAATTTCTTATTCTTCCTCTTATTATTGATATACTTATTATAAACGACCTATCTATATAACGCACATTGGATTTCTCAACTTCAAAAAATGTTGAAAATTATTATGACTGTCACATACAAAACAGAACTACTTTATTTTCTAATGGATATGTTACTTCTAGTTCAAATCAAAAGATAAACAATAGAACTCAAGAAAAATAAAGGGTAATGTATATCCCACTCTACCCTATGGTTGAGAATTCGAGAAATTTTTATTTTTCATAATTTTAAACAAATAAAATTCAATTTAATTAATTTTATGTATCTGAGATTTGAGATTTCTAGAAAAAGATATTATATTATCTTTGAAGTTCATAATTCGGTAATGTGATTTATATAGTTTTTTATTCCATATATATCTAACCATCATAAATGACAAAATAATGTTTAAAAGTAACAGAAAAATCATTTTGTTTGTTTTAAGGAGATTAGTCCTAGGGATTTTTGCCATGTTTTTTTCAACTTTTTAAAATTTAAGTGAACTAAATTAAATTTGGTTGAACTAAATTAAAGTGAGCTGAACTGAATTGAACTTATTTTAGTATAAAATTATAACTACGCATAACTGAACTGGACTGGGCTGAATTGAACTGATGCGATCTGACCTACATTAAATTACAGTCCAAAATAACATGTCCTAAATGTGATGTTTTTCTTCCATTCAAAGACTTGATGAGCAACAAAAAAAAAAAAAGGGAAAATCATAGAATCATTTCAACAATCAAAAGTTGTACATGGAATTACTTGACCTCTATTTTCTCAATGAAATTTGCTTCAATCATAACTTTGAAACATTAATAAACTTATTCCAAATCAAATACAAGCTAAGCCTTCAAAATCTTTTTCTTTTTTGGACCTTGGAGATGGCATTATTCACCATCCTTGCAATGTCTTTAACCCTGAAGCCCCAATATTCTGTTTGGCTTGTTCTTTCACAGGAGGTCGTCCAAGCAATGAACCACTCTTATTCCGTCTGTAGCTGCGAATCGCAGGCTTCTGAATGTTCCTTCCTTTCTCCATTGATTGAATTTCCATCGATCCGTTCTTATGACTTGTTGGATCTCGGAAATTCTTTCTATTTCCCATCGATTCATTTGTATGAATCGCATTCTGTTTCTTAGGTGTTGAGTTGTTTTTGTACTGGAAACCTTGCCGCTGAACATCAGAACATCTCGGATTACAGAGGACTCCGGACTTGGATAAACTAGCAACCATATTTCTCGGGGGATATCTCAACGGAGGAACAGCTGGGGGAATATTTTCCTTGTTCACTACTAGCCTGGATTTTATTTGTATCAATTAATCAATCAATGGATAACAACAATAACATTACCCCAATAACTGACGAGGCTCCCGCAAAAGCGGGGTGGGGGCGGGATGCAGGCAGCCTTAACTTGTAATTACAGCTCGTTTCCGATTCACTTTTGAAGTAATCAATCAATGGATAAAATCATAAATATTAAAACCTAGGGTTCCATTGATTAGAGAGAGTGAAATGGAGAGTACCTTATAGGCGATGAATGTTGAAGATGGAGATCGAGTTTTTTCCAGTCGATTCCCCTCTCTTGGAGAATAACTTCCCTGGGTCGGGCGGATCCAAATGGATTCGGTTTCGGCTTTTGCGGCAATTGAGCTTTGGCTTCTTCTTCGGCTTCCTTCTCCACCTCGTCTGCCCAAGATGAATGCACACTCTCACTTCCCACCATTTCCGATTTCGCCTTTTTTCTCTCTCTTCTAACGGCTCTATTGCTTTTTCAAATTCAAATAGTTGATGTTTTGCTAATCAACTTCGCCTCATTTAATACTCGTCCCACCGGTGGTATAAAGGGCAGTTTTGTCCATTTGGTGCTAAATATAAGAGCATCTTTAAGAGATGATAGATTATTTTATTAGTCTTCTTAACACATAAGTTCTTCTTATTTTTAACTTTAAAATAAAATTCATATTGAATATTTTTTGAGCAAAAAATTTTGTCCGCATCTTATATCAATTTTACCAATATTTCGTAAATTCTTATACCTGGTATAAGAGTGGTATAATGTCTTTATAGCACCAGTGTTCCATTTATTTTCAGGTAGATAAAATAAACCACTAGCAACATTATTCTATTTAAAGCAAAAAAAAACTCTTATACCTGGCATAAAGATAGTAAAAAATTGGTATAAGACGGCGGATTTTTTTTTGCTCTAAAAATATTTAATATAGATTTCGTTTTAATGATAAAAATAAGAAGAAGAAAATATTTTAAAGGTTCATGACAAAAAATTTAACGGTTTGTGAGATATAGTCGTTATAAGTTGTGAAAATTAAATTAAATATGAGAAAGAAGATTGTGATAAAGAGAAAAATAATAACTTTAAAAGTAATATATAATTAAAAAAAAATTAGATATATAAAAAAAATCTTATAAGAATGATATTTGCGTGTGTTTTCCTTTTTTTATATTAGAATAGTGTTCCGTCTGTTTTTTTACTATGAAATTAGTAATTTCCAGAAAATGTAAATTATATTTTCAAACAATAATGATTTTATTTTATTTCTTACAAAAGCCTTAACCAAAAAGTGTAGCATGGTGATTGCTCATCTCATCCTTCAATCCGAGTGCTAATAAACTGGCGTTAAAGTTTGAATCACATTCAATGAGTTTTATTTTTTTTATTTAATGTACGTGTAATTGGGTTAATTTTTAAAAAAATACAGCTCAACATAAAAAAAGTGATTTTTTTTAAAATTTATCTTATATGGGCTTATAATAATAATAAAGAAAAATCTTATCACACCTTATTCGAGTGTGGACTCGAATATACGACCTCTAAAATCACAACTTCACAGATCAACCACTAGACCAAACCTTTTCCACAAAATAAAAAAAGCGATGAAAATGGATAAGTAAAATTAATAAATGCACAAAATTCTAATTTTAAAGAGAGTGAATATATGTACCTGCACGATTTCACATTTGGCTCCAAGAAATTTTCCTTTTTGAGTTTAATTAATGATAAAATTTAGGCGGGATAGAGTAAGACCCTCTGAATTTATTTCTAAACACTTATTTACTTTCTGAATTTTTAAAAGTTTTAAATAATCTCTTGAACTTGTAAAAAAGTTTCAAATAACCTTCTAAACTTGCAATAAGTGAATCCATTTGCCCCCTAAATGCCACATGTCAGATTTTGGTTGGTTTGACTTCTCTTTAATCAGAAGCTGACACGTGGTATTGAGGGAGCAAATTGGTTCACTTTTTGCAAGTTTAAGGGGTTATTTGAAACTTTTTTTTGCAAGTTCAGGGGTCATTTAAAATTTTTAAAAGTTCATGGGGCAAATAGGTATTTAGGGACAAGTTCAAGAAATTTTTAGTGTATTAGACCTAAAATTTATTATAGTTATTTATTTATACTCTAAAATTCTTTTTTAGAGTATAGTTATTTATTTATACTCTAAAATTCTTTTTATTCACTATCTGTTATCCGGTATACTGATTGACTAATCCAAACTAAGCATTGTAGAGGCTTATATAGGAGGCGACCCTCCTAATTCAGTTTCCTCTATTCACATCTCCAAGTTTCGAACTTTCGATGACACAGGAAGATGCTTAGGGAATCCTGTTAGACCAACTTATGGTTGGTATACTCTTTTATTACCTATACTTGCTAATTCCATATATAATTATTGCAAGTGAACTTTTTAAGTTTTTATTATGAAATAAATTTTGACACACTAGAAAAATGCATTTAGTATGCATTGAGAAATTTAGACACACAATTAAATGTGGGGGAAATGATAAAGTTGACATTAGAAAGGAATCGTAAGATAAAGAAGATTTCATATGCGATTCTCCAATGTCTGCGGTGGAAAAATCATCTCAAATTTCAAAATTTGCTATTCGATTATATTAATCACAAGAAGAAAAAAAGGGATAGGAAAGAAATAATGAAGTTCTTTAAGGTTCCGTATCAAGGATATTTTAACTCCAAAGCAACTAAATTAGCGGTATATAAATTTCATAGAAAATAGTGGTTTACAAAAAAAAACTATCAAGGACAAGTTAGCTAGAAAATGTTCTCATATTTCTCAAAATTGCTAGATTTTATTGGTTTACTTAAAAGTTAAAAAGTAGTGTTGAATGCGTTCCGAAAGTACAATCTCATTTTTACCAAAAAAAAAAGACTTTGAAAGTTTGGGTTTAAACTTTCTATATCCACGAAAACCTCTCAAACAAGGCATATCAAAAGAAGTGGATATGATATAATAGAAAAAATGGATTCATAGTTACAAAACTTTCAATAAATACACAAACAATATTTGAAAGTTTATGGGATACTCAGAGTTCTGTCTTTATAAACTAAGGTCTTATTATTTTAGATCAGATGATATTGAAATTGAACTAAAATAAATTAATTTCAATATAAATTTAAAAGTATTATATAAAACTCAATAAATCAATTCCGATTCGAAGTTGCTAAACTTTGTGAAAATGCAATTCCTATTATCTTTGAAAAAGAAAAGTCAAAGTACAGTATATGGGTCGTTGAAAATCAACCTTTAACTATTAATATAAAAGAATTTTAACAAGAATATAGAGAATTAAAGAAAAAAAGTTTCTTATTATTTTATTAGTGTTTTGAAGAAGAGAGAGGGTTACATATATATATATAATAAAAATTGGGGGATAAATTATCATATAAGGTTAGAGTACTATTTAAATAGTAGCTAAGTAACTATTTAAATGGTGGCTAAGTAAAAGTTTAACAATAATTCACATCAATTTTACATCAACTTTTAACACTCCCCCTTTGATGTGGATTATTGCGAATGGGGCACTGCCTCATTAAAAACCTTACTATAGAAAAATCCTGTGGGACAAAAACCATAGTTAAGGGAAAAAGAGTACAATGTTTACTCCCCCTGTTTGCAAGTTGACTGAATGTCTTTAAGACGATGCATTCCAATACCGTAGACCAATTTCTTGAAAGTTGAGGAAGGTAAGGACTTGGCGAACAAATCTGCTAAATTATTACAAGAGCGGATTAGCGGATTTGTTGAATACTGATTTCACCATTTTTTCCAGATGATGAGTGAAGAAGAATTTTGGTGAAATATGCTTTATTCTATCTCCTTTAATGTATCATTCCTTTAATTGAGCAATGCAAACAACATTATCTTCATATACTACTGTCGGGTCTTCTTTAGTCTTTACTTTGCCACATGATTCTTGGATATGTTTAGTTAATGATCTCAACCATACACATTCGCGACTGGCTTCATGAATCACAATTAATTCAGCATGATTTGAGGAAGTAGCTTTGATAGTCTGCTTTACGGATCGCCAAGAAATAGTTATCCCCCCATATGTGAATAAGTAGCCCGTTTGAGATCGAGCTTTGTGTGGGTCGGATAAATAACCCGCATCCGCATATCCAACTAATTTAGACTTAGATTCATATGGATAAAATAAGCCTAAATCAGTAGTTCCTCGAAGATAGCGCATTATGTGTTTAATTCCACTCCAATGTCTACGTGTTGGTGCTGAACTGTATCTTGATAATAAATTAACAGAGAAGGTAATATCCGGCCTTGTATTGTTGGCAAGATACATTAATGCACCTATTGCGCTAAGATATGGTACTTCTGAACCAAGAACTTCCTCATTATTTTCTCTGAGACGAAATATATCCTTTTTTCACATCAAGTGATCGTACAACCATTGAATTACTCAATGAATGTGCTTTATCCATATTAAATCGTTGCAGGATCTTTTCTGTATAATTTGATTGATGCACCAATATTCCATTTTCTAGGTGATCAATTTGTAAACCAATACATAGTTTTGTCTTTCCAAGATCCTTCATCTCAAATTCCTTCTTTAAAGAATCTACCGCATTTAGAATCTCTTTTGGAGTTCCGATGATATTCAAATCATCAACATAAATAGAGCTGATAACAAATTTAGGTCCCGATTTTCTTATGAAAACGCAGGGACAAATTTGATCATTTTTATAACCTTGCTTTAACAAATATTCACTAAGACGGTTATACCACATGCGTCCAGATTGTTTTAATCCATATAGAGACCATTGTAATTTTATCGAGTAAAGATCTTGCTGACCATATTTTTTTTGGCAGTTTTAATCCTTCAGGGATTTTCATATAAATATCATTATCTAGCGAACCATATAGATAAGCTGTAACAACATCCATTAAGTGCATTTGCAAATTTTCTTGTGCTACCAAACTAATAAGATATCTAAAAGTTATTGCATGCACTGAAGGTGAATATGTCTCCTCATAATCAATTCCAGATCTTTGAGAAAAATCTTGGGCAACAAGTCTAGCTTTATATCTTACTACTTTATTTTTCTCATTTCTCTTTCTCACAAAAACCCATTTGTATCCCACAGGTTTTATACCTTGTGGCGTTCGAACTACAGGTCCGAAAATATTTCATTTTTCAAGAGAATTTAACTCTACTTGAATTGCATCTTTCCATTTAGGCCAATCATTTCTATTTTGGCATTCTTTAAGAGATTTCGGTTAGTCCAAATTATCAATTTCAATATTTACTGCAACATTATATGCGAAAATAGGATCTATAACCATTTTATCCCGATTCCATCTTCTTTTATTACTAATATAATTTATTGAATTTCTTCATTTTCAATAACTTCAGGTGTTTGCACTTTAGGTGATTGCACTTCAGGTGCTTCTACTTCTTCTAGAAGTGTATTTATATTAGTATTTGAATTTTCAACGATAGTGTCCTTATTATCATTAACTCTCCTCTTTCTAGGATTTTTATCCTTTGAACCGATAGGTCGTCCACACTTCAGGCGAGTTATCGTATTATTATTTGGTTGTTCTTCAGGAATATCAATACGTATAGGTGCATTTTCTGCTGGTACATGCGACTTGGTTACTCGTTTTGGGTCAGCAAGTGCATTAGGCAACTGATTTGCTAAATTTTGAAGATGGATTATCTTTTGAACTTCTAGTTCAGAATCTTTTATTTTAGGATCCATATGAGAAAGTAATGAAGCATTCCATAAGATTGACTTTTCCAAAATTGCCTTTTTGCCTTCTCCCCCTAATTTTGGAAAAGTGTTTTCATCAAAGTGATAGTCTGCAAAACGTGCAGTAAATATGTCTCCAGTTAATGGTTCGAGGTATTTTATAATTAAAGGAGACTCATAGCCAACATAAATTCCCAATCTTCTTTGAGGACCCATTTTGATTCGTTGTGGTGGAGCAATTGGTACATATACTACACAACCAAAAACTCTTAGATGAGAAATATTAGGCTCATGACCAAAAGCTAATTGCAAGGGGGAATAATCATGATAGCTTATAGGTCTTAAACATATAAGAGCTGCTGCATGTAATATTGCATATCCTCATACTGATGTAGGAAGGTTTATTCGCATAATCAATGGTTGTGCAATTAATTGCAGTCTTTTAATAAATGATTCTGCCAGACCATTTTGAGTGTGAACATGTGCGACAGGATGTTCCACTTTTATCCCAATTGACATACAATAATTATTAAAAGTTTGGGAAGTAAATTCTCCAGCATTATCAAGACGAATCGATTTGACTGTGTAATCGAGAAATTGTGCTCGTAATCTTATAATTTGAGCAAGTAATCTCGCAAATGCCATATTGCGTGATGACAATAAGCATACATGTGACCATCTAGTTGAAGCTTTAATTAAAACCATAAAATATCTAAATGGTCCACATGGTGGATGAATCGGTCCACATATATCACATTGTATGCGTTCTAAAAATGCTGGTGATTCAATTCCAACCTTAAGTTTTGAAGGTTTTATGATTAATTTTCCATGCGAACAAAAAAGTCATTATGCTGAAGAAACTTCTGGTTTTTCAACGAATGCCCATGTGCATTGTCTATAACTTTTCTCATCATTATTGAACCAGGATGACCCAGTCTATCGTGCCAAATTTTATATGTATCTGAATCTATAAACTTTTGGTTTATAGTTAAATTGGTTTCAATTTCATTTATAAATGTGTAGTACAAGCCAGATGGAAGAATATAAAATTTTTCAAGTAAACACTTCTTTCCAAAAGTTATGCTTGTAACATAAAGACATTCTTTACCATCTTCATTCACAGTTTCAATATGATATCCATTTCTGCGAATATCCTTAAAACTTAATAAATTTCTTTGAGAATTTAGAGAAAATAATGCATTGTTTATTGTAACTATCGTTCCCCTTGGTAAAGTAATATGAGCTCTTCCGGAGCCTTTTACAATTTTCGAGTTACCCGTTATTGTGGTAACGTTTGTCTCACCCTTTTTCAATGTGAAAAAATATTTTAAATCTTTAAGAATAGTATGCGTGGTAGCACTATGCACAATGCATATATTTTCTTTATTAGCCTTGATGTCAATTAATACCGGGAAAGAATTCATTTTCTTCATTTAAAGAAAATAAACTAAATTATTATTTATTCATAATTAAACATTATAAAACATTGGAAAGAAAATATATAAGACATTGATAAGAAAATACAAATTACATAAAACATAAAAGAAAATAAACACACATATTAAAAGTAGTAAATATATATATATATATATATAACCATTATTCATATTTGTCCTTTCCAATGGTGCTGGGTAAAAAGAGATCTGCCATATCCAAATGGATAATATCAATGGGCACATCATTAATAATGCATTTCGTTTCCACATCAGCGGGTTTCTTTAATGATGCTTGATAAAGGGTCACTAAATGTTTTGCGGTTCGACAGGTACGTGACCAATGCCCAGTCATGCCACAACGGTGACATATGTTCTCATCATTGTGAATATTTTTATTAAAATTATCATTTTGATTTTTCCACTTCTGGTGGTTTTTGTTATTTTTTCACTTCGGGTGGAAGTTGTTACCGCGCTCATATTTAAAGCCACAACCACGACCATTTTCATAGCCACGACCACGTCCACAACCATTAAAATTATTATTATCATAAGATGTTGCATTCACTTCAGGGAATGCCACAGATCCAATGGGACGTGATTTATGATTTTTCAATAAAAGCTCATTATTCTGCTCTGCTAAAAGAAGGTAAGAAATTAATTCACCGTATTTCTTAAAGCCTTTTTCTCTATATTGGGTCTGCAGGACCATGTTAAATGGACGAAAAGTTGATAATGTTTTTTCCATAATATCCTCATCAGTAACTTCAACTCCACATAATTTTAAAGGGGATGTAATTTTAAATACAACAGAGTTATATTCAGTTACAGATTTAAAATCTTGTAGCCGTATTTGAATTCAATCAGATCGAGCTTTTGGTAACGATATCAATTTTAAATGTTCATACTTGTCTTTCAGTTGCTTCCAAAGATCTGCAGGATCTTTGACAGTTAAATATTTAGATTTCAAACCTTCATCAAGATGTCGTCTAAGAAATATCAATGCCTTAGCCTTTTCCTGCACGGTGGCTTCACTCTTTTCATTTATCGTTTTTCAAAGACCCATTGATGCTAAATGAATCTCGGCATCCAGCACCCAGGAAAGGTAATTTTTTCTAGTGACATCAAGTGCTACAAATTCGATATTTGCAAGTTTCGACATATCTATAATATTAAGATTAATTAGAACAAATATATAACTAAACTTATAATAAATAAAATAGATACCTTTTTCTTTGACTGATAGAGCAAGCTCGTGCTGATAACGTGATGAAAATCAACTATCAACTATTAATACAAAGGAATTGTAACAAGAATAGAAAGAATTGAAGAAGTGAAATTTTCTTATTATTTTGTTAGTGTTTTGAAGAAAAGAAAGGGTTACATATATATATATATATATATATATATATATATATATATATATATATATATATATATATATATATATATATAGTAAAAATTGGGGGACAAATGATCACATAAGGTTAGAATATTATTCAAATGGTGGCTAAGTAATTATTCAAATGGCGGCTAAATAAAAATTTAATAATAATTCACATCAGTTTTACATCAAATTTTAACATGGATCACTTTCAATCTCCTCAACATATCATAAGTGAATCAATAGTTTAATATTGACATGTAATATATTTCAAGGGAGAAAAGGAAGCTTTCGTCAAACTATAACATAAAGCATGTACTAGTAAAAGCGGGGTTTTGTCTTTTGACTTTGGCCTTCAACTTTTTAACAAACAGAGTTACAACTTGCAAAAACTTCGGGGCCAAACAGAAACATGTATAAATACCACCTAGTTACCAAGTCTTTGGGCGCAGCAGCCTGTTCCCCTCTCTTAGGTTTGCATTTGCTAGGATTTGCAGGCAAGTCCACAGCAAAGAAATTGCACAAATTTAACTGCACTTTTCCCGCTTTGGCATTTCAACAAACACTTTGCCTACACACTGCAACCGAATCGCACAGCCATTGCGACAGCCAAATCAAAAGCCAGAGAGACGCAAACAGAAGAATGAAGTACGTTCTAGTCACCGGCGGAGTTGTCAGTGGACTCGGCAAGGGTGTTACAGCCAGTAGCATCGGCGTCGTCCTTAAAGCTTGCGGCCTTCGAGTCACCTCTATCAAAATAGGTCTTGTTTGATTTTTAACTGTAGCTTTGTTTTGGTCGGTTCTTTTTTCTGCTACGCTGCCTTTTATTTTATTCATTGGCTTTTGTGATTGCCATCTCGACATTTGTCCTTCTTATTGGATTTTTGCTCTGAGCACGCATTTTCTTGCTATTAATCAATTCGATTTTGCGCTTCAAGCATAATAAAGCTGCTGTTTATTGTCTCAAAAATCAATTGCAGATCCGTACTTGAATACTGACGCTGGTACTATGTCTCCGTTCGAGCATGGGGAAGTTTTTGTTCTTGATGATGGTGGAGAGGTTTTATCCTTTTAAAATTGTTTTGCTCATAGTACTTTTTCTCTCTGAATTATTATAAAATTTTTCCTTTCGTTTTGAATATATGTATATGTATATATATCCCCTGTACATATGCAGCTGTGCTATTACAGACATAATTTATTAATCAATAATTAACAGGGTTATACCTCGATTTCTCTTTAAAGGTTGATTTGGATTTGGGCAACTATGAACGTTTCTTGGATGTGACACTTACAAAAGATAACAACATTACTACAGGGAAGATATTTCAGGTATTGGAGGATACTTGATGTTGATGCAAAATTGTCATGTTCTGAGGTTTGTCCATATTCTGAATAGTTGGTTTTTTTGCATTTAAATAGTCTGTGATAGAGAAGGAGAGGAGAGGCGATTATCTGGGAAAGACTGTTCAGGTGATGCTTTACAGTGACCAGATTATCAGTGTTATTTTATTTTTAGTTGCATGTGAATTGTGGGGAACTGAAAGTTTAAGTAAAACTAAAGGTAGTTCCACACATAACTGATGCCATTAAGAATTGGATTGAATCGGTTTCTGCCATTGCTGTGGATGGGAAGGAGGGCCCAGCAGATGTCTGTGTGATTGAATTGGGAGGAACTGTAGGTGAGGAGCATTTGGAATATAGCTAGGTTGAATACGCAGAATTCCACTTCTGTCATTTGTTTTTGTATGGAAGGTTAATATCTGCCTTTTTCCTTTTCCTTTAGGTGACATCGAGTCAATGCCATTCATTGAGGCTCTTCGTCAATTGTCATTTTCAGTTGGTAATGTTCTGTTGTTATTGTGCACTATTGCTTCGTACTATTGTTTTTTTTAATCCTATCATGTTGTACCCCAGAAGATTTGGACTTGTTTTATGAAGTATTACTTCTGTTTTATATATGATGAGAAATTTGGATTTTTAATTTGTGCTTCATTTGCGAGAATATTAAATGATACAATTTGTGTACTCCATGTGAAGGGAATTTGACTTCATTATGAAGCTAAGGCATCCAACACCCATGTTGAGATAAATTTTTCTTTTGCACTTTTAAGTACTTATGGATGCCTTGGTTAGATTGTCTTAGTATTAGTTTATATAATTGATTGGGTTTCAAATTCTTGTGCAGGACAAGATAATTTCTGTCTAATCCATGTGAGCCTGATTCCTGTCCTAGGTGTTGTCGGAGAGCAAGTAATTTTCTATGAAGTTGTACATCGATTTAAAGCTTTTTATGAAGGATTTTTGTATTAAAGTTTTAGTTGTCATTGCATTTGTTGTCCTTGCAGAAAACTAAGCCTACTCAACACAGTGTCCGTGAACTGAGAGCATTAGGCTTGACTCCTCATTTGTTGGCTTGCCGGTCTGCTGAGGTATTTCAGTTCATCTGCCTGGCATGTATTTGTTTGTAATAACTAACAAGATTACTTTCCGAAATGCGTTTGCTGAAGAATCTTTGCAATGCCATGAAAACCTTTGACACTTTTCTGAACACCCTTAAGGTCACTGCACTGAATATGTGCTACTTTATCATCAGAAATTACCTAAAACAATTGTATATTGATAATGAACTATATGTATGGCTGTGCTTCTTTTGATGGCCGTTTAGTCTAATTAGTTGGTTTCTGCATTGAGCTTTATGAAAATTTTTTGGAAATGTTGCATAGGGTAATATTCTTTTTTATTTTGCAGCCTTTGTTGGATAATACAAAGGAGAAACTTTCTCAGTTTTGTCATGTCCCGGTAATTTAGATGAACTTTGATTTGCAGCCTTTCTAAAAATAATGTTTTTATTAGTCTGGAATGATATATAAATGTTGGTGACCTATGCAGGCTGCTAATATTCTCAATGTCCATGATGTTCCAAACATTTGGCATGTGCCTTTATTACTTCGGGTAATTTTTTAAAGTTCAGTGTTTTTTCAGAACCATAGTTTCAGATTTTCTTAATTGATTGTTTTTTGAAATATCACATAAGCTTTCCTTTTGCAGAACCAAAATGCTCATCATGCGATTCTGAATCAGCTTAATTTAATCAGGTTAATTTTCCTTTCATCTCTTATTTTTCAAATCGAAGGCTTGAAATATGAAATGTACTGTTACGTTGCTTGAAGAACGTTAGGAAATATGAAAACAAATTTTGCTAGATTTAGCTGCAGTTTGTTGCCTTTCTGTTTTTTTTACAGTTTTTACTGGTTGGGGCATTTTTTCAATGAATGGATTATCTTCTAAAAAACATGAATTTAATTTAGCTGGACTCTCTAAGAAAAAGTCCACCATAAACTATGAATAAGATAGCAGGAAGCTTGATCATATTACCTAACTGGTGAAAATATTCCTTTTCAGCATTGCCACAGCTCCTGATTTACATGATTGGACTAAGATGGCTGAGACTTATGATAATCTTACTGATTCTGTAAGGATTTTATTTCGTTAGCATGTGATTCACTAGCTTGTTCTTCTTGTTCTGTGACAATATGACACTGATCTTGTTCAGGTCAGGATTGCAATGGTGGGGAAGTATGTTGGCCTAACAGATTCTTATCTCTCTGTTGTAAAGGTGAAATTTTTAGGCACTTGCAACAAAGCCTTATTATTGTCTAAAATTGTGCCATTGTGTTCTAAATAGTCCTGACATGGTTTCGGAGGAGATTATTGATGCGCTTTGCACATTACATTTGCTTTCTAGTATGTAATATTATAGAGGAGTTTATGCAAAACATAAAGGCTTTTCATTTATATCTTTCCTTGTATTCACCCGTCAAGGCTGGCTTTTAGGCTGGAAGTGGTATCAGTTGACAAGTTTGATTTCTCCAAATATAGACATGACCAAGTCAAGCTCTTGTGATTCTTTATTGTGCTTTCAGGCCCTTCTACATGCTTGTATAGCTTGCTCGTTGAAACCATCTATTGACTGGATTGCAGCTTCAGATCTTGAAGATGATACTGCAAATACGGTATTGAGTCATTGCTAATTGCTTTTAGATTCTACTCCCTTCGTTTTTTTAACTGTCGCTTTGGGTAAGTTTGTACATACCAAGAAAACATTAATTAAGAGAATAAAAGTACTAAAATGCCCCAACACTAATAATTGTTTGAAAAGATGATTGGTCCTTTTTATCTTTTGTCATTTACAATGTGCATTAAATAAGGGCAAAATGGGAAAGATGATCAAACAATTACATTGGAATTTGAAAGTGACACTTATTTAAAAAAATTGTTTGGCTCTAAAGCGACAGTTAAAAAAAACAGAGGGAGTACTATTTATCTTTATGAAAAAATACCCTAACATTTGTTTCTATCTTACACAGGCACCAGAAGCTCATGGAGCTGCATGGAAGACTTTGAAGGTATAATTTACTTTTTACTACTTCAGTAGTAATTACATTCTCTCCTTTTGCCTTATAAGTTCATACTCACTCATATGAGTGACACTGTTATCCTAGACTTTCCGCTTCTCCCCATTAACCTTGTGATCATACTACTGGGAGATTGTACATTTGTACCCTTTAGTGTGCTGCTATCTGTTTCCTTTAAATTTTGTTGCTTTTGCATTATTGATATTAACATAACTTTCCACTAGTCATTTTCACCAGCTTATGATCTTCTGGACTTCCCATGATGTTTATAAAATTAGATCAGAGATAGGGTTGAATTGAACCAAATTTGATGATAGGGTCTTGAATTAGCGTACTCTCCCTTCCTGCGACTGAGTATTGTTGCAACAGTCCCTTTCTCTAAATTTTTTCCCCGTTGAACTAAAGACTATATCTAATGCTATGGTCTCGAGTAGGAAAAAATATGATTCCCATTTGAAGAAAGGAAAAGGGATTTTGCTAGTTAATTGAGACTCACCCTGCCTCCCTTTTTCTCTAAAATTGATTTAATAACTCATAACTCTTCTGCAGAATGCGGCTTGTGTCTTAGTGCCTGGTGGCTTTGGAGATCGTGGCGTGAGGGGAATGATATTGGCTGCCAAGTATGCCAGAGAGAACAATGTTCCTTATCTTGGGATTTGCTTGGGCATGCAAATTTCTGTAATTGAGTTTGCTAGATCTGTAAGTGTCTTCCATTTATAATGCTTCGTTTTCTATCTAGACAACCTTGGTATCTAACTGCTCATCTTAGGTTTTGGAGCTGGAAAGAGCAAATAGTGAGGAATTTGATGCCCAAACACCAGATCGTGTCGTAATATTTATGCCGGAGGTATCAATCTGTTGTATTTACTACTTATGATATCTACATGTAATATTTTCATTTCCTGTTTCTTCATTTCCTATTAAACTTAACACAGGGTTCAACTACACACATGGGTAGCACAATGAGACTAGGATCTCGGAAGACTATATTACAGACTCCTGATTGCCTCACTGCTAAACTGTATGTAACAATATTTATACTCATATACAAATTTGTTCTTGAAATCCACATTGTAATGGAAAACATTAGCTCAATTTTGAACCAAGAGGCAATCATTTGCATATTGGATTCATTGTTTGTACCATATCCGTCTATTATCTAATTCATGAAGAAATAAGGGTACCAACAACAGAAATTAGTCTAGAAGGAGCAGAGACAGTAATTGCTAAAATAAATTTTGTTTTTTCTTTTTCCCGATTGTTTTACTTACTAGCTCTTTGTTGCCAACAGCCATATGCTAGATTTGAGGGTGCTAATGGTCTGAATGAAATTTCTACTTCCGGAATATATCCATCAACTTATTTTAGTGTAATTAATTGATAGGTATGGGAATCCTCAATATGTAGACGAACGGCATCGGCATAGATACGAGGTTAGTTGATCAATGCCAATAAGGAGGAACAGAAATGCTGAAATTACATGACATCTTATTGAAGGCCTTATCGCTGTAGGTAAACCCAGAAGTAATTGGAGCCCTAGAAGAAAGAGGTTTAACTTTTGTCGGGAAAGATGAAACAGGAAGGAGGATGGAGGTATAGTTTACTTTTGTGTTCAGCTCTAATGTTTCTCTTTGTATCTGGTATTTTGACATGTTCAATTTCACTTGTCATTCATTTGCTGACGCTAAATCTGGGTTTGTTGAACTGCAGATTTTAGAGCTTCCAAGCCATCCATTTTATGTAGGTGTACAGTTTCATCCAGAGTTCAAGTCACGCCCTCGGAGGCCATCACCTCCATTTTTAGGTAGCTTTGATAGTTTATTCAACGTTCATAAATAGCTTTTGTTGATAAAAGCTATTGGGAAAACAGAATGAGTTCCCTGAAAAAAACAACGCATACATCAATCTGATTAAACTGTAATTTTTGGCATTGTAATGTAGGTTTTTTGCTAGCAGCAACAGGACAGTTGGAGACATATCTAAAGACTCACCAGAACAGGGTCTGATTGCAATAAAGCTTAAAAGGTAATCATTATTTTAATATTTATCTCTAATTAGTACTAGGTTGGATATAGTATAATGTAAAAGTGTGATTGCGTTGATCAAGTGCTCAATGTTACAGAATATGGGACTTGGTGAGGCGGGGTAATCTGACATCCACCCTATTTCCTAGTGTTACAAGACATGAAGTTTGTCTGATTTTTTGGTTGCAGTCATCAAGGCTCTTGATGCCATGTTTGTCTCACTAAACACATTTGGCTTTGGTTAGTTAGAATCATATAACGGAACTTCTAGATTTAGCTAGTGTGTGTTTCAGTGGTTAGATTAGATTGAATGCTTGCTTTATGCCACCAAAACCCATGTCTGGGAATGCAGTGATTCCTGCTTGCTTAATCCTAAGCATTAGGCTGTTTGAGCTGGAATATTACTTTGTTCAACATCCAAAGAAACAAAAAAAAGGAAAGAATTTTAATGTAAGTGAAAGTTATTTTGTGTTTTGTTGTGAGATATTCTTGTTTGTTCTTTGTTTCATAAAGAAATTACTAGCAGATTTGAGAATTCAGATTGCAAGCATCATTTTGTAAAAAAACTGCCATATTATTGAAGCTTTTCGGTATTTACAAAATGCCGCAGATGCCTCTATACAAAAAATAACATCTCATCTCTGACTAAGTCGCAAGAATTCCGTAACAAGACCAAAAAAACTAAAACAACAGACGGGTAGGAAAAATAAGAATCAAATAGTAGTTATGTTGTTATGTTGTAGAAAAGAGATTTGTCTTTGAAGCTTTATTTGGGCATAGAAGTTAGCAATGAACTCCTCAGCTCTTGAATCAATCTCATTTTCCTCGCAGATTCCATCCTCATTTCTGAAATCCTCAGCAATCTCATGTTCTTTTTCATCCTCTCTATCTTTCAAAAAACTCGAACGATGAAGATCAGGCTCATCAAAATCGTAATCGAAATCGACCTGAGGAGTAATGCAAGGGAGATTGAACCTCAAAGAGGCAGGCCGGTTCATTTTCAGATGAAAAATGGGAGTATTATCGAAAGAAAGCTGGCGTTCTCCATAGAAAAAACGAGCGCGAGAATTAGTACTAGTAGTATTACAAGAATGGGGCAAGCTTTTCAAGAACTTAGGTAGTAGCCGTAACTCAATCAACCGTCTCCTAAAAACGCCTCCTTTTCTCGCCCATAGCAGCGCTAAACGCAGTATTCTCCATGCTCTCTGTCCTACGTCGCCGTTTTTCGTGGCCATTGTCTCTTTTTAGTTGGAACAGTTTGTTTTGTGGTAATGAACGTAGTCTGGCTTTTTTCTGTTTGAGATTCGAATTGGTTGTGATACTGAGATGAGAACAATGAGGATATATATACGTAAATATTTTTCTAAAACATATTGATACGCGGCGGCGTAAATTATAAAAAGGTTGATTTTATTGTTGCAAGGAAAGTGAGGGTTGTTGAGGTGGAATGGAAATATGGGCCATACATGGGGACACGGCTGTACGCGGGCTGTACTAGCTGTCTCTGTAATATAATATTATTATTAATTATACAGATTTTCAGTTTTATTATAGAAATAGCTTTTATAAACAGTGAACCAATTTTAAATTGCTTGATTAAGTATAAACTAATTCTCTCACAATTTTAGACATTTCAGTTATGAATTGAATCCTTCTTATATTTTGAGATGAAAAATGTTGACTTTTAATATACATTTTACTCTGTGAATTGATATGTCAAAATTTATAGCTTTCATTGGCACACATGACCAAATGTGTATTGAATATGTTTTTAATGCGGAAGAAGATACTATATTCTTTGTATAAAAACATTTAAATACACATGTATTTTTATGCTAATCCATAGTAGCAATAGTAATTTTTGTTACTAGCTCGAAATCACAATTGAATTTCTTGAACTTAAATAAAATAATCAGCTGTGGAGGTCAGGTAGTAAAAAGAAAATGAAGATCGTGGGAGGAGACAATGATTGCGAAAAAAGAGGTCCTATCTAACATGCAAGTTAGGTTAGATTGGGGTTTGTCTTCCACCGTAAGAAAATAGACACCAAATTTCTAAATTACAGCTTTTACTCAAATATCTTCTCCCCACTTTCATGTGCTTTGCTTTCGATCTCAACTCTTTTATTTCTAGTTTACATAGAAAAGGAAAATAAATATCTCACGTTGCTAAGAAAGCTGGAGATGCATGAGTTTATAAATATGGACCATATTTTCGTTGGTATGAAGTCTTTGGGATAAAGTCTAAAAGTAAAATCATGAGAGCTTAGGCTCAAAGTGAATAATATCATACTATATGTGGGATATGTGGAGTCCAAGCTCTTTCGCGAGCTCCAACAATTCTCATATCAACACTGATTTTTCCTCTAAAATTCGTACCTCAAAAATATCTGTGAATGTCTACTTAAATGGTTTGGGACAAATTTTTGGAACTATAGATTTAGAAACTAGTCAGTTAGCGCGAAATTGGTAATCTAAATTTAGAAAAATAATGTCAAACTAACTGTTAGTAATTTCAAGTGGAATTTGCCAAAATTTTCCACATTTTATTAAAGACATGAACAATTTGCCTGACATCTATAGACACAAGAAACAATAAAATTTGAACTGTAATAAGAAGTTTAAGGAAATTAAATCATATGAAGGACAATAATTGCTAGAATAGTTGAATAGATAGATGGATTGCGATGAGAATTCAAATATACAATAGGCATTAAATTTCAACTTTTCCAGTGTTAAATTAAAAATCAAAAGAAAAATCAAATACTTACATTATATTATTATATCATATGAGTTTTTATTCTATTGGTGTGGTTGACATTGAAATTGTGTTTGAGGCGTAATATGTTGCCATAGCTAAATTTTTTTTTTATATTTAATATAAGTGTAATTGTATAAACTTTTTAAAATTAATCATAAAAAAATCTATCAAAAAATAATATATATATATATATATATATATATATATATATATATATATATATATATATATAACATTTGGGCACAATAACTTTTTAAATTCTCAAAAAATATTATACTCTGAAATAAGAACTATTTTGGCAGTCCATCAAATAATAATTTATTGATTGTACTAAATTTATAATTGTTATAACTTTCACTCCATACAACTTTTATAAATTTTTTTAATTTATCCTTATATTAGTTAAAAAATAAATTAAATATTAATAAAATTATAAATTAATAGTTAAAAAGATAATTTTATCAAATATACATTATTACTTATTTTAACAGTGTGCTAAATTATATTTATTTTAATGAAATTAACAGGAGCCATTAGTTTTTGGAATTAAAGAGAGTAATCCATATAATTACAATCACAGTTGGAATATTTAATTAGAACTAATTTGTACATATTGTGCTTTGGATTCTATGATTTCAGTTCACTAAAACGCGTTTTGGAGCTAAGTAAATAATTAAGCTAATCATTTGCTGTCCTTTTCAATAGTCTGCTAATTTAATTATTTTAAATATGACTTAATCTACTAGGAAAAGTCTTAAAAATGAACAACAAATGTTATACTCAACCAATCATCTATTAAATAATTGGAACCGACTTATACTTTAGAGTTATTAACAACCTCAAGTCAATACTATAAGAAATTAAACACAAACTGCATTGTAATGCGGTCCATGAAATGACTTGAATGCCACCCATTTTATGTTATTGTTTTTTCTCTTAATTTTTCTTGCCGTTCATTGAATTGACTCATCAATTCAAGATCTTATAACGTAAGGGAACATTATAGCTCATTAATTTATTTATAATTTCATTATTTATAAACATTTAATTGTTGAGGAATTATATATAAAGGAAGTTTCATAATCTATTTAATTTAAACTCAATAGTTTCTTCCCTAATCTCATAAGAGAATAAAAATATAGATTTTGATATATTATCAGTTTTTGAATAAAAAAATCAACATATTTGAAATTATATACACATTATTTATTTTTTAATATTTACACGTATCTTAATTAAATTGTGGCAAAGGCTTGGTCTAGTGGTTAAGTTTGAAGCTATGATCTTAGAGGTTGCAGGCTCGAGTCCACACGGGTGAGATGAGATAAGGTTTTCCTTTATTATTATTGTAAGCCCATATATGAGGCAATTTTTTTTTAAAAAGGTATCTTCATTAAGTTAATTAATCTTGTTCGAGGGTTTAGGTTCTTCACCCCTCCCAACAAGTGTATTTAGTGAAATTCGAATCGTATTCTCCTTCAACTTATTCAACATGCATTGCCAACTGAACTACATCTTATTGATGAATTATATACACATTATTAGTTCAATGATGAAAAGAAAATAATAAGTTTCCTTATGACTTGTGGTTGTCATATAAAAGGAATAAGTATTTTAATAGGACTGATATAATCCTAATATATTATCATAATGGGGATATCAATTATAAATGAATAATTGAAGAAAATGCCCCCGGCTATTTATGGATACGAACTATGGAAAATATTCTAAATCCTAAAACTGTTTTTATCTACTAATAACGGGTGTGTTTGAATCTCTCAATTTGTGAGGAATTCAATTTAAGTCATGTCACTTTTATGACTAAAATTGATTAAATTAGTTCAAAATAATGGATGCCAAAAAACTTTTATGTTTTGTACATCTCAGGCATAACTCCATTTTCTATAGTTATACCACTTGTGATTAACACCATTCTATCATAAAACATTTTCCTTTACTAATTAGTTTACATATTATTTCAAAATTATATAAACTAAAAAAACTTAAACTATGGTAGACAAATTGGAGAAGTTAAGTAGGTTGGAAAATATAAGGAAATATTATTTTTATAGGATATTTTTTTTATATATCTAACTTTTTTTTTGTTAGCTGTCACTTGGATTAAAGGATCCGATCCGCCCATGAGCGGGTCAATTGGGTCAAAGGATCCGATCCAATTTAGATAATTCGGAAATTAAATAAATCTAAGGACTTAATTGAAAAGTTATTAAATTTTAAGAACTTATTTACAAATAATCAAGTGTTGAGGGACTCGATAGCAATTAAAATAAATTCAATTGCTAAAGGCACCAACCGTGTATGTTCATAAATGATGAAAAATTGTTCATTCTTATAATAACAAAATCCAATACATTCTCTCTCTCGGATAAATTCTTGAACTCGGTTTCTCATAGAATCTTCGTCGAATTTCTGTAGAAGTAGTGAACAACGACTTAACTCTGACATACCGTGGGTTAGTCAATGACTTTGCATACGAATGGTGTTAGCGTAGCGTTCTTCGATCTCGGGCACGGAAAAGGTAAGTATCCGGATCAGTTCTCTTTACGATTTTCGTCAACTTTTAAGGTTATTATTTTTCTCTTTTCCACAACATTCTCTCTCATATTTAATTTGAATTAAATATCACAAAAAAAAACTTCAGCTTTCATTAATTTTCTTCAACTCTCCCCCCAACATGCGATGTGCATGTTTAGTTTTAATTTATTTGATTTATTTTGCATTTATCTCTGAAACCGTTTTAGAGTATTTTGTTCGTCTCTTTTTCTTTATCCTGGAAATAGCATCCACTGTGATATATTATTTCTAAGTTCTTTTGAACTGTCAAATTCCAATAGATATCTAATAGAAGTCCAATAGAAATCAGTAAAACTAGAAGAACTTGGATTCAAAACACAATTTTTAAATAGATCATAACTTAAAAATAAACTTTTGCAGATGACTAAATATCAACTTCAAACTAGATTTTCTAATAGAATTCTAGTAGATATCCAATAGATTTCTGATAGATGTCCAAAAGATGTTTGGTAGATGATAAATGAGAAAACAGAAGTTAAATAACTAATTGATCTCATAAACAAAACAAACAAAGAAAAAGAGATGAAACAAGAGATCAATTGCAAAAAAATCTTGAACAAAATAATCTCTTCAACTCCTGAAAGTCCACTCGTAACTCAAATTTATACAGTCAATTTGCCCAAATTCGGCAACTGAATCGAAATAAGTTAAATAACACATGAATGTTCGATATTAAAAGGTAGAAGACTCCTAAATTATACTTGTAAGAAATTAACAATGGTTTTAGCGGTAGCAGTTTATAAAGTTACCGCATTACTATGGATACAACAAAATTTTCAGTGATTTATTAAATATCTATTGGATATCTATCAATGATTTATTGGATATCTAGTAGATAAAAAAAATGTCGAAAAGCCATAGTCGATATCATTTCAAAGATAAAATAAGACGAACAAAAAACTCTAAATCGGCATGTCGAAAAAATAATTGGTTTGAGAGATAAATGAAAAATAAGATAAAAATTAAAAAAAAATCTTACCTTGTGGTGCGGAATCCATCTCCAAGGCTTGTAAACCTGTGATCTACACAAGTGAAAGAAGACAAGGGGGTGGGTTGGTTGAAACCCCTCTGCTGCCTAAGTCAGTACGAGAGCGAGGTGTGAGAAAATAGAGAGAAAGTGGGAAAATGAGTACCTTGGGTATGAAGAGGATGGTTGTATTTATAGGCAATATAATGGGTAGTGGGCTTTGAGCCTCATCTGTGTAATTGGCTTGGGTTGGATTTTATATGGCTCATGCCAAGTTCCCCCCCCCCCCCCCCCCCCGCGCACAAATTTGATGGGAAAATACATTGATGTATTTGTTAAGAGTACACATTAAAAATAATACGTCTTATCACTGTATATTAGTAGAGAACCTTCGCATGGTGCAAATAGATGAGAATTTACATGGTGCAAAGGGTACTCGAAAGAGTTTTCGCATGGTGCAAAGAGGTGAGACTTTGCATGGTGCAAAAGGGTTTTCGAAAGAGTTTTTGGATGTGTAAAGGGGTGAGACTTTGCGTGGCGCAATAGAATGCGAGACTTCGATGATTTATATGTCTTTAAGGAAGAGGGCTTTTATTGCATTAACGATATAAAAGCATTGGATATGAGTTTCTGTTGATTGATACATCTTTGGAGGTGCTTTTGTAGGCTTAGGATGAATGCCTATTGATATAAAGGCTTTAATTGACAAAGTAAGGATTTTTGTAATGTGTATCTTTTGTTTTAGTTGTTGCCTTTGGAATGGGATCATTGGAGGTCCAAAGTTAGTTTGGAGTTTGTTTTCATTATTTAAGCAATCGGGGATGCATTGGAGTTAATGAGGAGCTAGCTGTCACGAATTGACTTATTAGCGATGCCTTGGAGTTGGTAAGGAGCTAGTTTTCATGACTTGACTCTTTAGCGATGCATTGAAGTTTGTGAGGGGCTATAACCTAATAGCATGTAAACGTGAATCTCCTGAGCTAGTTTAGAAAGATGTTGATTCTGATGCGAAAGCTCAAAGTTGGATGTTGGGGAGCCCAATTCTTAAAGCATCGAAGTTGAATATTGTTCATGCGCTCAACGTTGGGTGCTAGTTGGATGTTTTGTATGAAAGCTTGACCGTTGGTAGGGAGCATTTTGTCCAATCCAATAGCTTGATACCTTTTATGCCTGTAGGGGTTCTAAATTTGACCAAACAGATTCTTGGATGTTTGGTGAATGGAACGAGATGTATTCCAACATATATGTATTGTGAAATAATGTGGAATGGAATGTGTTCCAATTAGTCATGATACATATTGGTATTAGTCAATTTAGACTAATGATTGGGATTATGTGAATATTTCCTTATATCCATTGGTCAATAAAGCGAACGAATACAATGGTGGTATGTTTAATAGCAAATGCTTCGTGTTTTGTACAATATCATTCTTGGCCGAGGTGGAAGTCTTCATTTGTGATTATTATATATCCTTTTGGAGAGTTCATATTAGCTCGATGGCCAAAGTATTAGATTATTCAAGTGTTTGCATTATGAATGCATGGCATTATTAATGTGTTGGAGAATTCAGGGTTGCCTTCATTCGGGTTTCAAATGAGTTAAGAAATTTGTATAATGAATGCTTTTGCATATTGGATGAGTTGGAGAATCTTTAGTGTTAGGCCCTTGCCCATTTACCCTGCAAGGTAGGAATGTACAATGCATTTATGCATTAGAGACTTTGAATAGTTAGTCAATCTAATGTACGAATAATCGCGGAAAATATATTGATTCGGTTTGGATGCACCAAAGAATAAATGTGTGATCATCCACTCGAACACGCATTGATCATGAGTGGAGTAAGTTGTAACTCGAATAGGTTGTTAGTAGAACCTGACCACTAATTTGAATTGCATTGGCGTTTCTTGATATTTCTAAAGTTATTTTGTTGGATTGACTTCTTCATATGTGTTGAATGGTCTCTTCAAGTTTCATTGATATTGATTGTGACTGAGTAGTCATTTTTACTATTCCTTCCCTTTTAATCCTAGGGACTTTAGTGCCACTAAGTCTTTATATTGTACATCGACTGATTAGTCAATTTATAATGAATACCTAATCACAATAATAGCTTTTGTCAAATATATCATCCGCTAAAGTAGGCTTTTTCCAAATGCTCTTATGGAGGCTTTGGAAAGTTTTAATACGTTTTTTACTTGCTTAAACTTTATGGATTTGGCCTCGTGAGCTTAATTATATGCTTTCCAACTAATTGTGGTATTGGAAGGCTTCATGCTTGGAAAATGTCAACTGATCGTTGAATTGGAAGGATATGTGCTTATGAACTCCAACAAATCATTGCATTGGAAGGCTCCGTGCCTACGCATGCCAATTGATCGTGGCATTGGAAGGCTTCGGGCTTGCGATGTATTGGCAGTTCGCATTATCAAAATGACGAAGATGGTAGTGCATATTTCATGCATTTTTATAATCCGGATCAATATCCTGTGGAGGAACTTAGGTGTAAAACAATTGAAGAAATAATAAGGAAAGTATACATCCCACACTGAGGTTATCATTCATTTGACCGATTTAGATGTGTATCATAAAACTGGTAAAATGGGGAATGTTTGATCAGTTGTCAAGCCATGGTTATGTGAATTTGGGATTGAGCGAAGCATGGATTGCACGAACATTTGCAAGGTTATGATGATGCGAACTATGGATTACGCTAAGCATGGAATGTGAAATTACTTGTAAGGTAGTGATTTTGTGGATTATAGATTAAGTGAAGCGTGGATTACGCGAATAGTTGCAACGTCATGATCATGCAAACTTAGGATTAAGAAAACCATGAATTGTACGTTGTGATCATTAGAATAGATATATTTTAAGATTCAGTAAGCAATGTATAACTTGTTGAATAGATTATAAATAAGTTTATATGTGAATACGAAGACACTTCGTAATATTGGTATGCATCAAGTGGTGATACAACTGATCCAATGGATATATTGTTGTATAGATCCATCTCATGAAGATGTTGAAAGTGTAATGACTTTGTAAGTAGAATAATATGTTAGAGGCATCGTATGATTATTTGTCGAGCCATTTGAATATTGGTTGAACTGTTGTATTTGTGTTCGCATGACTTGAATCCTATATTTATTAGATGCCTTAGCTGAGTAAGGGCTTTTGAATGTATAAGCAAAGTAAGGGTTTTCGCGCATTAACGATATAAGGGCTTCATGCTTGCTTTCGAATATAAATGTCTAGTATATTCTAGGCGAATATAGTATTCCCTTATGATGTAAAGCATGCAGATACATCAAATGGTGCGAGGTTTTGTCATCTCCTGAATAATTTGTACTCATTTTCATTAGGCTTTGATGAGGTTGGTCATTCCATTATAAGTTTTACTAATCGATGAATTCAATCTATTTATATTTAGTAGACTTTGATAAATGATCATTTCGAGATGATAATATGTCATCCGGTGAATAACATGTAGTCATATATACCAGGCTTTGGTAAGGTTGATCACTCTAAGATGATGTATAGTCATCCGATGAATACGATGTGTTCGAATTTACCAAGCTTTGATAAGGTTGATCATTCAAACGTGATGTCCCGCCATCCGGTGAATAGCATGTATTCCTTGTACTTTGATAAGGATGGTCATTTTAAGATGATGTTTTATCATCCGACGAATATGATGTGTTCGTATTTACCAGGCTTTGATAAATTTAATCATTCAAAGGTAATGTTTTCTCGATTCCCTTGATGAAAGAAATGGCTATGTAAGCTCATTGTTTTCGATTCCCATGATGAAATAACGTTGGATAGACTGAATATAATTCCACATGATTTGGATTGATCAATTGAGTGCTTTTCTTTCATTTATACTTGATGAGTATTGTTTTGATAATAAGCTTTCAACATTAATATGTTGGACGATTTCTTCGATTTATTTGATTCGTCGATTCATATATTCACCAGGCCGCATTTAGAACTGTTCGTTGATTCTTTGTATAAAATATTTGTGAGATCAATTCGTAATTGGCTCTATTGAAGAATAATGTGTATGGAGTGTTCACATACTATATTGGCATGTCATGTCTTTAAATGATCTTTTGCTTTGTGTTTCGATGAATCACTTGGATTGCTCGCTTATAATTTTGATGATTACGACTGAATAGTCAATTTTATCATGGGTTCCCTTGTATTGTAAGGGACTTTAGTGCCTTTTGCAGAAAAGTTTTGTAATGTGAGAAGGCTAAAAAGTTGGTTCCAAAATTAGCATCTTCTCGATGTAAGGGCTTTAAATGCCATAATGCTATGAGGTGTTGTTGCCTTAGTGAGGTAAGAGCTTTAAGTGACATTGTGATATAATTTTTCCATAGTGAGATAAGGGCTTCTAGTTCTATAGTGATATAGAGTACTTTTGCCTTAGAGAGATAAGAGCTTTTAGTCCCTTAGCGAGATAAGGGCTTTGAGCGCCATAGTGGTATAAGGGCTTTTGCCTTAATGAGATAAGGGCTTTTGGTGCCTTAGTGAGATAAGGGCTTTGATATGCTATAGTGAAATGGGCTCTTGCCTGATTGAGATAAGGGCTTTTGTTGCCTTAGTAAGATAAGGGTTTTTAGTGCCATAGTGGTATGGGCTTTTGCCTAAGTGTTATAAGGACTTTTGGTGCCTTAGTGAGAAACGTGCTTTGAATGCTATAGTGAAATGGGTTTTGCCTTAGTGAGATAAGGGCTTTTGTTGCCTTAGTGAGATAAGGGCTTTGAATGCCATGGTAAAATGGGCTTTTGCCTTAGTGAGATAAGGACTTTTAGTGACATGAAGCACTTTTGCCTTAGAAAAGTAAGGCTTTTAGTGCCTTAGTAAGATAAGGGCTTTGAGTGCCTTAGCGAGATAAGGGCTTTGAGTGCTATGGTGGTATGGGCTTTGCCTTTGAATTTTGTAATGTATGTTGAATAAGGAAAGCGAATCTATCTAGTTTGATAACGCGAATATGGAAAGCAAATCATAATGCGATTATGGGAAACGAATCCTCTTTTCAATTATATGAATAAGGGAAGTGAATCTAGCTCTTTCAGTTCATTGGCAGCCTTTCCATCCAATAGACAGGGTTTGCTAGTTTAAGTGGATCCGATCGAACAACCCTTTTGATAACATGAATATAGGGAGCAAATCCTCTTTCAATAACTCAAGTAGGGGAAGCAAATTCTCTTTTGATGAAGCGAATAGGGGAATCAAATCATTACAATCACGCGAATAAGGGAAGCAAATCACTGCGATAGCACGAATAAGGGAAGTGAGATAGAGGCTTTGTTAATCACATCCTTCACAACATCATGTCGCTTCTAGCGTTCTTGTGGAGGTCTTGGAAGCTTCGATAGTTTTGATAGAGCGAATAGGGGAATCAAATCATTACGATCACGCGAATAGGGGAAGCAAATCACTACGATAATGCAAATAAGGGAAGTGAGATAGAGACTTTGTTAATCAAGTTCTTCACAATATCATGTCGCTTCTAGTGTTCTTGTGTAGGTCCTGAAAGTTTCGATAGTTTTGATGAAGTGAATAGGGGAATCAAATCATTACGATCATGCAAACAGGGGAAGCAAATCACTGCGATAACGCGAATAAGGGAAGTGAGATAGAGGCTTTGTTAATCACATCCTTCAAGATATCATATCGCTTCTAGTATTCTTATGTATGTCTTGGAGGCTTCGATACTTTTGCTTTTACATGGATAAATTTAGAATCAACTGGTGAAGATGGACGTGATTCAAATGAAAAAGAAGAGAATATATGTTGATTGATTGTGGGTTCACGGTTCGTTTCCCACAGACGGCACCAATTGGTGCGGAATCCATCTCCAAGGCTTGTAAACCTATGATCTACACAAGTGAAAGAAGACAAGGGGGTGGGTTGTTTGAACCCCCTTCGATGCCTAAGTCAGTACGAGAGCGAGGTATGAGAAAATAAAGTGAAAGTGGGAAAATGTGTACATTGGGTATGAAGAGGATGGTTGTATTTATAGGCAATATAATGGGTAGTGGGCTTTGGACCTCATTTGTGTAATTGGCTTGGGTTGGATTTTATATGACTCGTGCCACCTTGGAATCTACCATTGAAGACGGAGAATGAAGAGAAGTTTGAGTCAATAGTAAATGTATTATAACGTAATGATAGGAATAGTTTTTGAAAAGATACAGATGTAAGATAAGTTTGAGTCAATAAGTAGTTTTGTAAATAGGATGCATTACACATTTACCAAAATATATTTTTTCTCACTTGTTCTTGTTCTATCTCTCTCTAACTTTATCTAAAGTTATTTAGATAATCAAAATCCATGAAAACTCTCGTTGTACACTTCAATATTCTTAAATACAAAGTTTGTTTATATATAGAAGTACGAGAAAGGTGAACAAGTAATTTTAAATAATATAAAACACTAACTAGGAAATATACTAGAGTCCATACAATAAACAATACTAGAAAAGAAAGAATCCTGGGTATAACTGTGATAAGCCAATACATTATGACAAAAACTCCCTGAAATCAAACTAGTTAAAATTGTTGTAACATGAAAGCATGTTGGGATTGAAGTGGCTGTGGGTGGGTGACTGCGGCATTGGGTCCTACAAAATATAAGATACTTAGGTTGTAATAAGACAAACACAAGAGAAACCAGACCATAAGGTTGTCCTTACTTGTCATGTGATTTGTTTTGCAATGTCCAACTTAATTTTAGTTGAAGTTCAAGTCATGTATACCACTGCATATATATATATTTTACGCTAAGCAATTTCCAGCTCTCGCCAGCTATTTTAATTTTTCTACCACTTCCGAACTTCTCGATTTACTGGTCTCTAATTATAAATTAAATTATAAGTAATAAATTAAAATAATAATTACGTGTAACCAATTATTTCGAGAAAAATAAAATTAAAAATTAAATAAATAAAAATAATTAAAATTTCAATTGATACTCTTGTATTATGGTCCAATCTTCCTTTTAAAAACATCAATAAAATATACTTTTACTTTTATAGCTCAATTAAATAAAATGTGACCATGTAAGAGATTATCCTAGTATCCATTTTGCCTTTTCGGTTTTATGTACCTCTTTGTAATACAATTGGACCACAATATAATAACCAACCCAAATGGTAAAAAAACAAGGCAACCATAATCCTTTCCTATTCCTTTTTTATTCTCTCTACGTACTTAGCAGTAGATAAAAATTCACTTTTGCTTTCGGTCGCTAAGGAAATGAGTAGTTATTTTTATGGAATACAATTTAAGTTAGGTCGAACACATACAGACTCTCTTGAAATTGGCTCTAATCGTTTTTTATCACCTCGAACTTTTAATTATGATATTTTACCCCACTAAAGTTGGGAAAATTATATAATGGTTCGGGACCAAATGACCTTTCTCCTTGTATGAATGACATGTGTCCCATAAATGAATAGAATAATGGTCCGTACGTGTCTCATAAATAATTTATAGGACACATGTCATTCATGAAATGAGAAGGGTACTTTGGTCCAGGACTATTGAATAATTTCTCCTAATAAAGTTGGCAAAACAGATATATTTTGCCCCCTTTAATGCCACGTTACAGTTTTTGGTTGGTTTAATTTTTCAAATACGAAAATTTTCTTATTTTTTTTCTCCCCAACCATAATAAGTTGACACATGACATTGCGGGGGGAAGCTGTATCAATTTTGCCACCTTTAGGAGATAAGTGTCACATTTGAAAGTTTGGAATGACCAAGTGTCATAGAACTGTTTACCCAAAAGTTTAAGCTCCCAATCTTAATATTTATATTATTTCTGACACTCCCCCGCACACGAATGTCTCCGAACTTGAAGCGGGTACAATACAGGTCAATTTTGCTATGTGTTGTAATATAATTCAACAAATAAAGCGGTATAGGATAAGTATAAAGATGGGATAAAAATAAGAGTTGATAATGATAAGTTGATGACTTGGCAAGTGGATAGCTTAAAAAAATGTGAAGTATATGCAGCAAGTGTGTAGTTTGTAGTAAGAGTAATATTGTTTAATAAAGTTTTTATTATTATGAGTTATTGTTCAAATCAAGCATTTAGCAAAAATATAGCCCTTTTATTCGATTTTCAATATGGTATTAAAGTGGAGGTTCGTCCTTGGCAATGTGTTTTAGTAGTTTTTCAATATGTTGATGTTTTGATGAAAAGAATCGAGTTTTTTTTAAGAAATCTGCAGTAGCACAGAAATTGTCGCAAAAGGCCGTATGTAGAGTTGCAAAAAAATGCAGAAAGTGTCGCAGTCCTATTAAAGTGTTGCCATTACTCCGAAACCATTGCAATAGGCTCTGCACGCTCAGAAATATTTTTTTTCTGGAAAATTTCCCTTTGAGTCCACAATTGCAAGGAAAATTTCCCTTGATGCGTCCTTACTGAATCTGTCAAAAGATTATAGTGAAGCCTAAAATGTTGCAAAAGACTCCAGCAAGCGTTGCAACAACTCCTGTACGTTTCGAAACAAATTTTCCTCTAAAAAATGATATTGATTGGTTTGATGAAATAAAAAGTTTCTTTGTTATTGGAATTGTAAAAAAATATTCTTTTTGGTTTTTATATTGAGTTGAGTTTAATTTCTGATATTTGTGAGTTTGAGGCTGAGTCAGTGAAAAAAATTTGTGATATAGAGGAAATACAACTACATGCAGTGCTATGTGAATTACTGTCAGAGTTTGCTTAAAAAAATGTGAAAATAGTCGCGAAAGAAGTTCCCTGTTGAATTACTAGTTGTATGACTCTAGTGAGAGTTCAGTGAAGTCTTCTAGAAGATGCAGCTGTGTAAGTCTCTGTAATAAGTCCGGTAAACATTGCCATAGGAGCAGTGTTAGAAGAAGATTACCAGAAGAGCAGCATTTGAAGAAGTATGCTAGAGAAGCAGAAATAGAAGACTGCGAGAGAAGTAGCAGTTGCAGAAGACTGCTAGAGAAGCAGCGATTGAAGAAAATTGCTATAAAAGCAGAGATTGAAGGTCATAAGTGTGCGCCTTTTTACAGTAGGTTGGTGTCCAAAGTTCGCTAGATTATCGAAGCTATATCTCCCTCATCATAAATTCTGAAGTGACAAGTTCCGTAAGCCTGGAGAGTATTAGGCTCGATAGGTGAGTGAGTATATAAGTGAGGTTGAGCTCATTTAACACAAAACCAGTTGACTTCTGCTAAGGCTCAATCTATACCACTTATATACTATTCATAATCCTTGTTTATTTTTCATATGAAATAACTCACACATCTCCGACACTAAGGTTTGGTTAGAGCCAAAGAGGATATGAAAACTTTAACAAAAACGTACTCCATCATTTTGAATGACACACCAGTAATTTGAATAATAAAATAATAAAAAATAATTGTTATTTATTAAAAAAAAAGGAGAAATTAACCATAATATGAGTATATATCTTCATCAAATGAAGGTGAAAGAATAAATGTGGTATTAATAGTCATTGTATGAGTTGTATATATAAACTTGTAATGGAGAATTGATGCGACATTACAACGAAATCCCCAATTCATCGTGTGTTGTAAACCATCCCAATTTTAACAAAATGGCGAAGAACAAGGCCGCCCCTAACATATATATTCCTCAAATAACAACTTTAACCCCCCTCTTGCTTCTTGAGTTAAAGACTTTCCTCTCTCTCCTGCTCCTAGCAGGTTTGAGATCCCAGGTCTCATCTAATTCAATCATGGAATTCAATTCATCCGCCGCCAATAACCCGGAAAAACACCCCAAGAAGAAGAAGAGGCTCGGCGGTCCGGGTCACTTCTTCAGGGTAGCATTATACATGCTGAAGCAAACCAAATCTGACAAGAAAAATACCCCCGATGTTAATTCCAATTCCTTGTGGAAGAGTTTCTTTGGTTCAATGCGCCCTTTGTGTGTACAAAACCACCAGCCTCCGCCGATTCTGACGGAGGCGCCGGCCACGGTGACCGGATTTCCCCCGAGTCCGGTTGCTGAGCATATGGAGGTGTTTACCCCGCCTATGTCACCAGCCCTGACGGGCATTTCAATGTGTTCGTCGTCCGAAAATATGAGCCGATTTGCATCGGCCTTGAACCTTCAGGAGCTTGATCAGGATCAGACGGTCGAGATTGACTTTGAAGAAGGGGATGACATGATTGATGCTAAAGCTGAGCAGTTCATTGCCCAGTTTTATCAGGAAATTAAAGTTCAAAATCAGGTTTATAACCATCGTCGCAACAAACGGGCCAACTAATTAATTACTTAATTATTTTCATAAAGGGAGAAATGAGAATTATAATTTATGGGGTGAAGTTAATTAATTGGATCTTTGATATGGGGTCTGGATACTAATGGAGGTGGATGTGTGTGTTCTTTTTCCTGTGTAATTTGAATTATATTATTTAAATGTTTAGTAGAATAGGGGTTTTGATTTCAGGGAAGAAGAATTTGCATGGAAGAGATTAGATGCCAGTTTGCCAATGGGGATATTTCGTAGGTTATTTACATTTTTCTGTATTCTTTCATCTCCCTTATTTGTTTATATATATTTTTGTAATTTCATTCATGAATGAAATTATTTTTAATCTTACGTATGATCAATTGACACAATCGCTTACATTTCAATAAATTGAGCGTACAACTCCAACATACAATAAAAATGTTATTAAGGTAAGTTTTATAAATAAGAAATCCTAATGATTATTCACAAATTAAACAACTTGCTTTATTACCCGGTGCATACAGTATAAGAATTAATCACTTACAAATCTTAATTGTAAAATTAGTAATAACTAAATTCTTTTTCAAAGAAAACTTGTTCAGATGGTTAAGGGGAATTAGCTTAATCATGATTAGAAAATGAAATTTGTGACGAGGATGCAAGGGTCATTAAAATATTCACTGAAAGAGCTAAAAAATAACAGGGTCTAGATCCATCCAGCTCTTATCTGGATTAGCATGTGCATTGAAAACCTAAATCATTATTGTTGAGCATAATCAACATCTAATAATAGTTTAATACCAATCCTAAAAAGATTTGGACTAAACCATATGAGCCCAACAATGGTTGGGAGCTTGAGACCCAAAATCACTGGGTTAAACCTAGTTTGGGACCCAAATTTCACGGCTAAAAGGTAAAAACCCCACATTCAGTAATCCTATTTTTACCTTGAGAGTTAAATATGGCCCCATCAACAAATCATAATCCTTTCACGATGCGAGAATAATACAATAGAGGTTTATAAATTTTTTATTTTTTATAATTATTAATATATAAAATTATAAATTTAATTTAAAAATAAATTATAATATAATAATATTTTATAAAAAATATAATTTTTAATATATATAAACATAAGTCTTAGTTTATTTTACATAAAAATATATCAACATTAAAATCAACTCTTTGAAAATAAATATCTTCAATAACTTTTTATGGTTTATAGCATACTATTTCTCGATTTAAAATTTAAAATAAAAATCGTATAGTGAAAATATTTTATTGTATATTAGTTTTACCAACCGAGCTACTTTTTTTTACTTAAAAAATTAAACTATAATTAATATAAGTATCGATATCTTAAAAATTACATAAAAAATTAGATCAGGCGGTGCTTAGTGAAAAAAATTGAATTAGGCGGTGCCTAGACGATAATATATCGAATAAGCGTCTGATAGCATCCGAGAAATGAAAAGTCATTAACGGTGCCTGAAAGGAGCTAAGCCGAGAGTTTTAAAACACTAGAATGATATGCTTAAACTATATTCACGGCAGCTGTGATGAACCAATTATCATTAATCTGTCATTTCATTACAAATCAATCTAATTTAATCTCATCGTCACCAAAATTAGTAACTCGTAATACCATCCAAAATCTGTAGCTCTCAAAAGAAAATTTATATGACGCAGTAAATGAGATATTACCTTCAAAGGTGTTTTTCACCCAAAAAAGAGAACAAAAAATCCCCAAAATGTTCAATTGTTTCGTGCCTTTTTCAAGATTTGAAAATTTGAACAAATGAACGTATACAGATAACAAATGATGGTGCTCAGTAGCTTACCCTGTTCCGCACCAGGATCTTGCCACGTATGCAATATGGGACCCGTCGATTGATCACGGCCGCATAAAAAAGTTCCTCCTAGTATCCATGAATCATCTGCGAGCACTTGTTCTTGATCCATCGAAGCCCTTTTTTCAATGAAGCCTTCACTTTACCTTCTACAGTGTAGACTTTGTATTTAGCAATCCTCTTCTTTCTCTTCATCTCTGGATCGGCGAAATCCCACGGCGCCGATGAGCTCCGGTTCGGCCTCGTCGGTCGCGAAGGAATCGGTGGCGGATCGGGCGATTGAGACCGAGTCGCGTAGATCTGGTTACTGTTGCCGAAGCTCTTCCCGCTTACAATCTCGAATCTCCGATCAGTACCATAAGATCTGTGGCCGGAACCGTAATCGTCCATATCAGTAATTGGAGCTCCGGTGTTGATAAAGGATCTGAAGGAAGACGAAAGGCAGAAATTGTTAGGGTTTATAATGTGAAATTGGGTTGACGATTTGAAGCAGGCCAAGGGTATAGATGGAAATATAGAAACAGCCAAAGATTCCAAATTAGTCTTTAGTTTGTGGATCAGTTACTTTTATTAATATTGCATTATATGGTTATGATACATTACAAAAAGATTTTTGGTTATATATAACTTCATTCTTTCCTTTTTAATAATGATTTATGTTTTATGTTTTGATTTAGAATATCAATGTATGGCATATTTTATACTTATCTTATTTAATTATTATTTTATTTTTTTTATTATTAAATTAAAATAATTATTAATTTTATAATAAAAAAATGTAAAATAATAAATATTTTATAAAAAATAAAGTAATTATTGTAATATTATTTAAAATTTATCATTTTATTAGTTAAGCCAAAAATTATTTTTATATGAAATTATAAGTTAATAGTTAAAATGAAATAAAATTTTTGTACTTATCGACCTACGACTATGGCTTTGGATATGAAGTAATTTTAAATTTTTAGGCCTGAGGTTAGGGGAGTAAAGAACCAAACTAGAATCGAAATTCAAACCGAAACTTAATTAAAAAAATTGAACCGAACTAAACTGAGTTTATTTCGGTTTGATTTCGGTTTTTATAACAAAAGCCGAAATAGAATCGAATCAAACCGAATATATTAATATATATATATATATATATGTGTGTATAATAATTATATTGATGATATATGACACACTAATTAGTAAATAATAATAAATAGGGGATTTTAACTTGAGTAATCATAATTAAGAAAGAATTGTGTTAATCTGAATTGCTATTTGTCGCCCCCTTATTAGACTTATCGCCCCCATTATGATAAAAACGTCCTTTTGAATAAACTAATTAAAACTATATACTGACCTCAAACGTCGAAAACGTCCTTATAAATAAAAAAAATTAAAATACATTTGATTTTATATTAAATAAATAATATATTTCCTTTTAAATTAAAAATAAATGTTGAAATACAATGGAAATACAATTCTAATGAGTAACTCCTATTACAAATAGATTCGGAAAATAATACAAACCTAGTTAAGAAAATACAATTCTAAAGAGTAAGTAAATGATTAACTCCTATTATAATTTGATTAGGAAAATACTACAATTCTAAAAAGAAAAATAAACATAACTCCTAAAATAAAACTAATAAATTCAATATAAACTCAACTTAGCATTCTAGTTAGAGATCAATTATTCTTAGTATGGATAACTCTAACTTGCAACAAGGAATTTATGGAAATAAAAGACATCGTATTTTCAAATTTACCATAGAAGAATTCCTTACCGACTTTTACCCAATTGTGACCATATTTAACATAGCTATAATATTTTTTGGTTGTGGTACAACCAACAAAAGGGTAGCTAACTATTTTATTGCCTTTGCATGCACCATCTGCCAAAACACGACCTTATTAAGAAATTACTATTTATCATTTAGGTTATTACTTCACTTTTTACGTTTAAATTTAGAAGCAATTTTTCTAGTCCCCATATACCAACAATGTGGTTTCAGAAACGGACTTCAAGTGTTAATGGATGGGAAAGACTGTATGATACTAGGCGAAGAACGTGAGAAGTCTTATCAAGTTTGGTATAATAAAATCTAAAATAATTACACATGAAATTTTTGACTGATATATATGATATTTTTTTAAATGTTTCTTATAATGTGCTCTAATATGCAATTTGTGTCAATTACAATAATTAATTTCTCAATTAGTACAAGCTTATTTCATTAATATGATACATGTATAAAATATAATTTTGTTAATAAATAAATATAAGGTTATATAAATAATTTCGGGGACGGTAAATAATATTATTTAATTTTTAATAAATAATTATAAATGATATATAAGAAATTATAGGAGGCGGTAAGTCTGAAAAGGAGGCGGTAAATATCAACACCCTTTACAATTCGGGAACCGATACGATTCATTTACTATTTCATCATATATGCATGTTATACCATCTGTATTAATATTTATATTTGTTGTCGTGAATATGAATTCTGAAGTGCAATTACGATCAAATTTAATACTTATTGAAATATATTACTTTAAACCTCTCTCATATAACCTAAAATAAAAAAATATATTATAAATTATTTTATATATTATAAAATTAAACAATTCAATTATAACGAACCGAACTATATCCGAATTAAATTATATTCAATTCAATTTTAACTTTTATAATTTTCTAACCTAAATTTAAATTCGGTCAAATTTTCAAACCTAAGGAGATTTGCTCAACCCTACAAAGTGTCTACAAATCAACGAGGAATTAATTAACCTGTCCAGCTATTAATACTCTCAGGCTAACGAAAAAATAATATTGTATCAATCATATCAAATAAAGTTACTAAGTAATGTTTCTATCCAATAATTTCAAATTTAATATATCTAATAATTAATGTATATATATATATATATATTTATTTTATAAATAAATAATTGCTTTTCAACGTACTCAGTTTGTATCATTAATTAAGCTACATAAATAATTTATATATATACTCTAGGCACTATACAATAAATAATTTGTTTTAATAATTATAAATTTTTAAAGAGTTTAGATATTGAATCTAATATATCGACCGTTATATTAAATAGAGTACCCTAAATGAGGCACTCAATTAGTTATAACAAATAATTAAATAAGAAAAAAATATTTTAAACTAGAGCAATCAAATTCTAAGTTTACATATATAATGTCCTTTAGTTTTTTTATTAAAAGTCATTTTAGTATGTAAAAATTATAATCAAATCTAAATCTTCATTCAATCAAACAAAAATTCATAGATTCTTAGTTAAGTAGACTCATTTACAGGCTTTATCTACAAATGCATACATTTTTTATCTATGAAAAAACCTAAGGATCCATTTCAATTACATAAAAGATGAGGGGAGGAGAGGGAGGAGAGCCAAGTACAAGTGGAAGTCAATCAACCGGCCGGAGTAAGTTTCAGGCAAAGATCCATTTCTACATCGTGATCTAGATCAGGCATTAATTTAGCCGGAAGTTCAACGCAAGGGCGCACCGTAGCAGCAAGGCATAATAATGGTTGGGCAACATAAATCCGGGAAGAAGTAGCCGGCGGGAAAAATACCGGCGGCCGCGGCAGTAATCTGGAAGCCGGGAAAGCTCCATTACTAGTTGCAGCTAGAATCCGGCAGCGATCGAAGTGGTATTGAGCTCGCCTTGCTCTTTGCCTTTCTCTTTTATGTGCATTTTGATGCCCACCAAGTGCTTGTGAATTTGCAAATGCTCGACTGCAAAAATGGCACTCGAATCGCTTTATACTCTCAATAATTGTACTGCTTTCAACACTTTCATTCTTCACTGTCAATGCAACACCAAACAATTTTACCGGATTTTCGTTGGGCTTTTGGGGAAAAACAGTACCAGAGCTCTCTGCCATATGATTGTTAATGAGAAGCACCCTGTTAGTCTTTGTTTCTTGTGTCTGAGAAATGCATTCATCAACATATTTATAACACAAAAAAACTCTGTTGTGATGATAATTAAAATTGTACTCTCAGCTTAACATCAATAATGATAGCTAGTAATACTGCAAGGTGTTGTGAGTAGAATGTACAAGAAATTTGAGCAAATCTAAGCTCGCCATTTCATTTTTGTTGAAATATCTGGTCCGCCCATGGACGGATTAATTGAGTCAAAGTATCTGATTCAATTTAAGTTACTGAACTTAAAGAATAAATAAGCTTAAGGGCCTAAATGAAATACATTTTCTCCATAGGTATTAAACGGTTTTTTTCTCTATAATTTCATTTATTTGGAATGCAAATCGATTGAAGGAATTTTCGTTTTTCTCTCTTTTTCTCTAAAATTCTCAAAATCCGTTTTCGATTAAATCTCTCTCGTTCTTCGTTCATATAATCCCGGATTCTGTAGAATTTGTAGAAAATTGATTATTATCCGTCACATTATGATTCAATCTCGACTTTGCTTATATGTCATATGAAATTCGAATACCACGATCTTCGAGCACGCAAAAAGGTACGATTTAATCTATTTTTTTTCGATTTCCGTCGATTTTGAAAGATTAGAATTTAATACACAATTTTTTATTTTTTCTCTCACATCCTAAGACTCGATCTCCATAGATTCACTCTAAAATTACTTCACAATGGGATGTGCATAAAATACCATCTCTACCAACACATGCCTTTTTTAAGGTTATCTCGTGCAAATCCGCACGTATATGGACAAAAGCTAAATTTGGTTATTCGTAAAAGGCCAACATGATATACGACTCCCTGTATTTGTCCTGCCAATCAAATTTTATTCTTTCTCTCTACGAAATAATGATATATATGTTTTTTTTATGAAATAATGATACATATGTTGTTAATGAACAAGTAATAAAAAAATGTGGATTTCTTTTAGGAAGAAAATTCTCACATATATTTGTTATATCATCAATCACATCCTCACACAAATTGTTATATATTTATTTGGTACCACGACTTGTTATATTAAAAAATATGGATGAATATTCTCTAAAAGTTGAAAATCAATTTTACTCTGCATTTAAAAAAATTTAAGTTTTTCATTCCATTTTAAAAGGCATATCTTACATGCCTTATATTGTGAAAATTTATACTGGAGTATGTGATGTTAATAAATTAATTCATCATAAGTTATAGGCCAAATGCATCTGTTGCCCCTCAAATTTGACACATTTTGTCACATGTCACCCCAACTTTTAAGTGAATCGCTTTACCCCCAAAAATTGGCAAAATTGATACAGTTTGCCCCCTCAGTGCCACGTGTCAGATTCTGATTGTTTTGACTTTTCAAAAATTTCATTTTTTAGATTTTTCTCCTTCCAATCAGAAGTTGACACATGGCATTAAATGAGCTAAACTGTATCAATTTTACCAACTTTAGTGGGTAAAGTGATTCACTTAAAAGTTAGGGGTGGCATGTGACAAAACGTGTCAAATTTAGGGGACAATAGATACGTTAAACCTAAGTTATATCAACATATTATTATAATCATCCAACACTTAAAATTTTGGACCACGAGAAAACTACTTTATCTAAAGTTGAAAATCAACTTTAGCGTGCATTTAAGAAAATTCAAGCTTTTCATTCCATTTTGAAAGGCATATCTTACGTGCCTTATATTGTGAAAATTTATAGTGTACTATGTGATGTTAATAAATTGATTCATCATAAGTTATAGGTCAAACACATCTGTTGTCCTTAAATTTGATACGTTTTATTACATGTCAATTTTAACTTTTAAGTGGATCATTTTACCCCCATAAAATTGGCAACATTGATACAGTTTGCCCCTCAGAGCTACGTGTCAGATTCTGGTTGTTTTGACTTTTTAAAGATGTCATTTTTTAGATTTTTCTCCCTCTAATCAGAAGTTGACACGTGACATTAAGGGGGCCAAACTGTATCAATTTTGCCAACTTTAAGGAGTAAAGTGATTCACTTAAAAGTTAGGGGTGGTATGTGATAAAACGTGTCAAATTTAGGGGTAATAAATATGTTAAGCCTAAGTTACATCAACATGTTATTATAATCATCCAACACTTAAAATTTTGGACCACGAGAAAACTACTTTATCTAAAGTTAAAAATCGACTTTAGTATGCATTTAAGAAAATTCAAGCTTTTCATTCCATTTTGAAAGGCATATTGATGTTAATAAATTGATTCATCATAAGTTATAGGTGAAACGCATCTGTTGCCCTTAAATTTGGTACGTTTTATCATATGTCAACTCTAACTTTTAAGTGAATCACTTTACCTACTAAAGTTGGCAAAATTGATACAGTTTGCCCCTCAGTGCCACGTGTCAGTTTCTGGTTGTTTTGACTTTTCAAACTGTATCAATTTTGCCAACTTTAGGGGGTAAAGCAATATTTTAAAAAGCGCTAGGCGCTAGTCAGGCAGCCGGTATATGATTTTTTAAATTTTTAATATTAATAGATAAAAGTATGAATTCAACTAAAAAATAAATTATAATGTAATAATATATTACAAAAATATAGTTTAGCACATGACAATATAAGTCTTAATTGATTATTACATAAAAACACATCAACACTAAAATTAATTCCTTAAAAATGCATATCTTCACAAATTTTTTGAGGCTTATAGCGTAATATTTGTCGGTTTGAGATTCAAAATGAAATTATATGGTGAGAATATTTTGAACTATAATTAATATAAGTATTGGTATCTTAAAAATTGCGGAAAAATCGGATTAGGCGGCGCCTAGGCAGAAAAAGTCGGACTAGGGGGTGCCTAGATGGCAATATATCTCTCCAACGCCTGATAGCGCCCGAGGAATGAAAAGTCGGGCGGCGAGCTCCAAAATAGCGCCTAGGCCTAGGCGGAGCTAGGCGGAGAGTTTTAAAACAACGGGATAAAGTGATTAACTTAAAAATTATAGGTAACATATGACAAAACATATCAAATTTAAGGGACAATAGATACGTAAAGCCTAAATTATATTAACATGTTATTATAATCATCCAACACTTAGAAAATTTGGACCACGAGAAAAGTACTTTATAATTTATAAAAAAATCCAGTAAATACTACAATCAAGATATGAATAAAAAATTCTCTAACCACATCTTAAAAAATAAATAATTTAAGGGATAAATATAAAATAAAAAATAAAATTTAATAAAAAGGTAAACTTAATGTATCAATAACTCCCTTAACTTAACTTCAAAAATCATATGTCATCCCCAATTTATAAAATATTCGGTTAGCCCCCTATCCACATAACCCCCTTAAGCCTAGTTGGCAGCTGACTTGGCATTTGTTGAATTGTCAAGCGAGTAGGTTCTATTTTTTACGAAAAAAAAGAAAAAATAAATATTCTTTCCTTTGGCTCTTCTTGTTCTTCATCTCACTCAGAATTCTAATTCTTCTTGTTTTTTTTTTATCAATCTTAGGTCTAGAAATAAAGAGTCCAAACCTCAGAGAATACAATTTCCAATCCAATTTTCAACACCCATTAACTAATCCTTCAAACTCAAATCTGAAATTGTTGTTTCGTTCTCCTCCAGTGCGGCAGATTCGAAATCCTAGGTGAAACGCCGCATCGTTTGCTTCCTCAACCTTCAGCCTTCTTCAACCAACATTTATTTATCTTTTCCCCAAATTGCATATTTTACAATGAAATAATCTGGATTTCTTATTTGAAATTTTTCAAAAAAAATGGAAACTGAATCTTAAAATTACCAGCTTTCATAGCTTCTTCTTTCATAGTAGTTCAATGGACACTGCAGATGCACTTATTTCGCCTCTATTCGTTGTTCAACAACTTCTTCATCGGCTTTCTATAGTGTTTTCCCGTAGGAGGAATAACATTGTTAATTGAAATTCCAATTTAATGGGCAATTTAATTACTTGACTGAAGATTACATATATGTGAAGCACTTTAGAAAAATTTCATTTGATAAAGTTGAAACCGTGAGATTGAAAAGGGAAATCGAAGAAGAAAGAAAGAGAGATTGTAAAAATGGCAGCATTTCTAGCGAAAATTGTTTTATGAATTTTAAAAAATAATAATGCCACGTGGTTTTATTTGTTGGACTTTTTAACACGTGGCACAAGTGTATATATGACTAGTGTATTTAGTTTTAGAAAATGATGTGATTCACTTTTATCAAGTTAACGGGTCTGACTGAACCATTTATAAGTTGAGAGTAATATCTAATTTTTAAAGTTAAATTAAAAAAAAAAAGTAGTTAAAAGTTACACACGAATGAGTTTTGCAGGGAACTATTAATTAGAGAGCGGTCTTACGGTAGATGATATATATTTATAATTATGAAACTCAGAAATTATATTTATGTTATGATCCAACAATTTTTCTCAAATAAGTTTTGAAATTTCAACCATTTTAGTAAGTCGAACTTTAGTCTGTTTTATACTATTTGTGACACTATTTTATACTCCCTCATCTTTTAAATAAAAGGTTTCTAAATAAAAGAATTTTTAAATTTTTTAAAATTAATAAGATATTAATTAAATAATTAAAAAGATTAATTTATTTTTTATAAATTTTTTTTATAATTATCAACTTATAATTTCAATAATACTTAATCTCTTTCCTAATTAATGTAATGATAAATTAGAGAAAGAATGATAAATATTATATTAATAATTTAAATAATTATTTATTTAAAACTAAAATAAAAAAATTAAAAAATCATTTATTTATAATTCGAGAAAATATTATTTATTAATTTATGATACATTTTAAACTATTTATAATTATAGGGTTTTTTATCAGAAATTTAATCAATAATTGACAAAAGCATAAAACAAATCCTTTATTTTCATCAATTTCCATTTTTCCCTCTCCTTTCTCGTTGCTAAATGAAAATTTTTCTCATTATTTCACCAAATTAACCACCATTCATCAATATATATTTTTATTTATTTCCACATCTAAATAATTCCTTTAATAAATACCAACCTTAAAATTACTTTTATAGTTCACATGAAAAAATGCTAATTCACATATATTAATGAATTTAGGCTCTATTCTTTTCAACTTCTAAAAGCTAAACTGAATCTAATTGACTTGAAGTAGGCTGAATTGAACTAGAGTGAGCTAAGCTGAACTGAACTTATTTCGGTGTAGATATATAACTACGTATAGCTGAACTGAACTTATTTCAGTGTAAATTTATAACTACGCATAGCTGAACTGAACTGAAGTGAACTGAACTAAACCAAAGTGGTCTGAACGGAACTGAATTAAATTGTAGTCCAAAAGAATAAGGCCTTAGTTCATCCCATACCTAACATTATAAAATAGCTGATACTAAATTTTGTAAATACATTCGAGAAGGAGTTTTCCTAAAGAATCCTTTTCTAGCACATCACAGCCTTTGGAGTTGGTGTATGCTGATATTTGTGGTCCTATAAATCCAAGTTCTCATGGTGGTAGCAGGTATATGTTGTTATTTATCGATGATTATACTCGAAAAACTTGGGTTTATTTTCTGAAGGAGAAAAGTGAGGCATTTGAAGTCTTCAAGAAGTTCAAAGCTCAAGTTGAGAATAAGATTGGTTTGAAGATTCTGTCTTTCAGAACTGGCCATGGAGGAGAATTTACTCCACAAAAATTTAACCAATTTTGTGAGTATTGAGGCATTCGACACTTCCTTACAGTCCCTAGATTGCCGCAGCAGAATGGTGTGGTGGAGCGAAAAAATAGAACCATTCTAAATATGGCCAGAAGTATGTACAAGAGCAAAGCCTTGCCAAAGGAGTTTTGGGCAGAATTTGTGGCTTGTGCGGTGTATTTGAACAATAGAAGTCCTGCAAAGAAGTTGATGAATATGACCCCTCAAGAAGCGTGGAGTGGTAAGAAACCAAATATTTCCCATTTAAAAGTATTTGGTTGTCTTGCTTATGTGCATGTAGCTGATGAGCTAAGGAAAAAGCTTGATGACAAGAGTGAAAAGACGGTGTTCATTGGTTATTCACCAAGTTCAAAGGGTTATAAGTTTTATAATCCTCAAACGGGAAGAAGTGTCACTAGCCGAGATGCGGAATTTGATGAAGGAAGTTGCTGGAACTGGAATGTTTTAGAAAGTGAGACTTATGATTTTCTTCCTTTCTTTGAAGATGATGTAATTGCAGGTGAATGCGACATGCGTTGACACACAGAATGCGACTTATGACGGACATGAACGATATAATGCGACTTATGACGAACAGAATGCTACAGATGTAGTTTCGCCAAGCTCATCTGAAAGGCAACCTCGCATGAGGAATTTAGATGATATTTATGCAGAAACAACAGAAGTGAATAACACCACATTATTCTGTTGTTTGCTGATACAAAACCTGTCAGATTTGAAGAAGCCGTTAAAGATAGAAAGTGACGATTTGCAATGGATGAGGAGATAAATTCCATTTGAAAGAATGACGCATCAGAGCTGACCTTATTGCCAAAAGGAAACCAAGCAGTAGGTGTCAAGTGGATTTATAAGTCGAAAAAGAATTCAAAAGGCGAGGTGGAGAAGTTGTTGGATATGATGTATGCCCTTAAGGCAATTAGGGCGATATATCTTAATTATGTAATAGTACGAATAAATTGTTTAATCAATAAAGGCATTTGATCTTTTGTTTATATCGATGTGATTATAAATATATATTATGACTGGTTAAGTATATTTATTGATGTATGTTTACAGAAGTCCTTGACATATCATAGCATGAAGTCAGAGAAATTATAGTTGGACTATATTTAGTAAAACCTGCTTCATGTGCAATTATGATTATGTCTAAACTATCCTTAGCTATAGTTTCATCAAGAAAGGATATTGATGAAGCGGAAAGACTGGCATGTGATCAACTTTCTTGGAAAGGGTCCAAGCAGTCACTCTCCTAAGGACTGAAGGTGGTGCCTTAAGTTTGACACATGGATATATCTGGGAGATATATTAGAGACCGCAGCAAGATAAACACTTGGTGTATATATATCAATGTGTTAGTGTTTATCTTCATGCAATAAGCTTTGAGAATATTCTCACACTTGAGATACTAGTTACCTTGTATGGTACTATTGCTATACTTTGGGTCATTACTACACACTCATTAATTTAGGGTGTTACGGGTGATTACGGGTATAGTGATGACATCACGTTGGTAAGCTGAGTAGTCGAAAAGAATCCATCGCTCCTGATATATTAAGGAGTTGTACCTGACCGCAAGTGATGATTGCTATAAACCTCTGATCAGAGTATGTGTTTGATAGAAATAGTTTCTAGTCAAACACACCATGGTAAAAGGCAATGCACTTCGGTAACAAGTTAATAACTGGGATAGCTTGGAGCAAACTTGCTATTAGAGGGTTAACACTTTAACTGAATCCTATAAACCAGATGGTACTAATATTAAAGAATGGAAGGAATTTATCGCATTGGATAACTATTGCATTAACCGGGATTAAGTCATAAGCGCAAATGACATTTCGAGTAATGAGGGATGGTAGACCCTTGCTAGAGGCATGCTACAGTCGTTTAAGGTAATAAAGTTCTATTAAAAGAATAGAACCTCAAGCCAATGGTTCCATTAGAACAAGGATTGGTCAAGCCATAAAAGCTCAATACTTCGAGATCCTATAGGGTCACACACATTGGACCTTCATTGGACTGAGTAAAGAATTAATAGATTCATTCTATTATAAAAATATAAAATATTAATAATTGGATTATTATTTGATTGGAACGAGAGTTTTTAATTTATTGATCGGTAACTAATTTATTAGAGTCATTAAATAAAATATTAATTTATTAAAGGAGAGGCAAAATTAGATTGCCAAAAGAAAGGGTTGGACCCTGCGCACATGGGCCCCGCAAGCCCGAAAGGACTTGTGAGTTCTATGACAAAAAGGGCCACACGAGTGCATGGTGCACTCATGGGCCACATGCCACGCAAGCCCAGCTTGTTGGGCACACGGCCTAGGATGAGCAAGAGCTGCACAAGCAGCGCCTGCATTGCGCAGCCCGATAGCAAGTCGGGTTAACTTAGGCAGGACGCGGATCCTATAGGATCTGCGTGTTTTTCCAAGGGTGGGATAGGTATTTACCCATCCCGCATTAATTAGGTAGAGCCTTTGCTCCACTTATAAAAGGGGGCTCCATTCTTCATTCTAATTCGTACCAATTCAAGTGGAACTTGAATATTTTATATTATATTTTTGGGTGGAATTTTGGAGTGGCCTAGCAGCTACTCAGGGTTCTTCGGTTCTTCCTCATTGGGAGGTTTCGGTTGGGCTATCCTACACTTGGAGGCTTGTGCAAGTAGGTTCTGCTAAAGCACGCTTCAACTGGTATGTCTTTATTTTCTCTTTTAATTATTAAGTCTATTTCTTTAAGCTTTTTAGACGTAATAATTATGCTTAGGTTATTTTGCATGCTTAATTTATTTTATACTTAGGTTATAGCTTAAGAGTTATAACATGCTTAGTATAAAATATATGTGCTAGGATATAATTTTGAATTATGATATGCCTAGCCCTTTTTGTTGGGAACTGACAGTCAAATTGAACATGCATAAGAGGCATGACGGAAATTCAAACTTTTGTCTCTGTCCCAGGAACTCCTATTAGTTGCATATAAATTAAATAAAGCCTTAACTAAATAATTCTCTACCTAGGTTAGCATGATAAAGGACTAGGCATACCATAATTCCAAATTATATCCTAGCATATTTATTTTATACTTAGCATGTTATAACTCTAAGTTATAACCTAAGCATAAAATAAACCAAGCATGCAAAAATAACCTAAGCATAATTATTAAGTCTAAAAATACTTAAAGAAAAAGACTTAATAATTAAAAGAGAAAGAAAAAGAACTTACCAGTTGAAGCGTGCTTTTGCAGGACCTTCTTGCACAAGCCTCCAGTTGTAGGATAGCCTCTATCAGTATCCACACGAACCCCACCAACCAAAACCTCCCCAGGAGGAAGAACTAAGAAGTCTCGAGTAGTTGCTAGACCACTCTAGAAGCCTCATCCAAAAATATAAACTAGCGGTGCCCGAATAAATTCAGGCTCCACAAAAATAACTTGCTCAAATACCTGAGAGATTAATTATCTCGCTTAGGATTTATGCTTTGAGCTTGGTACAATTTGAAAGGAAAGGAAATAGCCTATATATAGGCTTGGAGGAGCAAAAATGCTCCCCCTTTTCATGGGCTGCCTTTGTGCAGCCCATAAATAAGGGTTGCGCATTTTTCGACAACCGAACTTTGTACAAAATATCTTATATTTTTCGGTTCCAACTTATCAATGTAAAATTCCTTATAAATCCTTTCAAATAAATTTTTATTTTTGACTCTAATAAATTAGTTACCAGTCAAAATAAATAATTTGGTCCAACCAAAATTGATCTAATCAATTATGATTTATTTATGACTCTAATTAATTAGTTATCGGTCAAAATAAATTCTTTGGTCTATCCAAAATTGATCTAATCAATTTTAACCAATTAAACAATAATCCAATTATTATTCATGTTATATTTTTGTAATAGAATAAATCTATTAGTTCTTTACTTAGTCCGATGAAGGTCCAATGTGTGTGACCTTATAGGATCCCGAAGTATTGAGCTGTTAAGGCTTAACCAACCCTTGTTCTAATGGAACCATTGGCTCGATGCTTTAGACCGTGAATAGAACTCGATTACCTTGAACGACTGTAGTACGCCTCTAGCAAGGATCTACCATCCCCCATTACTCGGAACGTCATTTATGCTTATGACTTAATCCCGGTTAATGCAATAGTTATCCAGTGCGATAAATTCCTTCCATTCTTTAATATTAGTACCATCTGGTTTATTGGGTTCGGTTAAAGTATTAACCCACTAATAGCAAGGTTGCTCCAAGCTATCCCAGTTATTTACTTGTTACCGAAGTATATTGCCTTTTACCATATTGTTTTTGACTAGAAACCATTTCTATCAAACACATACTCTGATCAGAGGTTTATGGCAATCATTACTTCAACAAGTGGCCAGGTACAACTCCTTAATATATCCGGAGCGATGGATTCTTTCCGACTACTCAGCCTACCAACGTGCTGTCATCACTATACCCATAATCACCCGTAGCACTCTAAATTAATGAGTGCATAGCAATGACCCAAAGTATAGTAATAGTACCATACAAGGCAACTAGCATCTCAAGTATGAGGACATTCGCAAAGCTTATAGCATGAAGATAAACACTAACACATTGATATTTATACCAAGTGTTTATCTTGCTGCGGTCTCTAATATATCTCCCAGATATATCCATGTGTCAAGCTTAAGGCACCACCTTCAGTCCTTAGGAGATTGACTGCTTGGACCCTTTCTAAGAAAGTTGACCACATGCTAGTCTTTCCGTTTCATCAATATCCTTTCTTGATGAAACTATGACTAGGGATAGTTTAGACATAATCATAATTTCACATGAAGCAGGTTCCACCAAATATAGTTCAACTATAATTTCTCTGACTTCATGCTATGATATGTCAAGGACTTTTGTATACATACATCAATGAATATATTTTAACCAGCTATAATATATATGTATAGAAACACATTGATATAAACAAAAGAACAAATGCCTTTATTGATTAAATAAATTATTCGTACTATTACATAATTAAGATATATCGCCCTAATTGCCTTAAGGGCATACATCATATCCAACAAACTCCCACTTGCACTAAGGCCAATTAGCCACATGTTTTAATCCATATGCTTTAACATGCTGGTCATGTTTGACTTGAGTCAATGGCTTTGTCAGACCATCCGCGAGGTTCTGATCAGTGGGTACATATTCTAATCTTATTATCTTAGCATCAACAATCTCCCTGATTATATGATACTTTCTGCATACATGTCTGTTTTTCTGATGAGACCGTGGTTCCTTTGCCTGAGCTATGGCACCATTGTTATCACAATATAAAGTAATTGGATCAATAGCCTCAGGCACCACACCGAGATCACCAATAAATCCCTTTAACCAGACAGCTTCTTTTGCTGCTTTACATGCAGCAATGTATTCAGATTCCGTGGTTGAATCAGCAGTAGTTTCTTGCTTGGAACTCTTCCAGCATACTGCCCCTCCATTTAACACATACACAAAACCTGACTGAGACTTAAAGTCATCCTTGTCAGATTGAAAGCTTGCGTCAGTGTAACCTTTGATAGTGAGATCACCTTCTCTATAAATCAAGAACTCATCCTTAGTCCTTCTCAAGTACTTAAGGATTGCCTTGACGGCCATCCAGTGCTTTTCACCTGGATCTGACTGATATCTGCTCGTAAAGCTCAAAGCCTGAGAGACATCCGGCCTAGTATATATCATAGCATACATGATGGATCCTATCGCGGATGCATAGGGTATATCTTTCATGCGCATTCTCTCCTGAGCTGTCTTCGGACACTCAGCTTTAGATAGGTTAATCCCCTTTGCCATCGGGAGATAACCTTACTTTGAATGCTCAAGGTTGAACCTATTCAACACCTTGTCTATATATGTACTTTGAGAAAGGCCTAACAGCCTTTTGGATCTATCCTTGTAGATCTTTATACCTAGTATAAATGCTGCCTCACCAAGGTCTTTCATGGAGAACTTTCTTGACAACCATACTTTAACGTTTTGAAGAAGAGAAATGTCATTTCCTATTAGCAGAAAGTCATCAACATATAATACTAGAAAAACGACTGCACTCCCACTAACCTTCTTGTAAACACAAGGCTCATTTGCATTTGGGAAGAAATCTAGTTCCCGGATTGTCTGATCAAACCTTATATTCCAACTCCTTGATGCCTGCTTAAGTCCATAAATGGATCTTTGTAGCTTGCATACCTTCGAGCCATTCTGAGATGCAAAACCCTCAGGTTGTGTCATATACACAACCCGGTCTAAATCCCCATTCAGGAATGCTGTTTTTACGTCCATCTGCCAGATCTCATAATCGTAATGAGCAGCAATGGTGAGGAGTATCCTTATGGATTTGAGCATGGCTACCGGTGAGAAGATTTCATCATAGTCAATACCTTCTCGTTGACTATAACCTTTCGCAACCAACCTTGCTTTATAGGTAATTACATTACCATCCATGTCTGTCTTCTTCATGAAGACCCATTTACACCCAATTGGTCTAACCTCTTGCGGTGCATCAACCAAATTCCAAACTTGGTTCTCGTACATGGAATCCATTTCTGATTTCATGGCCTTTTGCCATTTATCAGAATCTGAGCTTTTTATTGCCTCATCATATGTCCTTGGTTCATCATCCTCCACAAGATATAGTTCCTTATCATTAGTGATAATAAACCCATATCTATCGGGACCCTTATGAACACGACTTGATCTTCGCAATGATTGTGTTTCGACAGCTTGTTCTTGGATCACACTCTCTTGTATATCTAGAACGGGGTCAATCAGTTGATCGTCTGTTTCTTCCTGTTGAACTTCCAGTTCAATATTGCTCCCACTGACCTTTTTAAGTAAGTGTTCCTTTTCTAAAAAGTGAGCATTCCGAGACACAAATATCTTTTGTGCCTCAGGTTGGTAAAACAGATATCCAATTGTTTCCTTTGGATATCCAATGAACAGACATTTGTCAGCCTTGGCATTTAGCTTATCTGACGCTATCCTCTTCACCATAGCAGGACAACCCCATACTCTTAAGTGATTTAGAGATGGCTTTTTATTACACCATCTTTCATAAGGTGTAAAATCAACTGATTTAGAGGGCACTCTGTTTAAGACGTAAACCGCGCTCTCAAGTGCATATCTCTAAAAGGATTTACTAAGAACTGCATGGCTCATCATGGACCTGACCATATCTAATAAAGTCTGATTCCTCCTTTCTGACACTCCATTATGTTGGGGTGTATAAGGAGGGGTCCACTGGGGAACTATCCCATTTTCCTTTAGATAATCTTGAAACTCCTGACTTAAGTATTCTCCACCTCGATCCGATTGAAGTGTTTTAATACTTTTCTCAAGCTGTTTCTCTACTTCAGCTCTGAATAGTTTGAATTTTTCAAAACTTTCAGACTTGTGCTTCATCAAGTACAAATAACCGTATCGTGAGTAATCATCAATAAAGGTTATGAAGTAGGAGTATCCTCCTAGTGCCTGAACACTCATTGGACCACACACATCAGTGTGTATAAGTTCCAATGTACTCTTGGCTCGTTCACCCTTCCCTTTAAAGGGTAACTTTGTCATTTTCCTTTTAAACAAGGTTCGCAATCACCATAAGACTCTAAGTCTATTGAGCCCAAGTCTCCACGCTTATGCAACTTGGTTAAGCGATCTTTGTTTATGTGGCCTAAACGGCAATGCCATAAGTAAAAGGAATTCTCATTATCTAATTTAACTTTCTTCACATTGTTTATATTGAAAACTTCTGTTTTAGTATCAAGAATATAAATGCCACCTTTCAACATTCCATAACCATAAAGAATATTATTCAAACGAATCTGACAATTATTATTCGAAAATAAAATTTCAAATCCCTCTGTTGCTAAACACGCAATAGATACAATATTCTTAGTAACACTTGGAATGTAATAACAATTATTCAAAACTAAAACAAGTCCACTTGGCAAAACAAGACTAAAGCTCCCTACGGCTAATGCAGCAACTCTAGCTCCATTTTCCACACGTAGGTCCATCTCCCCTTTTGCAAGTTTTCTACAGTTCCTTAGTCCCTGCACAGAAGTACAGATATGAGAACCACAACCCGTATCTAATACCCAAGTAGATTCTTACGGAAAAGTAGCAAAGTTTTCAATTACAAATATACCTGAAGTAGATGCCTCTGTAGGCTTCTTCTTCAAATGCTCAGAAGCAGGAGCTTTGCAATCCCTCTTCCAATGTCCCGGTTTCCCACATTGGAAGCAGACATACTTAGATGTCTTCTTTTCATTCTTCTTCTTACTGATTCTTTTCTTGGCGCCCAGTGCCTGCTTCTTCTTCTTAGAAGCCTTGCCTTTTTCAACCAACAGTAGAGGTTTCTGATCTTTCTTGATCTGAGGTTCTACTGTTTTCAGCATGTTAATTAATTCAGGGATAGTTGAATTAATCCTGTTCATGTAATAGTTAGTTACAAAACCTGAGTAACTATCTGTCAAGGACATCAACACAAGGTCAATGCTCAAGTCATGATTCATCTCGAATCCCAATCGATTCAGCTTCTCAAGGTATCCTAAGAGTTTCAGTACATGCTGAGAGGCAGAGGTGCCAGCCTGCATCTTGGTCCCCAAAAAGGAGCTTAGAGGTCTCATACCTCTCTGTCCTCTCCATCTCCGAAAAGAGTTCTTCAAGATGGAGAACCATATCCTCCAAGGGCATGTTCTCATGTTGTTTCTGAAGCTCAGAATTCATGGACCCCAATATAATACACATGGCAGTCTCATGATCTTTCCTGTGCTTCAACCAGGCATCATGTTTCACATGATCCTCAACATCAGGTTCTATAGGGAAAATTTCACTTAGGACATAGGCAATTCTCTCAGATCTGAGAACTATTCTCACTGCTCGGAACCAATCAGAAAAGTTCGAGCTATTCAATTTGGTGTCAAGTAACATACGGAGATTAAAATTGGAAGCCATTTTCAACCTAAGACATAAGAAAAGAAAAGTGTTTAGATATTAGTTTAAGTACATGTATTTAATATTAGGACTTTTAATTAAATACATTTTCCTACTATTTTCTTCGAAATTTACAATAGCCCATTCTATTGAATTCGTGAATTTTAGCCCAGCTAAATTTCCTAGTAGGTAGCATCTATAACTAGTCTATTACAACCCCCAATTTTATGAGTCAAGTCATAATAGCCAGTCATAGTTGGAATTCAATTCCATTTGCATCGCATGCAATTGCTAATTCATTCAAGTTCCCTAATCCCAAGGGACGTGTGCTCTTATATTAGCATCTCCTTGAATATGTCTCAGATCTGGGCCTAGCCCCCAATTTTATGGTGGACTACCCCAGCTCTGTTAAGGCAGACCCTATCTCAAACTTTACAACCAATCAATGTGGACTAGAAGGAACGCTTTGCGTAGCACTTTGATAGCCCAAAAAGACCGTATTATAAATTTGAGTAAGGAAGACTATAACTTGCCTTAATATATTTACTTTGGGATTTTATTGGTGTTAAACGTCTCACCCAATCTAGGATTTTATCAGATGGACAAAATTATAATGACTTGTATTAATTCAGGGAATTTTAGAATTAATTTATAAGGTCTAACCTTAGGTGGGTTCAGCTCTTTATTATAATTATTCCATCAACCTAAATTATATGCAAAATAATTAACGCTTTTATTTGTTATATTTATATTGCATTTCCTTTAAGCTTTTATTCAATAATTTTAATTTTTTACTTTGTTATAGAAACATATATAAGCACCATCTTATATACTAGAAATAAATTAGTTCATATTAATCCCCCGATTGGTCAATTCAAATTGCACCGATATAGGTTCCCAGGTAGGAGAGGTGCCCGATGAGGAATAGACACCAAGTCCAATCCTTAGCCAGAACAAATACGGGCACAAACTTGAAGACCAATGGATTCTCTTGAACTAATAAATTTCGTTCTTCCAATTCATGTAAATTGGGAGCATCTATAATCCATGTAATTTAAATAAATTATTGACACTTGTATAATTTGACTAAGTTGAGCAAGCTTATTCAAAATTATTCATAACTAATTTCTAACCTTGAAATGAAAGGCAGAAGTTTATATATATTGTTCCAAACAATTAAATAAACAAATCATTTCATTTAGAAAATAATATTTAGTTTGCTTCTAACTTAATTATACACTAAATAGGCAGGCTCTGATACCACTGTTGGAAACTGACAGTCAAATTGAACATGCATAAGAGGCATGACGGAAATTCAAAATTTTGTCCCTGTCCCAGGAACTCCTATTAATTGCATATAAATTAAATAAAGCCTTAACTAAATAATTCTCTACCTAGGTTAGCATGCTAAAGGACTAGGCATACCATAATTCCAAATTATATCCTAGCATATTTATTTTATACTAAGCATGTTATAACTCTAAGTTATAACCTAAGCATAAAATAAACTAAGCATGCAAAAATAACCTAAGTATAATTATTAAGTCTAAAAACACTTAAAGAAAAAGACTTAATAATTAAAAGAGAAAGAAAAAGAACTTACCAGTTGAAGCGTGCTTTTGCAGGACCTTCTTGCACAAGCCTCCAGTCGTAGGATAGCCTCTATCAGTATCCACACGAACCCCACCAACCAAAACCTCCCCAGGAGGAAGAACTAAGAAACCTCGAGTAGTTGCTAGACCACTCTAGAAGCCTCACCCAAAAATATAAACTAGCGGTGCCCGAATAAATTCAGGCTCCACAAAAATAACTTGCTCAAATACCCGAGAGATTAATTATCTCGCTTAAGATTTATGCTTTGAGGTTGGTACAATTTGAAAGAAAAGGAAATAGCCTATATATAGGCTTGGGGGAGCAAAAATGCTCCCCCTTTCATCGATGTGGGATGGGAGTATTACTCCCATCCCATTAATTAACATATATATATATATATATATATATATATATATATATATATATATATATATATATATATATATATATATATATATATATATATGTTAATTCACGCCACTTTTCATGGGCTGCCTTTGTGCAGCCCATGAATAAGGGTTGCGCATTTTTTGGCAACCGAACTTTGTACAAAATATTTTATATACTTCGGTTCCAACTTATCAATGTAAAATTCCTTATAAATCCTTTCAAATAAATTTTTATTTTTGACTCTAATAAATTAGTTACCAGTCAAAATAAATAATTTGGTCCAACCAAAATTAATCTAATCAATTATGATTTATTTATGACTCTAATTAATTAGTTATCGGTCAAAATAAATTCCTTGGTCTATCCAAAATTGATCTAATCAATTTTAACCAATTAAACAATAATCCAATTATTATTCATATTATATTTTTGTAATAGAATAAATCTATTAGTTCTTTACTTAGTCCGATGAAGGTCCAATGTGTGTGACCTTATAGGATCCCGAAGTATTGAGCTGTTAAGGCTTAACCAACCCTTGTTCTAATGGAACCATTGGCTCGATGCTCTAGACCGTGAATAGAACTCGATTACCTTGAACGACTGTAGTACGCCTCTAGCAAGGATCTACCATCCCCCATTACTCGGAACGTCATTTATGCTTATGACTTAATCCCGGTTAATGCAATAGTTATCCAGTGCGATAAATTCCTTCCATTCTTTAATATTAGTACCATCTGGTTTATTGGGTTCGGTTAAAGTGTTAATCCACTAATAGCAAGGTTGCTCCAAGCTATCCCAGTTATTTACTTGTTACCGAAGTATATTGCCTTTTACCATAGTGTGTTTGACTAGAAACCATTTCTATCAAACACATACTCTAATCAGAGGTTTATGGCAATCATTACTTCAACAAGTGGCCAGGTACAACTCCTTAATATATCCGGAGCGATGGATTCTTTCCGACTACTCAGCCTACCAACGTGCTGTCATCACTTTACCCGTAATCACCCGTAGCACTCTAAATTAATGAGTGCATAGCAATGACCCAAAGTATAGTAATAGTACCACACAAGGCAACTAACATCTCAAGTATGAGGACATTCGCAAAGCTTATTGCATGAAGATAAACACTAACACATTGATATTTATACCAAGTGTTTATCTTACTGCGGTCTCCAATATATCTCCCAGATATATCCATGTGTCAAGCTTAAGGCACCACCTTCAGTCCTTAGGAGATTGACTGCTTGGACCCTTTCCAAGAAAGTTGACCACATGCTAGTCTTTCCGTTTCATCAATATCCTTTCTTGATGAAACTATGACTAGGGATAGTTTAGACATAATCATAATTTAACATGAAGCAGGTTCCACCAAATATAGTTCAACTATAATTTCTCTGACTTCATGCTATGATGTGTCAAGGACTTTTGTATACATACATCAATGAATATATTTTAACCAGCTATAATATATATGTATAGAAACACATTGATATAAACAAAAGAACAAATGCCTTTATTGATTAAATAAATTATTCGTACTATTACATAATTAAGATATATCGCCCTAATTGCCTTAAGGGCATACATCATATCCAACACTTTTTGCATGCTAAACTAGGTAGAGATTTATTCAGTTAAGGCTTAATTTAATTTATATGCATCTGATAGGAGTTCCTGGGGACAGGGACAAAATTTTGAATTTCCGCCATGCCTGTTATGCATGTTCATTTTGACTATCAGTTCCCAACAGAAGCACAAAGCTCGCCTTGTTGTAAAAGGCATTTCTCAAAAGGCCAGTGTTGATTATGAAGAGGTGTTTGCATCGATGGCTCGGATAGAAACAATCCGATTGATTATTTCCTTGGCGGCACAACAAGGATGGAGAATTCACCAGATGGATGTGAAATCGGCTTTCTTGAATGGAACTCTTGAAGAAGAGGTTTATGTTGAACAACCTTTGGGCTATGTTGTCAGAGGTGAAGAAGACAAAGTGCTGAAGTTGAAGAAAGCTTTGTGTAGCCTCAAACAAGCTCTAAGAGCTCGGTACTCATGTATTGATGAGTATTTTCAGAGGAATGGTTTCACAAGATGTCCATATGAACATGCTTTGTATGTACAGAAAAGCAGAAGTGGAAAAATGATGTGTGTGTGTGTGCTTGTATGTTAATGATTTGATATTTACAGGAGTTGATGAAAAGATGATTGATGGGTTCAAGGTGTTGATGGCTAAGAACTTCGAGATGATTGATTTGGGCTGATGTCTTATTATTTGGGCATTGAAGTGCGATAAAGTGATGAAGGCATATTTCTTTCTCAAAGAACACATGCAGAAGCTATTTTGAAGGAGTTCAAAATGGACAAGTGTAATTCAGTCTCTACTCTTGTGGAATGCGGAATTAAGCTTTCGAGGCATGACAATGAAGAGAGAGTTGATCCAACTATGTTTAGAAGATTAGATGGAAGGCTGCATTTTTTAACATGTACAAGGCCAGATATCTTGTGTGGTGTTGGACTTGTTAGTCGTTATATGGAGTGTCCAACACTGAGTCACATGAATGCTGCAAAGAGAATCCTCCGTTATGTTAAAGGTATTGTTTCTTATGGTTTGTTCTATTCGTCTCAAAATAATAGCAAGCTGTACGGATTTAGTGATAGTGATTGGGGAGGAGATATTGATGATAGAAAAAGCACAACCGGTTTTGTGTTCTTTATTGGAAATTCAGTTTTTGCTTGGAGTTCAAAAAAACAAGCAATTATCACATTGTCTACATGTGAAGCTAAGTATGTTGCGGCAGCATCTTGTGTTTGTCATGCAATATGGTTAAGGAGATTGTTAAAAAGTCTCAATTTTGTTCAAGAGGAAGATACGGAAGTGTTTGTTGACAACAAATCCGCAATTGCATTGGCAAAGAATCCGATTTTTCATGAGAGAAGCAAGCACATAGACACAAAGTATCATTAGATCCGGGAGTGTGTCAATAACAAAGAAGTTGAGTTGAAGCATGTGTCGTCCAAAGATCAAGTTGCGGACATTTTCACAAAGGCGTTGAAGTTTGTTGATTTTAGTCGATTGAGAACGCTCTTGGGAGTGATGAAGACATAAGTTTAAGAGGGGGTGTTGAAAGAATAAACTTATTGTCCAGATTCAATGAATCAGCAGTTACGGAGTCCCAAGAGTCACAACGGTTACAAGAGTTATGATTGTTTTAAAGAGTCATTTAGTTTTGTAATAAGTTTCATCTTTATGTTTGTATTTATTTTAGTAACCGAAGAGTCACCTTATAAGACTATAAGTATGTAATCTTTCTCAAGGTTAATAATATGCCAGAATAATAATCAGCCACATATCTCTCTTCTAACATACGTTCTCTCCATGTTCTCTCCCAACAAACATTGGGTTGAAACTAATGCGTTTAAGCAAGTATCCATCTAATAACTTCTTCAACAGTTTTGTTTTTGTCTTCTCACCATATAAAATCAGATCTCAATGTTTGGTTGAGATTAATTTTAATTGTTTCAGATACAAAAAAGTTATATGCGATCAACAACATCTTGCACTAACAAGTAAAGCAAATAGCACAAAAAAGTAGGCATGTTTTGAGATGAGGTTGGATCAAGGCAGTCAGAATTGATAGTAGTAATGTGTACAGCAAAGTGAACAACCACCCACCTAATTAATATGCAGTGTATCTTACATGAATTCAAACCAATGTACTATAATGTATGGGACGGCTATAATTTCCAGTTAGCATAAAACACTACGTACAGATATGAACGGAAGAAAGAAAAAAAAAGTATTACGTAGTAACAGTGAGGCATGAGATGAAATCATGAAAGAAGATATAATAAGGTACTGTAGTAGTGGTATTATCTTGAAAATTATGAAGACAAAAGAAGAAGGTAATTAATTAAGGGATAGAAGTAGTTTACTCTGTGAAACTAGGTTTGATGTAGCTATCAAGATAAGGTGTGTCTGCCACATAAAGAAAAAAGATGCGCATGGATTGGAAGCCCTTCAACCTTGGATGATCATCATAAGATCCATAACTGTACAATGTCTCCCATTTTCCTGTGCTTATTTGACATTTCATTTTCTTCCCAAATTCATACACGTAATGTGCCGTGTGGCCCTGATATTCTAGGCAAATTTTATAAGGCTTTCGTTATATCAGTATGGAATAGTGTCACTTCATACAATAACTGACACATGTCCTATTGTATAGTAGAAAAAATAAAAAAATAGAGATAGTAAAATATGTGTCAGTTGCTCTATAGAGTGACATTAAATATCGGGACATGTGTGTAAGAACTCAATATTCTACCACTCTCACTTCCACGTGTCATTACAATGTCATTGTCTCTTCCATTAATTAATTAAACCTTCCAAGATTAACCAAGTTTATAATTTTCATGTGCTAATAACTACAACAGAAATTGAAATTTAATTAACAAATGAATCAAAATACAATGCTAGAAGTTTTAGGTTTTTCAGCAAAACATTTGAAACAAAAGATAAATTTTACTAGAGGTAAACAATTTTTTTTTAATAAGTGTCATTTTCAAATTCCAATGTAATTATTTGATCATCTTTCCTATTTTGCCCTTATTTAATGTACATTGTAAATGATAAAAGATAAAAAGGACCAATCATCTTTTCAAATAATTATTAGTGTTAGGGGCATTTTAGTACTTTTATTATCTTAATTAATATTTTCTTAATATGTACAAACTTACCAAAAGCGACAGCTAAAAAAAAACGGAAGGAGTAGCTATTTTTGTAGCAATAATTACTAGTTGTTGCATTGTTACCGTTGTAAAGCTGGTATGATGTTTGCAATCAAATTTGATAATAGTTTTGCTTGTAAATGTGCTTTTTGGTTAAAATGTTTTCCTGGCAACAACATTTATTTTGATGTAACTTTTGCTTGCTTCTAGTAATCCAAACATAAAATCATCGAGTGTATCTTAGTTGGTAAAACCATTATATTTACATATTAAGATATTTCTATTATAGTAATTTCAATTTTAAGTTTCAAATCCTGCCTGTTTAAAAACTGTATAACATAGATTAATATTCTTGGTCATCGGAAAAGGGCCCAAAATATTCCGGATTAAGGTAAAGTAGAGATGAAAAAACTCAAGAATGTCGAATAATAAAGGACAGATCCAAAACAAAGAGTTTTTTTTTTTTTGTGTATACATATGGCAACTCTTAACATTCCATGCGTTACTAAAACCAAGAAATTTGAGTTTATGGCCCTTCTCTTCTTCCAATGCAATTATTATTATAAAGAAGGAAACTATGCACGAGTCAATGAAGATTAAATCTAATTGTAATGATCAGGCTTTGGATCGCAATGTTTTGTTTTTCGAATCTCTATCCGCATCTAATTCAATCACATCCACTAATATACATTCCAAATTGCTATTAGGCATTTGCCTAATTTTAATGAAATAGCTTTCACAGTTTTTCATAAAGTAATAGAGATAATAAAATGGAAATCATAAAGAAAAATATACTACAAAAATTCTTCAAAATATTCAATATTTGTTGTACATGCATGCTATGATAATTCTATATTTCTATTTCTATAGTACTTCCAACAATTGTTTCTCTTACCGTCAAAAACCATGTTAACAAATTGTATATTTTTTGAAGCAAGAAAATTGTGCCGCCTAGGCCTATACTTGAGGTAATAACCTTGCAACTTGGAAGTAACAACTTGGTTGGTTGTGTGGATTGAATTTTTTTTTTAAAAATCATATTAAGATTTAACATTTACCATAAAAGTAGTGTGTTTTGCCGAAGATGGAATAGTCTATTATTAAATGAAATTAAAGTCAATTACAACTCACATGAATTAAAAGAGTCTCATGCTCTAATTAACAAATGAGTAGCATAATTCACAGATCTATTGATATAGATTATTCTAACATTGAAAAAAAGGTTGAGTATTGAATAATGAACAAGATTGTTTTAATATTTGAAAGGTCAAATGTTTACGTTACCCCTAACTTGGCACAAAAGTGATGTGCCACCCCCAAATAAGATTATTTTAATAAATTGAACATTTATCAAAGTTACGTGTCACATTGGATTGGAGAAAAAATAATCAGAAAAATGATATTTTTAAAAACTCAAACCAATCAGAAACCGGTATGTGGCGTTGAGGGGGCAAACTGTATCAATTTTACCAACTCTATAAAGTAAAATGTGTTTGAAAACAATTGCAATAAATTAATAAATGTATCTTCGATCTCGGTTTTCCTCTTTCGAATATGGGAGTGTCAATCTCATCGGAATGTCCGTCTTATAGAGTTATTCCACCTCCATTTTATTGATATGATCGTCTTATAAAGTTTATAGTCTTCACCTTCAACCAAACAAATAAATATAATCAATAGATATTATGTAGAAACAATATTGTAGAAATTATGAACAAGTTAAAGGAAAGTAAATACCGATAAGCTAAGTCATGTCTAAGACATTATCCTTAAAGGATACTTGTAGTTCCTTCCAGAATTAAACAACTTCTTCAACTAATTGATTGGATCAGGAATATAAATAATATATATATATATATATATATATATCCAGAATTGAGGAATAGAGAAAAGAAGTGAGAAAATATTTTTTTTATTGTGTATCTTCAAATGGACAAAGAAAAGGTTTTATTGGAAAACCAAATTGAGCTGTTAGAAGGCATTGAAGACCAATAATAACTAATATAAATTAGCTGTTACAATCTGTAACTTAAAATCACAATGAAAAGCTATTTAAATAACAGCTATATAAATTTAATTAACATAACACTTATTAACGTAAATAACTGATACATAAATTAAAAACTATATATATTTCTATAATAATTATAATGAAGAAATTATATTAAGTTGACAAAAACTCTTTTGATACTAAACATATTATATTTATATAATAATAAATAATTTAATAATAAAATATTAGTAGTATATAAAAATCTTCTTTTAAAATAATTATAAATTTCTAATAATATTTTAAAAGAAACTTTGAAAATAACAAAATATTCTGGATATATCAGGTTTGACATATAATATATGATATTGGTATTTTTTAGACTATAAACTAATATTTGATAGGTAAAATTTAACTTACGGAATATGTGGTGAAACATATAGTAAGCGCTACTTTAAAATAGGGATTTTTCATATCGCATTATAACAAGTACATTTCCGAACAACGTCGTGGTGCGCCACAATAGGCCATGCGCATGTCTGGTCTCTCATAAGTGCTCTAGAGATTGTGTCAATATCTCATAGAAGCGGCCCCACTTCACACTTACGTCGGTGATTTCATCAAGTGTATATTACACTTTATACACCACTCATAAGAGCTATGAAATTTATTAGGAGTTCTTATAACTCAACATCTCAAAATATACAATATAGCACTTTCTCACATTTAGGATTGGGACACAATTTTTAGTGCTAGCAGAACTAACAAAGGCTTGTTATTACATATATGAACCTATTCCGTGGGATCTCCACTCATGTAGGTTGGGTTCCCACCTTTGCTAATTTCAAATAGCTTAAGTCTCATCCTCTCTGATGTTTCCGGTATATCTCAAAAATATAGTCAGATGGTTTGGCCAAAATCACTCTTGACTCACAAAGTTCATAGATAAAATTTCATCTTTAATTAATTAATTGTAGCATAATATATTATCTTAAAAAATGTCTTATCTTATTTTAGAGATAAATATTACCATTAGGCAGTCACAAACTATTGTCATTAAGGATGATGATATTATTCCCAAAGGAATACATGCTAAGAAATTTCTTTAAAAACTTGGCCTCAAATATACGTCAATTCTCAAACAACAAACTTTGCTTGTTTGACATTTATATTATTCCACCAGGAAGAGTGAAATTTATCTCATATGAAGTTATTATTATTGTACATTCTTATACAATAGATACCCACAAAATTAAATACCATAGATATCGTACTCTCAACATAATTTATTAAATTGAATATTTGAAAACATAAGGGATACACATAAACTTATTAAAAGTTTCTCAATATAGTGTACTAAAACCTTATGATAAGGCTTTAAAAAAATTATGAACACAAATAGTAGGAAATTTTCTTACTTCTCAAAATCGAATGCACGCCCCCACACTTGTAAGAATTTTGAAAATAATTTTTCAATAACTCATAACTCACGTGGTGTTTCAAAAAATTTTATCCAACCAAATATTACATTTCTTTTCATTTGAATCTAAGATCCAATTAACATCATTGCACTATTTTAGTATAACAACGGATATCTACAATATATAATATCACAATTTATGGTAGTTCTCAAGAATTTCACAAATATGATAATAGCAACTCACGATCATATTTCTCTTTAATTGAATATTTGAATATATAAGGGATACTCACATGATTAATGTCATAAACCCAAACATCTTAAGAAGTTTCTCAGCATATAGTGTTCTTGTATTAACAAGACACTCTCATTCATCCTTATGATTCTCATACCAAAAAATTATATATTTTTCTCTATTATCAAGAAAATATATATCTTTCTACATTTCTTTTTCATCACTTCCATTATAACACCAAAAGTAAAATTATTATAAAAACTTATACAATATAAAACACTTGTGACAATAAAATTGATTTCTTTAAAAATAATAAATCACATTTTCTTTTTCTCAAAATTAGAAAGAAGAACTTTATCAACACCCTTAAAAAAATTTATGCATTTTCTCATTAAAAAAATCTCCATATTTTCCCCTTCTAAAAACCGGAAATAATAACTTCACCAAATACCCCCACACTTTCAAAACTTTTGGAGTGTGGAAATAACTCTTTCAAAAACCATATTGTATCCAAATGTTTTTGATTTAGCACAAATACCAAATTTTGAAAAACTAAAAACATTAGTCCTTTAAAGAGGAATACCAACTATCCTTTAAGATTATTGGAAAACAATTGCAATAAATTAATAAATATATGTTCGATCTCGATTTTCCTCTTTCCAATATGGGAGTGTCAATCTCGTCGGAATGTCCGCCTTATAGATTTATTCCATCTCCACTTTGTTGATATGATCGTCTTATGTAGAAACAATATTGTAGAAATTATGAACAAGTTAAAGGAAAGTAAACACCGATAAGCTGAGTCATGTCTAAGACATTGTCCTTAAATGATACTTATAATTCCTCCCAGGATTAAACAGCTTCTTCAACCGATTGATAGGATCAGGAACAGAAATACAATATATATATATTGCAAGCATTGTTTTTTCTATTGTGTATCTTCAAATGAACAAAGAAATGCTTTTATAGGAAAACCAAATTTGGCTGTTAGAAGGCATTGAAGACCAATAATAACTAACAAAAATTAGTTGTTACAATCTGTAACTTAAAATCACCTCATTGAAAAGCTATTTGAGTAACAACTATATAAATTTAATTACCATAATACTCATTAACGTGAATAACTGATACATAAATTAAAAACTAAATAAATTTCTATAATAATTATAAGGGAAATTATAAGGAATGTAGGAGTTATCTAAAATATTTACCTCTTTACTCTCTACTTTTATAAGAAACTGTTTGGTCAGATTTTAAACTTTCTCTTTACAGTTTATACATTTCTCCCTTTTTCCTTCTTATGCATGCGATTCCTTTCATTTTTTATTTTTTTTACTTTGTTTTGCATTTATCTCGCAAACCGTTGGTTTTTTCAATATGTCGCTCTGAAGTTTTTTGTTTGTCTCATTTTTATCTTCGAAACTAGATCCATAATGATATACTTTTTCGAGTTTTTATTTTATACCAACATTTTACCAGTATTTTACCAACTTTGAAAAACCAGCATTTTACCAGCATTATATGAGGTGTATACCAGCAAAATACTAGGTGTAATAAAAATAACCCATAAACTTGCATTTTATGAAGAAATCATACAAAAACCACTTTATACTAGATTTATACCAGCAAAATACTAGGTGTGATGAAAATAACACATAAACTTGCATTTTATGAAGAAATCAAACAAAAACCACTTTATACAAGATTTATACTAGATTTATACCAGCATATTACCAACAAAATACTAGGTGTGATGAAAATAACCCATAAAATTGCATTTCATGAAGAAATCAAATAAAAATCACTTCATACCAGATTTATACCAGCAAAATACTAGGTGTGATGAAAATAACCCATAAACTTGTATTTTATAAAAAAAATCAATTAAAAACCACTTCATACCAGATTTATACCAGCAAAATACTAGGTGTGATGAAAATAACCTATAAACTTGTATTTCATGAAGAGACCAAACAAAAACCACTTCATACCAGCAAAATACTAGGTGTGATGAAAATAACCCATAAACTTGCATTTTATGAAGAAATCAAACAAAAACTACTTCATACTAGATTTATACCAGCAAAATACTAGGCGTGATGAAATTAACCCATAAACTTGCATTTTATGAAGAAATCAAACAAAAACCACTTTATACCAGATTTATACCAATAAAATACTAGGTGTGATGAAAATAACTCATAAACTTGATTTCACGAAGAAATCAAACAAAAACCACTTCATACCAGATTTATACCAGCAAAATACTACGTGTGATGAAAATAACCCATAAACTTGCATTTTATGAAGAAATCAAACAAAAACCACTTCATACCAGATTTATACCAGCAAAATACTAGGTACGATGAAAATAACCCATAAACTTGCATTTCATGAAGAAATCAAATAAAAACCATTTTATACCAGATTTATACCAGTAAAATACGAGCAAAATACTAGGTATGATGAAAATAACTCATAAACTTGCATTTTATGAAGAAATCAAACAAAAATACTTCGTATAAGATTTATACCAGCAAAATACCAGATTTCAAAAAGTTTGGAAAAAAGTCAAAAAAGTATATAACAATGTATGGCGTTTCAAAGATAAAAATGAGACGAGCAAAAAAGTCTAAAGCGGCATGTCAAAAAAATAAACGGTTCGAGAAATAAATGTGAAATAAGAAAAGAAAATAAAAAAAACATGTCTTATGCATGAGCTGTTGGAGAGGAACGTATTTATGTTGTTTCAGGACTCTGAGCATCTTCTAACCATTCAAATGGATTGGGACTGGCAGGGATATTGATCTTTTCTTTGCCTCTAGAAGATTCTGCTCTCTCTTTCTTTGCTGGAGACATATCCATTGGGGAAGAGGTGTCTGCTTTCCTTTTAGGAGAATCTTGAATGATAATTCCTTTTGCATTGGGAGGCGTTTTAGCTTTTGAATTTAAGAATTCCATCATCTGAGCTTTAAGCTCTTCTTCAGACATATTTTCCATAAGATCTTTAAAAAGAGCCGGTAAGGGCGTAGAAGGCTCTACTTGGTCTCGATCAGAAGGCCTTGAAAAATATATTAATTTTTCTGTCGAATAGACTGAAGGTTTCTCAAAAAATTCAAATTTATCCCACCATTTAATGGCGATTTTTCTAACTAACCAAGGCAGCTCAATTTCATTGGCTGGAATTTGAGATATTATATCCCGCTGCTTGCAAATGACATCATAATCCCATTTTACAATCCATGGAACCTTGTAATAAGCAGCAAAAAGCAATCTAGAGGAATCGCAGGACCCATTAATTTCACTAAATTTGTTAAAAACTTGTCTGACCCTTTTAGGGAGGCAAATATGGAATGATCCCCATTACTGGAACCAATGATGGAACCAGAAAGGAAAAGTAGTCGTTGGTTTAACCAACTGAAACTGGATAAACCAGCTGAATTTTCTAAAACTGTTGTTATAGAGAAGAGCCTGTTCCCAAGCCTGAATATAATTGAAATAGTTATAAGCTATTCGAGCATTTTTTTGTACAAAGAATAGGTCGTTTTCCCAGTCTTCTGGGGTCAAGATCTTTAAGATCGTAAATTTGGCAAATGCCCATTCATTGCCATTTCGTTTCATGGGTTCAAATTTAATTGAACCGGTATCTTCTAAAATAGTGAGATAGAAACCATAATCTTTTGGATAGAAAGGTATGGTAGAATGGTTTCTAGTATAGAATGTGGCTATTTCATAGGGCTCAAGCTTCAAGTACCTGTTTTCAACAGGACAGATATAAATGTAATTGGTAGGAATGAAGGGCCATATCTCTTCCTTTAAGGATTCAGGTTCTAGGGATATTTGATAGGCATCATCATCATAGGAGTCATTTCTGCTTTCAGCAGAAAGGTTATCTATCTGTTGTGACCTTCTGGGAGTATTTCTTTAAGATACTCTATTTTGAGAAGTGTTCCTTTGAGGATTCCTCTGATCTTGTCTAGAAGATTGTCTAGAAGATTGTCCTTCAAATCTTCTAAGATTGAGGTTATTCTTTTTTAAAGTCATTTCCTGCAAGAAATTCTCGTGTTAAAAAATCTGGGAGGGACAACTCCATTAATAAATTCTATATCAAAATCAAAGACAGATAGAATCGCCTGCCATCTAGCAAAAATTTGTTTAGATGCAATGTTTTTAACATCTTTAGTTAGTACTTCTTTAGCACTTTTACAATCAATTCTTAATAAAAATTTCTGATTTATTAAATCAGATTCAAACTTTTGAATGCATAATACGATAGAAAGAATTTCTTTCTTTATAGTGGAATAATTTGCCATAGCGCCTACCCAAATTCCACTAGTAAATCTTACTAAAGATTCAATTTCATTGAATCTTTGCTTAAGGATACCCCCGTAACCGAGGTCTGATGCATCGGTTCCAACGATTTTGAAAGCATCAGGGTGTGGTATGGCTAAGCAAGGGAGAGTTTTTACTCTCAACTTAATTCTTTGAACTGCCAACGCGTGACTTTTGGTCCATTCAGGAGGATTTTTTCTTAACCGCCCAAATAATGGTTTAGCATCTAACGCATGATCTTTATAAAAGTCAGCTACGTAGTTTAGACTACCAAGAAAGCGTTGAAGTTGATTCTTATCTCTGATTTCATCTGATTTCATCAGGGAATTTACTACCAAATTCGATAGCTCTATCTATTGGTATACATGTACCATTTTCAATGGTATGTCCTAAAAATTTAATACTAGTCTGAAAAAGTTTAACTTTTCTAGCCGAAACGACTAGTCCATTTCTCTTAACTGCATCAACAAACAACTTTTTAAGTGTTTGAAATGTTGCTTAATATCTTTAGAGAAAATGAGAACATCATCAATGTAGACAATAGAAAAAGATGAATAACAATTAAAAATATCATTCATGATTTTCTGGTATTCAGATGGGGCATTTTTAAGCCCAAAAGGCATGACATTTCATTCAAAATGACCAAAGGGTACTGTAAAGGCAGTTTTGTATCTATCCTTTTCATCAATCTGAATCTGCCAAATACCTGATTTCATATCAAATTTGGAGAAAATCTTAGCTTCATAAAGTCTGTTTAACAGATCTCTCTTGTTAGGAAGAGGATACCTAATCCATCTTAAAGCCTTGTTTAAAGGCTTATAATTAATGACTAGTCTAGGAACACCTCTTTCTAGTTCAGCCGCGTTTTCAACGTAGAAGGCTGGACAACTCCAGGGACTATGACTATTCCTAATAAGTCCCTTTTGAATAAGATCTTTAATTTCTGTTTTACAGATTTCTAAATGTCTTGGAGACATAGCAATAGGTGCAGCTTTTGTGGGAATAAATCTTTCATCAAAATCTGGCTCGTAAGGAAGCGAAATAATGTGCTTCTTTCTATCCCAAAAGGCAGAGGGAAGATCAGAGCAGATTTCAGAAGTAATTAATTGCTATAAGTCCTCAATCCTCTTCTTTAAGATAGGATTTTCAAGTTTAGCCTTTAAGACCTTAAAATCAACTTCATTTTTGAGAGAAGTAACAAACTTTTCTTTAAGGAATAGATTTTGCTTTAAAACATTTAAAGTTTTACTTCTGGGTTGAGAAATAAATTCAAATATGATTTCTTTTCCAACAATTTCAGTTGAAATACCTCTTTTAGAGATTTTTAAGGGAAATAAACTATGTAGGAAAGGATTTCCCAAAATGACAGTTTGATTTAAATTTTTTACCATTATAAAAGGTAATTCAAGGCAAAGACCTTTATTACAAATGGCTGCATTGTTAAGTTTAAAATTGACAGAAAGCTTTTCACCATTTGCAGTGTGTAATTGTTCAAGGGTTTTAGAAAAATATTTCGAAGGGACCAAACCCTCATTAATGCAATTTAAATCGGCGCCAGAATCAACTAAAGCAATGGTTGTCACAAAAAATTATTTGTTAATAACTAAAGTAATTTTTATGTGCCATTTATAAGTAGTGACTCTGTTGATAAGGTCAATAAACTTAAGGTTTTCAACCTTACTTATTTCTTTGACACTTTTAATGTCTTTATCAGGAATTTCAATAATTGATTCATCTAATTCATCATCAGAATTTGAATTATTTATTTCCAAAAAACTAACCCTTTCTTAGAGATTTTTAATCTCCTTTTTCATATATATATATATATATATATATATATATATATATATAAAAGTACCAATATTTTGATTACACAAATAATTAGTAAAATGAGCCAACAGGCAGCTACTGCTTTGACCAGTTGAACTGCGTAGAGAATAAACCATAGTCCCCTCTTGTTACTCGAAATTATATAAAAGATCGAATTTTTTATCTCTCCTTCTTATATGAATGTCAAGTATTTTAAAAATAAATAAAATAATAAAAAATAATTTTATAAAATAATTTTTATCATATTTATTATTTATGTAGGGAGAAGGAACTAAATAATTAAAATTATTGTATAAAAATGATCGAAATTATTATATAAAAACCGGATGCTACTTACCGTTACGGTGTCAAATCATTATTGTCCCAAACTTTGAAGGGGCTAAACTGAAAACACCAAAAAGAGTCTGTCGTAGGTGGAATAGTTTTTTAAGGATTTGAGATGAAGGCCGGGTCCATTTTTTCATGTCTTACAAGTTACAACTATTTATTTTTAAACTTTCAGATGGGACTTCTTCTTATGTTTCAGTCTCCTATTTTAACTTATATTTTATTTAATTCAATTAAATTATTTAATTTAATTTTAATATTTATTATTTTATATTAAATTTTAGTTTATATATTATATTAATATTATTAATTAATATTAATATTTATAAATAATAAATAATAAAAAGTAATGAATAATAATAATATCCGTTCAATTCGGTTTGTTTCAATTTATACATTATATTAATATTATTAATTAATATTAAAAATTATAAATAATAATATTTTTAAAATTATTAATTATTATTTTTACGATAAATAATTTATACCACAAATAAATAAATAAAAATAATAAAATTTTATAAATATTGATAATAATTAAAATAATAAAAATTAATATTTATAACAATAATTTTAATAAAATAAAATGTACTAATAATAATTTATAATGATAAATTTAATTATTATTATTATTATAATATGTAACAATTAATAAATGTTATTGTAATATATAGCATTATTAATTATCTTAGTTAATATATATTAATATTTTAAAATATTACTATTATTTATATTATTAATTATTTTTCAGTTTCAGTTTCAATTTTAATATTTTCAGTTTTAATACCATTAGTTCAGTTTAATTCAATATTATTCAGTTCGATTCAGTACAGTTACTTATCAGTTAAAAAGAACAACGCCTTAATTTTTTTGGTACTATCATTTAAACAGAATTCTAAGGCCTCATTTTTTTAGAATTATAATTAAATAAGTGCAGTTCAGGTATATATGACCGGTTAGACTATGTAATTTTAAACTTCTATAAGTTAAAATAAATCAAATATATTTCAATATAAATTTAAAACTATGTAGAGATAAATTATATATTTCGCCACCATTTTCCTTTCTCCTTTTTAATATATGATCCACAAAGGTTGAGGAATTTCAAAATGTAATTTGGCATGATAAAAGAAAACAAAAAATGTCCTTATTTGGATCAGGCAGCACTCACACTTATTCCTAGGCAACAAGGATAAGAGAAAATAAATTTTAAGATTACGTGGTATATAAAATAAAAAATTATATTGATGACATATTAATAATATTAAAAATAGATAATAATATATTTTAAAAAATTAATTACACTAAACTATTTATTTTATAATAAATTTTATTAAAAAATAATTAACTATATCTAACTAATATTTTAATTTTAAATTAAATATTAAAATATTAATAAAATTAATAACTTTACTTATTATTTAATTATTTACATATAAAAGATCAAATAGACATTATTTAATATTTATTATATCACATCATATAAAAAAAATAAATAAATTAATATAAAATTATTTTTTAATTAATTATCTATTTTTATTTATATGTCAAAACTATCATTAAAATATACTATCAATTGTTAAAATGTTTCTGAGATTGCAAAATCCTTAAAAAGGGCCTACATATTAAAGTAGTCATCCTTTGTTCTTTAGTGAGACTTCCACTTTAATGATCAACCATATTAGTTTTATGAATGGTTAGTAATTGATCTCCTTACAACCTAATGTCAACCTTGCACAACACCTTTCTCGATTGAATAATTTCTATACAAAAACAGTAGTTATTTCATAAATGTAATTAAATACTTAAATATTTTTTAAAAAAAAATTAAAGGCCTTTTTTTTAAAACTTATTAGACTTACAATGATAATAAAAAAATTTCATCTCACATCATTCATATATGAACTCAAACCTATAACATTCAGATCAAATACAGCTCTTAGAAACATTCTCAAATATCCAATTGGTCTACATTTATTCTAGATAAGATGATGAATGATACTATTAGTATGATGTTACCTTTTTTTTTGATAAAAGCATGATGTTACCTAAACCTTAGACAATAGACATATATAGAATAGTATTCATGGACAAACATCAAACGTGCTACTTTAAACATAAGTGGGTGCTAATAGTGTTACCTGTGACTTAGTTTGGCCTATCATACTCTAGCTTCGTGTTAAGTGGATATATAGATAGATATATAGATTGGGAGAAAAATATTCTCTTATCATTACTTTTCATGTCTTTTATTTAATTTTTATACATGCAGCATTTTTTTAATTTAATTTTTTTTACAAAAGTTTCTCGTATCGATTTTTTAATTTTATTTATTATTACATATCAAAAATCGAATAGAATGAAATAAAAAATAATACAAATTGTACATCAAATCTTTCCCCCTGTTTCTATAGTAATATTATTTTGAGCAACTCTTATTCCGTAAATCAAGTGATTTGTGTCCACACCCTGCAACTATTTCAACCAATCACCCCTTCATTGTCTCCTCGTACGGATCTATAATTTTGGTTTTGGCTGCATAATAATTATAATTATCTCTAAATTTGCATCATTACCGTGAACTATATAGTTTCATTAAAGTTTGATTGCTTATTTAGTTGGAATAAACTATAAATCTGAGCAATTGGTGTGTATATATTAAAATAATCCGTCCGCCCATAAGCGATCGATCAAGTCAAAGAATTTGATCTACTCAGTTAGTTAGGCCTAATTGAAAATTTATTAAATTCAGTGACTAAAATGAATTAAGTATCTAATTGCAATAACTTATTTTCATAAGTACAGAAGTGATATTTTACCATGTTTTTTCTATGAATGCATTCACTTGAAACGAATTTTAATTTATGAAAATTTTATTTTTCTATCTAATCTTTCTTATTTTTCTTACGTCAAAAATAACTCGTGAATCTTTGGTTATCGATCTTTTAGTGTTGCAGAAATAGTAAAATTATGGTTAATTTTCTGAGATAGACTTAATATAGTATTTTGCTTACTCAAATATCGAGTTGTGAAAAGGAACACAATTTTATCCCTTTATTCATTTCGTGTAAATGAATAACCATGAAACAAAACATCAAGAACGGCACGAGCGGGAGACATGTAGATTATCGATTTTCACGTAAATATAGTAAAGTAAATCCCTTTTTATATAATTGATAAACATTAAAGGAGTTAATGTTTGAACTAGTCCAGCCTTCCAAACTTTTCCCAGTCCATTCATTATAAATTAACAAAGAACAGTTAATTATGACAATTAAGAATTTAATAATAAAGATGCTTAATTAACATCTCTGCTAGTATTACGGGCCAACCTTAAAAGCCTTTTATAAGGTTGAGCCTGTGGCTTAGTGTGGCCGCAGCTAGCTGTGCTTGGGTACGTACTAAACTAGTAAACTTTAGAAAAATACCAACTGTTTTTGTCGTTTGCCTTTAAAATGTTTCTTGAGGACAATTATTGCATATCATGAAATGGCACTCCAAAGATTCCATAACAAATAAACAGCACAATTATATTTTTTATTTACTCCATATGACAAAAATCCTAGAATTTTCATTTTATTTTCAAATTGATTTTAGTTACTCCGAATCAACTTGGACTGCCTAAAGTCACATATATTCTTATTGGCATGACTTTTGTTCAAGGTTTAATTATATTTAACCCTCATCGCCTTTTATTGTAAATATATTCAGTGAAATTCACACTAGTCTTTTGTATTATCTATTGAGTTGTAGTTAACATCAAGTTAATCTATATGAAGAGTTTGTTTTAAATTTTTTATACACTCCTAGAAAGACCCTTAATTAACTTGTAAAGAGTTGTTGTATTATTTATTTATTTATCCGTATTTCATGTAAAACTTATTATACTTATCATTTTGAAATTATTCAACAAAAAGTATTATATAAAATTTGAATTAAAAACTTCTAAGAAGTCAAATAGCAGCAGAAATTAAGTCCTAGAGCAGGCCTATAAAAAATCCCAAAGCCCAGTCAAGCCCATTTGAAGCTTTCTTGGGCCTGATGGAATTTATTGGGCTTGATTATTAGCTGTTATGTAGATAACGTTAAGGAAAATTGTCACTTATGATTCATTTGTCTAAAATAAATATCAAAATAACCTAATAAGTAAATCATATCTTTCTAGCCATTTTAAGTTTCCCTTTTTACCTTTATACACCATATTCAAATGCCATGCGATTTGGTGGTTTTTTTAAATTTGCTTGGCTTGTTTTGCATTTATTTCATTTTTTCGACATACCGCTTTACAGTTTTTTGCTCATCTCATTTTTATATTCGAAACGCCATCCATTGTTATATATTTTTTGCAAAATATTTTTTGAACTGTTATATATCTGTTATATATGCGTTATAATTCTAATATAAGTCTCTTTGTATTTGCAATGCTTATTGAACTATTATACATCTGTTATAAATCTATTATAAATCTGTTATAAGTCTAATATAAGTCTCTTTGTATTTGGAATGCTTATTGAACTATTACATATCTAATATACAGCTGTTATAAATTTGTTATAAATATGCTATAAGTCTAATATAAGTCTTTTTGTATTTGCAATGCTCATTAAACTGATATACATTTGTTATAAGAGATATATAACACATTTATATTAGATTTATAACATTTATAGCAGATTTGTAGCAGATACAAAAGAACATACAAATCATGTCAGACACTTTTATAATAGTCATATCTAATATTAAAATGTTATAAATCTGTTGTATATTTCATCAAACACATATATTAGACATTTATCAAGCTTGTAGCAGATGCATAGTTGTCAAAAGCGCTCGCTTTTGCACTTGAAGAGCAAAAGCGCAGCGAAGCGCACCTTTTGCTCTTTTTTAAGACAAAGTGCAGGGGAAGTATAAAGCGCAAAAAAGCGCATGCTTTTGTGATATAACAAAGACTTATAACATATTTATATTAGATATGTAATGGTTTCAATAAGCATTCCAAATACAAAATAACTTATATTAGACTTGTAACAGTTGTATATTAGATATGTAATAGTTCAATAAGCATTACAAATACAAAGAGACTTGTATTAGAGTTATAACGAACTTATATTAAACTTATAACAGATTTATAATAGATTTGTAACAGATGTATAACAGTTTAATAAGCATTGCAAATACAAATAGACTTATATTAGAATTATAACACATATATAACAGATGTATATTAGATATGTAATAGTTCAATAAGCATTACAAATACAAAGAGACTTCTATTAGACTTATAATGAACTTATCTTAGACTTATAACAGATTTATAATAGATTTATGATAAATGTATAACAGTTCAATGAGCATTGCAAATACAAAAAAACTTGTATTAGAATTATAACAGATATATAACAGTTTGAAAAAAAATTTGGAAAAACTATATCACAATAGATGACGTTTCGAAGATAAAAATGAGACGAACAAAAAACTCTAGAGCGGCATGTCAAAAAAATGAACGGTTTGAGAGATAAATGCAAAATAAGTCAAAAAAAATAAAAATAAACACCCAAAATGCATGGACTTGTATAAGGATATATGAAAAGTCATTAAGAGCGTATAATGGTGATATAAAAAGTAATTAAGTTTGTGGTATTTTGTTTTGAGCTATTTTGGTAATTTAATAAAAATTCACATAAATTATTTTTGCCAAACTAGTGTGTTTAGGTGTTTTTCCCTTATGTTAATCGCCATTGCAACACAAATTAAACAACCAACAGCTACCATTAATCTAAGGCGTGACAGCTAACAACTGATATATTATGTGCAGCAATTTCTACTTTATATGCTCCATCATTCATTAACTCTGATAATTGCTAATTATTGATATATTTAGCTAATTGAATTGTTGAAATTTTCAGTGTGTATTGTGTAAGTGTAACAATATGCAAAAACAGAAATCAAAAAATCTGTCACCTAAATCACATAATAGTTGAGTTATTACATTTAGATAGTTCAGATTTCAGCCTCACATGTCTGCATATTCAGCTTTGCTACCAATTATACAAAGTTGATTATATTACACAAACAATTACATTACAGAATGTAACCAAATATACAATTTCAAATTGAAGAGAAGATATATATTACAAGAAAATATAGAACAGAAAGTAATCAATTACACAAATGTCAGATCAAAGAGAAAGTACAACTAACAAAATGTACATTCTAACATCCTAGTTTTTCTGCGTATCATCCGCCAATGAAACCTTGCTTAATCTACTAGTTGGTAATGTTCTTCTTCCATCATTATTTCTCGCCTTTCTGTTTCCTGACCCGCGGCTGTTCCAACCATAGAGAGCCCTGTGAGCAATCGCTTTACCAAACCGAGGAATAGTCAGTTCCTTGGTGTAAGTTGGCAACTCAGCAGAATTGTCGTCCTGCTCGTTCACATTTTCTGTAATATTGGTTTTCTCAGTAGCCATTATATTCCTCCCAAATTCACTTATATGTTGTGGATTCTGAACCTGGTAAAACTCAATAAACTTATGGTGTAACATTGATCTCAATATATATAGCCACTGTTATCATATGTATATAGAAGAGATCTTTTAACATTGGATACTCTATATAGAATTGTTTGTTTCCTTTTAGTAATATATTATTTTGCATTCACCTTTTCACGATTTGGGTATATAATTTATGATGTATAATTGATTTGTGAATAGAAAGTGATCATCTTTGAAGTGTTCTTTTTTATCTTGAAGGGGTTGAGTATCAGCATAATATCTCTTATCTTGTCAATGAAGATTTGGTAACTTTATAGGCTGTTTGCATTTTGTCTCTCAAAATTTGTTTGTTTCATTCACAATATTGTATTAACTGAAAATATATAACTGGAATTCCGATTTGACAACAATGGTATGCTAAGCGCATTGAATCGATCTCACATTCTAAAATGATCACACTTTGCTATTGCTTTAACCAAGAACAAGATATATAAGATTATGATTACTCAAATGCTTAAAATGTTAGAGCTGAAATTAAAAAATTGATGGGTAAAAGATAAAAACACAGTAAGCTACAAGATTCAATTTTTGTCTTTTTTCCAGCTCAAAAGGGGGAATGATTTGTGACTTGGTAGTGAAGCGGCCGCAATGTGTCCCATCTCCATCTTAAACACCGCATTCAAGCCGACAAAGTACAGCACTCTTTAATCATGTGAAAAAAAAATATTTATTTAAGGCATAATGGATCATTAGCTATTTAAACTTGTCCCCAAATATCTGCTGCATCCCTGAACTTTCAAAGTGACACCGTAGCTCCCTCAACTATCAAGAAGTGCATCACTTTGCTCCATGAATGCCACTTGTTAGCTTCTGATTGATTTGATTTTTCAAATGTCATTTTTAAGATTTTCTCTTCAATCAGAAGTTGACACGAGACATTCTTGTAGCAAAGTGGCAAACTTTTTGAAAGTCGAGTTTGGGAATAAGTTAAGGTAGCTAAAGATGCATTAAGCCTTTATTTAACAAAACTCTTAGCATAATTTGAGTACTGAATTTGTTCAAAAAAAAATTTGAGTACTCAATTCAGTGCAATAAGAAACCTTGGTTGTTGCCACTTGTCACACAACCACAGCCAAACACAAACTTAAATTCTTTCTTAATCATATTCTCAAGTAAATTACAGTTCCCTAACATTCCCAAGCATAGAAAGCTTATCTTGTGACTTATAAAATTATTCTAGCATATACAGTAAGTATAATACAGTTCCCTATCATTTACAGAAGGCACACATGTAACACAGACGAGAAAAAAAAACAAAAAGTTCAGATCACTCACAGCACTTATAGTTTGACGAATATGCCTTTCATGTGCAGGAAACCCGCAACAACGCCCCAAAATAAGATTGTTGTAATCACAAAAGCTAGGGTTCCCCATTTCCCTGATTGCAGAATTAGCTTAAACACATATTCCGTGCCATCAACCTGATACACCCACCATTTTTGTCCATTCGGTCTTTTATCAGTTTCAAGTACTATATTTTTCTCAAATTGCATAATATTTGTATGGAAGAAGGCAAAACTAACTACAAGAGGCGTCTTACCAAGTTATTTTCAGGCGAATGCCAATAGAAGCCTTGCAGAACTGCTGGGAAAAGATGACAGGCAGCCAATGCATATATAATGAGAGCATTCATTCCCATCCATTCAAATATCACCATTGGCCTTCTATATTGCTTCACATCAACCTGCAACAAAATAGAGTTCAAATAAATGATCAACATAAGACATCCACAGAATTGTCTCTTATTCCTCCCTAATCAATCACTTCCAAAAGAGCTAAACATAGATAGTTGTAGTTAAGCAAACTACAATTCCGTGTGCATACATATAAATGAATACACACAACTAGTTTTAGACAACGCTATAGTATAGGGGTGACCGCCCATGGCCCAAATTAGAAAGGGGCCTCCAAAATAAATTGTGTTAGCTTCTTAATTTGTAGTTTGAAATGTAAACATTAATTAAATTTAGATCAAATGATATATCTCTTACTGAATTTTGTTAAGTGTTGTAAGTTCAATTCATAACTTCTTCAAAACACAACTCCCTCCAATTTTTTTTACTCGTCTTCTAACACGTTTCACACTTTTTAAGGAATCAATTAATTAAGGTAGAAAAATACTATTTTACCCTCTAATTAATGTTTAGTTTTCCACTCCATTGCAATTAATGATAATGGGACAAATGAGGGTATAATGGGAAAATAATTCAAAAAGTGCATAGATATTTGAGAATGACAAGTAAAAAAATATTTGAAAAAGTGGCTAGAATGCCTATTTTAAAAAGATGGAGGGAGTAATATTTTATTATAATGTTTATTGAAGGTCTTTTTACTACTTTCCATATTTGCCTAGTGCCCTAAAATGTTAAGACCAAGCCTCTTAGTAAAAAGGGCCCCAATTTTTTTATCTTGCCCAAAGGCCCCCAACAAGCTAGGAACAGGCCTAATATCCAAGATTTCCAACTGCCAAAAAATATTATCTTTTTCCTTTATGGAAGTAGGGTTGGTGTAAAATGGTCTCAGCTGTCTTAAAAATGGTCTCAGGCCTCTCCAAAGACCTTTGAAGCCAATTTCTTTTGCTCAACATTAAGCATCACTTTGTTTTTGTTTATTAAGAAATAGTATGTCAAAGGATGTCATCCTTCACAAATGACATTGACAGATGTCATCCTTCACAAATGACATTGACATGTACAGTAATATGCTAAAGCATAGACCAACAAACTTACAATATAATAGATAATGGTTAAAAGCAATCCTGATGCTCCTGCAGTGATGCACATATAGCTCAATGTATACAGTGGTTTAGAAAAAGGCATACCTGCAACATTCAAAAAATTTATATTTAAAGGAAACTACAAAGTGGGTCTAAAGGAAAATTGCAATAGGGAATAGGTTCCAAATATATATTACCAAACAGTTTTATAATATATCCAGTAATCAACAAAGAGAAAGAGGAAATCAACCACAAAAGAACTCTCTTGATATGGTCCTACAGCAAAAAGTATAAAGTATAATCAATAAAATCTATCAGATTGCTGAATTAAGACACTTGTAGCATGTCCCATGATAAAAGATAATTAGTTCATAAAACTTTTCATTGAGAACCACTCTACCTGACAATGAACAAGTATATGCCCAAACTGCAACCCCAAAAAACAAGTAACAGCAGCTGATACAGAACTGAAAAATGAAAATTTAATCAAGCAAAAATTTTTAGTATTAAACCTGTAATATCAAATATTAAAAAAAGATACATATCAAGACATATTCACAAGTCATCAGTTGGTCAGAAAATTAAATTAAACAAGTTTTTACTTGAGCAAACTATAATGATCGGCAAGTGTCCGTACATGCTACATCCTAGCTCCAATGGTGCAGGCATATTCACCCAGACTCAAGACAAAGTTCAATGAGAAGGCTCAATGCCTGTTCCCTTTTGGTCAAATTAGTAGCCTTGTTTAGCTTTTACATTGTAGTTGCAAATGAATTATTAAGATTTAGAATTGTTACATTCTCTTCTTTAGTTAAGGAGCAGACCATTAACAGAATCATCAAGTTGAAAATAAAATTGAACCTAAGAGATAGTAATTAGAGTTCTCTCTAAACAGCTCTAACCTAGTTTCACCTCAATACGTAAAGGTAAGCGAACTCCTAGAAAGCCAAGAAGATATTCCAGAACAGGGTCCTCTAACTAGACCCAAGACTCGAGATTCGAGAACATAACATGTCTTAATTTTACAAACATCATGTCCATTTCTATTATTTTGCATGATGCAAAAATGTAATAACAGATATTATTTACCTCTTTCATAAGTCCTTTTTCAGTCAAATGGTACTGTATAGTGTACAGTGAATAAGCAATGCAAATAAAGGAAATGCTAACCTTAAGATACCCTCAGGATCAAATGGAGCAAGGCACCATAAAGGTGCATCTGGTGGCAGCGGTCCATAGTCAGGAGAGTTAACGCTACATTGCTGTTAGAGCAGTTAGTTAATATCCTTTTGAGAAAAATAGAAAGCAACTGCTAAAGCATGAACTCACCTCAGTTCTTCTGTACACAGGACGTTTATAAAGATGATTTTCACCGAGAAAGATTCGATCAATCAGCCCAACTGCATTACAAGGAGGTTCAAGACTTCCCCTCACTCCACAATGTACCTACAAAAGTAACATGTTCATTAATTAGTGGCGAAAAATAGAATGTGGAAGTCCACAGAGAGAGATCATCTTGATAGCAGCCAGGGAAACCAATCCTAATTACCCACTGCTGTACATCTAACAATCAAATTCTTCTCACATCATTAAGTTCCATTTGAAGAGAGTATATTTTCATTTGTTATCTTTGATAGTATGAGTTTGGTTTTGGATAATATAGGTTGACAAAACAGATGATGTCTAGGTACCGATTGACCAAAAAACTTAAGTTGATAGGTGAAGCGGGTGAAACACATTTTCACTCTACCATGTGTTGACATTCATTCAACAAATGGAGCTGTCGGGATTTGAACCCTCAACCTACAGGCTAAGCAGCTCTAATACTATGTTATGAAACCAATTGACTTATAAGCTTAAGCTGTTTTTTTTTTGGTATATTTACAAGTATCTTCTCATTGAGATAACCTTGAGCCATTGGTATAAGCTCAAGCTGTTAGGTAAGGCCAAAGAGTAGTTTTTTTATTATTCCTGAAAATTATAAATTATTGTTGTGTTGAGCTTCTTACTTTATATCCAAAGTATATAAACGAAGCTGCAGTATAGTAGTAATAGATCTTGTAACTAGCAGCAAAAGAATACACATGCATTAACCTATTCCTGAAAGAATTCATAAGCAATAAATTCAAGATGATATGATCAGAGGTTCCAGGGAAACAATAACAGAGATGTATGGTCCCTTCAGAAAACATGATACGGGTGAAATACATCAAGAACAAAACTCCTTCAGCTACTGAAAAACAGACCTCCACCTCCCTTTATTTGGAGTTAACCATGCCCCTCAAGGAGAAGAAAACATATTGTAAAGTCATCAAGTATAAATCCAGGAATAGCAATTAAAAAATAATTAAATGTACATTTCATATGAAAGGATAGCTAAACTCGGGCAAGAAAAAGCCATTTATATTGTTACCGACTATACAACCTTTTTCATTATGGTTACTGTGGCTTTGGCAGATGTAAAATTTTTGGCAATAGTTTATATACTACATCATTCAACTCACAGTTTTAGTGCCAGATTCATAACCAAAATTATTCATACTTGAAGCTTCAAATTCCCAGTTTGGAACAGAAACAAAATACAACATGCATGTGTAAAAGAAGCACAGAGTAAGAGAAATCATCCTGCAAAACAAAGAAAAAAATTCAATTCCAAAATGTTGAACAACTCCGTTATCGGGATAACTCATAATTAAAAATAATACTCATATCAGTATTATTGCTGCAAAAAAAAAATCAAAGTTGACCAGATACTTGATAATTCATGAATAATGCAGCGAAATCCTTCAAAAAAATACTATGGCATGAAAGAAATCCTGAATTTGGTTTGAATTAGAAGTGAGCCGATATCATAAATATAAAACTACAGAGTAGGACGGATGTTGTCTTCTGCTCCTATTTTGTGACAGTATTAACCTAAAAGCGACAAGGCATAAGTTTTGCTTATTCCATTGTATAGCCCACCCATCCTCTGCCAATTTGGCAATCGAGTTGGGCCAGATGGGTTCAGGTGAACCACAGAAAACAGTTGTATGAAGCTTGTGCTTCTAGAATCTAGAGTTAGTTCTGTAGTATTTGCAAGATTGTTTTCTTTTTACAAATTAATAAAATGTAGTCATTTCAAACTTAATGCCTAACATAAATCCTAAAAATTATGTCTTCTCATGCCCCCCAGCCCTCTACCTACACCTCTATCCCCTAACATAAATCATTAGATAGTTTGTTTATAATACAAACTCACTTGCAACTAAATGGATTACTCAGATATTTGATACCAAGAACAATGTACGAATTTCAGAACTCTATCAAAGATTGCCTGTCTCACAGTACAATACCGAGTCATTATGAATAAAATAATGAACAAGACAATGTAAATTCCAAGAAATAGAACCAACCACTGTGCATAATATTTCTTCACAAAAGCCAAAGGTGTATCCACCACCATACGGTCTACAAGAAAAATCTCAGACACAGAAGCAAACAGATAGCCAATTGATATTCTCTGCAAATTAAAAAAATTAAAAAGCATTAGCTTGAAAACCATATAAGAGCAGTTCACATCTAAATTTATCACACACATAAAAGAAAATAAAATAATATGTCAGATTGAACCGGGACTTAAAAATCGCATTGCACAAGTTGATAATGTTTTAGCCAATAATTTATCACTTCAAACTCATCGATTTGGTAATTAGAACCCATTGGACCATCTTTATCATTCCAAAGGCATAAACCTTTTCAACTACCAGTACATCTAAATATTTCAGTATTCCAAATATTAAGACCTGCTTAAAACATGCAAGATACAAATCATACCCACATAAATTAGCACATAATTATACAACCACATGTAAGTTTAAAAAAAAGTAGATGCATAAAGCATTTAGGTGGCGTTTGGTTTGCGGAATGGTTGTTCCATGGAATAGAATAAAAATGAATAAAATAAGTTAAATATGATGCATTATTTGTCTGGAATCCGTCATCTCATTGAATAGTTATTCCTAGTTATTATACATCTCATGGAATAGTTATTCCAATTCAATATGAAGGAATAGCTATTCCATGAGATGTATGATAACTTGGAATATCTATTCCATCCGATGAAGGATTCTAAACAAATACTTTATCATATTTAACCTTTTTCATTCATTTTTCTTCTATTCCATGGAATAGCAATTCCATGAACCAAACGAGCCCTAACTGTTACAGATAACAGTTCAGAAATATAAATAATAGCAGGTTCAAGAGAATCTGAAGACCAAAAAATGTTTTGGCACTGACCGGTAAATAAATGCACCAATCAAAAAATGGATATAAAAGATTCTTTAAGAAAGCACCTGTAATACACCCATCCACCGTATCTTGCCCACATCAACCCCGTATGTCAAACTATGACGCCCATGAAAATACCCACCTGATAAATGCCAAGAAAACATGCAAATTAAGCTTTATAAGAAGCACACTTTCAATCATAAAAACAAAATAACTTGAAAATAGAATTTTATATACTAGATAGATTTCAAGTCAATTTTTTTACTTCTATAAATATGGATTTTTCAGAGGTTGGGATTGCACATGACCTTCCCTCCACTTTGTAACCAACTGATACAAACTTGACTTTAATCGGAACAAATTATGAGAAAAGAATCCATAGAGCGGATATGAACCTACCTTGAAACAATACACCCAAAAGAAATAGTTTGATTGTCCTTAGTATTACTTTTTTCATTGCCGTTGATTTGGTAGATATTTTCTGCATAGTAAGACGTATGATTACTAAATAGTCACTTCTCTTGGCTTAAAGAATTTGGAAATTATGCATATGTATACGGCTACTATACAGCGTACATTTCATCCCCATTTGAATTTCTTTTTTGAAGTATCAATTGACTGCTAAATAACCTAAATATATCCATAACCTTGCTACTAAATGGTGTTATAAACACAGACACACACATATATATGTAATGAGAAACCTTATCAGGGGGTCTATTACAATTTGATTTCATTGTCAACAACCAAAATCTGTTTCCTATAAGTGAATGTTGAATGAAGCTACGAATAGGGATTCCACAAGTCACAACAATACAGGGAAAACAAAGATTTAAGGGGGGAAGAAGTAACCTAAAGATTGAAGCAGTAACAAGCATAAGTATGCTCATGTACAGACTTCATAACAACTCATTGGCAGGTTTAATCAGTAATCACACTCATGAAATTTCTGTACCTTATATACCAAAGCAATAGAAATGCCAACACCAAAGAGGAAAAATGGCATAACAAAATCAGCTATTGTCACACCAAACCAGGGAGAATGATTAATAGAAGGAAAAGCTCCCCCAGCATCATCAACTAAAATCATAAGCTGTGGAGAAAAAAGAACACATAAATAAAATCAGACTAGTACATAATAAAAACAAAAAAAAATGAAAATTGAAACGTTATAATTTGATAGACATATATTTAGACTTCAGTGATTATTTTTTTGTTCTATTTAGTGTTTTTAGTTTATCAAGTGCATACAGTTCTTGCATACAAGACCTCAAGATCATAGGTTATGAGTGTTTGTCTCTGCACTAAATTGTGGCAAACTTCAATATGCATCAAAAGTTTGCTTGTCATTAAAATATTAACAAATTAATAACTCAAATAACTTCCACAATGAAATGTGAAAACTAGAATTAATGCTCAATACATAACAGATCGTCTGTTCGACTTGCCAAAGCTATCTAATCAGTTTTACTATTTTCCTAATCAGTATGCATATCCAAACATTTCTACATCATCTAGAAAACCAAAATAACTAAAAGTTGTCACTAGGTACCAGCTCATCAAAATTTATGAATTAAGATCATAGTTGCATACCGCCACAGTGAGTCCACGGAATACGTCTAAGGATATGAGCCGTTGATTACGTGGCGGCGGCAGTAATTCCGGTGAGTTGGATGACAAGGAAGGTGCGATTTCTTCGTCGAGTCCATTAGAAGGTGGAATACTCCGGTGGAGAAAGGGCCGGTGTACTTCATCTTCAGTCGCCGTGAAATGAGCAGACATCGCTTTCCTTCCACCAAGTATTGATGATTTTCGGCTGTCCTTCGTATGAATCGTGTTCCGTTTCAAGTCAGCAAGCGAATATTGTACCGGCTGTACCACTTTCCAGCTTTCTCTCCGCCACCAATGACAATCAGTGGCCGAATTTCAATTTAATCCAAAATTAACTTCTATGTTGGCTAAATTTGAATTTCATTCGACAAAATTGGAAATTTTTACAAATATCAAAAGTTAAGTGCTAAAAAAGTATAAATCAAATAAATTTTTAAATGCTTGTATTTTTTATGATCCAAGTGTACTCTAAGAATGTATTAAAATTTAGAGTTTTACTACCAGTCCGACTAAAATTCTAATTTAAATATACTCTGTTTATTAATTAAAAATAAAATTGTGTAAAACATTTATCGTTAACCTAACTTAACTTACTGATTAAAATTAAAGCTGTAAATTTTAAAGGTCCTAAGATTAATTCACATTTTGGACAAGTTGAATTTTTTTTATCTATTTGATAAACGTAAGCACAACTACAACAATTAGAATAATGTAAATCAATTAGTTTTAAGAATATACTAATTAAAGTCATTAAATACCTCCACAATTATAATTGATCTAAAGTTACTACATCAAGTTGATAAAAACCACATAAATTCTTAAAGGCTTGCTATTATTAGAAGTGAATCTCACATCGCTCTCGAAAAATTCATTGAACTTGCATATAAACAGGGCCCTAAAGGTCTTAACTTAAATAACGCGTTTTAAAGTCGTACAGTTGGTTATAAACAATATCAAAACAGACAATATCGTTTAATAACGGCCACGAGATAATTGATTTTTAAGTAAATTTAAAATATAAAGCATTTCACCCTACAAAATAGAAGACTTTTTTTTGAAAATCTACAAAATACAAGACTACATATAACTTTCATAAAAAAAAGGATTAATTGATCCTTTTCTTTATTTACCTACCTATGGAAACAAAAAGTTGATAAGTTATTATCTCGTATTATACAAAATTTCATGTTAAACATAATATACACATAAGCTCTTTTATAGTATATATAATTATTAAAGTAGTATCAATTATGGTGTTGGGTTAATGATTAGTACGAGCTAGTAAATGATTTTCTATTTGATTGCTGCATTTAGGCCCCATTTTTAATACTGCAAAATCAAGTTTCGTGAAGAAAAGCCAGCAAAAACTCATTCCTTGATTGGGAATGTGACTGACACCAGCCAGTCATCTTTAGAGACATTGTTTTTCTGCACCCATTTTGGTGATGATGGTTAAATTGCTGTACTATTAGTTCTTTTTTTAACATCCTGATCATTCATTACCAAGTCAACAATGGCATATCAACCATTTTGCTGCTGAAGATTACCGAGTTTCTGTGCAGCAGCGGCTAGTGTCGCACTGCTTTTGCAGAAAGCAAATCTGATGTACCTCTTATGGTACTCAAATTTTGGCTCAGATGATTTTTCTGCTGGTAAAGTCGAGTGAAAAAATCCACAGCCCGGTACAGCAACTACCCCTGCTTCTTCTATTAATTTCTTCACATATTCCACCTGACCAGTTACAACAAGATATTCCCAGCATTAGCCATAACACTGTGAAAGAAACTGCAAAACTTTTGAAACCAAGATTTACTTACATCAGAAAGCAATGAACTTTCTGGAAGCTCTGCAAATAAAAAGAATGAACCTTGAGGCTTAAATTGAATTCGGAAACCAATCTCTGTAAGAAACTTCACAATGTAATTTCTTTTTGATTCATAGTCCTGAAGAATGACAAAGTTGACATTAGCTATAAATTACAATGAATAGCAGAACAAAAGTTATTTATACAGGAAATGATTTTATTGCTCTTTGATCCTATATGTTTTCAGTTACACAATTAAATTTGAAATCAGAAAGTATTAGTCCATTAAAGTTCTCAGGATCAATATGGTTGATCTACACAATATATTTAAAAAAATTGTGCAGTTTTTTTTTTGGTAAACCGGAAAATACAAGGAAAAATAAAACAGAAACAAGTCCCCTGGGGGACCAAACAAAACAGCAATTGCACATACATTAAATAGAAAGAAAAATCCCCATCCATCCCTGATGTGGTTAAAACCTAAGACCTCTAGAAGCCAATCTACACATTTGTTTTGCTGGTTTTAGAACAAATGCGACATAGAATTTACTGCATCAACAAACATCATAAGGAGTCCAGTATCTTACAAAAGCAAGTTGAAATTACAGGTTTACGAGACATACTCTTCTCAATGACACAAAATATTCGGGAGGGCTTCTTAAAGCAGTCAAGGCTGCTTCCTGGAAAGGAGCTGGAGCAGAATCTGTGATTTTGACATGAATATTTCTAATTGCTGAGGCAAAGCAAGCAGGACCAATTGCCCATCCAACCCTCCATCCTAATAGATAAACATAGCAAAAGTAAGAGTACAACCCCATGACAGTAATTAACTATCTAAATTATTACAGCTTTGCAACGCATATGAGGAAAGTGAACCAACTGAGAACAACTCATATATGAGGGTTTAAGCCGAAACCTGTAACACTAAAAGTTTTGGACAAAGACGAAGTGATGATAGTCCGTGCTTGCATTCCAGGAAGCGACGCAAGGGATATGTGTCTTATATTGTCATATGTGATGTGTTCATAAACCTGAGTAAGAAAAGGAAATCCTTTGTATCAAAAGATCAGTGTTTGATAAGAAAATCTCATGATAATAGCAACATTAAAAGAAACAAGAGAGGACCAACTTAAAATAATATGTAAAAGAACAGCTATTTCAAATTCTAATTCATTTAAGGTAAATTTCAGCTCTATTTACAATTTAGAATTTAGAATTTGAAATTCTAGCTGCAGAAACATTCATTGAAAGGATTAGATTATCCATCCATCTGGTAAAATATCCGGCATGTTATTAATCTATGAAGCAACGTTCCGCCTAATCATGTTAATTTCACAAATGTAAGCAAAAGAAGATCATACTTCATCCGTTATAGCAAGACAATCCCTTCTGCAGCAAGCTCTAGCAATGGTCTCAAGCTCGTCTCTAGTAAACACTTTTCCAGTAGGATTCTGAGGACTGTTGCCACACATTATGTCAGTAAAACAATATACCGGTGATGACTATGGCTGATATTTTCAAAATGTTAACTCTAGGTAGAGATCCTAAGAAACTGCTTATAAGAATCCAGTAATCAAATTGTGGGTTAAGCATAGAACTTTAGATTTAACTTTGTTCTTTCAGGTGAAATGTGATAGGTATACTCCTATTAGTACTTTTGTATGCTTTTTTTCTGAATCTTATGATTGTTTCTTGTGTTAGCCAACTTCAATCTCTAACCTGTTTAATACCACAGCTTTTGTTCTGCCAGTAAAAGACCCCATGAATTTTTCTGAATCCAAAGTCCAATTAGGAGGATCAAGTGCCACATATACCTGAAGCAAATCCCTTTCCTCTTTAAGAACTTTTAAAATTCTTACCAGACAATAATTACTTCAACATAATTCAGTGTCAAAATTAACTTACAGGGACTCCTCCAGACATTGTTATGCATCCTTCGTATGTTTCGTAGGAAGGGTCAAACAGCAAGACTTCATCGCCGGGGTCTACCACTGTCCAAAGTGCACAAGTAAATTAAATCAAAACAACTATTCAATTTTGTTAATCAATCAAACAAATTTATAACCTAATTACCGGCGAACACAGCGGCAGCAAATGCCTCAGTCTGGCCACAACAAATGGCTATGTCAGTGTGAGGGTCAATATCCAAATTATGCGCTTCCTTCATACTTGTCGCTAAGAGATCACAGATTCCTTGCACATGCCTTAATTGCCAGGATTTAAGCTCCGTTAGTTCTACAAAGAAAACAAAGAGGGCTTAAGCAAGTGTAGGGCTAGCAAGTAGCAACCTGTACTGGTTGAAGTCGGAATTGATGGCGGAAACGGCAGCAGTTTTGAGGTGCGGAGGAGCAGGGAAATCCGGGAAACCCTCGGCGAGATTAATGGCATTGCGTCTCTGAGCTAAGTGGGAGAGTTCTTGAATGGGTGAGGGAGTAAATGTTTTTGCAACCGAGGATAGCTTGCCCTCCATACCACTCTGCGCCTATCTCCTACCCATATGTTTGTAAGGTATTAAAATAACTAATTTCTCAACCGATACGGCTCTTAAAATGAAGGTTCTCATTTTCTTTAAAATTTATATATTTTTAAAAAAATAATTAATTTATTTTTTATATTTTATATAAAATTTTATTTTTTAATTAATTATCTCTTCTAATTGATGTAATAATAATTTAAAAAAAATATAATATAAAATACATAGATATTATAAATAAATAGTTTTTGGAGAAATATATAAGTTTTTTTAATTTTTTTTCAACTAACTAAAAAAAATATCAGTTTTTGTTAAAAAAAATCCCCACTCTCTCACATGTAATTTAAATCAATCACCTCTAGAGATCATGAGTTCAATATTATTTGAATTTCACCGCCTATTAGTATTAGCTTGAGTCGTTGCTCACTAATTTTTCATTTTTTTTTGTCAAATGAGATGCATCTGATGTTGCAATTTTTATTTAGGCAGTGCTATATAATTAATTGATGTTAACTGTAATTTTTAATGTCAACCAAATAGTTAAAGTTAATATAAGGCCAAACGCATTTAATGTTCCTAATTAAACACCGTTTATTGTATGTCACCTTAATTTTTATTAGCGTCATTTTACTCTCTAAAATTAACTTTTCTCTGTAACATAACCCCATGAGAATGAATGACTTTACCACTCTCACCTCATTATTTGCACCACAAGCACCGTATATTTAAAATTTTCTCAATACATGTGTAAATTTTATTAAAAAAACAAAAATAAAAAAATAAGTAAAGTGACGCCATCTCCTCTTCTTCCTCCATTCAAATTTAATTTTTCCCAAATTCATCTAAACCTAAAACTTAAATTTTCCTCAAATTCATCTAAACCCAATTTATTGATTTGTGTTTCTACCGAACCACCACCACCATTTTACCATTGATATTGTTTTTCTACCTCTTCCTTTCGATTCGCCGTTTTCCGACGGAATTGGAGATAAAAGTTTTAATCCACATAATTCTCAACAAGCAATCAATCAAAACAAGAGAAGAATTGAAGACGAAAGGTTTAATAGGTGGGCAGTGTTATTAAGAAGTTGTTGTTAGACTTTCGGATTATGTGTGTTTGGTACAGGAGAAAAAAATTTCAAAGAGAGAATGAAGCTAGGGTTAAGAGTGTTTTGAGTTGAAGTAGAATTTTTGTTTGATTGTTATAATGAACTGAAATTATTTGAGATTTTTTTGATTTTAAGTGCTACAAAGGTATTTCCATGGTGATTTTGCAAGTGGTGAGTTATTAAAATGATCAATTTTAAAGGTAAAGTGATATTAATAAAAGTTAAAGGTAGCATGTAATAATTGATGTCAAATTAGAAGACCGTGGATGTGTTTGACCTTAATGTAATTATATAAGTTTAATGAATGACATCAGAGTCAGATACAATCAATTACGCAGAAAAAATAGCCAAATTTCCATACATATGGAAGATTTTATCTCTATAGAAAATAAATGTGCAATATACATTTATTTTTTTTTATACTAAGGGTTAGTTTAGTATTATTTTTAAAGCTGTTATCTTGATAAATTACTCTCATAAATTTTTAATATAACAATATATTTTAACTTTAAATAATATATTTTAGTCCTTTATATAAATTAAGTAGGAAATTTCTAACTTGTTTTTTTCTAAAATTAAATTTATTACTTTTAAATTTTTTTTTTAAAATAAAAAGTAAAGTTAAAATGGGCCCTAATAAATTGAGGGAATAGGCATTAAGGCAAAAAATATTAACATATTCGAGGACTTAACTTCATGTCTACATGACCAACTATATAAACCTATAATTAATATAAAATGTATAAAGTAATTAGAGGTTTCAGATATTATTGGACAATTTTTCAATGGAGATTAATTGGAGTCCAATTTGAAAATTTATCGAATTGTAGAATGTGTTTTCCATATCCATATGTATTAAGCTTTTTAGTAAAAAAAATCTTTATACATTTTTCACATAAATTTTTAATAGGAATTTTTCATCCTCAGCTTACCGGATCTGTATCGAATTCGGCTAATTACCACTTTATTTTCAACCCCATATTATTATTTCCATATAACGTTACCAACTAAGCTTGTTACAGCTCTTACATTTTTCGACTTGATTCCTATGTATCAACTGCATTGGCCCAATCCATCTTCTCGCAATATACTATAAATATTTAAGGAAAAACTTTAAAACTGTAGTTGGTGCACTCAATTATAAAAAAGGATTTAAAGAATTTTTTTTAAATGAGATATATAGTTTTAAAAATTTATAAAATGAGACATATAGATTCAGAATAGTGATGTGACATTGAATATTTTTAATAATTTAATATTTTAATAGTTTAACTTTATTATTTAAAAATTATAGGTTATGATTTGAGTAGTTTTCGGAGATTTTTTTATTTTATTATGACTTTTTAAAGTTTGTTATCACAATTTAATTATAAAAATATTTACAGTATTCAAAAAAATTTAAAATTTTTCACCGATATGTATTGTAAATTTAATAATCATCCCGCAAAAATTCAAATAAAACGAACAAGATTACCCTTTTTTATGACATAATTTAATATTGAGGATCATTTATTTACAAATATTTTGAAACCACAGACCCCTTTTTACAAAAAAAAATTTCTCATACCCAATCTTACAAATGAGTGAAATCACAAGATACTTTTTTTTAAGTTAACCTAATATTTAATTGTTTGGTATATATTTCCACAGCATAGTAAAACAAATGACTTAAACATTATTTTATCACTCATTGACCCCTTATTCTATTCTCTGGACTTTAACTTTTTTATGATCTAAATTGATAGTAAAATTACCACTTAACAAAAAAAAATAGCAACACGATGCATTTTGATGATGCCTTTTCTATCATTCAAGGTACAATGGTGGGTAGTTACTTTGTTAAATCATACTCCATATAGACAAGTTACTATTTATTATTATAAAAATATTTTTCTTTGTTAAATTATGATACATGTCTCTATATACTTTCGTGGTATTTTCACTAATTTTTAACTTCACAAATCACAATATAATGATGTGTTCGAGTCCTACCAATGGAAACAAGTCAAAGTTTATTTTTTATATCTTATACTGTAATTTTTTTAACAAATATGATATAAAAAAGAGCAGTATATAATAAACGGCTAAACTATTCAAAATCACCATTGAATTAGACTTGTTCACGGCTGGGCTATCCATCAGTTTGAATTGAGCTCGCTTAAATGAGTCTGGTATGGACACTTGTTTTATCGCAAAGCCCGGTCCGAATTTGAGGCCGCAAAATTTCAAAGTTCTATAGATCGGACTTGGTTTTTATATGAATACCCAAGCTCGGTTTGACGAATAAGGCCCTGTTCTTTTCAACTTATTTTCTGTTCAGTTCAGTTCAATTCAGTACCAATTAGTTCAGTTCAGTACCATTCAGTTCAGTTCAGTTCAGTTTCAGTATTCAGTATTCAATATTCAGTTTCAGTATTCAGTATTCAGCATTCAACATTCAGTATTCAGAATTCAATATTAAGTTTCAGTTTATACATTATATCAATATTACTAATATATATTATTATTCATAAATATTAAAAAGCAATGAATATTAATGATAATAGCATTTCAATTTCAATTTATACATTATGTAAATGTTATTAATTAATATTAGTAATCACAAATAACAATAAAGAAAAAGAACCAATAATAATATTTTAAAAATTATTAATTATTATTTCTACCATAAATAATTTTATAGGAAAAGTAAATAAATAAAAATAATAACATTTTATAAGTATTGATAACAATTAAGATAATAAGGTAATATTCATAACAATAATTACCATAAATAATAATAATAATAATAATTTATAATGGTATATTAAATTATTATTATATATAATAATTAATAAATTTTATTAGAATGTACAATATTATTTAAAGTGCTGTTAATTATTATATATTTTAATATTTTTAAAATATTATTCATATTATTAATTATAATTCAGTTTTAGTATTATTCAGTTTCAATATTTTCAGTTTCAGTACCATTTAGTTCAGTTTCAGTACAGTTGAGTTCAGTTCAGTACCATTCAGTTTAGTTCAGTATCAATAAGTTCAGTTCAGTTAAATACACCTACTAATCAGTTAAAAAGAACATGACCTAAAAGATATAATTATTTTAGTATTTTATATTATGTTTAATAATTTATGGAGATTTACATATTTCAACCTACTAAGGACCATTTTGGCTATGAATGTTTACAGTTTTTTTAGTAATTTTTCTAAAAAGTCCCATTTTCAAGCTTTTTTTGAAAGCTGCAGACTTAATTTTGGAAAAAATAAATCAGACAGTTCCTAATTAATTAGTATGAAAGATCAAAATATGTTGTTCAAACATAAAATATGTAGTCCTATTAAAAGTTTGTGAGAGTATCTTAAAAAGCAATGCCAAACTGCCCCTTTTAACTATATATAAATTTTTTTTATTAAATATAATTGTATGCGTAATTTAGAAATTTTACGTAGAAATTGTAATTTTACAATTTAATTTATAAAATATTAAGAGAAAAAATTATCTTTATATCATGGATCGAACTTGAAATGACTTAATAAGTTTAGTTTAAACTTAAAATTCTAAATCATGAACTTGAATCAGACATCAGTTAATATTTTTAATAAAAAGCCCAACAATCCCAGTCGGCTCGACCTACTAACATGTCTACTGTCTACATCAAATGCAGATAGTTTCGTACAAACACAATCCCCTTGAATGATACTAGTACTGTGTCAATCAAATACACAAAAGAAGGAATTTTATCGAAGAGAAAGCAAACTCGATGCAATTAAATAAAGGGCTTTTGTGTAACTAAACATTTCAAAATTTTATAGGATTATTATTATCTGACAAAGAGATCAACATTACGGCAGTAGAACGTTAGAGCCATCCCAACTTCAAATTCAAAAATCCAAGTGGCAATTCATGTAAATAAAAACTAATCCAAGCCGCGTTACATAGGTAACGGTGGTTGAGTGGTTGATTTGAAACCCTCTATAATAACAGGGCCAATTCATCTCCCTCGTTCCGATCCACTCGAATAAAAATCCAAAAAACCCTTCCCTCCTCTCTTATTTCCACCACTCTATACTCTTCGGCATCAAACTTCAATCGAGCAATCGTTTAGACTTCGATTCGATTTGGTTTGATTTGGTAAGCAATCATGTCGTTGAGGCCGAGCGCTAGGACGGAGGTGAGGAGGAACAAGTACAAGGTGGCGGTGGATGCCGATGAAGGACGGAGGAGAAGAGAAGACAATATGGTTGAGATCCGGAAGAACAAGAGGGAGGAGAACTTGCAGAAGAAGCGCCGCGAAGGACTTCAGCTTCAGCAGCAGCCACAGCTCAACGCCTCTTTTTCTAATTCGGCTACCGATAAGAAGGTATCTTAACTTTTGTTTACGTTATTTGCTGCGGCGGGGATCTTATCGACTTGTCTCTTATTTTGGCCGATCTCGATTTTTTTTAGGTTTATTGTACTTTGTTTGTTTGAGCATTTTCAATCATTGAAAGCATATGTGTCACTTAATTGATTGGAGGGTTATTTTTAGTGTCTGTCCTGTTACGTTAGAGTTTGTTTGATTATTTTAAATTGATCTGGTGTTTTCAGTTTGGATGCTTGATAACTGTTAAATTTTTACTTCATCCTTGGATATTGGAGCTGATTGTTTTTGTTTTTTTTGTTAATACCATTTCAGTTAGAAAGTCTTCCAGCAATGGTTGCTGGTGTTTGGTCAGAAGACAGGAATATGCAGCTGGAGGCTACCACTCAATTCCGAAAGCTACTGTCAATAGGTGGATTTTAGTATTTGTTTTCAGATTAGCATGGTTTTTTTGTGTATACGCTGCAAAATTTATGGTTCTTGGTTCTTACTTTTGAATTGTTTATGCAGAACGCAGTCCTCCAATCAATGAAGTTGTCCAATCTGGTGTTGTTCCCCGCTTTGTCGAGTTTCTTGGAAGGGATGATTTTCCACAACTACAGGTTTTGACTTTTTCCAACCCTTGTTTCCTCTGTTCTCTACGTATATAATTGACATGATTGACAATTCGTGTTTAATAAAACATGTCTTTTATTGTTTGTGTTCTTAGTTTGAGGCAGCATGGGCTTTGACAAATATTGCTTCTGGGACATCAGAGAATACCAAGGTTGTAATTGATCATGGGGCTGTTCCAATATTTGTGAAGCTTTTAAGTTCACAAACTGATGATGTTAGAGAACAGGTAGATGCCTCAATTTGTTTGTCATTCATAATAATACTACTTACTTCCATGTTCAAACTAATCTGTTGCACAATCCATTTGTTTCTGATTCTTGATATTCCTTTTACTCTCCCATTATAGGCAGTCTGGGCATTAGGAAATATTGCTGGTGACTCACCTAAGTGCCGAGACTTTGTCCTTGGCCACGGAGCCTTGGTGCCATTACTTGCACAGTTCAATGAGCATGCAAAACTTTCTATGTTAAGGAATGCAACTTGGACATTATCAAACTTTTGCAGGGGCAAGCCACAACCTTCATTTGAGCAGGTCTGTTTTCAAGTTTTATTATAGGCATAAGATACATCCACTACTGGTTGGAAAATGTCACCAATTATTTATGATTTTGATATCCAACAAGCAGACAAAGCCTGCTCTCCCTGCTCTTGAGCGCCTAATACATTCCAACGATGAAGAAGTCCTGACAGATGCATGCTGGGCATTATCCTATCTTTCAGATGGAACCAATGACAAAATCCAAGCTGTCATTGAGTCAGGTGTTTGCCCCAGGCTCGTTGAACTTCTACTGTGAGTCTTAACTTTTGTCTAGTTATCGATATTGTGATGAAGTTTTTTCCTATCACAGCTTTAAATGTACCTTTTCTTTTTCTTTGTCAGCCATCCTTCTCCAACGGTGCTCATTCCTGCTTTACGTACAGTTGGAAATATTGTAACTGGTGACGACATGCAGACTCAGGTATAAAACAACCATTCTAATAGTTCCCTGTATGCTTATAGTATGTTTTTCTTGTATTTGTTGATTTGTGGGTTCTATTGTGCATTTACCATTTTCTCTATCTATCTTTCCATCTATATGTTTATGTGTGGCATAAGCAGCAGCTGGAACTTCGAAATTACATATACTGATTTCTGTAGAGAGGGGTGTGTTTTAAACATACGCTTTCCATTTGATCCATTTGTAACAAATATAGTATGAACGGTTGATTACTGTCATTCTCACTAATTTCTGCATTTTATTTGGATAATTATAACATCCAATGGTGTGGGAAACAAGATTCTGACATTATTTTGTTGATGGAAAGTATGGGACTGTGTATCTGCAAGATAAATATAAAAAAAAAGCAGTTTTAAGTTGTGGTTTTTAAGGTCTGAACTTTTGTTTCATCTAGAAGTTTGTCCAGATTTGTGTGTTTAAAATGGATTATGTTTGGAATTTCTGGTCTAGCTTGTGAGGGGAACATTTAGTATTGGCCTTTTTGATTAGAGATTATGGCTTAACATTTATGAAGGACTTTGAATTTCTCAGCCACTCCTGTGACTCACATAAATGTTCGAACTAGTACATTTTAATTATTGTTTTCAGTCTGCATTGTACGTGAGAGTATGTCCTATCATTTTCACCATTTAGTAGTCTGTTGGCAGTCACTAGAATTGGATTACAGCATACGGTTCACTCCCTTACAATGCAATAGGGATGGATTTTGCAGATGTATAATTGTATACTGTGGTAGATTTTAAAATCTACCATTAGATAGCTGATAGCTTATAGTCCCTAGTTAAATCATGATTATATTTTTCCATGCATCAGATTTAGAGGCTGTTATTCAGATGGAGAAGTATTCCACCAGTTGGATCTTTTCCACTTCGAAGATATATCATAAGGAGATAGATGTTCTTGTTATTAGTATATTATTTGTGTTTCATTTTTAAAAATAAACTATGTTGCGTATGTAGTACATTTGTGCTGTTTGCAAGTCTTGAGCCCTTGTTTTTCTGACAATTGGAATAGAAGGGGGAGAACAAAACTTCTAGGTCGTTAGTCTTATAGGCCTAGTGCCTAGTCCACGTACGAGTGTCTATTAGAAGGGAAATTGGTGTGTAATGAATGCTGTTGTTTAGCAGAAGGCAGCTACTGCAGTACTGAGGAAAGGAACTTGAGATGTATATAGGAGAGAAATGTGCGAGGGTGTAAATTCTGTAAGCCTATTTATTATTTTTCAGTGGTAAGTTTGGTTAGGAACCATTTGGATTAGTGTGGGAAGTTAAGGGCACCATCATTTCATTTTATGTTCATTGTATATTTTGTTTTTCTTCGAACCTTGGTGACTCCTATGTTGAGCTTGTACTCAGTTACTTTCCATTTTGCCTATGAATCTTTTTTGATGCGAAATTTTCTTCTGGCCTCAGTTTATAATAAATCAGCAAGCTCTTCCATGCCTCTTCAGTCTCCTGACAAATAATCATAAGAAGAGCATCAAGAAGGAAGCATGTTGGACAATCTCAAACATTACAGCTGGAAATGTAAATCAAATACAGGTGAGTTTCGCGATTCTCGTCACCATGTTTTTAGTCCCTTCTCAATTGAGTCACCACATTCTTTCACCCTTCATGTATATCATGTTAGATATTTTGATATGGTCAGAGTGTGTGCAATCTACTCGTTTGTAGCTTGAAGATGTTTAATGTGCAACTTTAAAAAGTAATTGTTGAAGCTTAAATTTTTTAATCATGCAGGCCATCATCGAAGCTGGTATCATTGGCCCCCTTGTCCAACTGCTTCTGGGTGCTGAATTTGAGATTAAGAAAGAGGCTGCATGGGCAATTTCGAATGCTACTTCTGGTGGCAACCATGAACAAATCAAGTATATTAACCTCTCCCATGATGTATCTTTTCATTTTTATATGTTAGTTCAATATACATCCCACTAATTTCTTTTTATGCGATCTAGGTACCTGGTGAGTGAAGGATGTATCAAGCCATTGTGTGATCTGCTGATATGCCCTGATCCACGAATCGTTACTGTTTGTTTGGAAGGGCTTGAGAACATTCTCAAGGTTGGAGAAGCTGAAAAGAATTTGGGAACAAGTGGAGATGTAAATCTGTATGCGCAAATGATCGATGATGCTGAGGGGTTGGAGAAGATTGAAAACCTACAGAGTCATGACAACAATGACATTTACGAGAAAGCAGTGAAGATTCTAGAGACGTTCTGGTTAGAGGATGACGATGAAGAATCGGCCCCTACAGGTGATGCTGCTGCCCAACCTGGATTCCATTTTGGAGGCAATGAAGTGCCTGTTCCTTCTGGTGGATTTAGCTTCAGTTAAGGTATGCTACATAACCAACTGTCTACGATTATTGTGACCTCTGTATGCTCTATTTATGTTTAATTAATAGGGATTTATTTATCTAGATTGGTTATCAGCTGGAAATGGAATGGCTGGTGGAAGTTGTATCTAGGAATAGGATATTCTGTATTTGTAGAGTTGTTACTTCTTGAGTACTTAAAAATTAGGCTAAATACATATGTTGCCCCCTCAACTTGGCATTAATCGTCTTGTGCCACTCTGAACTTTCAAAAGTTCCAAATAACCCCCTTAACTTGCAAAGTGCACCAGTTTGCCCCCCAATGTCACCTGTCAGCTTCTTGTTGGAGAGAGATTTTAAAGAAAATGACATTTGAGAAGTCAAACCAAATAGAACTGACATGTGGCATGGAGGGGTAAACTAAGTTAATTTCCAACTAAAAGGGGGAAATGTTACATTTAAAAGTTGGGGGTGGTACGCGGCATTTAGTGCCATATGGCATTAAAATTAAGAGAAATCATAGATGGCAACTTATGCCGCCGCATTGTATAATCTCTTGGCTTAGAGACATAATCTCTTGTCATTTTGTCTTGTTTTTTTTTGTATGATGGGTTAATAATGTGGTGTACTTGTATGCTTGAATTATGCAGTGTGTTAGGTAGTTGGTGGAATGAAGCAGAGAGTCCAGGTTCCTGTTCCGGTAGGGTGGTGAAGGCAGTGTTGCCCTCAGCTCCTGTGTTTGGTCCATGTTCAAATGCCATTCAATCAAGCGGGTTGAAGGGGTTTAATGGTCAAAACTGGTAGCAGATAAATGGTCTTGCTGGCGGAGTGAAATTTTGAAGGAGTATCTGTAATCCACTTTCTCTTCATTGGTCTCTTTTTTCTTCTCTTTTTGCTTGATTTTTTTTATTTGGAGGAAGGCTTTCCCACAATTTATCAGGACTTTGAATCCGTCGCTATGGTTTGTAGAGCAATTATAGGAAAAAGGTTTACACATTTTAAGTAATTTGCTTAAATTGAGATCTCAAAGATGGTCTTTTTATTAGAAAGGTGTATTATTTTATAGTTTGATGCAAATTTTTTCTTGGGTCGAACAGTATTGCTGGAATCATGTTTTTTACACAAGTTCTCTTATTTATTGCCTTTCTCTTTCAGGGTAATACTGTATGATGCTAGAAAATATTTAGCCAATTATCCTTTGCCAGTACCCATTTACCCTTCTGGGGAAATTTTCATTTAAAAATCTTATGATATTTTATTCCGTATTCATGATGCAATGCCCTTTATCGAAGGAAATGGAATAAGAGAGCAAGTATGGTAATTGGAAATATTGAGCTGAAACTCGACCGAGATCATGACTCATACTAATACTTTCTTTTTTCAAGAAGAATATCAGTAACAGCAAGCTTATGTACCCTTCAGCAATTAAACAAGACTTCCACTTGAAAATCCAAATTAGCTAACAATTCTCTAAAAAAATGCTGATGGAAGTGTAGGAGACGACGTTGCAAGTTTTGTGTTTTATACCTACCTATACAATTCTTGTAACTCGCATGCAGTGTGCATGCGTGCTTTATACTTGGAATAATGTGTGGTATATAGGCAATTTAAAGCGTGTGAGCCACGTATATGCATTTTATGACACATTACACTTTTCTTATACCTTACAATCATAAACCGCTCACTTTATGATCAGTATAAGAATGATATTTAGGTGTATAGAGCGTCGGTCCTTGCTGTATTTGCGCATTTTATACCTTTATATCACGTTTATGTTTGGTATAAAAGCGGTATAAAGTGCAAAGACTTGCAGCATTTGCATGCTTTATACCCATTTATACTGTCTTTGTACTTGTAGTACACTGAGGTATAAGCATGCAACAAGATGTAATGGAGGTATGGAACAAATTGGATAATGTTTTAAAGATTAAAACAACAACTGGAAAAACCTTTCAAACTGCATAAAAAAAAAGATAACAGTTAGTTAAGGTGCAAAAATTCTTTAAAAAAAAAAGAGTTGTACAAGGAAAACGAAGGAGGGAAAAAAGAGAGAAAAAAAAGGAGGAGAGAAACTTAAACTTAAAAATCCAGTTGTTTTGTAAACTTGAATTTAGAGAAGGAGAATGCTTATGCAGTCCAAGTCCAAATGTAAGAATTCCTTTGGCATCTTTGACTTGCACAAATGGGGCAAATATATTATAGTCAGAATATAACATGTACAGAAACTATATATTAAAATAATTGCAGACATACCGAGGAAAATAAAGCTGGCTCTGAGCCTCTCCCTTTTTGTACTTCCAATTCGAAGTGACGTCTTTTTCTATTTCCATTTTTTCATACTTCAGTACTCTCCTTCCTTTAACAAAACAAGCATATATGGCCTTGGTCTCAAAACATGAAAATTAATGAATAAACAAACATTAAAGACAAGTGGGTTTGGTAACGGTGTCTGGGTATTGGGGTATGGGATTCGGTGTGTGGTGCCTAAAAAGACAAATCTAATAAAGACACAGAGCATGGCTGTCTGCTTTTGTGGACCTTTTTCTCCGGGCCGGGTCTTTCTTTTGTCTCTTCTATTATCTTTATCTTTTCTTCATTTGCTGGTCTGTCGTTTTATAACTCCTTCAAAACGACAAACTATGACAACTTCTCTTCTCCTCCACTCCATTTTCCCTTTATTTTTGCAACATATTCTATTTTACATAACTACCTTTCAGGTTATAAAAAAATAACAGAGAGAGTTTTCTAAACTAACCATAATCACTTGTTGCGGCATTTTAGATTCGAAAACGAGGCATACTTGGTAAGAATATTTTAATATATTAATCAATTGAGCTGCTTCGAGAGTGAACTTACAAAGTTCTAATTAATTGCGTTGCTAAAGATTTTTCAACCCTTAATTAAACAGAAACGAATCGGGATGAAATTTCAGGGTATTTCATTAGTATGTGATATTATAATCCCAACTCATTTTTTGTTCCATTTAGAAAAATAGAGAGTTATACTCTATATGTATGAAAGTTCCTTTGGAATGTTAAACGTTATGTTATATATTAGATGAAATGGAGTATCATACTAGTTACTGTGTTTGATAGAGGTATAATTAATTGAATATTGATTACATGGAACTCGGAGATTACAAACTATTTGCACAAATATTAACCCGGTTAAAAAACAAAGATTCTTTCTTTTTCTATTTTAAGTGCTTTCGTTTGGCTAGCAACAAAAATTATTATAAAAAATGAAACGCTTGCGAGCACTATAGTTCATAATTTTTAAATTAAGCTCATTGGAATGGGTTCAATATTAATATTACATACTTGTTTGGTGGGAGATTCCAATTCACTAAATTATCTTATATAATATGAATTTAAATTTGACTAGTGGTTGAGCCGTGAAGCTGTGATTCTAGAGATTGAAGGTTCGAGTCCATACTCAAACGAATTGAAATAAGGTTTTCCTTTATTATTATTGTAAACCCATATGAGGTGAATTAATAAAAATATTTACCCACGTAACACAACAATTTGAGCCAACATTACCTCATTTCATATTAATTTGCATTTTAAAATAAAACAAAAAACTAAATAATAATAATAATAATAATAATATAGTTCAGTCTATAAATCTAAAGAAAACTTTACATTAGAATTTGTAAAGTAGAGCATAGTTATCAAGAATTTTACGATTCGGTCAAATCGGTACAATTCAATGGTGAATCTAAATTTAACTTGAATCTTACAATTCAATAGTGAATCGATTGAATTTTATGATTCCACCGATTCGATCGATTCACGATCTCTACAAATTAAAGCATGATGGGAGCATATTATTTTGAAGATGATGAAATTAAAGATTTGACTAAGGCAAAGAAAGTCGATTGCCATGAATTAATCGCTGAAGGAAGGAGTAATCCAAGTCCTAAGTCCAAAAATAAGATTGAAGTGTGTCACATCTATGTTTTGCTTTAAAATTAGTTTCTAATTTAGGAAAAGTAAAAATTAAGTCTTTTGAATACTATTTGAAAAAAAATCTTACTTTAAGTAATAATTCATAAGATCAACTTTTAAAATTCTAGATCGTTTAACATCAAAATCTAATCTAAACTAAGCATATATTACTATAGACAATAACTTTTATTAGGATTAAATATGTATTAGATTTGAATTATAAGTACTTATTTGATTATATAATTCATTTAACATTAAACTTGCATATCTAGAGCATAATTTATTAATATCATTTAAGTCAAACATGGTAAATGTTTTGTTTTTATAATTTTACGAATATGAACTGAATCTTACGATTCGATTCAATTCTCGATTCACATAATTTAAATTTCGATTCTCGATTCAAGTCCCGATTTGATAACTACCAGCTGAAGTGTAATGTTGTTAACCTTAATTCTTAGGGCCACTTTGACTGTGAGTTTTTATAATTTTTTTCAATAACTTTTATAAAAAGCTTCATTTTCAAACTTTTTTTAAAAATTGAAGATTTTTAATTTTAAAAAAAATAAATTAAATAATACTTAATTAATTAATATAAAAAATTAAAATATATTATTTAAAATTAAAATATATAATTTTATTAAAAATTTGAGTGAAAAGAAATGCACGGACTTAATAGCTGCACTACATAAAAAAGAAGATTCTGTAAATAGTGCAAGGAAATATAAAAGTCTTTAATTCATTTTGCAATATTCGTGCAGAAGGACAGCAGGGCAGAAAGGGATGGGAATAAGGAAAAGAGGGCAGTTTGGTCAAATAAAAAACAATTTGGAAAAAGGGAATTAGGGTTTGGACGCCGCAAAGGCACCCAAAATTTGGGCTTAAATCCAAAATGGCTTCTATTTTATATCCAACACACACTTGTTTTCCCTCTTTCTTCTCTGTTGTTGCTCTCTTTCCCTCCACTCATTGAAATCCCAAATCCCTCTTTTAAATTCCATACAACCCCCTTCTTTTAACCCAATTTCATTTCAGTTTAATTGCAACTATGATGCTTATGGATTTCAATCAAAATGTAGATCAAGAACCAGGAAACACGAATTCAGATATGAAGTATAACGAGCTCAAGAAAAGCTGCGTAGATTGCCACACCACTAAAACACCCTGCTGGAGAGGCGGCCCAGCTGGTCCCAAGGTTCGTTTCTTTAATTGACTCGGCTACTATGTACCACGGAAACGGGAAAGAAACGTTTTTGAAAATCTGAAAATAACGTGATTTCAGGTTTTTGAGATGAAACGGGAAACATTTGTCTAGGAGTTTCCGTGCTTCATAACTCAGCTAATTAGTTAATCAATTGGTTAATCTTTTGATTATTGATTTTGTTTTTTTATTATTGTTTTTGCAGACATTGTGTAACGCCTGTGGGATTAGACACAGGAAGAAGACGAGGACTCTTGTTGGATTAGACGATGAAAGAGAAGAGAGAAATAGAAGAAAAATAGGGAAAAGCAGCACAAGTAATAACAAGGTCAAATTGGGGCTAAAGAAAAAGCTAGGAGAAGTAGAACAAGCTGCAGTTTTGTTAATGGCTTTATCTTATGGTTGCATCTCTGCTTATAAACAGAAAGAACGGTTTTTGTTGGAGAATTCATGAATCGACAACTTAATTCTATATAATGCTGATTTCTATTGTTTTAAAGTATCTCACTTGTTGTTTTGGGTTTTGTGGGCATGTATGAGATTGCTGGTACTAGCATATATTTTGTTAGCAAATATGGTGAAATTTATGTTCTTTTGAATTGGGAACGAAAGGCTAATTCAAGAAAAGAGACTGACCAAATTCAGATATAATCATTTCAGCCGATCACAGTAATATTCGAGTGGTTCACACTTCACACACAGTATGTAGTTTCTCACTTTTGGTCAATCCACTAGATAGGTAATGTTGGACACAATTTCTGGGAAACGCCTTACAAAAGAGCATCTTTAATCCATATCGAATTCTAGGATTAATTGTCATATGAAATAGAAGCTAATATTAATGATATGTTTAAAATAGATAATGTCTTAAAAAAAGTTATATTACATTATTTTAATTTTAAAATATTAATTAATTTGATGAGTTGATATTTTATTTAGTCTTTTATATGTAGAAGATAAAATAGATAATGTTTAATATTTATTATGGTATTATGTAAAATAATTTTTTAATTATTTAATTTTAGTTATATAATAAAACCATTATTGGAATAGATAAGTTACTAAAAATATTGTTAGTGGCTGTTTTTGTTGGAAATGCAATTATTTTCAAAAAAAACTGGTTAAGGGGTTATTTGGATTAAATTTCCACCAACCAACTTTTTTAAATAATTTTTTTAAAGCATCTAATTATTCTGAACTTTTTATATTGCATTTCTAATTCAAATAGTGAATTGACAGTTTTTTCCTTCGTATGGATGATAAAATTTGAGGGGAAAATAAAGTATGAATTCACTGGAAAATTGTAGTTGACGTCTAATAATGATTTAAAAAGTGATAGGTGTTTTTGAGGTATGACGATTTGCTATAAAAGGATTTTTTTTAGTGAACGTGCTTTTTCAACTCTCTCAAAATGGAGCTAATACAAATTTATATTTTATATTTTTTAATATTATTAATATATTATTAAAAATAATTGAGACAATGTTTTAAAATTTGTTAAATGTTGGTAAATGCCACCTTAATTATAGTAAAGTTCATCGTTTCTCGGTTTGGGAGCTCAAACGATAATTGAGAGAAAACTTTAATTTTACCGAGTTATTTTATGAGCAAAAAATAATTATAATTATATCTTAAAAATTAAGTTTATGTGCCACGTAGTTAATAAATATCGGCCAAACACTTAGTTACATCCGAGAAATGAAAAAGTTGGATCACAGTGTGCCCAAAATAAAGCCTAGGCGGTGCTTTGTAAAATAGCGATGTTCATTTACTAGCTACTCCTGGAAGCGTAAGCAACTTCTTGATATCTCTTGCAAAAAGAAAAAGAAAAAAAAAACAGAAGCAAAAGATGACATGATAGAGATATGACACGTATGCCACATAAAGCATTGTGCTCTAGCCACGTCATAGAAACACGACACGTGTCCAACCGAAACATCTTCGCTTCTCTAGAACTTCCCTCCTCATTCTCTTACCTTCCCCTTCCTCCCCCCAAATTCGCAGCTGTATCAATCGCCGATCACAATTCCAACACTTCAAAAAATGCAATCATATTCACGATTCGCCGGCGCCGCCACTAGACACTCTAGGACCGCCTTCTCTTTGTCCCAATTCCGATTTCCCATTCCGCAAAGAGAATTTGCCGCCGCCGCCGTAGGAGATGGTAGTGCCGGAGATCATTCCGCCAATGACAAGAAACCTTCAGCTGCCACCGGCGAGCCTGAAGTAAGTATTTTTCTCTATAGCCACTTGAAATTAAGAACCTGTTTTTTTCAATTTTATGAACTGAACTGAAGCGGTCTGAATTATAGTTCAAACAACTGGCCTAACTTCAATTCAACAAATTACATAGCATTTAATTCAATTCTGGCAGGAAACCAGCGATCATTACGAGCCAGAATCCGGCAAACGAGAAAAAGACAAAGGAAAAGATCAACGGCCGCCGAAAAAAGGAACGGAGCCACTGGTTAATCCGCGAGCGCCTTACGGCTCTTCCCCTGGACTCGAAAGCACGGGAGTGGACAATCCGGCAGAGCCTCAAGTGCAGCAAAGAAGGAAGCAATCAAATTCAACATCAGCGGAGGTGTTAAATGACGTGGCATGCGCGGGGCTGGACGGGACGCCGTGGCCGGAGGAGCAGGCGGAGAAGCATGATGATATAGAGGATGACGAAGAATACTACAAGCACCATAAGGCATCGCCGTTGTCGGAGATAGAGATAGCGGATACGAGGAAGCCGATAACAAGAGCGACTGACGGGACGGGAGGGGCGAAAGGGAAGGATGTGATAGGGTGGCTGCCGGAGCAGATGGAGACGGCGGAGCAAACAATGGAAAGAGCGATGAGGATTTGGAGAGAAAATGCAATGCGGGGGAATCCTGACTCTCCCCATGGGCGGGTTCTGCGAAGCCTACGTGGGGAATGGTTTTGATTCTCCACTATATGATCCTTTTGTTTAATTTCGTTAGTTCGTTTGATTAACAAACTGTTTTTGTTTTTGTTGTTGTTGTTGTTGTTGTGTTGTTTTGAATTAAGTGTATGGTATTGGATTGCATTGCAGCTGCATATGTGTATATAATCAAAATGATTACACGGCAAAGTATTGTAATTAAGTAAACTTTGGTGCAAGATAGACACTTCTGATTACAAATTATGTTAATTTTCTGAATTACTAAGCTGATCAATGAAATGAGCTATAAAACAGTCCATGTATTTTGGAAAACCGAAAGGAGTTGGTGTAGAGCTGGAGCATGTACAGTTGAAGAGAGTCTATGGCTCCGTTGTTACTAGAGCTTACATATGGCCCGCAGGCTGCAAAAAGGACCCAAGGCCCAAGTTAAACCTGGTTTGACATTCAAAGTGAAGGTAAAGAACTAAAGACCAACCAATCCCTCTCGATGGAGGGATTATATTGAGCTCCCGGAGCTTTGTACCCTAATGACAAGTTTTTCATAACAAAATAAAATAATAATTAAAAAATAATAAGAGCATCTTCAACCTTATTTTAAAAGTGGGTTGGAGCTAGGAATGAAGCTTTCCGCCTTAAAAATGGGGTTGCAACACCACAACTTCATGTTTAAATATTTGAAGTTGCAACTCTAAAAATATTTATTTTGGGTTTTTTTTAGTGGTGCTTGATTGGTTGTTTGTTATTTTGAGTTAGGTAGAAAGGAATAGAATAATATTATTTTTGTTTTGAAGTGGAAATTTGAAGTGAAGGATTGGAGAATAAATACTGTAGCAACTTTAAATTATAATGTTTGAAGTGAAAAATAGGGGAATTGAGTTGGAGATGCCCTAATATAAAGTAATTTTTTATAACATTTGTTATTCATACAGAAGTAAAAAGTAATGCTCCGAAGCATGATATAATCTTTCATGTTCGATGATATGCACCTCATATGTGGGCATTTATAGCCATCCCACTACGTTGATGACTAATTACTATTAATGCACTGTAGTCAAGGGCTGTAGAAACTAAAGAAATAGAGAGATTTCAAATAAAAACTAATACAGAGAGTGACTTTTATAATTGAAGTCATGGTTAACTAGCTAGCAATTTAGTTAATTATCTAATTAGTTTATAAACAACTTGTAACCAGTTCATAACAAATTAATCACAATTCCAACACGTGTGACGTATATGAGCCTCGGTCGATGGCTTTTAGGACAATTCGAATGGTCAGTATGACGGTTCTCTCTAGCAGTTAAGTATGTGTCGTATTTTCGATCGTATTGTTAAGGTATACGCAGTTAATAGTTTTTGACACACAATAGTTTCAGGGCAAATAAATTGACTAGGTTTTTCTATGTAGTATATATTGACATATACATCGGCAGTTCCAAATTCCAATCCACTTTGTAATTTGGTTTAATCCATATATATGGGGAAGAAAAGAAAATTAGTGGCTCATTCACTTCAATGATTAATAACTGATCAGGGTGGTTTATGGTGTGGATGAAAAATTGATACCTATGAAGTATATGAAGCCAAACCTCAGCCTTGTATATCAGCTCACCATAAAAAATACACTATCTAGTAAACTTCTCTCCAAGAAGCCATTGATTTATTCTATAAAGTGGAAGTGATTGAAGTAGGACCACTTGTAACTCCTCCAAAATTTAATTCCATTTTCCTTCACTGATAACTTAGCATGAATATTTTATGCGGCCACAATATTTTCATATTTAGTTGCCTCTTTATCTTTTCTTGAATTATATAGCACACCATGCTTCTTAAATAATTTATGCTCTATAGGATCTTATCTCAACAGTAATGGCCATCCTCATGAAATTACTACTTTCCATTTTCTTAACATCGACTACAACAGCAATAAAAACAACATCAAAAGACCAAATCCAATGCACAACGTGTTATTCGTGTGATAACCCATGCCAACCCCTCCCACCGCCGCCTGCTCTCCCCGATTGTCCTCCACCGGCCTCCCCTCCGCCGCCACCTCCTCTTCCCTCTCCACCACCGCCAGCCCTCCCTGAATGTCCACCTCCACCCTCTCCACCACCGCCTGCTCTCCCTGAATGTCCACCTCCTCCGGCTCCAGTGGAAGAGTGCTCAGCTTGTACACCAACGCCAATTCCACAACGGCCTCCTATGCCGCCGCCATTTGGAACTCCGGGTGGTGGTCAATTTTATGCGCCTCCAGGTCCAGGTTATGGACAAAATCCAGTGCCTTACTTCCCTAACTACGACACTTCACTTGCTTCTTCCATTAACTCTATCCGTTTCAAATTGTTCAATCTGTTTGCTCTTCTACTTTCACTTATCGCTTTATTGTCCTAATATCGTTATATATATTTACATATATATGTACGCATGAATATATATTTTTTTTCCTAACTTGTATCAGTTGCAGTGGGTAATGCCACTTCCATAGCAAAGAAAATGATCAAGAACAATAAGGAATAACAAACATATGTATCTGCCATTGGTTGCATGTGTTTATGTATGACTGGTTTGTGTATTTATATTTGTGTTTAATTTTACTTGATGCCTACTAAAAATAGTAATTTTTTTATGGTACTTTCAAAATATGAAATCTGTCTTGGCTATAATATATAGTTTATAAAATTATTCATTTTATTGAAAAAATATGAACCGGACCAATTTATAACTTTGTAATATGTATCTAATATTCTTATTGTACCTACGCTATAATTTTGTACAACTATTATACAATAGTCATACATACATGTACAACTATCACATATTTTTTTGTGTGTATTACTACAGCGGAGTACAACTATCACATCTTAGTTATACCTTAGAGCTTAGTTATACTTTTGATTATACGTTTTTAAACCTTTTATACTTGTGTTATACCTTAGTTAAACCTTCTTACATCCGTAACATCCTAGTCGCTCATTTGATATTCTTATTATACATTAGACATTGGTTAAACTTTTTTTACTTTTATACCTCAGTTAATTATTGGTGCTTTTATCATACACTTTGTACAATTGATATACCTTATAAAAAAGAATCACTTTAATCTTAATTATTCAAACAATAGCATTTTTAAGATTCGATAATTTTTAGGAAATTTTTTTGTACCGTGGCAGAAGTTATATTCAAATGTTGAACATCCCTTGTTATGTTAGGGAAAATTGGTAAGTTAACGTAGACATAGTTAGAACTGTTTGTGGGGCGGGCTACTCTTTGGGTCCGGCTCGAGCTGCTCGTATAGGTCGATTTTAGACACTCATTTTATTATAAAGTCCGGCTCAAGCTCGCAAAAGTCCTGAATTTTATGAGCCGGGCTTAATTTTTATATAGTTACAGAAGCCCGGCTCGAGCTTGGCTCAACAAACAAAAATTATATTTCTTTTATATTTTCATATTATATTTGATAGTTTTTATATATTTTATTATTTTAATCTTTTAAACTTTTAACTATATATAAAAGAATTTTACTAAAAAATGTAATCGTATATAATATTTAGACATTTTTTTTATAGAATTTTGTAATTTTTTCAAGGGCTTTTTTTAAATGCAGCAATTAGCATAATAAATTTAGTACAGTACAAGCATTATAATCATTATTTGTAAGAATCCCAAAAAAACAATTCATACTTCTGATTTTTTTCTTATAATTTTTATTATATCTTTTGGTATAATAAAAATTATACCGTATAAGATCAATTACACCAGAGCTAAAAAATAAAATCATTATAAAAATGCAAAATAAATATGTACAATATTAAAGCCAAGCAATATCAAAACAATTACAAAGAACAAAATAAATAAGTATAATACATATTATACCAAATATAAAGAAAGTATAACGCATATTATATAATGATATAAAATGTATAAGATCTATTATATCGAAAAGAAGGTATTTTCTAAAACTAAAATTTAAAATAATGTATTTTAAAAAAAAATGATGATTAGGACATTTTTCAAAAAAAAATCTAAAAATCTTGCATTTATTATAATTTCCTTTTTTTCAATTTAGTTTAGAAAATATTAAAATAAAAAAATTATCTATAAGCTATAAGTTGGGCTTGAAATGAGTTCGTAAATTTGGATCGAGCTCAAATTTAAAATTATAGACTTAGGCCGAATTTGTATTGATATTTTTAATAAAAAAAACTAAATAATTTAACTTGAGTCTAGTAGTAAGTCCAGAGATATCAAATGTATATCTCTTTTTTCTTTTTGAAAAAGTAGGCTTCTTTTTTTTAGTCCGTGGCTCTGTGCTTGTTTCTTAAGAAAAGGCATTTCTCTTTTTTTTTCCATAACACCTTCTTCTTACTTTCTTTTTTCTTTCTTTTATGAGATTTCCTACTTTTGATATAATGATGGCGTAGAGTACAAAACACCAAATGTTGCATTCACCGATACATCACACATGCCCACTCCTCGCCATAACTAATGACTTCAATATTTTCACATCAACTCTAACCAAAATCCTTTGTTACTTACTTCTTCAACTAATCATATCTTTTTTGTTGTTGCACATCTAGTTCGTCGGATTTTTGTTCTGCTGTGGTAGGTGAATCTCTCAATAAAGATTTTTTATATTTACTATAACTCAAACTTACCAAATCGCTTACCACTTATTGTTATTGGTACTAATCATATCTTTTTAACGATGATACATATGTACCAAATCTACTAATTTACTAGCTGAAAATCACTAAACAAGTACAGTGAAAAGTGAAAATTCTATGTACTATATTAACAACTAAAATCCATCATTTCTCATCTTCTCCTTTCCCAAAAAAAAAGCCTTTGATCAAATTTGATTTTGATTTCACAATGCCTATTTCAAAATTTCATTTCTTCTTAATTCTACTCATCAATTTCTCATTTGGAAATTCATCAAGAATTTCATCTGTCTCTAAAGATGATATTTCTTGCCAAATGTGCTCTTCCTGTGCTAATCCATGTCAGCCCTTACCCTTGCCCTCTCCGCCGCCACCTGTCCCCATTTATCCACCTCCTCCTCCGCCGGATCCCGTCCCCGACTGCCCGCCGCCGCCGGTTACTCCAAGCACCGGTCAATATTATTACTCCCCACCACCGCCGGCGCAGTCTTCCTACGTTTACTCATCCCCGCCTCCGCCTGGAAATAATGGCGGTGGCGGTGAGGTTTATCCGGCGCCGAACTACGGTAATTATGCACGTCCGCCGCCGCCAAATCCGATAGTACCGTACTTCCCTTACTATTACTATAATCCTCCACCATCTTCTAATGATTGTATCCAGTTGAAGACTCGGATCGGAGGAATTATGTTTTGGGTATTGATAACGTTCTTTCTCTTTCTTTAGCTAATTTTGTTTTAGCTTAATTAAGCGTTTATAGAGTGGCTTAAATTATTTCTTTTCATGGTTGAATCAGAGGAAAATAAAGGCTGGAAATGATTAAACACGTCATCACTGCCAAGCGTATATTTCTTCATATTGATAATATTGCACTTTCACGTCAATTTTTTAATGGGTACTCTTATCTTCATTGAGAGCATTTTGAATCCCTTAATTTTTGTTATCTATACTAATTTCTCCTAATTTTTGTTTTTCAAATTTTTCCTGATTTTAATATGATATTTTGTTTGATACGATGATCCGTCAAGGTATATGTACTCAAGTGTTACGAAATTATTTTGTACATTAACTATTTTTGTTAAGATTACAGTAATAATATCTATACACCAATAAAATTCAGTTAACTCATATGAAAATCGTAGCCACAAATCTACAATAGTCCATGTGCATCGCACTTTACTAATATTACTTGGTGTAATCTAGCGACTATATAGTCACTAAATGCAAAAAATTAGTAATTTAGCTGATTGACTTGGAATTTTTGTTTAATAAAAACAAAGCAAGAGGACGAAACTAAAAAATAATTTAAATTTTTAGAAAGGGTACAGAACTTTTGGTAAGTGAGGTTAATTTGATGAGTAATAAAAGGCATATACCGAATATAGGCGGAAATAGCGCAGAAGAAATGCCATATTGCCATGTGCATTTTTTATATATTGTGAACCATTAGAAAAAAATAAAAATATTAAATATATTTCTTAAAATAGCTGGGAGGAGTAGAAATCAAAGAATTATATATATATATATATATATATATATATATATATATATATATATATATATAGGGCTTGTATTATATCTTCTACTTTGCATTTATATTTTATATTAGTTGAATTAATTGATTTACCAATTAATCCAATTGTTATAACAGTTAATACTAAGATAGATAGAACTCTTCATAATCAAGAAATACAACCCAATAACTCTATACTATTAATAGAATTAAATAAAAAATTAGACGAAATTCAAGGACTGATTTTTGATACTAATAAATTTTTTAGAGAAAATTTATTAAAATTAGAAGAGATAAATACTAAACTTGAATTGATACCTAAAGACTCGCAAATACCTGATAATTTAGAACCACAACTAAAGACTTTAGAAAGTTTATTAGAAAATATATATAACGACGCAAAAAATAAGAACGAAGGTTTAGATAATCTGTCAAATATAATAATAAATAATCAAAATAATATAATAAAATGTTTAGGAGACCAAGGACTTAGACTAAACCCAATCATAACAGATACTTTTATAACTTATAATCCTCCAAATAATGAATAATAAATTCTTTGGAAGAAGTTATACTTTAAGGGGTAGTAGTAGTAATGCTACCAATACAGAAATACAAAGTGAGAATAAAATAAAAAGAATTTTTGGAATAAAACCAAAAGAACATAACGAAGAAATAAATCTAACAGAAGTAATAGATATTGAAAAAGACTTAGAAAATTATAAACAAAATGAAAAGAAATTATTAAACCCAAAAATACTTTATCAGAAGGGAAATTGGACAGAAAATTATAGACTTCTTAGAAAAACAGAAGAAAAATCTATAAAATGTGGGGATGAAGACATAGTTAGAATACCCCTTCTTGAGAAATCAGTAGCTAAACAAATAGCTAAGGATGGATATAAATATACTCATTTAGGCCTTATTATAATAGGAATAAAAGGCATGACTAGACAAGATCTAGGAGCACATACTGTAATAACAATATACGATGATTCTATACAAGAAGAAACCAAAAAACTAATAAGTATAATGGACATAGACATGAATGACAATAGAGGATTATTCTATTGCGGTTGGGTGTTCTGTTCATGATAAAACAATTTTCTCGTCACTTATCTGGAAAGATCACACAAAGTGCAATCCAGAAAGGAGAGGATACTTATATGATTATATGAACAAATTATAATCTTTTTGTAATACTTTTTGTAATACTTTTATAATTTGACTCTACTTTATACGAGTAGACAAGATCTAGGAGCACATACTGTAATAACAATATACGATGATTCTATACAAGAAGAAACCAAAATAAGTATAATGGACATAGACATGAATAAAGATAGAATAGAAACAAATGCAGTGGGAATATGTCAAAGAATGGATAAAATATTTGAAAAATATACAGACTTTACTGCAGTATACATAGATGATATACTAGTCTTTAGTAAAACTGCTAAAGATCATAATAGACATCTTAGACAAGTTTTTAAGAAATTTGAAGAGAATGGATTAATAATATCTAAGAAAAAGATAGAATTGGGAAAGACAAAGATAAACTTTCTAGGAGTTGTAATTGGAGAAGGACAAATAGAATTACAACCTCATATAACTACTAAGATACTAGACTTTCCAAAAAACATAAAAGAAAAGAAGCAACTTCAGCAATTTTTAGGATTGTTGAATTATGCTAGACCTTTTATAAAAGACTTATTTAAATACTTGAGACCACTATATTTGAGCTAAACATAAAAAATTGTTTAAGTTTTAAAGAAATCTAGAAGTAAGAATAACAGTGGATTTTAAATGATATTTTGGATTTAACAAGAGAAATTTTTGGATTGAAAAATAAAATCCTTATTAAAAAATCTCTTAGTAGATTATCTGGTAGATCCAGGTTAGGTGTTTTCAATAAAACTTTCTTTTGAAATCCATCATTCATTCAAATTTCAGAAAGGTTTTTAAGCCAATAAGACAATAATAAATTCATACAATAATCTGAGATAAAAGTAATATTTACGATAATAATGAATATACTCGCAAAAGAAAAAGATAGCAATAATACACCGATACGTAAGCAATGACATCAGCCGATATAATTATTAAAAAAGGATGAGTCATACTTACACTGATACTTATCCAGACGTAAGCAATGACGTCATAGAAAGATCCGGTAGCTAACAAGTAACCGGTATACATACCTTTTCTCAGCTATAAATAAGAATAGGCCTCTGCATTATAATCACAACACTTTCAAAAATTTATAAAATTCTCTCAAATCGCAGAAGCAAGCCATCATAGAAAATTATAAGCTGAAGAGGTATAATTTAAATACTTTGTTCATATAATAATAATTTGTTCATATAATCATATGAGTATCCTCTCCTTTCTGGATTGCACTTTGTGTGATCTTTCCAGATAAGTGACGAGAAAATTGTTTTATCATGAACAGAATCTTAGAACTTAAAGATAAATTAGAAAGAAAAGAATTAGAATTAAGAAGAAGCAGAATTTATGTAAGATTTTATACTGATAGAATAACTAGACTTACTGAAGAATTAAGAACAGATAATTCAATACTATATAGATTTTGTTATATCTTAGTAAGCTGGAATAGAACAACCTTAGAACGATATACAAGAGAATTAGCTCTTTATAATGAAAGAATATCAATTCTAGAAAGAGAAATACAGGAACTAAATTTAGAATTAACTTCTTTAGTTCTATCTGAGAGTGAAGATACATGAGAAAAAATAGAATTAATAACAGAAAAATTAATAAGAATAAATAATAATTATGAATTTTGTCAGAATAGTTTAGAATATTATAATAATGATCTTATAAATTATAAAGGATGTTTTGACCTATACAATTGGTATAAACAAAGAATAAAAGAAAATACTACTAGAATAATTCATCTTAGAATTATTAAAGAAAAGTTAGAAGCTGAAATAAAAGTTTATAATCTTGAATTAACTTCAATTATTTTATCAGAATCTGATAATTTCAATATACGTTTTTAATTGAAGCCTCAATTCAGGACCCAGCCCCAATTCTGGTATCAGAGCCATACGGAAGTAGATACGCTGGAGAAATATAGAAAATTAGAATACTTAAATTTAGAAATACCAAATAAAGCACATACTGTAATAACAATATACGATGATTCTATACAAGAAGAAACCAAAAAACTAATAAGTATAATGGACATAGACATGAATGACAATAGAGGATTATTCTATTGCGTTCCAGAATTTTTCTTAGAATCAAAAGACTTACATCAAATAAAAATAGGAATCATGACCAAAGGTTATGGTTTAATAAACAGAAATAATCTTGTTATAACAATTGGATTAATTGGTAAATCAATTAATTCAACTAATATAAAATATAAATGCAAAGTAGAAGATATAATACAAGCCCTAGTATCAAAGGGTGTTAGATTTATAAAACCACCGAAATTTTCAGCAGAAACTCATGCTGGAATAGAATGGAATATAACCAGACTATTTGAAGAAAGTCAAATAAAGCTAATACCAGACCAAAGTCAAATCTTTGAAGATAATAAAGGAAGAATTAGTATAAGATTCGATAATTATAGGAACTATACAGAAAATTTAGAAACTGATACTCAATCTAATAGCTCTTGGGCTATTAATGACCAGACTTTTAATAATCAAAATATAGACTTAGTAGACATAAAATTAGACCCTTTAGAAACAATATTCTTTGATTTATATAATGAAGAATATTTTAAGACTAGAGAAAATTATAATAATATTGTCATACAATTTATGAATCAGACTCTAGAAGAAAGGCAAGAATGGATTAAGAGAGCATACGAAAATAGAAGGCCTCAAGAAATAATAGATATTTTTGAGAAAAGAATATACTTAGAAGAAATTATAAAAGTCTTAGAAGATGAAGAAACTCAAAGTAATTATACTAGAAATTTAATAGATGTAGAAGAAATGGAAGAATTTATTAATAACTTACCAAAAGAATTAATGGAAGAAGCTTCAGGTACTAAAGCAGAAACACCTTTAGAACCTCCGAAAAATAGACCTACTTTTATAAATTACAATAGAGGAAATATACCTCCAAGACAATACTCTGAATACCAAGCTGATAATGGGAAATATAAATCTAAAGGAAATAGATTTCCGATAGGAATATACAAAGAAGAAAGTATATTGCAATTAGAAAAATATTCGCCTCAAGTATGGCCTGAAGTTATACAGCAATGGAAAAGCTTAACTGTTAAGAATTATTTAGAAAAGAATTTTAATCATACTCCAGAACAAATGTATAGTTTCCTTAAAACTACATTAGGAAATACTGCAAAAAGAGCATGGGATGATTTTAAAATTAACTTTCCACAAGAATATACTAGATTAATAAATGTGGGAAATAATCTATGGAATTTTTGTAATACCATAAGCAATCTATTGACTGCTACAGACCCTAATATAGGATCAATTATACAACAAAAAGAAGCAGTAAGAAATTTAGAACAATTAAAGCTTAATGACTGAAAATATATAGTACCGTTTTTAAACGACTACATACATTTCACAGCCAAAAGCCAGAATACTTATAATAAAGAATTTATGAAGAAATTGCTCCTCAAATTACCTGGACCATTAGGACAAGAAATACAAGAGGAAGGAAATAAATTCTTAGAAAGAGAAAATAATTATACTTTAAACATAAATACTTTAGTATATCAAATAATGAAGCACTTAGAAAAGAAATGTACAGAAATAAGTATACAAAGACAAATGAAAGATAATTACGGATTTTGTAATAATATTTATACACCACAGCAATACGGACAGGAAGCTTGTACTTCTTGTAATAGAAAACCAAAAAGCAAAAATACTAAGTATAATAAAAGAGGAAAACCCTATAATAAAATAAGAAAGTCATACTATATTAGAAAATCTAAGACTAATGCTAGAAAACCTTTTTTAAATCCAAAAAGGCATGTTAGAAGATTTAATGATAAAAGACAATATAAAGATACTATTACATGCTATGCATGTGGAGAAATAGGTCATTTATCAACTAAATGTCCTAATAAACATAACATACATACAAAAGAGTCAAGATTAGTAGAAAATATTAACTTAGATCTACTGGCAATAACCGAAGAAGTTAGTGATACTGAAACAATATACTCAATAGTAAGTAATATAGAAGAATATACTTCTGAAGAAGAAGATGATAATGAACCAACAGACTTACTAGAAGTAATGGAGAGATATAAAAATATAAATATAGAATTTATGGATAAAACAGAATGTATAGAACATACTTGGAGCTATAGAAAAGGAAATGATGATAAAGAATGTTATAAATGTCATTTATACCCAATTATAGAATTAAGAGCTCAATGTAATAATTGTTATACTGAAATTTATAAATTTTGTTGGGAAGAACATAACAATTCAGAATGGCCAACATTAATAACAGACGCTAGAAGCTCTTATACTTTTAAAGATAATACATGAATTAGAAGGGCAATTAATTGATAAAGAAGAAGAAGAAAATCTTTTAAAGAAAAAGATACAGGACTTAGAAGCAAGACTAGAACACAGCAAGAACCAGACTTCATACGCAGGAGTCGTAAGCAATCAAGGAAAGACTAAGGAAGACTTGATACTAGAGAAATTAGATATGATATACGAAAATACTGAAACTACTAAAGAAATATCATTAGAAATAAAGAATACTACTGAAGAAGTAGAAAAAATACAGAATAATGTAATGAAAGGATTAGAAGCTATAGACACCCAACCATCAGAAGGATGGGCTGACTGGTTCAACAAGATATTTGAACTACCAAGTCGGTTACAATTGAAACTGCAAAGGCCCAATATAATTTTTAACGACACTCAGAATATGGACATAGAATTTGGGCAGAAAGACGAAACACCTGGAAACTCAACAGAAGGAGAAGCCCAAAAGGCAGCCCAAAGAGAAGAGAGTTCAGCATCCAGTACAAAGAAAAGGAATATTCCTCTCTAGAGGATTCCAAATTAGAATAGAAAGACAGTTGTAAAGACTGATAGAGATAAGAAGACAGCTGTAAAGATAGAATAGAAACAAATGCAGTGGGAATATGTCCCCACCTTTATACTATAAATATGTTGTTTTACAAATGAGAAGGCAGATTTTTCTCTTCAGACAGAGGTTTTTTCTTCAAAGCGAAGTAATAAATTCTATCTGAGTTTAAATCTCAATACTCAGTTATAATTTTAAGCTTTAGCTATGTATTTAGCTTAGTTATAATCTTTTTATAATACTTTTTGTAATACTTTTATACTTTGACTCTACTTTATACGAGTTTAATAAGTTCTTGTTGGCTAGATCTTAAATTTCAATTTACTGAAAGATTTCTTTATACTTGAAAAAATTTTAACATAGAATAGCAAAAGGCCTTGGGAAATTTTCGGGCAAAAGATGTAAGTCCCTTTTTCAAAAAGTACCAGTTGGATGAGCTAAACATAAAAAATTGTTTAAGTTTTAAAGAAATCTATAAGTAAGAATAACAATGGATTTTAAATGATATTTTGGATTTAACAAGAGAAATTTTTGGATTGAAAAATAAAATCCTTATTAAAAAATCTCCTAGTAGATTATCTGGTAGATCCAGGTTAGGTGTTTTCAATAAAACTTTCTTTTGAAATCCATCATTCACTCAAATTTCAGAAAGGTTTTTAAGCCAATAAGACAATAATAAATTCATACAATAATCTGAGATAAAAGTAATATTTACGATAATAATGAATATACTCGCAAAAGAAAAAGATAGCAATAATACACCGATACGTAAGCAATGACATCAGCCGACATAATTATTAAAAAAGGATGAGTCATACTTACACTGATACTTATCCAGACGTAAGCAATGACGTCATAGAAAGATCCGGTAGCTAACAAGTAACCGGTATACATACCTTTTCTCAGCTATAAATAAGAATAGGCCTCTGCATTATAATCACAACACTTTCAAAAATTTATAAAATTCTCTCAAATCGCAGAAGCAAGCCATCATAGAAAATTATAAGCTGAAGAGGTATAATTTAAATACTTTGTTCATATAATAATAATTTGTTCATATAATCATATAAGTATCCTCTCCTTTCTGGATTGCACTTTGTGTGATCTTTCCAGATAAGTGACGATAAAATTGTTTTATCATGAACAGAATCTTAGAACTTAAAGATAAATTAGAAAGAAAAGAATTAGAATTAAGAAGAAGCAGAATTTATGTAAGATTTTATACTAATAGAATAACTAGACTTACTGAAGAATTAAGAACAGATAATTCAATACTATATAGATTTTGTTATATCTTAGTAAGCTGGAATAGAACAACCTTAGAACGATATACAAGAGAATTAGCTCTTTATAATGAAAGAATATCAATTCTAGAAAGAGAAATACAGGAACTAAATTTAGAATTAACTTCTTTAGTTCTATCTGAGAGTGAAGATACATCTTTTAGAATTTTTTATAATCATGAATAGAATTTTAGAACTCAGAGAAAAAATAGAATTAATAACAGAAAAATTAATAAGAATAAATAATAATTATGAATTTTGTTAGAATAGTTTAGAATATTATAATAATAATCTTATAAATTATAAAGGATGTTTTGACCTATACAATTGGTATATATATATATATATATATATATATATATATATATGGGAGAAGATTCACATTTACAAATTTTGATTTTGAGTCCAATAATTGGTCCATACATTTGGCATAGAAGTATGGAGTAGTACAAGCAACTATATTGCTACAAAATTTTGATCATTTACAATAGGCGTAATACATGCAGACCAAGGTTTTAAAAAGTGTTAGACCTTAGTTGAGCGATCGGGACTTTCAACTTTTAGGCGGATTATAAATTTTTTATTTTTTATAGTTATTAACAGATAAAAGTATAAATTCAACAAAAAAATTAATTATAATACAATAATATTTTATAAAAAATATAGTTTAGCATATGAAAACAAAAATCTTTATTAATTTTTACATAAAAATACATCAACATTAAAATCAATTCCTTAAAAACAAATATCCTCACTAATTTTTTGTGGTTTATAGCATACTATTTCTCAATTTGACATTCAAAATGTAAATTGTATGGTGAGAATATTTTGTTGTACGTTAGTTTTTCCAATTGTGCTACCTTTTTAATTGAAAAAATTGAACTATAATTATTATTGGTATCAGTATTTTAAAAATTGGGAAAAAAATCGGAGTAGGCGGTGCCTAAGAGGAAAAAATCGCACTAGGCGGCAATATGCCGGTCCAGCGTCTGATAACGCCCGAGGAATGAAAAGTCGGGCGGCGAGCCTCAAAATAGCGCCTAGGTGGGGCCTAGGCGGAGCTAGGCGGAGAGTTTTAAAACATTGATCCGGACCCCCTTAACTTATCCCTAATAGCCCCTTACCCCCTGAACTTTAAAGGTACCTCTCGTCCCTCTAAAATTGTCTAAACTGCAATTTAGGTCCCCTTGAGTGACAAAAAAAGCAGACATCAAAGAGAGTGTGTGACACACGCGCCGTGTGTCAAACATTTAAAAAGTCAAAGGAATAATAAGAGGACAGGTGGAACTGAGTGTAAAAATTCTCTAAAAATCCCTAAAATAATTTTTTTAAGACCCTTAAACTTTTTATTTCCCATTAATACCATCTTCCTCTTCATAATGAAATTCTCCATGAATACTCCACATCCTACTAATTCAATCCTTAAAATAACTCTAATCCACAAGAAAACTAAAATTTAAATGAATAATCAATGAAACCTAATCAAAATAGCAATGAATAAGAATGGTTTGTGAAACAGAGGCAACAAGCTTCTACAAATTATCAAATAACAAAAACAATAATTCTCGACTGCAAATTATCAAAATTAGGCAAATGCATAACAATGGAATTGAACTCAAATTTGCAACTGGAATGATCAAGTGCTCAATCAATAAGGAATCCCAAACGATCGAAGAGAGCAAGGCTGAAAAATCGATTGAAATGAGTACCAGCCGCCAAACAGGTTCAACTAAGACAAAAAGCGATGAACCAAACAAACAGAAACAAAAACTAGTCAAGAACTGAATAACAAATTCGAAAATCAAAATTTCGGGTAATTGAACGAAACTATGCTCCTCCGACGACGATTCAACAACCAGCATCCAATCACCACCTGAACGACCTTGTGAACGTCAACTCTCTCTTCACCATTGTCGTCTTCGTCGGAACTCGCCATAAAGGGCCAGCACCGCCTTGAGAATCTCTCTGACGCCAAAATCGATGAGGCAGCTTTAGCTTCTTCACCTCTCTCATCGTTCAGGCCTAAAACTGAAACTTAATTTACTGAATAGCAGCAAGGATGTGAGTGAGGCGTTTAGGGTTCACATCAATTTGGAGGTGTTGAGGTTTGGGATGATGGGTAGATGATGGTGTTGAGTTTTGGGATTTTTTCTACATTTTTTTTACTTTTTTTCTTTGAAAAATACGGTTCACTTGCCTCAAAATTCGACATAGGACAAGTCAACGTCCACGTCATCTTTAAGGGGGGCATGGGTTGTGGTTTACACTAGAGAGGCGATAGGACTATTAAAGATAAGTTAAGGGGTCTGGATGTATAAGGCCTTTATAATAATAATAAAGGAAAATATCATATCACCCTATTCGAATGTAGACTCAAACATATAACTTCTAAAATCACAACTTCAATACTGAACCACTAAACTAAAACTTTTAATAATATATACATCATCTCCTTTTAATCAGAGGAGTCTAATATGTAAGAGTTAAATCGAATGCAAATTTTTTTCACTAATTATTATATGAAATTTTTAATTTGTCTTCGTTATTTTAAAAGTGTTAGAAATCGACTATATATGCAAGGATATTGAAACAATAAAGAGAGAAAGTAGAGAGAGAATTTGAGAGAAACTTTTATTTCTTATTTCTGAGATATGTGAAAATGAAGAAATTGAATTCCTATTTATAGAGAAATCCAATGGTAAGAATGGTAAATAGGTAAGAAACATTTTACAGAAAATAATAATGACAGGTAGAAAAGTAGAAAATATATTACATCAAATTATTAAAGAGGTGGACCCTACATCAATAATTTAATGACAAGGGTCACATCAAATAATTTAACACTCCCCCTTTTGATGTGTCATCTGCCGCGAATGGAACACTGCCTCGTTAAAAACCTTACTAAGGAAAAACCCTGTGGGATAAAAACCTTAGCTAAGGGAAAAAGAGTACAGTGTTTACTCCCCCTGTTCGCGAGTTGACTGGAAATCCTTAAGACGTCGCATTCCAATGCTGTAAGTTAATTTCTTGAAAGTTGAGGAAGGTAAAGCCTTGGTAAACAAATCTGCTAAATTATTACAAGAGCGGATTTGTTGAATATTGATTTCACCATTCTTTTCTAGATCATGAGTGAAGAAAAATTTTGGTGAAATATGCTTTGTTCTGTCTCCTTTAATATAACCTTCCTTCAATTGAGCAATACAAGCAGCATTATCTTCATATATTGTCGTCGGACCTTCCTTGACCATAACTTTTTCACATGCTTCTTGGATATGTTTGATTAATGATCTCAACCACACACATTCACGACTTGCCTCATGAATAGCTATTAATTCCGCATGATTTGAGGAAGTAGCTGTAATTGTTTATTTTGTCGATCGCCAAGATATAGCTGTTCCTCCATATGTGAATAAATAGCCCGTCTGAGATCGAGCTTTGTGTGGGTCGGATAAATAACCCGCATCCGCATATCCAACTAATTTAAGCTTAGATTCATGTGAATAAAATAAGCCTAAATCAATAGTTCCTCGAAGATAGCGCATTATATGTTTAATTCCATTCCAATGTCGTCTTGTAGGTGCAGCGCTGTATCTTGATAATAAATTAACAGAGAATGCTATATCCGGTCTTGTGTTATTAGCAAGATACATTAAAGCACCTATTGCGCTTAGATACGGTACTTCAGGACCGAGAACTTTTTCATTATTTTCTCTAGGATGAAAAATATCCTTTTTCACATCGAGTGATCGTACAACCATTGGGTTACTCAATGGATGTGCTTTGTCCATATTAAATCGTTTCAGGATCTTTTCTATGTAGTTTGATTGATGCACTAAAATTCCTTTTTCAAGGTGCTCAATTTGTAAACCAAGACACAATTTTGTTTTTCCAAGATCTTTCATCTCAAATTCTTTCTTTAAAGAATCAACTGCTTTTGGAATCTCTTCTGGAGTTCCAATAATATTCAAATCATCAACATAAATTGAGATGATAATAAAATTAGATCCTGATTTTCTTATAAAAACACATGGACAAATTGGATCATTTTTATATCCTTCTTTCAATAAATATTCACTGAGACGATTATACCACATGCGCCCAGATTGTTTTAATCCATATAAGGATCTTTGTAACTTTACCGAGTAAAGTTCTCGTTTGCCATATTTTTCTGGCAGCTTTAATCCTTCAGGGATTTTCATATAAATATCATTATCAAGCGAACCATAAAGGTAAGCTGTGACAACATCCATCAAGTGCATCTGTAAATTTTCTTGTACTGCAAAACTAATAAGATATCTAAAAGTTATTGCATCCACCACCGGAGAATATGTCTCCTCATAGTCTATCCCGGGTCTTTGAGAAAAACCTTGTGCAACTAATCTGGCTTTATATCTTATTATTTCATTTTTCTCATTTCTCTTTCTAATAAAAACCCATTTATTACCAACAGGTTTTACGTCCTGTGGTGTTCGAACTACTGGTCCGAATACTTTGCGTTTTTCAAGAGAATTCAGCTCTGCTTGAATTGCTTCTTTCCATTGTTGCCAATCATTTCTACTTTGGCATTCTACAATAGATGTTGGCTCATAATCCACGTTTTCATTTTCAATATTGATCGCAACATTATATGAAAAAATATGATCTATAATTATTTTATTGCGACTCCATCTTCTTTCGTTAGTGATATAATTTATTTGAATTTCTTCATTTTCAATAGCTTCAGGTATTTGCACTTCAGGTGCTTGCACTTCTTCCGGAAGTGTATTTATATTTATATCCTCAATGGGAATATCATCACTATCAATAATTCTCCTCTTTTTAGAATTTTTATTCTTTGAACCAATTGGTCGTCCACGCTTCAGGCGTGATAGAGTATTATCCGTAGGTTGTTCTTCAGGAATCTCAATACGAATTGGGGCATTTACTGCTGGTATATGCGATTTTATTACTCTTTTAGGATTAGCGAGTGCATCAGGCAATCGATTTGCTAAATGTTGAAGATGGATTATTCTCTGAACTTCTAGTTCAGAATCATTTGATTTAGGATCCATATGAGAAAGTGATGAAGCATTCCATATTATTTTCTTTTCCAAAATTGGGTTCTTATTCTCTCCCCCTAATTTTGGGAAAGTGCTTTCATCAAAATAACAATCTGCAAATCGTGCAGTAAACATATCGCCAGTTAATGGCTCAAGATATTTAATTATTGAAGGGGATTCATAGCCAACATAAATTCCTAATCTCCTTTGAGGACCCATTTTAGTCCTTTGTGGTGGAGCAATAGGCACATATACTGCGCAACCAAAAACTCTAAGATGAGAAATACTAGGCTCATGGCCAGAAGTTAATTGTAATGGAGAATAATCATGATAACTTACTGGCCTTAAACGTATAAGAGATGCTGCATGCAATATTGCATAACCCCAAACTGTAGTAGGGAGATTCGTTCGCAAAATTAGCGGTCTCGCAATTAATTGTAGACGTTTAATAAATGATTCTACTAGGCCATTTTGTGTATGAACATATGCTACAGGATGTTCAACTTTTATTCCAATCGACATACAATAATCATTAAATGATTTGGATGTGAATTCCCCAGCATTATCAAGACGGATTGATTTAATAGGATAATCGGGAAACTGTGCCCGTAACCTTATAATTTGAGCAATTAACCTTGCAAATGCCATATTTCGTGAAGATAATAAGCATACATGTGACCACCTAGTTGAGGCGTCAATTAGAACCATAAAATATCTAAATGGTCCACATGGTGGATGAATTGGTCCACAAATATCACATTGTATGCGCTCTAAAAATGCTGGTGATTCGATTGCAACCTTACTTCTGGAAGGCTTTATTATTAATTTTCCTTGCGAACAAGCAGCACAAAATAATTCATTATTTTGAAGAAACTTCTGGTCCTTCAATGGATGCCCATATGAATTTTTAATAATTTTTCTCATCATTATCGAACTAGGATGATCCAGTCGATCATGCCAAATTTTATAAGTATTTGAATCTATAAACTTCTGGTTTATAGTTAAATTGGCCTCAATCATATTAATATATGTATAGTATAAGCCACATGAAAGAGTATAGAATTTTTCAAGTATACATTTCTTACTTGAAATTATTTTTGTAACATAAAGACATTCTTTATTGTCTTCGCTCACAGTTTCAATATGATATCCATTTCTGCGAATATCTTTAAAACTTAATAAATTTCTGTGAGAATTCGGGGAAAATAATGCATTATTTATAATAAGTTTTGTTCCCCTTTGTAATATAATACTAGCTCTTCCGGAGCCTTCAATCATTTTTGTTTGTCCCGATATTGTGGTAACAACAGTTTCACCCTTTTTAAGAATATTAAAATATCTTGCCTCTTTGAGAATAGTATGGGTGGTGGCACTATCTACAATACATAAATTTCCTTCATTTTCCTTCAAGTCATATAATACCGAGAAAGAATTCATTTTCTTCATTGAACAAATGAAAGATGCATTATTATTTATTTATAAATAAACATTGCATAAAAAGTACATTAAGCAGCAATAACAAAAGTAAACCAATAATAACATAAAAATTACAATATATTAATTAAGCAAAATATATGGACTAATTATTCAAATTTTTCTTTGCCACTGGTGCTGGGTAACAGAAAATCATCCATCTCCATATTGGGGACATCAATAGGCTCATTATTTGGGGTATTATCATCCAATATGAAATTGGTTTCTGGTTCCGCATATTTCTTGAGAGAGGCTTGGTATAAGTTTACCAAATGTTTAGCGGTTCTACAAGTTCTTGACCAATGACCAGTCATACCGCATCTATGGCATTTATTTTCATCATTTTGACTGTTTTTTCTTTTATCAAATCTTTCAATTTGATTATTCCACTTCTGGTGGTTATTTGTATTTTTCCACTTCGGGTGGAAATTATTGCTATTATTATTATTTATATATTTCCACTTCTGGTGGAAATTGTTATTATTATATCCTCTACCACGCCCATTTCCACGACCTCTACCTTGACCACGACCACGACCATTTCTGCGGCCACGTCCATTAAAATTATTATGAATTATCGCATTCGCTTCAGGGAATGGATTTGTTCCGGTAGGTCGTAGTTCATGGTTTTTTAACAGGAGTTGATTTCTCTGTTCTGCTAGGAGAAGAGCAGTAATTAGTTCACTATATTTCTTATAGTCTTTTGCTCTGTATTGTTCCTGTAATACCATATTATTCAAATGAAAAGTAGAATATGTCTTTTCCAGTAAATCCTCATCAGTTATTTCCTTTCCACATAATCTTAATGTGGATGTAATTTGAAAAAGTTTAGAATTATATGCACTGACAGATTCAAAATCTTGTAGCCTTAAGTTTATCCATTCATATTGGGCATTTGGTAGAGATATTTTCTTTAGGTGTTCATACCTCTCCTTTAATTGTTTCCAAAGATCTGCAGGATCTTTGACAGTCAAATATTCTGATTGAAGTGATTCATCAAGATGCCGGCGGAGAAAAACTAGAGCTGTTGCCTTATACTGAGATCCAATATTATTATTTTGAATAATAGTATTCTTAAGACCCATCGATTCTAGATGTATTTCTGCATCCAGCACCCAAGTAAGATAATTTTTTTCCCGATACATCAAGAGGAGTAAATTCTAAAATTTTGATATTAGACATATTAAGAATTATATATATTTATAGAAAATAAAATAATTATGCCTTACTTTGGATTTATTTGGTGATATCCTCAGTTGATTAGAGCAAGCTCGTGCTGATAACGTGTTAGAAATCGACTATATATGCAAGGATATTGAAACAATAAAGAGAGAAAGCAGAGAGAGAATTTGAGAGAAACTTTTATTTCTTATTTCTGAGATATGTGAAAATGAAGAAATTGAATTCCTATTTATAGAGAAATTCAATGGTAAGAATGGTAAATAGGTAAGAAATATTTTACAGAAAATAATAATGACAGGTAGAAAAGTAGAAAACATATTACATTAAATTATTAAAGAAGTGGACCCTACATCAATAATTTAATAACAAAGGTCACATCAAATAATTTAACAAAAAGAATCCGATAAAATTTTCTGCACAAGTAGAGAGAAGATGGACAAGTAGACCTAAGCATGTGTAGAACGGGACTTGTGGGTGAATGGGCCCGTGCTAAAGTCTCTGGACAAATGGATCCCCTGTGGGACTCAATTTTCTCCACCTATTAGTTTGATTGCAATACTACTCCATGCGTATCATTTCATAAAGCTTCCGCTAAGTACCGTTGAAATTATATTTTTACCCACCAAAAAATGGAAAATGAATATTCAATAACATCAGCAGTATCTGATAAAATGATAATAAGTTTTCTTGTTGTATTCCAGTGAGATGGAATGAATGAGTTCCGATTTTACCGTTGTTGAGCCTTAAATTGGATTATGAGAATGAATAGAATAATTTTTAAGCAATCGGATGAAATAAAACGATGGCGTTAAATGTTAAGGGGCTAAATTATGTAAAAATTGTACTTAAGAAACATTCTAAAGGTTGAAAAATGAAGGATCGGATTCATATTGTTTTCTTGTTACCATAATATTATATAAAGACAAATTTGTGAGAAGAGCTATCTGAAATAATAACTTTTTAGTATTGGATAAAACAATTCCGAACCGGCTAAAAAAGTAAAATTGCAAGTTGGCCACAAATAATTTTTTTTCATTCAAAATAAATAATCGGAGTTAGGTGTGTAATTTGGGATTAAATAATTTTTTTTTGGAAGTTTTCAAAAATTATTTATAAATTTCGACTGATTTTGAAACTATTTTTAGATTTGAGATTTTTTTTATCTATCCGACTTTTAAAAAATTGGATAGGCTAAGTCTGTAGTGAAAAGATGGGGAATGAAATTTTCTTTACTTATCCGACTTTCATAAAGTCGGACAAGGTATCCGACTTTCATAAAGTCGGACACATGTATCCGACTTTTTGAAAGTCGGATAGGTAAGGAGTATGCATGATTCTCACCTCTTAAATTCCTTACCTATCCGACTTTCAAAAAGTCGGATACATGTGTCCGACTTTATGAAAGTCAGATAAATAAGGAAAATTTTAAACCCACCGTAGACTTGACCTATACGACTTTTTAAAAGTCGGATAGGTAAAAAAACACCTCAAACCAATAAATAGTTATAAAATCACCCTAATCTATAAATAGTTATAGAAAATGCCTAAAAAAATTCTTTAATCTTGTAATTTGTCACTATAAGGTTTTATTAATATCACTATTTATTTTAAATTAAAATTTTGTTCTTGTTCTAGTTTTTGATACTCTTTTATTGATTGAAAATGTTGTGATTTCGAACTACACTAAATTTGTAATTGATAATCACAATTGCGCTTAAACTGATTTTGAGAATTTTTGTGATTGGCTTAGCATTAAATAACATATATAGTCTATGTCTTAGCTCGCTTGAGTTTAAAAGTTTGTTCTGAACCTTATAAAGTCTTTATTTAAAAAGAAGCCCATGAAATTAGGTCAAACAAATTTACAAACATTTGCAGTTGTAATGAAAAAGAAAATAAAATAACTGGATACAAATTGCGATGTTGGATGCTTGCTATACTCTTTTTTTTTTTAATTTTGTTTTTGAAAACAAAGAGAAATTTAATTTTGTTGTTGATCTGATTCATCAGATCTTTGCTCTGACTACATCTAAATTTGATTCGGGTCGCGTACTTGACTGTGGTGGGTGAGCTTCTCAATAAGGATTTCTTGCATTCACTAGGACTCGAACTCGAAACCTTGCTTAAGCGATATCAAGCCACTTACTAGTTAAACTAACCTTTATTGGTGGATGCTTGTTATATTATACTTATCGGCTGTGGACTGAAATTCTGTTTACATTCCAATTCAATCAAAGTTTTTTTTTCCCAAAATAGTTGTATTTGAGAAGCTCAAGTTATAATTAAGTGAAGTATATTTTTATAATTATTTTATTCAATGATTAAAAGGAGTCTAACAAAAAAATCATATTAGGTTTCACCAAAAAAATTAAATTAATAAAACTAATCCTTAGGTTGGGGTTTGAAAGATTTTTTTTTTTTTCATTTTCTACTTTAAATAACGATTTTAAGTATTTGATTATAACTATTTTAACTCTTTTCGAGATATTAAAAAATTGTAAGCATATATATATATAGCTATCAATAACAACATCCAATGACAAACAATACAACAAACAACAAGTAAATCAAATCGACAATTAGACTTAAATGTCGTATAATATAGATGGCACAGTTATTAAAGTAGTTGAATATTTGAGGGTTTTTTTTTTTAAGAATGATGCAAATTTAACTACATTCCGGACTAAACTAATTTAGCAAACCAATAAGGTTGGTACAAGTTATATCTGGCTTGTTATCGCTTAAGCAAGGTCTAAAGTTTGAATCCTAATGAATGCAAAAAAAATCTTATTGAGATACTCACCCACTATGGCCAGGTGTGCAATCTGGATTAGATCTGAATATAATCGAAGCAAAGCTCCGATGAATAAGATGAGAAAAAAACTGATTCAGCAATATTGTGACCATGACACGTAATTAGTAATGATCTTATAATGTGATTTGCAAGGTTTTTCAAGCCCTTGCTTATGCCAGCCTTTCCGTAAGAAAAAATTTAATGTACAGATCTGGGCTTTGTGTTCCAATAAATTAATATGCAATAAATTTTGAAGAAAAATTGACAGGTACTCCGATTGAAAAAGAACACACTATACATAATTGTGGTAGATAGGTTGGCACCAGCACTATAACTACATATGTATAGACAATAGACCATGTTCTTCAGAATTCATGATTGTCAATTCAATTTTGTTAGATATAGGAAATAAATAGAATAAGTGTAGAAATATAATAAATTGTATGTATCTTTAGTTAGTTATAAAATTAAATTTACATCCTTCCTTCTATTTATACTCTCCCAGATTATTCAACAACTTGATTTCTCAAGTAAATTGTAACAATAAGAAGAGCCAAATCATGTTTTCGGAAAACAAAAAAAGTTTCATAAATACAAAAAAAAGAGACAATTATGGAGTATTATATTTCATAAATATTATAAAATTTTACCTATTAATTTTTAGGGTTTTATATATTTGCTTTATTTTTTTATATACTTTTCCACTATTATAATTAAATTAAATATCATCATCTAATTTTTTTAATCTGACTAAATAATAATGAAGAGTAAAATAATTTTAAATTAATAAAAAGTAAAGTTATAATAGCATTCATCAAACCTTTATCATTAAACTACTAAACTATATTCTAGTGGCTGCCACCACGAGAATCCAATAAAGAAAAATATTATCTACACTCAGTCTATAACTTATAAAATTATAATTTTAAGTTCCAACTAAATTAAAAAAAATACTTAATATACTAAAAATAACCGTCCAAGGTGAATTGTCACCTCAAAAGTTAAACTTAAAGAACTGTATTGCAATAAAAAAAATATTGATGTTTCTTAAGAAATTAAATTTTGGTCTCTGCCAAATATATTGTGATACTTATTATCACTTGATCATTATAATTAGACCGGCTGGACTATTTATTAGATTAGGTTTTAATCTGATTAAATGGGTTGAGTTAAACACTCAATTTATTATAAAGTTGAGCTTATAAAAGCTTGAATATGGCTCGAATTTAGATTATATATAAATATTTAAACTCTGTCTGACGAATAAAAAATATATTTATTTTATATATTTATATTATATTTAATAAATATTTATAAACTTTTATATTTTAATCTATTAAATTTATTAATGTATATAAACGAATTTTTTTAAAAAGTATATTATATATAAAATTTAGACATTTTTATATGAAAAATGCAATTTTTTAATTAAATTTATAAAATGTTAAAAGAAAAAAAAATCTATAGATCGTTGATCGGACTTAAAAATGCCTAGAAAGTTTAACCCGAATTCGATTCTAGTCCGAAGTTTTAAATTACGAGCATGTGCCGGGCTTGACTTAATATTTTTACTTAAAATCCCGACAAACCGGCCTGACCCGGCTCGTCTGATGAACATTTTTAATTTTAACATGCTAAATTTTCTTTTAAAATGTTTTTATTAGTATTTAGATCTCACAATACGACTGCTATGAAATAAACGTACCGTATTTTCACCTTTTTCAACAGTACATCCAACTTTTCAATTGGGTTGCTATTTTTTTTACAACAAATCATATTAATTAATAGTTTAAAACCATTAAATGAGATAATCATAAAATTATTTAACCTCTAGCTTTTTTGTTTGGCTAAAAATTAAACTTGTTTATTTAGCTTTTTTAAACCACTGAACCCAAACAGAGGCAATCAATAGAAAAATGAATTAACGGTGTGGAGTAATGAATTCAATGAAAGAGTAAGTGAGGAGCGATAAATAGCTCCGTTGATAATAAAATAGATCCAACACAGAATAAATAGGTTGTGGTATTTGTGTTATACGAGTAATGTGTTAGTCTAGCCCGACCGTTAATCTAAACCTATATAAAGTTTAGTAATCACACTATTTTTTTCTCTGAAATACAAAAAATTGATTTTTTTTAATAGTAATAATTTACACCGAATATTTGCATCCTAATATGATGATGACATTCAATAAATAACTTTGCTTTTAAAAAAAATAATTAACTGTCAGTATATACTGTTATTAATTCGTTCAAATTTTGTTGTAAGTAATATTTTGAAGAAATTGTATTTCAATGTATTCCGTCAAATCTCAAAATAGTTGTCCCAGTAATCTAAATGAAGTTCGTTATAAGAATATGAAATTTGAGAGTGACGTCGTATTAATGTGAAACACGCAACACATGCATTATAAAAGATGAAATACCAGTACATTAATGGTGAAATTATAAGTTAGGTAGCCATTAATACGGGCACCCCCCTCCCTCATCTATTATCCTTTATATTATAATTTTTGATAGTTAATCTGGTTCATCTGAACTTTATTCCGATTATTTTTAGATTCGACCCTAATTATACACCTAATTATAGTGGACGAGTCTTTTGATAAAAAATTTATAAATTTACTAAAACTCAAACTTAATACATCGCATAAATAATACCAAACCGATCTTTATTAGTCTTGAATATATTATTACTATATTCTTTCTTCCCTGAAATAAATAATTCTATATTTTTATTCCGATCATTTATTTATTCCCATTCTATCTAATACCTGAATTTTCATTTCTCATCCACCCAATATATAACTCCATTCTCTCCATATTTTCGCTTCACCTCCGCTCCATGGACGGCGTTTCTGCCACTGTGTACACCAAGCTCCGCCGTTACTGGCGGAGGAGAGGCTACCAGAGAGTGAACAAGTCGGCACGGCGGCGTGGCAAATCGATTGAGCTCGGCTCCTCTAATTCGGCCGGCAACCGGAGGCGGAGATTCTGGCGAATCAAAATCAAGCCGAAGCTTAAGTTGTTCAAAGCCGCATCTCCTAAGAAACTCCTTGTTTGGCTGCGCGATGCTTATGTGAAAATGATGCTTGGATTCGCTAATTCTCGGGTTGTCGGGCCGGGCTACGGGGATCACCCGGGTTTCGGCAGCCGCCCGCTCAAGGAGTACGATGAGAAGATGATTATTCAGATCTATAAGTCGTTGATGATCGCTCAAGGTCAAATTGTTCCCGGCGACGCTGCAAAGTTCGCCTCCGTTTCTCGGCTTTCTGCAATTGTAGAGTAGGTTTTATTTAGGAGTCGGTTTGACCCGCCCCATTTGTGGGCTTTTCAAGTTAAATCCATGAATTCTCTGGAGAACCGGAGAAAGATAATGGAAGAAATTGATGGCGGCGATCATGGCGGATCCAGTTTCAGATCGATCATCGAATCAATTAATCCACTTGAACTTTAATTAACTACTGCTTTGTTAATTGTAATAAGTAGATTGCTCGAGTATTAGGTGGGAAGTAGTTGACACATGTGATCTCTTAGTGAAGCAATAAATTAAATTAATTTTAATAAATTAAATTAATTTTAAAAATAGGGGATTTACTTTCTTTTAATTTCTTTATTTGATTTGATTAGATGTTATTGTTGAGTAGGAGAAATAAATTTGCATGCTTCATCCATATCATAGTGTGATAGAATCTTGAAAATAAGCACTGGAAGAGTGTCAAAAGTCTAACTAGTTTGAAGTGCTAGAGGTGTAAAGAATAATAGGGAAACTTAGCAATCAACTAAAATTTTTGGTGACTTTTTTCAAATTCATATAGTTGGGTGACCACTGGCTTCTTAAAAAAATAAAGTGCAGGTTATCGGTTTAATCTTCAAAATTTATAAAATTGTAAAAAAAATGGCTTTGATTTATGAAAAAGGCGCTATAGATATAGCGCGTGTTTGAGATTTCTGATAGAGATGTTATAAAAAGTTATACTTATAACACCATATTTGATTTGGCATTAAAGAAAAAACTTTAACTCTTAATATTAATTAATTAAATATAATAAAAGAAAGTAAGAATAATAAATTAAAAAAGCTTAAAAATAAAGTTTTTTAAAAAAATTATATTTTAAACTGGTGAAGTTTTAAGTTATATTGTCCTTGTTTTAAAAAAAAGTTTCAATATATGGTAATCGAGTATGTGTTATATTATTATATTGGTGATTTTATCTTGTGGTAATTGATGGTGATAAATTCATCTTCATAATGATAATTATTTTAGTTGTTGAGAGTATGGAGTTATAAAATCATCAAATCAAATTAGTTGGCATAAATTTGATCAAAATTCATGATGAATAGTTCAAGATATTGTAATTAAGGGAAGCATGTGCTGTTGCATGGCCTTTGCCGTTGGTTTAGCTTACAAGATTATACTTTGGTCAAATTCTTTATTAAAAAGTTAAAAGAAAAACTTGGTCTTATTAAGCTATTTTATTGAATTATTTAATCGATACTATAATGCTATTTAGTTGGCAAATCTATTTCCCAATATTATAATATGCATATACGCTTGCCGTCCTTATCCCAGCGTCGGTGGAAGCTTAATTGGCTCTCACGTCTTACCATTATATCTCGACTGTATAACTTATACAATAGAGTAAATTAAATTAAAATGAAAATCAATTTACTCATAAGAATTCAGTGAGAATTTACAAGAAGAAAAGTAATTCAACTAATGTTGTTGGTCCAAACAATGGCTTGCGATAATTTATTTCAGTTGAACTATGTTTAATGCCCATTAGCTACATGAACTGATCCCAATCAGAATAATTATAAATACAATATTTTGGATAAGAGATGAAAGAGACAAGGTACGATGCTAAGAACAAAGGATGGTTGGAGGTGATTAGATTCCTTCCAAGTCGTTTTCACCCAACTTCTTTCTAGTTACAACTCAAGAATGCTCTCTTCAACTTAATTATTAAGATTAATCTACTTTATTTAATTTTTTTATAAAATAAAAGTTAGTTTATCGTTAATTAGTACTAATAGTGATAAGAGTAAAGTAAGAAAAATAATATAAATTCTTTGTAGAAAAAATCTAGAAATAAACTGAACTTTAATTATACTAGATCAATTTTATAATTATATAAATTTAACTGAGATCATATTATTTTTAACTTTTAAAAGCTGAACTGAACTGAAATTAACTGAATTAAATTGTAGCTCAAGAAAACCGAGCCTAGATTTAAGGCTTCGTTTTTCTTTATCAATGATTTTTCAGTAGGGTATTTCTTGCATGTCGGGCTAATTTGGACTTTATCGAATCACAGTTTAAAGAAATATATATCATCTATTTCTTCTTCCTTTATTAAATAGTACGAGTGTGTTTGAAAATAGTTTTGTTGTTGAATGAATTTACATCGGCCACACTAACAGTTCTTACCGGAAAACACATTATTGGTAGTTCAAGATGATTTATAAAAAAATCTATTTCCTGTAATGATCCCATAGTATTTTGGGGTTGCTTGTTTTGCTGGTCTTTCAAGTTTTTTACCAGCTGTATATATATTCTAGCATGGCAGGTAACAACCATTTTCACTAATATATATTTGGAGGAAAAAATATGTATGACTAACATGGAAAGCGACACAAAAATAAGGCACATCAGATTTTTCTCCTTATTTGGGTAATATAATGCTTTAAGAGTGTTTTTTAAAGAAATTTCAGTTATATATAAAAATATCGCTGCAGCTTATTAAACAGTTAAAGATGTAGGGAGGATGTGCTTAAATTCTCTTATGACTAAGTTGTTTGAAGATGGCTTAAATACACGCTAAACTTAAAACATTTTTTTATGTCATGTTATATCAATCTTATGTTTTGCTTCTGTTTTACTTGTCTAATTTTAATATAGTTAAGCACTGTTTGGATTATTAACAGAGCTGCTGTCACGAAAAACTCCATTTAAAATTTTTTAATGGAACTGTTGCGGAAACTATTAGCAAACTAAAACTACTGCTAAAACAAAATAAAGAGGAAACACTAAAATTACACTACCAACTTAATTTTATAACAAAATATTACAAAGAAAAGGAATAAGAAGAACAAATGCCTTAGAGATGAGAAAGGCTTTGTTGGTGTGATTTCAACTAAGGCCATAGGCCTTTTTTTATACTACAAAATCAGCCCATATGCCTTACAGTTGGCAATGTGGGACAATTCCCATTTTTCTTTTTTATTCACTTTGCCAATGTGGGACTTGGTAATCCCATAAATCTCCACCTTGACAAGTTCCACATCTTCAATCTCTTATCTTATGTAGTGTCTTCCAATGCAGTCTTCAAGTTTTAACACTATTGATCAAATCCAAACAATATTGAAATTTGATTGGGTTTACTGCCTTTGTCAACATATCAGCTGGATTCTCTGTGGTCTGAATCTTCTAGATTACAACTCCAACTTCTTCGAGAACCTCTCGTATGAAGTGGTAACGAACGTCGATAAGCTTCGTCCTTGCGTGGTAAACTTGATTATTTGCTAACATGATAGCACTCTGACTATCGCAGTGCACCTTTATATGCTTCTGTTGAATACCCAATTCACCGAGCAACCCTTGAAGCCGGATTGCCTCCTTTACAGCCTCTGTACATGCCATATATTCTGCCTCTATCGTAGACAAGGCAACTGTCGACTGTAATGTAGACCTCCAACATACCCGTGCTTTTGCCAAGGTGAACACATAACCAGTAGTTGATCGACGTTTATCCAGATCACCAGCATAGTTGGAATCACAATATCCAACTACATGTTGACCGCCTTTATCCTGCTGATTTACCAATCCAACATCCACGGTGTTCAGAATATACCGTAAAATCCATTTCACAGCTTGCCAATGTTCCTTTCCAGGATTATGCATATACCTGCTCACGACCCCAACTGCATGTAAAATGTCGGGCCTTGTACACACCATAGCATACATTAAGCTACCAATAGCACTTGCATATGGTACTTTTGACATATATGCTTTCTCTGCTGCAGCTTTTGGAGATAATGCTGCATTGACTTGAAATGAGAAGCAAGTGGTGTACTAACAGGTTTTGACTGCTTATTTATGCCAAAACGCTTCAATACCCTTCCCAGATATTCCTTTTGAGTCAAAAAAAGTCTTCCCACATTCCTATCTCTGCTTATCTCCATGCCAAGAATCTTCTTTGCTTCCCCAAGATCCTTCATTTCGAATTCCTCATTTAATTGAGATTTTAACTTCTCAATTTCCTCTTAGTTCTTGGAAGCTATCAACATATCATCAACATAAAGAAGAAGATATATAAAAGATCCATCTTGCAGCTTGCGCAAATACACACAATGATCATATTTGCTTCTTGTGTACTTCTGCCTCAACATAAACTTGTCAAATCGCTTGTACCACTACCTCAGAGATTGCTTTAATCTGTACAATGATTTTTCAAGTTTACAAACCATGTTCTCTTTTCCAGCAACTTTGAATCCTTCAGGCGGAACCATATAGATTTCCTCCTCCAAGTCTCCATGAAAAAATGCTGTTTTTACATCCATTTGAACCAGCTCCAGATCTAACTGTGCTACCAAAGCCACTAAAATATGGATGGAAGAGTGTTTCACCACTGGAGAAAACACTTTATTGTAATCAACTCCCTCCGTTTGAGCGTACCCTTTAGCTACCAACCTTGCTTTATAGCGAACATTAGACTCGTTAGGAAATCCATCTTTCTTTGCGTAGACCCATTTGCACCCAATTGCCTTCTTTCCCTTTGGAAGATCAGCTAACTTCCATGTCTGATTCTTCTGAAGGGATTGCATTTCTTCAATCATGGCATTCCTCCACTTATCTTCTTCTGAACTTTTGACTGCTTCTTTGTATGTGGTAGGGATGTCATCATTTGCAATTGGAGATGCAAAAGCCACCATATCAACATAGCGAGCAGGCTTTCTTACTGTTCTTTTTGGCTTTCTCAATGCAATTGGTTCAAGTTGCTATGGAGGTTCTTGGGTTTGAACCTCTTCCTCATCAGACTCCTCATCTACCATTGGAGTTTCTACATCTTCATCATTTGCTGGACTAACTATCTGCCTTTCAAACTCCACCTGTTTCGGAGTACCATCTATTTGTTCTGTTGTTACCTTTCTTAACATGGTAGATTCATCAAAGGTAACACCCCTGCTGATGATCGTCTTCTTGGTCTCTAGGCACCAAAGACGATACCCTTTTACTCCCGAAGCGATCCCCAAGAAAATTGCTTTCTTTGCACGAGGATCCAACTTTGATTCCTCTACATGATAATAAGCAGTGGAACCAAACACACGTAAGGAATCATAGTCAGTAGCAGGTTTCCCAGACCATTTCTCGAGTGGTGTTTTACCATCAATAGCACTAGATGGTAGGCGATTGATGAGATGGCTCGCATATGTAACAGCTTCAGCCCAAAACTGCTTGCCCAACCCAGCAGTGGACAACATACATCGAACTTTCTCCAGTAAGGTTCGGTTCATGCGTTCAGCCACTCCATTTTATTGTGGTGTATGCCTAACTGTGAAGTGCCTGATAATGCCGCTATCATCACAGGCTTTCTTAAATGGATCATGTTGGGAACTGACAGTCAAATTGAACATGCATAAGAGGCATGACGGAAATTCAAAATTTTGTCTCTGTCCCAGGAACTCCTATTAGTTGCATATAAATTAAATAAAGCCTTAACTAAATAATTTTCTACCTAGGTTAGCATGCTAAAGGACTAGGCATACCATAATTCCAAATTATATCCTAGCATATTTATTTTATACTAAGCATGTTATAACTCTAAGTTATAACCTAAGCATAAAATAAACTAAGCATGCAAAAATAACCTAAGCATAATTATTAAGTCTAAAAACACTTAAAGAAAAAGACTTAATAATTAAAAGAGAAAGAAAAAGAACTTACCAGTTGAAGCGTGCTTTTGCAGGACCTTCTTGCACAAGCCTCCAGTCGTAGGATAGCCTTTATCAGTATCTACACGAACCCCACCAACCAAAAGTGTAGATACTAAGAAGCCTCACCGAAAAATATAAACTAAGAAGCCTCGAGTAGTTGCTAGACCACTCTAGAAGCCTCATCCAAAAATATAAACTAGCGGTGCCCGAATAAATTCAGGCTCCACAAAAATAACTTGCTCAAGTACCCGAGAGATTAATTATCTCGCTTAGAATTTATGCTTTGAGCTTGGAACATTTTGAAAGGAGAAGGGACAGCCTATATATAGGCTTGGGGAGCAAAAATTTGCTCCCCAATTAACGATGTGGGATGGGAGTAAAACTCCCATCCCACACATACCACATGCACGTGCTGCATGTGGTATTCATGGGCTGCCTTTGTGCAGCCCATGAATATGGGCCACCGCGAACACCGCCCAGCAATGTTCGCGCACCTTTTGGTATATTTCGCGCAACCGAATATTTGTACAAAATATTTTATACTTTTCGGTTTTAACTCGCCAATGCAAAATTCCCTTTAAATTCTTTCAAATAAATATTTATTTTTGACTCTAATAAATTAGTTATCAGTCAAAATAAATTTCTTGATCCAACCAAAATTGATCTAATCAATTATAATTTATTTATGACTCTAATTAATTAGTTACCGGTCAAAATAAATTCCTTGCTATCAAAAATTGATTTAATCAATTTTAACCAATCAAATAATAATCCAACTATTATTTATGTTATATTCTTGTAATAGAATAAATCTATTAGTTCTTTACTTAGTCCGATGAAGGTCCAATGTGTGTGACCTTATAGGATCCCGGAGTATTGAGCTGTTAAGGCTTAACCAACCCTTGTTCTAATGGAACCATTGGTTCGATGCTCTAGACCGTAAATAGAACTCGATTACCTTAAACGACTGTAGTACGCCTCTAGCAAGGGTCTACCATCCCCCATTACTTGGAACGTCATTTATGCTTATGACTTAATCCCGGTTAATGCAATAGTTATCCAGTGCGATAAATTCCTTCCATTCTTTAATATTAGTACCATCTAGTTTATTGGGTTCGGTTAAAGTGTTAACCCACTAATAGCAAGGTTGCTCCAAGCTATCCCAGTTATTTACTTATTACCGAAGTATATTGCCTTTTACCATAGTGTGTTTGACTAGAAACCATTTCTATCAAACACATACTCTGATCAGAGGTTTATGGCAATCATCACTTCAACAAGTGGCCAGGTACAACTCCTTAATATATCCGGAGCGATGGGTTCTTTCGGACTACTCAGTCTACCAACGTGTTGTTATCACTATACCCGTAATCACCCGTAGCACCCTAAATTAATGAGTGCATAGCAATGACCCAAAGTATAGCAATAGTTCGACACAAGGCAACTAGCATCTTAAGTATGAGGACATTCGCAAAGCTTATTGCATGAAGATAAACACTAACACATTGATATTTATACCAAGTGTTTATCTTGCTGCGGTCTCTAATATATCTCCCAGATATACCCATGTGTCAAGCTTAAGGCACCACCTTCAGTATTTAGGAGATTAACTGCTTGGACCCTTTCCAAGAAAGTTGACCACATGCTAGTCTTTCCGTTTCATCAATATCCTTTCTTGATGACACTGTGACTAGGGATAGTTTAGACATAATCATAATTGCACATGAAGTAGGTTCCACCAAATATAGTCCAACTATAATTCCTCTGACTTCATTCTATGATATGTCAAGGACTTTTGTATACATACATCAATGAATATATTTTAACCAGCTATAATATATATGTATAAAAACACATTGATATAAACAAAAGAACAAATGCCTTTATTGATTAAACAAATTATTCGTACTATTACATAATTAAGATATATCGCCCTAATTGCCTTAAGGGCATACATCATATCCAACAAACTCCCACTTGCACTAAGGCCAATTAGCCATATGTTTTAATCCATATGCTTTAACATGCTGGTCATGTTTGACTTGAGTCAATGGTTTTGTCAGACCATCCGCGAGGTTCTGATCAGTGGGTACATATTCTAATCTTATTATCTTAGCATCAACAATCTCCCTGATTATATGATACTTTCTGGACACATGTCTGTTTTTCTGATGAGACCGTGGTTCCTTTGCCTGAGCTATGGCACCATTGTTATCACAATATAAAGTAATTGGATCAATAGCCTCAGGCACCACACCGAGATCACCAATAAATCCCTTTAACCAGACAGCTTCTTTTGCTGCTTCACATGCAGCAATGTATTCAGATTCCGTGGTTGAATCAGCAGTAGTTTCTTGCTTGGAACTCTTCCAGCATACTGCCCCTCCATTTAACACATACACAAAACCTGACTGAGACTTAAAGTCATCCTTGTCAGATTGAAAGCTTGCGTCAGTGTAACCTTTGATAGTGAGATCACCTTCTCCATAAATCAAGAACTCATCCTTAGTCCTTCTCAAGTACTTAAGGATTGCCTTGACGGCCATCCAGTGCTTTTCACCTGGATCTGACTGATATCTGCTGGTAAAGCTCAAAGCTTGAGAGACATCCGGCCTAGTACATATCATAGCATACATGATGGATCCTATCGCGGATGCATAGGGTATATCCTTCATGCATATTCTCTCTTGAGCTGTCTTCGGACACTCAGCTTTAGATAGGTTAATCCCCTTTGTCATTGGGAGATAACCTTTCTTAGAATGCTCAAGGTTGAACCTATTTAACACCATGTCTATATATGTACTTTGAGAAAGACCTAACAGCCTCTTGGATCTATCCCTATAGATCTTTATACCTAGTATAAATGCTGCTTCACCAAGGTCTTTTATGGAGAACTTTCTTGACAACCATACTTTAACGTTTTGAAGAAGAGAAATGTCATTTCCTATTAGCAGAATGTCATCAACATACAATACTTGAAAAACGACTGCACTCCCACTAACCTTCTTGTAAACACAAGGCTCATTTGCATTTGGGCAGAAATCCAGTTCCCGGATTGTCTGATCAAACCTTATATTCCAACTCCTTGATGCCTGCTTAAGTCCATAAATGGATCTTTGTAGCTTGCATACCTTCGAGCCATTCTGAGATGTAAAACCCTCAGGTTGTGTCATATACACATCCCGGTCTAAATCCCCATTGAGGAATGCTGTTTTTACATCCATCTGTCAGATCTCATAATCGTAATGAGCAGCAATGGCGAGGAGTATCCTTATGGATTTGAGCATGGCTACCGGTGAGAAGGTTTCATCATAGTCAATACCTTCCCGTTGACTATAACCTTTCACAACCAACCTTGCTTTATAGGTAATTACATTACCATCCATGTCTGTCTTCTTCTTGAAGACCCATTTGCACCCAATTGGTCTAACCTCTTGCGATGCATCAACCAAATTCCAAACTTGGTTATCGTACATGGAATCCATTTCTGATTTCATGGCCTTTTGCCATTTATCAGAATCTGAGCCTTTTATTGCCTCATCATATGTCCTTGGTTCATCATCCTCCATAAGATATAGTTCCTTATCATTAGTGATAATAAAACCATATCTATCGGGACCCTTATGAACACGACTTGATCTTCGTAATGATTGTGTTTCGACAGTTTGTTCTTGGATCACACTCTCTTGTGCATCTAGAATGGGGTCAATCAGTTGATCGTCTGTTTCTTCCTCTTGAACTTCCAGTTCAATATTGCTCCCACTGACCTTTTCAAGTAAGTGTTCCTTTTCCAAAAAGTGAGCATTCCGAGACACAAATACCTTTTGTGCTTCGGGTTGGTAAAACAGATATCCAATTATTTCCTTTGGATATCCAATGAACAGACATTTGTCAGCCATGGCATTTAGCTTATCTGACGCTATCCTCTTCACCATAGTAGGACAACCCCATACTCTTAAGTGATTTAGAGATGGCTTTTTATTACACCATCTTTCATAAGGTGTAAAATCAACTGATTTAGAGGGCACACTGTTTAACACATAAACCGCGCTCTCAAGTGCATATCCCCAAATGGATTTACTAAGAACTGCATGGCTCATCATGGACCTGACCATATCTAATAAAGTCCGATTCCTCCTTTCTGACACTCCATTGTGTTGGGGTGTATAAGGAGGGGTCCACTGGGGAACTATCCCATTTTCCTTTAGATAATCCTGAAACTCCTGACTTAAGTATTCTCCACCTCGATCCGATCAAAGTGTTTTAATACTTTTCTCAAGCTGTTTCTCTACTTCAGCTCTAAATAGTTTGAATTTTTCAAAACTTTCAGACTTGTGCTTCATCAAGTACAAATAACCGTATCGTGAGTAATCATCAATAAAGGTCATGAAGTAGGAGTATCCTCCTAGTGCCTGAACACTCATTGGACCACACACATCAGTGTGTATAAGTTCCAATGTACTCGTGGCTCGTTCACCCTTTCCTTTAAAGGGTAACTTTGTCATTTTTCCTTTTAAACAAGGTTTGCAATCACCATAAGACTCCAAGTCTATTGGTCCTAAGTCTCCACGCTTATGCAACTTGGTTAAGAGATCTTTATTTATGTGGCCTAAACAGCAATGCCATAAGTAGAAGGAATTCTCATTACCTAATTTAACTTTCTTCACATTATTTATATTGAAAACTTCTGTTTTAGTATCAAGAATATAAATGCCACCTTTCAACATTCTATAACCATAAAGAATATTATTCAAATGAATCTGACAATTATTATTCGAAAATAAAATTTCAAATCCCTCTGTTGCTAAGCACGCAACAGATACAATATTCTTAGTAACACTTGGAATGTAATAACAATTATTCAAAACTAAAATAAGTCCACTTGGCAAAACAAGACTAAAGCTCCCTACAGCTAATGCAGCAACTCTGGCTCCATTTCCCATGCGTCGGTCCATCTCCCCTTTTCCAAGTTTTCTACAGTTCCTTAGTCCCTGCACGGAAGTACAGATATGAGAACCACAACCAGTATCTAATACCCAAGTGGATTCTTGCAGAAAAATAGCAAAGTTTTCAATTACAAATATACCTGAAGTAGATGCCTCTGTAGGCTTCTTCTTCAAATGCTCAGAAGCAGGAGCTTTGCAATCCCTCTTCCAATGTCTCGGTTTCCCACATTGGAAGCAGACATACTTAGATGCCTTCTTTTCATTCTTCTTCTTACTGATTCTTTTCTTGGCACCTAGTGCCTGCTTCTTCTTCTTAGAAGCCTTGCCTTTTTCAACCAACAGTAGAGGTTTATGATCTTTCTTGATCTGAGGTTCTACTGTTTTTAGCATGTTAATTAATTCAGGGATAGTTGAATTAATCCTATTCATGTAATAGTTAGTTATGAAGCCTGAGTAAGTATCTGTCAAGGACATCAACACAAGGTCAATGCTCAAGTCATGATTCATCTCGAATCCCAATCGATTCAGCTTCTCAAGGTATCCCAAGAGTTTTAGTACATGCTAAGAGGCAGAGGTGCCAGCCTGCATCTTGGTCCCGAAAAGGAGCTTAGAGGTCTCATACCTCTCTGTCCTCTCCCTCTCCGAAAAGAGTTCTTCAAGATGGAGAACCATATCCTCCAAGGGCATGTTCTCATGTTGTTTCTGAAGCTCAAAATTCATGGACCCCAATATAATACACATGGCAGTCTCACGATCTTTCCTGTGCTTCAACCAGGCATCATGTTCCATATGATCCTCAACATCAGGTTCTACAGGGAAATTTTCACTTAGGATATAGGCAATTCCCTCAGATCTGAGAACTATTCTCACTGCTCGGAACCAATCAGATCGAGCCATTCAATTTGGTGTCAAGTAACATACGGAGATTAAAATTGGAAGCCATTTTCAACCTAAGATATAAGAAAAGAAAAGTGTTTATATATTAGTTTAAGTACATGTATTTAATATGAGGACTTTTAATTAAATACATTTTCTTCGTGAATTTTAGCCCAGCTAAATTTCCTAGTAGGTAGCATCTATAACTAGTCTATTACAACCCCCAATTTTATGAGTCAAGTCATAATAGTCAGTCATAGTTGGAATCTAATTCCATTTGCATCGCATGCAATTGCTAATTCATTCAAGTTCCCTAATCCCAAGGGACAGGTGCTCTTATATTAGCATCTCCTTGAATATGCCTCAGATCTGGGCCTAGCCCCCAATTTTATGGTGGACTACCCCAGCTCTGTTAAGGCAGACCCTATCTCAAACTTTACAACCAATCAATGTGGACTAGAAGGAACGCTTTGCGTAGCACTTTGATAGCCCAAAAAGACCGTATTATAAATTTGAGAAAGGAAGACTATAACTTGCCTTAATATATTTACTTTGGGATTTTATTGGTGTTAAACGTCTCACCCAATCTAGGATTTTATCAGATGGACAAAATTATAATTACTTGTATTAATTCAGGGAATTTTAGAATTAATTTATAAGGTCTAACCTTAGGTGGGTTCAGCTCTTTATTATAATTATTCCATCAACCTAGATTATATGCAAAATAATTAACGCTTTAATTTGTTATATTTATATTGCATTTCCTTTAAGCTTTTATTCAATAATTTTAATTTTTTACTTTGTTATAGAAACACATATAAGCACCATCTTATTTACTAGAAATAAATTAGTTCATATTAATCCCCCGATTGGTCAATTCAAATTGCACCGATATAGGTTCTCAGGTAGGAGAGGTGCCCTATGAGGAGTAGACACCAAGTCCAATCCTTAGCCAGAACAAATACGGGCACAAACTTGAAGACCAATGGATTCTCTTGAACTAATAAATTTCGTTCTTCCAATTCATGTAAATTGGGAGCATCTATAACCCATGTAATTTAAATAAATTATTGACACTTGTATAATTTGAGTAAGTTGAGCAAGCTTATTCAAAATTATTCATAACTAATTTCTTACCTTGAAATGAAAGACAGAAGTTTATATATATTGTTCCAAACAATTAAATAAACAAATCATTTCATTTAGAAAATAATATTTAGTTTGCTTCTAACTTAATTATGCACTAAATAGGCAGGCTCTGATACCACTGTTGGGAACTGACAGTCAAATTGAACATGCATAAGAGGCATGACGGAAATTCAAAATTTTGTCCCTGTCCCAGGAACTCCTATTAGTTGCATATAAATTAAATAAAGCCTTAACTAAATAATTCACTACCTAGGTTAGCATGCTAAAGGACTAGGCATACCATAATTCCAAATTATATCCTAGCATATTTATTTTATACTAAGCATGTTATAACTCTAAGTTATAACCTAAGCATAAAATAAACTAAGCATGCAAAAATAACCTAAGCATAATTATTAAGTCTAAAAACACTTAAAGAAAAAGATTTAATAATTAAAAGAGAAAGAAAAAGAACTTACCAGTTGAAGCGTGCTTTTGCAGGACCTTCTTGCACAAGCCTCCAGTCGTAGGATAGCCTCTATCAGTATCCACACGAACCCCACCAACCAAAACCTCCCCAGGAGGAAGAACTAAGAAGTCTCGAGTAGTTGCTAGACCACTCTAGAAGCCTCACCCAAAAATATAAACTAGCGGTGCCCGAATAAATTCAGGCTCCACAAAAATAACTTGTTCAAGTACCCGAGAGATTAATTATCTCGCTTAGAATTTATGCTTTGAGCTTGTTACATTTTGAAAGGAGAAGGGACAGCCTATATATAGGCTTGGGGAGCAAAAATTTGCTCCCCAATTAACGATCCCATCCCACACATACCACATGCACGTGCTGCATGTGGTATTCATGGGCTGCCTTTGTGCAGCCCATGAATATGGGCCACCGCGAACACCGCCCAGCAATGTTCGCGCACCTTTTGGTGTATTTCGCGCAACCGAATATTTATACAAAATATTTTATACTTTTCGGTTTTAACTCGCCAATGCAAAATCCCCTTTAAATCCTTTCAAATAAATATTTATTTTTGACTCTAATAAATTAGTTATCAGTCAAAATAAATTTCTTGGTCCAACCAAAATTGATCTAATCAATTATAATTTATTTATGACTCTAATTAATTAGTTACCGGTCAAAATAAATTCCTTGGTCTATCAAAAATTGATTTAATCAATTTTAACCAATCAAATAATAATCCAACTATTATTTATGTTATATTCTTGTAATAGAATAAATCTATTAGTTCTTTACTTAGTCCGATGAAGGTCCAATGTGTGTGACCTTATAGGATCCCGGAGTATTGAGCTGTTAAGGCTTAACCAACCCTTGTTCTAATGGAACCATTGGCTCGATGCTCTAGACCGTAAATAGAACTCGATTACCTTAAACGACTGTAGTACGCCTCTAGCAAGGGTCTACCATCCCCCATTACTTGGCACGTCATTTATGCTTATGACTTAATCCCGGTTAATGCAATAGTTATCCAGTGCGATAAATTCCTTCCATTCTTTAATATTAGTACCATCTGGTTTATTGGGTTCGGTTAAAGTGTTAACCCACTAATAGCAAGGTTGCTCCAAGCTATCCCAGTTATTTACTTGTTACCGAAGTATATTGCCTTTTACCATAGTGTGTTTGACTAGAAACCATTTCTATCAAACACATACTCTGATCAGAGGTTTATGGCAATCATCACTTCAACAAGTGGCCAGGTACAACTCCTTAATATATCCGGAGCGATGGATTCTTTCGGACTACTCAGTCTACCAACGTGTTGTTATCACTATACCCGTAATCACCCGTAGCACCCTAAATTAATGAGTGCATAGCAATGACCCAAAGTATAGCAATAGTACGACACAAGGCAACTAGCATCTTAAGTATGAGGACATTCGCAAAGCTTATTGCATGAAGATAAACACTAATACATTGATATTTATACCAAGTGTTTATCTTGCTGCGGTCTCCAATATATCTCCCAGATATATCCATGTGTCATGCTTGAGGCACCACCTTCAGTATTTAGGAGATTAACTGCTTGGACCCTTTCCAAGAAAGTTGACCACATGCTAGTCTTTCCGTTTCATCAATATCCTTTCTTGATGACACTGTAACTAGGGATAGTTTAGACATAATCATAATTGCACATGAAGTAGGTTCCACCAAATATAGTCCAACTATAATTCCTCTGACTTCATGCTATGATATGTCAAGGACTTTTGTATACATACATCAATGAATATATTTTAACCAGCTATAATATATATGTATAAAAACACATTGATATAAACAAAAGAACAAATGCCTTTATTGATTAAACAAATTATTCGTACTATTACATAATTAAGATATATCGCCCTAATTGCCTTAAGGGCATACATCATATCCAACAGATCACTCGTGTACTCTCCACCATTATCTGTTCAGAGATGCTTGATCTTTCGACCCGTCTGAGTTTCCATCATATTTTTCCACTTAAGGAAAATTCCGAGCACTTCATCCTTAGTATTCATAGTAAACACCCAAATTCGCGGGAAAAATCATCAACGAAGGTGGCATAGTAGTGTTTCCTTCCAAGTGATGCCATCTTGGAAGGCCCCCACACATCAGAGTGAACATAGTCCAGAATACCTTTAGTATCATGGATCGCAGTTCCAAATTTCACGCTTGTCTTTTTCCCTTTGACACAATGCTCATAAAAGTCCAATTTGCAAGCCCGGACATCTTTCAATAATCCTTGTTTTACCAGAAGATTCAAGGATTTTTCACCAGCATGCCCCAAGCGCATATGCCACAATCAGGATACTTCCAATTCTTTCCCACCATTAGAAGCCACTGCTGCAGTTCCAATAACAGTAGTACCTTGATAGTGGTACAACCTGTTATTCTTTCGAACTCCCTTCAACACCACCAATGCACCAGAAATGATCTTCATTACTCCATTTTCTGCTTGAACTTTGAAACCCTTTTCTTCTAGGGCTCCTACAGAAATGAGATTCTTTGATAAATCTGGCACGTAGCGAACTTCCTTCAATGTTCTGATTGATCCATCTTAGTTTTTCAACCGAGGGGAATTATTTGCTGTGTAGACAACACCATCTTCTAGTTCTTTGAAATCATAGAACCATTCTCGATTAGTACACATGTGATAACTGCATCCTGAATCAAGAAGCCAAACACTAGAAGAGTTAGTAGAAGCCGAAAGAGCAAGTGAACAATCTGAGTTATCGTCATACTCAGCTACTGCAACAGTCTTTCCCTTGTCAGATTGGCCTTTCTTTTTTAGCTTAGGACAATCTTTCTTCCAATGCCCCTTTTCATGACAAAAGGCGCATTCATCTTTCCCCAATTTGGATTTTGACTTTGATCGTTGCTTCATTCCTTTCGCCTGGTTCCCCTGGCGTCCTCTAACAATCAAAGCCTCGGTAGCTCCATTTGAGCTTTCCCTTTTCTCCTTCCTCCTTAATTCATAGCTGTACAAAGCTCCACAAACTTCATTGAGAGTTCCAACAGCCTTCCCATGGAGTAGAGTTGTTTCGAGGAGCTCAAACTCCTCCGGAAGAGATCCCAACAATATTAAGGCAAGATCCTCATCTTCAAAGGTCACATCTAGGTTCAACAAATCAGCAACTAGTTGATTGAAGCTGGTGATATGATCGTTGATTGTGGTACCAGGAATGTAAGTGAATCGGAACAGCCTTTTCTTCATGTGAAGCTTGTTCTGACTACTCTTTTTCAAGAACTTATCCTCCAGTGTCGTCATCAGTTTTCTAGCAGAGTTTTCTTTGTAAAATGCATACCTCTGTTCTCTAGATAAACATGACCGATTTGTACCACAAGCCAGTCAATTGATGGTCTTCCATTCTCCTTCTCCCATTTCATTTGGTTTCTCTCCTTCAACGGCAATATCTAGACCTTGTTGAAACAATGCGTCTAGAACCTCACTTTGTCACATGCCGAAATGGCCACTTCCATCAAAAATTTCCACCACCAATCTGGAATTTACTCCAGCGGCCCTCTGAAGAATACTTGAAGAAGCATTTGAAGTGGATATCTTTCCGAATGGATTTTCTTCTTCCATTTCGGCTCAAACCGTAAAATCACAAATAATAATATTACTCAAGTGCTAGAAAAATTCCTAGGTAATTGGTCGAGTCACAAACGGTCTCAGTTAAATACCAATTTCCTTAGGCTCTTATCGCTTAGTGACAGAATTTTTCCAGTTACTCGAGACAGTATACTATTATTATTCTAGATTTTACCGAAAGATTATTTTAAGAATAATTTTAAATTCGCTAAATGCCAACTAGACAACAGGCCCAAAAATTAGAAAAAACTTTCTGATGTGCCGACTGTAGTACACCTATAGCGCACAGAGCATACTAATTTTTTCTAAAACCAACGCTCTGATACCAATTGTTGCGGAAACTATTAGCAAACTAAAACTACTGCTAAAACAAAATAAAGAGAAAACACTAAAATGCACTACCAACTTAATTTTATAACAAAATATTACAAAGAAAAGGAATAAGAAGAACAAATGCCTTAGAGATGAGAAAGGCTTTGTTGGTGTGATTTCAACTAAGGCCATACACCTTTTTTATACTACAAAATCAGCCTGTATGCCTTACAATTGGCAATGTGAGACCATTCCCAATTTTCTTTTTTATTCACTTTGCCAATGTGGGACTTGGTAATCTCACATGAATAACATATTTTGAGATTGGACAAAAGATTTTGACTTCTAATACTAATTAATTAAGAACTGTTTGTTATTAATTTCCAAAACTTTTCGGGACAATAACTTAGAAAAACTTGAAAGTAGAGCTTTTCAAATTGAAAAAGTAATTCTAAACTGGCCCTTAGTGTAAACTGAAAACGAATTTCTTTTTTTATTTCTCGAATAAATCAATGATTTTTTTGCTAGCTAGGCATGTAGTTTTCTACCACCAATCGTCCATCAAATTGCTTTTAGTTTATATCAATATTTTAAAAAACACTAGGCGCTAGTCAGGCGGTTGAGGATTTAAAACGTCTAGACGGAATTTAGGCGGGATCTAGGCGGAACCTAAGCAGGAGCTAGGCGAATTTGTATTTTTATTTTTTAAATATTTTTTAATATATAAAAATATAAATTCAGTTAAAAAATAAATTATAATAATATAAAATATAAAAAAAATAATATAAATCATATTTTACAATTTGTGTTCTGAAAAATCTCGTCTGGGCGCCGCTTAAACAGTCATCTAGGCCGATTTTTAAAACAAAAGACCCGCCTAAGACCGCCTAGCCCCGCCTTGGACCGCCTAGCCCCGCCTAAATGGGTCAACCGCTTAAGACCGTCTGACTACCTAAAATCGCGACGGTGTTATGAAAAATTCCGCCTAGACGGCCGCCTAGCCCAATTTTTAAAACACCAATTTATATATACTTTATTGATGTCTTGAAATTTGATAGGACATATATACCAAATATTATAATTGCAATGAATCGGATATTAAGAATGTATTTGAATTACATGAAATGATCCAAAACTTTTTACGCAACATACTAAATGAGTTTCTAAAATATTTTCTCAAATAGAAAAAAGTTTTTACTATTTTCACTTTATGTTCTCTTTTATGAGTGGCAGCTATAAGAATTCAGTAGCGGAAAAAGGTAGGATTGGTGGAGCATGTGATCTATCACTAAAAAATATGGTATAAATATACGTGCAAAGTAAATAGAATATTTTTTATATACAAAAGCTCGAGAAACACAAGAAATATTTGAGGTATGCTGCAGCGGCTTGAGCACGCTCTTGTCATTTGTCCCAAGCATCCCTGGTTTGAAGCTCGGCTCTAGCTGTTTTTTTTTCTACCATTGTTAAGTCTGTTAATTTTTTTTTGGTGAAAGTTAAGGGCATGTTAGTTGCCGAAAATTACTTCCATTTTTTATTTCTGATTTTTTTTCATTTTCTAAATTTTTCAGTTTTTAATTTTTTAAATAGTCATTTTTTGTTTTTTATTTTTAAAAAATAATCAGTATTATAATTTAAATTTTACTTGTGAAAATATTATAAGTATAATAAAAATATTACAAATTAAAGTAAAGCATCCATTTTATATAAAATTTTAACTTTTTCAACTAAAATTTACCTTATAGGCTTACAATAACAACAACGAAAAATCCTACTCCACTCGAATGTGAACTTGAACCTGTGACCTCTAGGATTACAACTTTACGCCCAACTACTAGGCCTTAACCTTTGCCACTTTAAACTAACCAATCATAAAATGATTAAGATATAATTTGATTCGTCTATTAAGTGTTTAAAAAATATTTTTATCTACATTATAATAACTTTTACCTTTAACATTCTAAAAGCTTGTTCTATCGTATTATGCAATTAAAGATAAATGATTCAAATTTGCCAATGTATAGTTTCTCCTAATTCGAATGCTTACACAATATTTCATACTACAATAAGGAGTCAAGAATCCAAGAATGTTAAAGTATGTTTAAGTTTTATTGGTTAAAAAATAATATCTATTAATTTAAAATAAATTTATATAAATTAGATCATGTTAAGTGGAAAAAATATGCAATAAAAAATTATCAAGTAAAAAAATAAATAAATAAATAAACTAAAAGTATATTAATAAAAAATGAAGTTTTTTTATTATTAACGAGTAATATATATATATATTGGATACACAAGTCGTATGAATTGAGTATGAAAAATTTCAGTAAACATAAAAAAGATGTTTCTGCTACAAGGCATAATTTAGAAATTTCTGAAAAATCTTTTCGAGTTTTTTAATTTAAAAAATTCTACAACTAAACAGCAGTTTTCATTTTTCAGTTTCATTATAAAAATTTTCTAAAAAATAAGTCCAATTTTTTTACAACTAAACAGACCCTAAATTTTTCTTTGCTTCCCCTACTTTAATACTATATTTTTTTACGTTCTCTTTTAATTTTTAAGATAATTTTTTTCTCTTTGAATAAATGAATTTTCTAAATATATTTTTTCATCTTTCATTAACTAAAAAAATTATATTTTATCCATATTTATTTTAAGGTCCATTTTTTATTTGTTTTCTCCTTTCCTTTAATCTATTTTTATAAATTTTTACTTGTTTCTCCTTATTCTTTCAATTTTTTTTGTTTTTTATATAATATTTTTTAATAAATAAAAATTCTCAAATATGTTATTTCATTTTTTTAGGAAGAATCATATTTTTGTTTTATTTTTTGTTTAATATGTTTTAAAATTAATAAAAAAATTTCCTAAATCATAGAAATTTTTTTTATACATCAACTCTAATCTTACGTACACTTTATAATATATTTTCTTAAAGATAACTTAAATTTCAAACATGAATGCTAATTATTTATAAAAAAATTGTAAAAATGCGCTTACTTTAAATATGAAGAAAATTTCAACAAATTCTAAATGTGACTTGAACTTAAGACTTCTAGATATTAAAAACCCACTAGGCTATTATTTTAAAAAAATTTGCCTCATTTGAGCCATTAAATTGAAAGAAAAATTCTCAACCCCCGGATGTGACTTGAACCTGCAACCTCTATAGACCACATCTTCTGTGTTAACCAGTAGGCCAACACCTTAGTCACAACCTACTGGGCTAATTAATTAGTTTAACTTTAAAATTATCTTGAATATTAGTTTTGCCATCAAAAAACGGTGAAGTGTTATCCGTTCCTCTTTTTAGCTTAAAGTCATTGTCATCATCGTCATCTGTTTACTGCTATCTCTCTCTGTTTCAAATCGTGTCTCACTAAAGTTCGAATCCTGACTATACTGTTGGATATGATGTATGCCTTTAAGGCATTTAGGGCGATATATCTTAATTATTTAATAGTACGAATAATTTGTTTAATCAGTAAAGGCATTCAATCTTTTATTTATATCAATATGCTTGTATATATATATATATATATATATATATATATATATATATATATATATATATTAAAGCTGGTTAAATACATATTCATTGATGTATGCAAAAGTCCTTTACATATCATAGCATGAAGTCAGAGATATTATAGTTGGACTATATTTGGTGGAATCTGCTTTATGTGCAATTATGATTATGACCAAACTATCCCTAGTCATAGTTTCATCAAGAAAGGATATTGATGAAACGGAAAGAGTGCGGTTTATCTCTTAAATAGAGTGCCCTCTAAATCAGTTGATTTTACACCTTATGAAAGATGGTGTAACAAAAAGCCATCTCTAAATCACTTAAGAGTATGGGGCTGTCCTGCTATGGTAAAGAGGATAGCGTCAGATAAGCTAAATGCCAAGGCTGATAAATGTCTGTTCATTGGATATCCAAAGGAAACAATTGGATATCAGTTTTACCAACCCTTAGCACAAAAGGTATTTGTGTCTTGGAATGCTCACTTTTTGGAAAAGGAACACTTACTTGCAAAAGTCAGTGAGAGCAATATTGAACTAGAAATTCAAGAGAAAGAGATAGACAATCAACTGATTGACCCCGTTCTAGATACACAAGAGAGTGTGATCCAAGAATAACTTGTCAAAACACAATCATTGCGAAGATCAGGTCGTGTTCATGAAGGTCCCGATAGATATGGGTTTATCATCACTAATTATAAGGAACTATATCTTATGGAGGATGATGAACCAAGGACATATGATGAGGCAATGAAAAGCTCAGATTATGATAAATGGCAAAAGGCCATGAAATCATAAATGGATTCCATGTATGAGAACCAAGTTTAGAATTTGGTTGATGCACCGCAAGAGGTTAGACCAATTGGGTGCAAATGGGTCTTCAAGAAGAAGACAAACATGGATGGTAATGTAATTACCTATAAAGCAAGGTTGGTTGTGAAAGGTTATAGTCAACGGGAAGGTATTGACTATGATGAAACCTTCTCACCGGTAGCCATGCTCAAATTCATAAGGATACCCCTTGCCATTGCTGCTCATTACGATTATGAGATCTGGCAGATGGATGTAAAAACAGCATTCCTGAATGGGGATTTAGACCAGGATGTGTATATGACACAACCTGAGGGTTTTACATCTCAGAATGGCTCAAAGGTATGCAAACTACAAAGATCCATTTATTGACTTAAGCAGGCATCCAGGAGTTGGAATATAAGGTTTGATCAGATAATTCGGGAACTGGATTTCTGCCCAAATGCAAATGAGCCTTGTGTTTACTAGAAGGTTAGTGGGAGTGCAGTCATTTTTTTAGTATTGTATGTTGATGACATTCTGCTAATCAGCAAAACGTTAAAGTGTGGTTGTCAAGAAAGTTCTCCATAAAAGACCTTGGTGAAGCAGCATTTATACTAGGTATAAAGATCTACAGGGATAGATCCAAGAGGCTGTTAGGTCTTTCTCAAAGTACATATATAGACAAGGTATTGAATAGGTTTAACCTTGAGCATTCTAAGAAAGGTTATCTCCCGATGACAAAGGGGATTAACTTATCTAAGGCTGAGTGTCCGAAGATAACTCAGGAGAGAATGTGCATGAATGATATACCCTATGCATCTGCGATAGGATCCATCATGTATGCTATGATATATACTAGGCCGGATGTCTCTCAGGCTTTGAGCTTTACCAGCAGATATCAATTAGATCCAGGTGAAAAGCACTTGATGGCCGTTAAGGCAACCTTAAGTAATTGAGAAGGACTAAGGATGAGTTCTTGATTTATGGAGAAGGTAGCCTCACTATCAAAGGTTACACTGACGCGAGTTTTCAATCTGACAAGGATGAGTTTAAGTCTCAGTCAGGTTTTGTGTATGTGTTAAATGGAGGGGCAGTATGCTGGAAGAGTTCCAAGCAGGAAACTACTGCTGATTTAACCATGGAATCTGAATACATTGCTGCATGCAAAGCAGCAAAAGAAGCTGTCTAGTTAAAGGGATTTATTGGTGATCTCGGTGTGGTGCCTAGGGCTGTTGATCCAATTACTTTATATTGTGATAACAATGGTGCCATAGCTCAGGCAAAGGAACCACGGTCCCATCAGAAAAACAGACATGCATCCAGAAAGTATCATATAAACAGGGAGACTGATGATGCTAAGATAATAAGATTAGAATATGTACCCACTAATTAGAACCTCGCAGATGGTCTGACAAAGCCATTGACACAAGTCAAACATGACCAGCATATTAAAGCATATGGATTAAAATATATGGCTAATTGGCCTGAGTGCAAGTGGGAGTTTGTTGGATATGATGTATGCCCTTAAGGCAATTAGGGCGATATATCTTAATTATGTAATAGTATGAATAATTTGTTTAATCAATAAAGGCATTTAATCATTTGTTTATATCAATATGCTTGTGTGTGTGTGTGTGTGTGTGTGTGTATATATATATATATATTAAAGCTGGTTAAACATATGTTCATTGATGTATGCAAAAGTCCTTGACATAGCATGAAGTCAGAGAAATTATAGTTGGACTATATTTGGTGGAACCTGCTTCATGTGCAATTATGATTATGTCGAAACTATCCCTAGTCATAGTTTCATCAAGAAAGGATTTTGATAAAACGGAAAGACTAGCATGTGGTCAACTTTCTTGGAAAGGGTCCAAGCAGTTAATCTTCTAAAGACTGAAGGTAGTGCCTTAAGTTTGACACATTGGTATATCTTGGAGATATTGGAGACCGTAGCAAGATAAACACTTGGTATATATATCAATGTGTTAGTGTTTATCTTCATGCAATAAGCTTTGCAAATGTCCTCATACTTGAGATGGTAGCTACCTTGTGTGGTACTATTGCTATACTTTGGATTATTACTATGCACTCATTAATTTAGGGCGCTACGGGTGATTACGGGTATAGTGATGACAACACGTTGGTAGGTTGAGTAGTCGAAAAGAATCCATCGCTCCGGATATATTAAGGAGCTGTACCTGGCCACTTGTTGAAGTGATGATTGCCATAAACCTCTGATCAGAGTATGTGTTTGATAGAAATGGTTTCTAATCAAACACACTATAGTAAAAGGCAATATACTTCGGTGACAAGTAAATAACTGGGATAGCTTGGAGCAACCTCGCTATTAGTAGGTTAACACTTTAACCGAACCCAATAAACCAAGTGGTACTAATATTAAAGAATGGAAGGAATTTATTACACGGGATAACTATTGCATTAACCGGGATTAAGTCATAAGCATAAATGAGATTCCGAGTAATGGGGGATGGTAGACCCTTGCTAGAGGCATACGACAGTCGTTTAAGGTAATCGAGTTCTATTCACGGTCTAGAGCATCGAGCCAATGGTTCCATTAGAACAACGGTTGGTTAAGCCTTAACAGCTCAATACTTCGGGATCGTATAAGGTCACACACATTGGACCTTCATCGGACTAAGTAAAGAACTAATAGATTTATTCTATTACGAAAATATGACATAAATAATAATTGGATTATTATTTGATTGGTTAAAATTGATTAAATCAATTTTCGGTAGACCAAGGAATTTATTTTGACCGGTAACTAATTAGTTAGAGTCATAAATAAATTATAATTGATTAGATCAATTTTGGTTGGACCAAGAAATTTATTTTGACTGATAACTAATTTATTAGAGTCAAAAATAAATATTTATTTGAAAGGATTTAAAGGGAATTTGGCATTGGCGAGTTAAAACCAAAAAGTATGAAATATTTTTTAATAAAATTCGGTTGCGCGGAATACACAGAAAGGTGCGCGAACACTGCTAGGCAGTGTTCAGGCGGCCCATTTTCATGGGCTGCACAAAGGCAGCCCATTAATGCAAGGCAAGCCCACATGGGCTTGCCTTACCACATGCAGCACGCTGCATGTGGTAGGTGTGTGGGATGGGTACTCCCATCCGACAACGCTAATGGGGAGCAAATTTTTGCTCCCTAAGCCTATGTATAGGTTGTCCCTTCTCCTTTCAAAATACACCAAGCTCAAAGCATAAATCCTAAGCGAGATAATTAATCTCTCGGGTACTTGAGCAAGTTATTTTTGTGGAGCCTGAATTTATTCGGGGCACCGCTAGTTTATATTTTTGGGTGAGGCTTGTAGAGTGGTCTTGCAATTACTGGAGTCTTCTTAGTTCTTCCTCCTGGAGAGGTTTTGGTTGGTGGGGTTTGTGTGGATACTCATAGAGGCTATCCTACTATTGAAGGCTTGTGGAAGAAGGTTTTGCAAAAGCACGCTTCAACTGATAAGTTCTTTTTCTCTCTCTTTTAATTATTAAGTCTTTTTCTTTAAGTGTTTTTAGACTTAATAATTATGCTTAGTGTATTTTTGCATGCTTAGTTTACTTTTTGCTTAGGTTATAACTTAGAGTTATAACATGCTTAGTATAAAATAAATATGCTAGGATATAATTTAGAATTATGGTATGCCTAGTCCTTCAGCATGCTAACCTAGGTAGAGAGTTATTTAGTTAAGGCTTTATTTAATTTATATGCAACTAATAGGAGTTCCTGGGGACAGTGACAAAATTTTGAATTTCCGCTATGCCTCTTATGCATGTTCAATTTGACTGTCAGTTCCCAACAGTGGTATCAGAGTCTGCCTATTTAGTGCATAATTAAGTTAGAAGCAAACTAAATATTATTTTCTAAATGAAATGATTTGTTTTTTAATTGTTTGGAACAATATATATAAACTTGTGCCTTTCATTTCAAGGTTAGAAAATGGTTATAAATAATTTTGAATAAGCCTGCTCAACTTACTCAAATTATATAAGTGTCCATAATTTATTTAAATTACATGAGTTATAGATGCTTCCAATTTACATGAATTGGAAGAACAAAATTTATTAGTTCAAGAGATTCCATTAGAATTCAAGTTTGTGCCCGTATTTGTTCTGGCTAAGGATTGGACTTGGTATCTAATCCTCGTAGGGCACCTCTCCTACCTGGGAACCTATATCGATGCAATTTGAATTGACCAACTGGGGGATTAATATGAACTAATTTATTTCTAGTATATAAGATGATGCTTATATATGTTTCTATAACAAAGTAAAAATTAAAATTATTGAATAAAAGCTTAAAGGAAATGCAATATAAATATAACAAATAAAAGTGTTAATTATTTTGCATATAATCTAGGTTGATGGAATAATTATAATAAAGAGTTGAACCCACCTAAGGTTAGACCTTATAAATTAATTCTAAAATTCCCTGAATTAATACAAGTTATTATAATTTTGTCCATCTGATAAAATCCTAGATTGGGTGAGACGTTTAACACCAATAAAATCCCAAAGTAAATATATTAAGGCAAGTTATAGTCTTCCTTACTCAAATTTATAATACGGTCTCTTTGGGCTATCAAAGTGCTACGCAAAGCGTTCCATCTAGTCCACATTGATTGGTTGTAAAGTTTGAGATAGGGTCTGCCTTAACAGAGCTGGGGTAGTCCACTATAAAATTAGGGGCTAGGCCCAGATCTGAGACATATTTAAGGAGATGCTAATATAAGAGCATACGTCCCTTGAGATTAGGGAACATGAATGAATGAGCAATTGCATGCGATGAAAATGGAATGGGATTCCAACTATGACTTACTATTATGACTTGACTCATAAAATTGGGGGTTGTAATAGACTAGTTATAGATGCTACCTACTAGGATATTTAGCTAGGCTAAAATTCACCAATTCAATAGAATGGGCTATTGTAAATTTGGAAGAAAATAGTAGGAAAATGTATTTAATTACAAGTCCTTATATTAAATACATGTACCTAAACTAATATCTAAACAGTTTTCTTTTCTTATATCTTAGGTTGAAAATGGCTTCCAATTTTAATCTCCATATGTTACTTGACACCAAATTGAATGGCTCAAACTTTTATAATTAGTTCCGAGCAGTGAGAATAGTTCTCAGATATGAGAGAATTGCCTATGTCCTAAGTGAAATTTTCTCTGTAGAACCTGATGTTGAGGATCATGTGGAACAAGATACCTAGTTGAAGCACAGGAAAGATCGTGAGACTGCCATATGTATTATATTGGGGTCCATGAATCCTGAGCTTCAAAAATAACATGAGAACATGCCCTTGAAGGATATGGTTCTCCATCTTAAAGAACCCTTTTCGGAGAGGGAGAGGATAGAGAGGTATGAGACCTCCAAGCTCTTTTTCGGGACCAAGATGCAGGCTGAAACCTCTGCCTCTCAACATGTACTGAAACTCTTAGGATACCTTGAGAAGATGAATCGATTGGGATTCAAGATGAATCATGACTTGGGCATTGACCTTGTGTTGATGTCCTTGACAGATAGTTACTCAGGCTTTGTGACTAACTATTACATGAATAGGATTAATTCAACTATCCCTGAATTAATCAACATGCTGAAAGCAGTAGAACCTTAGATCAAGAAAGATCAGAAACCTCTATTGTTGGTTGAAAAAGGCAAGGCTTCTAAGAAGAAGAAGCAGACACTGGGTGCCAAGAAAAGAATTAGTAAGAAGAAGAATGAAAAGAAGGCATCTAAGTATGTCTGCTTCTAATGTGGGAAACCAGGATATTGGAAGAGGGATTGCAAAGCTCCTGCTTCTGAGCATTTGAAGAAGAAGCCTACAGAGGCATCTACTTCAGGTATGTTTGTAATTGAAAACTTTGCTACTTTTCCGAGAGAATCCACTTGGGTATTGGATACTAGTTATGGTTCTCATATCTATTCTTTTGTGCAGGGACTAAGGAACTGTGGAAAACTTGCAAAAGGGGAGATGGACCTACGCGTGGGAAATGGAGCCAGAGTCGCTGCATTAGCCGTAGGGAGCTTTAGTCTTATTTTGCTAAGTGGACTTGTTTTAGTTTTGAATAATTGTTACTACATTCCAAGTGTTACTAAGAATATTATATCTGTTGCATGTTTAGCAGCATAAGGATTTAAAATTTTATTTTTGAATAATAATTGTCAGATTCGTTTGAATAATATTCTTTAGGGTTATGGAATGTTGAAAAGTGGCATTTATGTTCTTGATACTAATACAAAAGTTTTCAATATAAACAATGTGAAGAAAGTTAAATTAGATAATGAGAATTCCTTCTACTTATGGCATTGCCGTTTAGGCCACATAAACAAAGATCGCTTAACCAAGTTGCATAAGCGTGGAGATTTGGGCCCAATAGACTTAGAGTCTTATGGTGATTGCGAACCTTGTTTAAAAGGAAAAATGATAAAGTTACCCTTTCGAGGAAAGGGTGAGCGGGCCACAAGTACATTAGAACTTATACATATTGATGTATGTGGTCCAATGAGTGTTCAGGCACTAGGAGGATACTCCTACTTCATAACCTTTATTGATGATTACTCAAGATACGGTTATTTATACTTGATGAAGCACAAGTCTGAAAGTTTTGAAAAATTCAAACTATTTAGAGCTGAAGTAGAGAAACAGCTTGAGAAAATATTAAAACACTTTAATCGGATCAAGGTGGAGAATATTTAAGTCAGGAGTTTCAGGATTATCTAAAGGAAAACGGGATAGTTCCCCAGTGGACCACTCCTTATACACCCCAACACAATGGAGTGTCAGAAAGGAGGAATCAGACTTTATTAGATATAGTCAGGTCCATGATGAGCCATGCAGTTCTTAGTAAATCCTTTTAGGGATATGAATTGGAGAGCGCGGTTTATCTCTTAAACAGAGTGTCCTCTAAATCAGTTGATTTTACACCTTATGAAAGATGGTGTAAGAAAAAGCCATCTCTAAGTCACTTAAGAGTATGGGGCTGATCTGCTATGGTAAAGAGGATAGCGTCAGATAAGCTAAATGCCAAGGCTAGCAAATGTCTATTCATTGGATATCCAAAGGAAATAATTGGATATCGGTTTTACCAACCCCAAGCACAAAAGGTATTTGTGTCTCAGAATGCTCACTTTTTGGAAAAGGAACACTTACTTGCAAAAGTCAGTAGGGCAATATTGAACTGGAAGTTCAAGAGAAAGAGATAGACAATCAACTGATTGACCCAATTCTAGATACACAAGAGAGTGTGATCCAAGAACAACATGTTAAAACACAATCATTGTGAAGATTAGGTCGTGTTCATAAAGGTCCCTATAGATATGGGTTTATCATCACTAATGATAAGGAACTATATCTTATAGAGGATGATGAACCAAGGACATATGATGATGCAATGAAAAGCTCAGATTCTGATAAATGGCAAAAGGCCATGAAATCAGAAATGGATTCCATGTACGAGAACCAAGTTTGGAATTTGGTTGATGCACCGCAAGAGGTTAGACCAATTGGGTGCAAATGGGTCTTCAAGAAGAAGACAGATATGGACGGTAATGTAATTACCTATAAAGCAAGGTTGGTTGCGAAAGGTTATAGTCAATGGGAAGGTATTGACTATGATGAAACTTTCTCACCAGTAGCCATGCTCAAATCCATAAGGATACTCCTTGCCATTGCTGCTCATTACGATTATAAGATCTGGTAGATGGATGTAAAAACAGCATTCCTGAATGGGGATTTAGACCGGGATGTGTATTTGATACAACCTAAGGGTTTTACATCTCAGAATGGCTCAAAGGTATGCAAGCTACAAAGATCCATTTATGGACTTAAGCAGGCATCCAGGCGTTGGAATATAAGGTTTGATCAGATAATCCGGGAACTGGATTTCTGCCCAAATGCAAATGAGCCTTGTGTTTACAAGAAGGTTAGTGGGAGTGCAGTCATTTTTTTAGTATTGTATATTGATACATTCTGCTAATAGGAAACGACATTTATCTTCTTCAAAACGTTAAAGTATGGTTGTCAAGAAAGTTATCCATGAAAGACCTTGGTGAAGCAGCATTTATACTAGGTATAAAGATCTATAGGGATAGATCCAAGAGGCTGTTAGGTCTTTCTCAAAGTACATATATAGACAAGGTATTGAATAGGTTTAACTTCAGCATTATGAGAAAGGTTATCTCCCAATGATAAAGGGGATTAACCTATCTAAGGCTGAGTGTCCGAAGATAGCTCAGGAGAGAATGCGCATGAAGGATTTACCCTATGCATCCACGATAGGATCCATCATGTATGCTATAATATGTACTAGGCCGGATGTCTCTCAGGCTTTGAGCTTTACGAGCATATATCAATCAGATGCAGGTGAAAAGCACTGGATGGCCATGAAGGCAATCCTTAAGTACTTGAGAAGGACTAAGGATGAGTTCTTGATTTATGGAGAAGGTAGTCTCACTATCAAAGTTTACACTGACGCGAGTTTTCAATCTAACAAGGATGACCTTAAGTCTCAGTCAGGTTTTGTGTATGTGTTAAATAGAGGGGCAGTATACTGGAAGAGTTCCAAGCAAGAAACTACTGCTGATTCAACCATGGAATCTGAATACATTGCTGCATGCGAAGCAGCAAAAGAAGCTGTCTGGTTAAAGGGATTTATTTGTGATCTTGGTGTGGTGCCTGAGGCTGTTGATCCAATTACTTTATATTGTAATAACAATGGTGCCATAGCTCTGGCAAAGGAACCACGGTCTCATCAGAAAAACAGACATGTATCCAGAAAGTATCATATAATCAGGGAGATTGTTGATGCTAAGATAATAAGATTAGAATATGTACCCACTGATTAGAACCTTACAGATGGTCTAACAAAGCCATTGACTCAAGTCAAACATGACCAACATGTTAAAGCATATGGATTAAAACATATGGCTAATTGGCCTTAGTGCAAGTGAGAGTTTGTTGGATATGATGTATGCCCTTAGGGCAATTAGGGCGATATATCTTAATTATATAATAGTATGAATAATTTGTTTAATCAATAAAGGCATTTAATGGTTTGTTTATATCAATATGCTTGTATATATATATATATATATAAGCTAGTTAAATATATATTCATTGATGTATGCAAAAGTCCTTGGCATATCATAGCATGAAGTCAGAGAATAGTTGAACTATATTTGGTGGAACCTGTTTCATATGCAATTATGATTATGTATAAACTATCCCTAGTCATAGTTTCATCAAGAAAGGATATTGATGAAACGGAAAGACTAGCATGTGGTCAACTTTCTTGGAAAGGGTCCAAGCAGTTAATCTCCTAAAGACTGAAGGTAGTGCCTTAAGTTTGACACATTGATATATCTTGGATATATATTGGAGACCGCAGCAAGATAAATACTTGGTATATATATCAATGTGTTATTATTTATCTTCATGCAATAAGCTTTGCGAATGTCCTCATACTTGAGATGGTAGCTACCTTGTGTGGTACTATTGCTATACTTTGGATCATTACTATGCACACATTAATTTAGGGCGCTACGGGTGATTACGGGTATAGTGATGACAGTACATTGGTAGGTTGAGTAGTCGAAAAGAATCCATCGCTCCGGATATATTAAGGAGTTGTACCTGGCCACTTGTTGAAGTGATGATTGCCATAAACCTCTGATCAGAGTATGTGTTTGATAGAAATGGTTTCTAATCAAACACACTATGGTAAAAGGCCATATACTTCGGTGACAAGTAAATAACTGGGATAGCTTGGAGCAACCTCGCTATTAGTAGGTTAACACTTTAACCGAACCCAATAAACCAGATGGTACTAATATTAAAGAATGGAAGGAATTTATCGCACTGGATAACTATTGCATTAACCGGAATTAAGTCATAAGCATAAATGATGTCCCGAGTAATGGGGGATGGTAGACCCTTGTTAGAGGCGTACTATAGTCGTTTAAGGTAATCTAGTTCTATTCACGGTCTAGAGCATCGAGCCAATGGTTCCATTAGAACAATGGTTGGTTAAGCCTTAACAGCTCAATACTTCGGGATCCTATAAGGTCACACACATTGGACCTTCATCGGACTAAGTAAAGAACTAATAGATTTATTCTATTACGAAAATATAACATAAATAATAATTGGATTATTATTTGATTGGTTAAAATTGATTAAATCAATTTTCGATAGACCAAGGAATTTATTTTGACCGGTAACTAATTAATTAGAGTCATAAATAAATTATAATTGATTAGATCAATTTTGGTTGGACCAAGAAATTTATTTTGATTGATAACTAATTTATTAGAGTCAAAAATAAATATTTATTTGAAAGGATTTAAAGGGGATTTTGCATTGGCGAGTTAAAACCGAAAAGTATGAAATATTTTGTATAAAATTCGGTTGCGTGGAATACACAGAAAGGTGCAGTGTTCGCGGCGGCCCATTTTCATGGGCTGAACAAAGGCAGCCCATAAATGCAAGGCAAGCCCACATGCAGCACTCCCATCCCACATCGCTAATGGGGAGCAAAAAGCTTATATATAGGCTGTCCCTTCTCCTTTTAAAATGCACCAAGCTCAAAGCAAAAAATCCTAAGCGAGATAATTAATCTCTCGGGTACTTGAGCTAGTTATTTTTGTGGAGACTGAATTTATTCGGGCACCGCTAGTTTATATTTTTGGGTGAGGCTTCTAGAGTGGTCTAGCAACTACTTGAGGCTTCTTAGTTCTTCCTCCTAGAAAGGTTTTAGTTGGTGGGGTTCGTGTGGATACTCATAGAGGCTATCCTAGTATTGGAGGCTTGTGCAATAAGGTTTTGCAAAAGCACGCTTCAACTGGTAACTTCTTTTTCTTTCTCTTTTAATTATTAAGTCTTTTTCTTTAAGTGTTTTTAGACTTAATAATTATGCTTAGGTTATAACTTAGAGTTATAACATGCTTAATATAAAATAAATATGCTAGGATATAATTTAGAATTATGGTATGTCTAGTCCTTTAGCATGCTAATCTAGGTAGAGAATTATTTAGTTAAGGCTTTATTTAATTTATATGCAACTAATAGGAGTTCCTGGGAACATGGATAAAATTTTAAATTTCCGCCATGCCTCTTATGCATTTTCAATTTAACTGTCAGTTCCCAACATATACTACTGCAAGAATCCTAACTCTGCGATGAATAGATAAAACATATAATTTGATAACAGGTCGAAATGATTTCCATCAATAGTAAAGCCTATTATAATCCAAAAAGACTCAACAACCATAAAGATCGAAGAGCCCCCGCCACCACCTAAGGGCTATGGTCGAGAGTCCCTTAGGAGGGAAATGATGGCAATGGACATCACCCACCATCACCCTCTTGCCAATAAATATCAGAAAAACATTTATTACATTTTATCTTTCTCATTTAAAAAAATCTAATTTTAGCATAGAAGGAATTTTATCGGTACCCAACCAAATTTATTTTGATGGCTAATATTTTACAGGATCCCATCAAATCAACTACGGATCAATTATAATTGTAGATATTACAATTACTAATACTTATAGACTTTACTCTAAGGCTCTATTCGTTTTAACTGAAACAAATTAAACATAAATGAATTTAATGTAATTTTAAACTAGAATGAAAATACATAGATTGCTCTTAAACAACCATAAAGTTAAATGTAGGTATTGATTCATATGGATATGAATAACAAACTACCCGAATCATTACAAACCTGTAAAAATGACAATTTGTCTGATGATAGTCAAGGTTCTTTATTGTAAATGCTAATACAAAATTGGAATTATTAATATAGTGGGTTGTCTAAGTCTACGAAAATTGACGAGATGAGCCATCAATTTAGTGAAATTCAAAATTCTAACCTATTATATTGACCCTCTATTAAATTAATTATAACATAGTATAATATAGGGAATATGGGGGTTGGTTATTTTTTTACTGTCACTTTCATTGACGTGATCAGCAACAATACTTAATTCAGTATTCTAGAACTTTTCCTTGCATAAGAGGAAATTTTCTATTATAGTAAGTAGTTAAGATGGATGTCACATATTCCGTATATATTATTGTACAAACTACTACTGTCAGTACTCAGTAATTTATACCAACCACTAGACTTGCTGGAGTCAAAACACCAAAGTAATATGTTAGAAACAGGGCATAGTAAAACTACACAACAAAAACAGGTTTCATGTGTAAGAATAACAATAAAAAAATTTAGACTTGATTTAATTGGTAGATCCATAAAGTTTGTGTCAGGATAATTAGAGATCGGTTCTGGCTGCTACAAAATCTTCTTATTTTTTCAAAAAAAAACCCAACTACATTTCATAAAATCTAAATGTACACTTCATGACCTTATGCTTTGTTTTGTTCTTCTTTTTGTTCAGTTTAATGATAATAATAATAATATATTTATTATTGTAATAACTAATAACACAAACAAAAAAAATATAATATATTAGGGTTATTTTATGGTGACTTTGTTTTTTCTTACTTTACTACTATCACCATCAGATTGAATTTCATCCCACTAATCCAATATCGATGAAAGAGAAAGTAACTTGTATTTTACAAAAAATAAAGTCACTATAACCTTCACCTATGTATTAATACTTTGAATTTGTATTTTAATATATATTAGCATTTTAATATGTATTATTATTATTATTACAAGTTTCGTATAAAGATATTAATATGTATAATATTAATAATGTTTCTGGTCAGTTGAAAACAATACATCTTTCAAAATAAAACATCTGCACCTTGAGTTTTATAATTTTAGCAATATCACTATATTCTATGCAAATTTTAAAAAATACTGTATAATCCAATAAATAAATGCAGTGATTTCTATATAAAAAAATGTACATTCTTTAATGTTACTTTACCTTTATTGCCATCACGTTAATCATGAAAAAAAGTTATTCAATAATAATAAAGAGTAAAGTAATACTTACTTTATTTTTAACAAAGCAACGAAAAAATGCGTCATTTATATAATCCCTTTTGTTATGCCTAAAATCTGAAATTTACTTGAGGGGAACTTGCGAGTGTCAGTTATTGGATGAGACGATGAAGACCAATTGGATGGATAAGGTTGATGCTCAATTCTTGTGAAGATTAATAGGGCTCAAAGATTTACCAATTAATTTGAAAAGGTTAGGCATAAATATAATTTTATATTTAAATAGATGGGTAAATTTAAAAAACATATCTTATAATTTGAATGTTTTGTAAAAAGTTCTTTGTAAAATTTTTTATTTTTGAAGGGTGTCTTTGGTTTCAAAATTTAACAAAAACATGCTTCTCAAAATTTTGAAACCACGTTTCGAAGGTTAAACGCAGTTATTTCAATAAATTCAATATTCATATATTTCAACTATATTATTTTTGAATTATTTACCAAGATTTGAGGAAATTTTAGAAATTTTTTATTTTGTTATGATTCTTGAAAGTTATTGTTAATTTTTAATTAATATAAATATTTATATTTCTCAAAAATTTTAAAAATTACCACTACTATGTATTATATTTTTATAAATAAAGGTGCAAAGTTTTATTTTAAAATGAACAGAATTACCCTTTCAAATGTGATTTAAAATTTTAAAAAGTATATTTTTATCAATTTTTAAAATTACATGCATCATTTTAAAATAAAAAAAATTATAAAAACCTTTTTATAAAACAACCATTAAATATTTCTAAAGTTTACCTAACAAAAATAAAGCCACAGAACGAGAACAATTATTAGGCCGTTGTGTGCAATTTTAGAGAATGAAGTTTAACACTGAATGAGAAGCCCGCTTGAGTTTTAGACTTTAACCGAAGTGTTAGAGGTGGCCCAAGATGAATCACCACTCATTATGGTAAGGGCTTTGCCCACAAACACCATATAATCGTTAATGCCAAAATAATCTTAAAAAATGCTAAAATATGGGTAGTTGAAAAATATTTACAAAGATATCGTTCTACTTCACTATATGTTATAGTTTTATAAAATAACCATGGTAAAAAATATATGGATCTATTATATAGTATTTACTAAATATATATTAGATGTCATTAAATTCTATTAAAAACGGTTAAAATTAAGATATATTAGACATTTACTAGACATCTAACAGTGATATATGATATTTACTAGATATATACTAGATGTTATAATTATCATAAAAAGATATGGGTCTATTTATAAATTTATGATATCATTATATACAAATATGTTATATATCTGTTAAATATACGTTTTTTTAAAAAAAATTTGTCTCATATGGGCTTACAATAATAATAAAGGAAAACTTTATCCCACCATGCCTGAGTGTGGACTCGAACCTGCGACCTCTAGGATCACGGTTTCAAGGCTCAACCACTAGACCAAGCTTTTGCCATATCTATTAAATATATGTTAGATGTCATTAGATCCCATAAAAAAATGTTAAATTAAGATATACTAGATATTTAAAACTTATCTACTATATAGTTACTAGATAAATACTAAATACAAAATTTTGAAAATATCACGGTGGATATCATTTTGAATATAAAAATAAGACGAACAAAAGATTGTAGAGCGGCATGTCAAAAAAAATAAACTGTTTGAGAGATAAATGAAAAATTAGAAAGGAAAATATAAGGAAAATGGGGAGAACGAGGTGGAAGTGTGATGTTGTAAATACATCAGAAAGGGAGTGAAGATATATAATTAATTTTAATACAATGATGACTATATAAATATTTTAGTGAGATATGTATATTCTTATTAATTTTCTTTATGATAAATGAAAAGAGAGAAAATGAAAATTGGTTATAAACCTTTTTTTCCAATTTTAATCTCTATCCATAATTTTAAAACATTGATAAATATATGAAGAGATTAATACCAAACAAAGTTTGTTTCTTCACATATAATCACAGAGATAAATTTAATGTTATCACCAATCGATTTAACTCAATTGGAACATCTCTTTTAAGTGTAAGATTTTCTATGAGTTTGATATTTATTCTTTTCAAAATTTGTATCCATTAAATAAAATTAGTAGCTAGTATCATCACATCATGACTTTGATATTCCCTGTATCTATTAAAGCATATATACACTTCAATTTCAATTCAAGACTAAAGCTAACAGCAAATCATCTTTCTTTTCAAACAATTCCAAATCAAATTATTCCTTGAATCTCTATTTGTAATAAACACTTACAAGTCAATTTTCGTAGTTGCCCATGAGGTGTTTGGAAATAATTTTTTTTAAGGAATTTAATTTATTTTAAATTATAATTTTTTAAATTTTATATGTAGAAAAGTTTAAAATGAATTAAATTCTTTTAAATAGAATGGTATATAAATAGCCTTAAATGATTGCAAATGATAGGAAGCAGTATTATAGATGGAAGCACGAAGCCTCCTTCCGACTAAAGCTAAGCCCTTTCCGTGGCCTTCGATACCCGGCTAATCCCGTATTGCATAGGTTGAACTTGAGAAATAATTTTTTAAATTTTGTTCATCTCGGTTTGGACTCAATAAAGCTTGCAACATTATTTCTTTACATAATTATTTAAAATCTTGTGATTTGTGAAATGTGAATATAGAAATAACAAAAATATTGTTTCATGAAAATTATTTTTTAGTAGAAGTTGGAGTATATTTATGTATCAACATTAATAAGGAAAATAATGTAAAAGGATGGAATATACGAAAAATAAAATATAAAGTAATTGGTTGAAAGTAGTCTTAAAATTGAAAAATACTCCTAATTTCCGTTTATTATGACAATTTTAACATCAATTTGCTCACACGGTGTAAAACTTCACGAAGCTTATGACATATTAACAGTACCATAATACAAGTTTTAGAGAGTCATATCATTCCCAAACACATACAATCCTAAAATATTACAACTTTAGCAATTCAATTAATACGAAAAAGTGTTCAAATTATAACTAATTAAAAAGTTTAAAGTCTGCCAAAATAAATTGAACTTGATATTCAAACTTAGTTAACAAAAAATCAGCAAAAAAAATACACTATAGGCTTCATTTTTCTCTTATTTTATCATTATCATGGTTTTTAGACTTGGATTGATCATTCAATCGGTGAAGGTAGTAGTTCATAAATTTAAGGTTCAACCTTATTAAATCGATGGTCGAACCAAATTTTCTTAAACATATGAAAATACTAAATATTTGATATAATTTAATATTAAACATGTAATATAAGTTATACTTATATAAGAATTAATACTATTAAATAAAGTATTCTATAATTTAAAGTTATATTTTAAATAAAAATAAAATATAAGATAATAACTAATATAATCTAATGGATAAAAACATTCAAAACTATTATTGAAAGAAATATTTTAAATTTTATAAAATGTTTAGTCTATTAAATAAAAAAATATTTATTATAATTTTTATAATAAAATATTATTAAAATAATTTAAAAATTAATAATATATAATATAAAAGATATATAAGGAGAAAATATTATCTAATTCAGTTGGTAGAGCATATATTGAAATATATATTGAAAGTTTTGTGTTCAATTCCCACCACCAACAATTTTTAAAAAAATATAATTTAAGAAAATCTGAAACCAGTCACCTGTTGAATCGATCGATTTCCGATCGAACTCGAACCGACCAATTCAATCAATCATTAACCAATTCTTAACTATATCAAAAATTCAATCAAACCAAATCAAATAAAATACCAATTTCAATCAAACCCAATCCAATAAATGAGTCCCATCTAATTTTTAAAACAATAATTATTACTATCAAATTATATTTCACCACATTAATTCAGTAATAATAAATAAAAAATAACTTTTCATCAGTAAAAAAAAGTGAGGTAAAATATTCAATCAAAATAAAATTGGAGAGTGGAAGCCAGGCAGGTTGTACGGAAATGTACAAACCGAGGAACACGCTTCAGAAGGTATAATCAAATAATGCATTTAACTGTGATCAGTGATAACAGAGGTGCAGGTGCACCGTACTCATGCGGTCTCTATCACCAACCACGTGGTACTCTCTGATTCGTATGTCTTCAACAGCTGGTCTACACTACCTTTCCTCTCACACTGACTCACTGCCTTTCTTTTTTGGACTGTTCTCTGATTACATTTTTTGTGTCATATTAACGGGTCCCGACCTGAATCACAATGACACTTCATGTGTAATATGCATCGTATATGGTATTGATAGCGTATAATTAATCTTCTTTTGTTTCCTTTGTAGTATCTATGTCTCGTATATAAAATTAAGGTAAACTTTCATTAAATAAAATTTAGGTAAAAATATATCTCTTGCTTTTATAAAAATATATTTATAATTTTTTTAAAAAAATAATTGTATGTGATTTTAAAAATCAGAAAAAAAAAGATTTACAAAATTTTAGAATCATTGAAGGGTAGTCTTGTTCGTTTAAACGTAAAATTTTATAACTTAGTTAATAAAAATATAAAAGCAAGTCCAATCATATTTTAGTTTTTCATTTCCTAAACTCTATTTTAAGGGATTTCACAGTATTTTTGCTCCAACCATCTTCCATATTTTTTATTTTCTATATTACATTTTCCTAAAAATAATAATATTATATTATTATTATTATGTTAATACTTCTACATCAATCAACTAATAAAATAATTAAAAAAATAAAAAGTAAAAATAAATAATAATATCATATAATATTTATCCCCTAAAATAGGGTTCTCTATATACGGGAAACCCTATTTTAGAGATATACCATATACCATTTCCTATATTTATTCCCTATTTTTGGGAAATTCCTTAAATATGGAATGATTGGATTTGCTCTAATACACGACACCTTAGTGATAAATTTTAAATTTTTTTTAAAGTACAAATATTTTTTTAATTAAAAATTGACAATAACTTTTAAAATTCATAACAAAATAAAAAATTTATAAAACTTACTCAAATTTTTTTGGATTAATAATTATAACATCCCCGAGGTTTGACATATTACACTTTTACCTCTTTAAGTTTTTTTACTATAATATATGCCTCATTGGGTTTTATTTTCATCCAACTAAAACCTCCCTCTTTATTTTTCTTACCTTTTTCCTCTCTAATTTTCTAAAATTGTTTATTTATTTCATTCAATTGACCCTTTTCATGTATTTTAGAGTCCAAAATGACCTTTTATTTATTTTCGAACGAAACATATGGAAATAAATTTTTTATACTATTAATATACTTTATTGCCCCCTTATTTAAGCTGGAAAATATACATGTTCAAATCTAACTATAAAATTATATTTAAAAATTACCTTTATATTGTAATTTAAATACCAATTTTACAACATATGTAATCCGTTTTTTTTATTTTTGTAAAAAACAGAAAGTTTATCTAGTGCCAACACATTATTTAAGGTGAGATGTCATGTATAGGATATAAGAAAAACTTTAAAGTGGTTAACGCAATTCACTTTATGTGTTCAATTAGTGCTACATCTTCATAAATTAAGAAATTTTTTCAAACAAAATATTTTATACATTTTGAATAGTAAAAATTTTTTTTTCCCTTATGATGTTAATCTTATGACAATTCTTACTTAGTTCTTTTTCTCTTTAACTGATTTTATTTTAAGATTTGATTTGTTTTGCTTTATTTGTTAAATTATAATAAAAAATTAACCTTGTGATTATTAACACAATAATAATTAATTAACATTGATACATGCTAAAATATATCTTTTTAAATCTAAACATTGTGAAAAAAAAATGCTACTTAAGTAAATAAGGAAAATTAGTCAAAGTTGGATATGTTTGAAAATATTAAATCTGTTAAATTATTTGATGTGATCCATGTCATTAAATTATTGATGTAGGGTCCACCTCCTTAATAATTTAATGTAATATATTTTCTACTTTTCTACCTGTCATTATTATTTTCTGTAAAATGTTTCTTACCTATTTATCATTCTTACAGTTGGATTTCTCTATAAATAGGAATTCAATTTCTTCATTTTCATATATCTCAGAAATAAGAAATAAAAGTTTCTCTCAAATTCTCTCTCTGCTTTCTCTCTTTATTGTTATAATATCCTTGCATATATAGTCGATTTTCAACACGTTATCAGCACGAGCTTGCTTTTATCAACTGAGGATATCACCAAATAAATCCAAAGTAAGGCATAATTATTTTATTTTTAGAAATATGTATAATTCTTAATATGTCTAATATCAAAAGTTTAGAATTTACTCCTCTTGATGTATCGGGGAAAAATTATCTTACTTGGGTGCTGGATGCAGAAATGCATCTAGAATCGATGGGTCTTAAGAATACTATTATTGAAAATAATAATCTTGGACCTCAGTATAAGGCAACAACTCTAGTTTTTCTCCGCCGGCATCTTGATGAATCACTTCAATCAGAATATTTGACTGTCAAAGATCTTGTAGATCTTTAGAAACAATTAAAGGAGAGGTTTGAACACCTAAATAAAATATCTCTACCATATGCCCAATATGAATGGATAAACTTAAGGCTACAAGATTTTGAATCTGTCAGTGCATACAATTCTAAACTTTTTCAAATTACATCCACATTAAGATTATGTGGAAAGGAAATAACTGATGAGGATTTACTGGAAAAGACATATTCTACTTTTCATTTGAATAATATGGTATTACAGGAACAATACTGAGCAAAAGACTATAAGAAATATAGTGAACTAATTACTGCTCTTCTCCTAGCAGAACAGAGAAATCAACTCATGTTAAAAAACCATGAACTACGACCTACTGGAACAAATCCATTCCCTGAAGCGAATGCGATAATTCATAATAATTTTAATGGACGCGGCCGCAGAAATGGTCGTGGTCGTGGTCAAGGTAGAGGTCATGGAAATGGGCGTGGTAGAGGATATAATAATAACAATTTCCACTAGAAGTGAAAATATGTAAATAATAATAATAGCAATAATTTCCACCCGAAGTGGAAAAATACAAATAACCACCAGAAGTGGAATAATCAAATTGAAAGATTTGATAAAAGAAAAAACAGTCAAGATGATGAAAATAAATGCCATAAATGCGGTATCACTGGTCATTGGTCAAGAACTTGTAGAACCGCTAAACATTTGGTAAACTTATACCAAGTCTCTCTCAAGAAATATGCGGAACCAGAAACCAATTTTATATTGGATGATAATACCCCAAATAATGAGCCTATTGATGTCCCCAATATAGAGATGGATGATTTTCTGTTACCCAACCAGTGGCAAAGAAAAATTTGAATAATTAGTCCATATATTTTGCTTAATTAATATATTATAATTTTTATGTTATTATTGGTTTGCTTTTGTTATTGCTGCTTAATGTACTTTTTATGCAATGTTTATTTATAAATAAATAATAATGCATCTTTCATTTGTTCAATGAAGAAAATGAATTCTTTCCCGGTATTATATGACTTGAAGGAAAATGAAGGAAATTTATGTATTGTAGATAGTGCCACCACCCATACTATTCTCAAAGAGGCAAGATATTTTAATATTCTTAAAAAGGGTGAAACTGTTGTTACCACAATATCGGGACAAATTAAATATCTTGAGCCATTAACTGGCGATATGTTTACTGCACGATTTATAGATTGTCATTTTGATGAAAGCACTTTCCTAAAATTAGGGGGAGAGAATAAGAACCCAATTTTGGAAAAGAAAATAATATGGAATGCTTCATCACTTTCTCATATGGATCCTAAATCAAATGATTCTGAACTAGAAGTTCAGAGAATAATCCATCTTCAACATTTAGCAAATCGATTGCCTGATGCACTCGCTAATCCTAAAAGAGTAACGAAATCGCATATACCAGCAGTAAATGCGCCAATTCGTATTGAGATTCCTGAAGAACAACCTACGGATAATACTCTAACACGCCTGAAGCGTAGACGACCAATTGGTTCAAAGAATAAAAATTCTAAAAAGAGGAGAATTATTGATAGTGAAGATATTCCCATTGAGGATATAAATATAAATACACTTCCGGAAGAAGTGCAAGCACCTGAAGTGCAAATACCTGTCTATTGAAAATGAAGAAATTCAAATAAATTATATCACTAACGAAAGAAGATGGAATCGCAATAAAATAGTTATAGATCATATTTTTTCATATAATGTTGCAATCAATATTGAAAATGAAAACGTGGATTATGAGCCAACATCTATTGTAGAATGCCAAAGTAGAAATGATTGGCAATAATGGAAAGAAGCAATTCAAGCAGAGCTGAATTCTCTTGAAAAACGCAAAGTATTCGGACTAGAAGTTCGAACACCACAGGACGTAAAACCTGTTGGTAATAAATGTGTTTTTATTAGAAAGAGAAATGAGAAAAATGAAATAATAAGATATAAAGCCAGATTAGTTGCACAAGGTTTTTTCCAAAGACCCGGGATAGACTATGAGGAGACATATTCTCCAGTGGTGGATGCAATAACTTTTTGATATCTTATTAGTTTTGCAGTGCAAGAAAATTTACAGATGCACTTGATGGATGTTGTCACAGCTTACCTTTATGGTTCGCTTGATAATGATATTTATATGAAAATCCCTGAAGGATTAAAGCTGCCAGAAAAATATGGCAAACGAGAACTTTACTCGGTAAAGTTACAAAGATCCTTATATGGATTAAAACAATCTGGGCGCATATGGTATAATCGTCTCAGTGAATATTTATTGAAAGAAGGATATAAAAATGATCCAATTTGTCCATGTGTTTTTATAAGAAAATCAAGATCTAATTTTATTATCATCTCAATTTATGTTGATGATTTGAATATTATTGGAACTCCAGAAGAGATTCCAAAAGCAGTTGATTCTTTAAAGAAAGAATTTGAGATGAAAGATCTTGGAAAAATAAAATTGTGTCTTGGTTTACCAATTGAGCACCTTGAAAAAGGAATTTTAGTGCATCAATCAAACTACATAGAAAAGATCCTGAAACGATTTAATATGGACAAAGCACATCCATTGAGAACCCAATGGTTGTACGATCACTCGATGTGAAAAAGGATGTTTTTCGTCCTAGAGAAAATAATGAAAAAGTTCTCGGTCCTGAAGTACCGTATCAAAGCGCAATAGGTGCTTTAATGTATCTTGCTAATAACACAAGACCGGATATAGCATTCTCTGTTAATTTATTATCAAGATACAGCGCTGCACCTACAAGACGACATTGGAATGGAATTAAACATATAATGCGCTATCTTCGAGGAACTATTGATTTAGGCTTATTTTATTCACATGAATCTAAGCTTAAATTAGTTGGATATGCGGATGCGGGTTATTTATCCGACCCACACAAAGCTCGATCTCAGACGGGCTATTTATTCACATATGGAGGAACAGCTATATCTTGGCGATCGACAAAACAAACAATTACAGGTACTTCCTCAAATCATGCGGAGTTAATAGCTATTCACGAAGCAAGTCGTGAATGTGTATGGTTGAGATCATTAATCAAACATATCCAAGAAGCATGTGAAAAAGTTACGGTCAAGGAAGGTCCGACGACAATATATGAAGATAATGCTGCTTGTATTGCTCAATTGAAGGAAGGTTATATTAAAGGAGACAGAACAAAGCATATTTCACCAAAATTTTTCTTCACTCATGATCTAGAAAAGAATGGTGAAATCAATATTCAACAAATCCGCTCTTGTAATAATTTAGCAGATTTATTTACCAAGGCTTTACCTTCCTCAACTTTCAAGAAATTAACTTACAGCATTGGAATGCGTCGTCTTAAGGATCTCCAGTCAACTCGCGAACAGGGGGAGTAAACACTGTACTCTTTTTCCCTTAGCTAAGGTTTTTATCCCACAGGATTTTTCCTTAGTAAGGTTTTTAACGAGGCAGTGTCTCATTCGCGGCAGATGACACATCAAAAGGGAGAGTGTTAAATTATTTGATGTGACTCATGTCATTAAATTATTGATGTAGGGTCCACCTCCTTAATAATTTAATGTAATATGTTTTCTACTTTTCTACCTGTCATTATTATTTTCTGTAAAATGTTTCTTACCTATTTACCATTCTTACCGTTGGATTTCTCTATAAATAGGAATTCAATTTCTTGATTTTCATATATCTCAGAAATAAGAAATAAAAGTTTCTCTCAAATTCTCTCTCTGCTTTCTCTCTTTATTGTTATAATATCCTTGCATATATAGTCGATTTCCAACAAAATCTATGTTTTTTTCCTTTTAGTATTGTTGAGAAGGGTAGGGAGGAGGAGATGGAAAACACAGTTAATTTTTAAATATGATTTTAAAATAATATATATATTCATCTACCTAAATAAGCAAGAGCAAAATTATTAAAAGTATAAAAATAATATTTTTTTACTTAATTGAGATTTATATATGTTTAATTTAGTTCATGGAAATGAATAAATAGTCTGTTTGGACTCTAAAATATGTAAAAATGGTCCATTAAAAGAAATAAATTAAAAATAGAGAGGAAAATAGTAAAAAATAAAGATTTTGATTGAAAATAAGTTAAATGGACAATGAAATGAAGTTAAAGGCAAATTAGTCAACACAAATATTGTTTGAATGAAAAATTGAGAAAATTTAACAGATGGATGTTATAGTTCGATAGAAAGAAAACACAATGGGGTATAAATCATTTTAAAAAATTCAGGAAGGTAATAGCATATTATGACAAACCTCAGGGATGTCATAATTATTCACCCAATTTTGATATATAATTATTAAACAATATAGTTAAATTATATGAATATTGAATTTATTAAAATAACTGTATAACATTAATAAAAAAGTTAATTTCAAAAGTAGACCCCACATTTAACTTTTGAAACTACGGGCACCCTTTTGAAAAAAAATTTCAAAAAAACCTTTATGTAAAATAGTCAAACCATGTGACATATTTTTGAAATTTACCCTAATACACAATAGTTAAAATATCAATAGTTTTTAAAGGCTTGATATAATGGTTGGACTTTAAAACTATGATCTTAGTGGTCACAAATTCGACTCCACATATAAGGGGGATCGGATAATATTTTTCTTGGTTAATATTGTGAACCCAATGAAATAAATTTTTTTTAAAATACGGAATAGCAATACAAAGACATTTATTATGAGAATCAATAAAAATATATGAGTATCAATAACAAAACACTAATAAAATTACGACATTTTTATACATTTATTCATTTTTAAAATTAGATGTGCAGAGAAATTGCCATTATACATCAATAAATTTACATGTACAACTTATCTAATATATATATTTAGTATATAACTTACTGACGTTACTTTATAATATTAAAAATAACTATAGAAAGTATCTTCTATTTATAGATCAAATTAAAATAAATTTCACAATTGTCACGAAAAAATGTTTAACTTTAAACATAAAATAAATATTTAATGTGTTTGTAACTGAGTTTTATAGTAAAGTATAACAACCAAGGGCCTAAAAACAAATATGAGGGGGCGAAAGTTTAATGGTATATATGTAAAATTTAATTAGTTCTACGTCAATTAACTAGTTGAATATCATCATCATATTTATTTGAAAATTTTTATTTTATGTTATAAAATTGAGTTAAAAAACCATTATTAATTAAAAATTAAGGGAAAAATTGATGTGAATGAGATGAAAGTGGAAGCATATAAGTGTAATGAGATTAGAACGTGGAAAATGAATAAAAGAAACCAAGAAAACAAGAAGACGTCTAAAATGTTGGTATTTTAGTATAATTGAATCAACTAGTTGATCAATGCAGTCGTAATATTTCATCGAATAAGTAAGGAGAATGCGGAGTGCACGCTTGTTCGAGTTCTATTACGAAACTTAGCTTACGAGGGTCCGGGAGCTACCTTTCGCAACACTTCTGTTATGAACTGTTGCAGTTGCTTGAATGGACACGTCTTTTCGCTATGCTTCTATTCTGAACAGTTGTAACTATTCGTTTCAAGCTTATAAATATCTGGCATTGGCGACATTTTTACAATCTGGTTGCAATCTGGTTCACTTTTTCACAACAAGAAATTCATTCTAAATTCTTGTCAATTCTGATTTTATCCGATTGATCTATTTGGTAGAACCGCTAAATAAGATTCAATCTGAAAGTGTTCGTCACGACTTCAGAAGTATCCAGGCTTCATTCTACCAGAATTTCCCAACAAAGATTGAATCTTATTTTGTCACTTGAAGCCTGAAAGGTACGAATTTGATCCGTTCTCTCGAGATGATTGTTTGTGTCTCTAACTTCGATTTCTTGATTTTTCAGAAAACTTCCAGATTTTGCCCCTGTTTTGTTTTGATGTTTTATCTTGTTATATAAATCCGATTTCAATGATTCTTGATTCTACTGATATCTACTAAATCTAAGGAATATATGTTCAGAAGAAACCTTATTTAATTTCGTTCGTTTTCAACGTGAAATTTTCGTTTGAAGTTGAGTCGTGAAATCTGTTTTTGAAAAATCTCAGCTTTGTACACTGTTTAGTATTTTGATCATAACTCTGGTTATACAATTTGGATTTCTGTGATTCTGGTGGATTTAGAAAGCTGAGACATGTGGGTAATTATGTTTAGAAGTAAAGTATTCGATTTGACGATTTTTTAATGGAGAAAAATGCAGGGGAAGTCAGGTCATGAAATCTGGAAAATTCTAAAAAATATGAATGATGATTTTATTGTGTTTTATTAAAAGTTCAAGGCTTTAAAATTTAGGATTTGAATTTCTTAGTTATTGATGTTATGTTGAATTATGTTTGATGGCCATTTTCATTTTTGGTTGTTCATCTTGGTATAAACGTTCTTTTTCTCTGAAAAAATCTTGATTCTCAAGTCGTTTTGTGTAAACGACGTGTTTAGGTTAATTTTTTCATAAAAAGAACAGCGCCATTGGATTCGGGATGTCGAAAAACCTAAGGAGGGGTTTTGTCAGTGGCCGGAATTGATTTTGAAATGATTTAAAATCTGAATTCGTTTTTCTGCAATTTGCAAGGGATTCGGAATCCGTTGCAAAATTCATTGCAGAATGAAAAGTTGCGATGGTTCATTTGCGAAAACTGTTTTTCGCGGCAGTTCATGGTTTCTTATGACGGTTTGTGAGAGATTCTGATTCCGTCAGATATTCCGTCACAAAAGGAAAAGTCAATGGATGGTTATTTTGATGATTTCTGAATGCGACGGTTAGGTTGTTTGTGAGGGATTCTGTGTCCGTCAGAAATTCTGTCGCAAAATGAAAAGTCACTACGATTAGTTTTTGTGACAACAGTTTGTGACGGTTCATGGTATGCTTCAATTGTGGCAACCCTTTAGTGATCTATTGCGACACTTTTTTAAGTGTTGCCAAAAACAAGACTACTAGTTGATATGGTAACGATTTTCAGAGCGTTGCCAGAATATTTTTTTTTTGTCGCAAGAAAGAATGTAAGTGGAGCAGTTTTGGCAACACTTTAGTGAAATCAAGCGTCGCTAGAAACTTGTCCTTATCCAACTTTAACCGTCATCTAATGTGGCATTGGTTTAACTTTTGGGGTTGACATGTCAATGGTTGACTGACACATGTCAGTCAAAATTCAAAGTTGATCGGTCAACATAATGCCACATGGCGAATTTCTAATGGCTTCCTTCGGTTTTGGAAGGCTAGTCGGATACAAGTTATTTTTCTTATGAGGAGTATAGTTCTTCCACAAGTGGATGAGTGTTTCTTCTTGGGGGAGGTGCTACTTCTTGGGTGTTTAAGAAACAAACTTGTGTGAGTGATTCGAAAATGGAATCTGAGTTTGTAAAAACTGAGCATAATTTAGCCGATCATATAACCAAAGGGTTAAGAAGAGATCTTGTGCACAATTCGGCTATGGGGATGAAATTAAAGTCCATCTAAAATCTCTCATGTTCAGATACCCAATTCCCACCTAATATGACGTTAGGTGCTGAATTCAATGAGGAAAGCTTAACATCTAGAGATTGGAACACACTGATTAAAACATCCCAAGGTGTGTGTTCAGATCTGCAAGTAAAGGAGGTTGAAGTTTAACTTTTTAATAGCCTTTTTGTAAAATTACATACACAGGTGCAAGAGTCAAAAGGCTACCTAGAAAAGGATGAAGTTTAGCCGCTTCAAGAAGCTTGGACTTGGCTTTGATATGCTTATGAAGGATAAGGACACAAGGATAGTAAAAGATAGTGTCAAAAAAGAACATGTTAGAATGTTAACTTATGTGTATATTATCTTCGAGTATTCAAGATGGATAGCCAAGGTTCAATCCATAGTGACACCTTTGGTATTAGAATATTTGGAATGCGTATTATACTAAGATGAAATTCAATCGTCACGATATTTCATTTATGCATAAGTTTGTTATTTTGTTGTGATTTTGTTTAGTTAATCATGGATTACACTAAAATGGGGGAGGATTGTTGGTATTTTAGTGTAATTGGATCAACTAGTTGACCAATGCAGTCGTAATATTTCATCGAACAAGTTAGGAGAGTGCGGAGTGCACGCTTGTTCGAGTTCTATTACGATACTTAGCTTACAAGGGTCCGGGAGCTACCTTTCGCAACACTTCTGTTATGAACTGTTGCAGTTGCTCAAATGGACACGTCTTTTCGCTATGCTTCTATTCTGAACAGTTGCAACTGTTCGTTTCAGGCTTATAAATATCTGGCATTGGCAACATTTTTAGCGATCTGGTTGCAATCTGGTTCACTTTTTCACAACAAGAAATTCATTCTAAGTTCTTGTCAATTATGATTTTATCCGATTGATCTATTTGATAGAACCGCCAAATAAGATTCAATCTGAAAGTGTTCGTCACGACTTTAAAAGTATCCAGACTCCATTCTACTGAAATTCCCCAACGTAAAATGCTTGTTGTATTACATATGCCGGAGAGGGTGATCTAAACCATCTAAACCAATTTGAATTTTTATCAAAAAAAAAAAAACCAATTTGAATTTTGGCCCATATAATCATACTATTATAAGTACTAGTAAATTTTTAAGGGGGTCAGGACACTACAGCCATAGACCTAAGTCCGACCCTAATAATAACAACTTAAATCATTGTATATTAGTAGCAAAGATTTTAGTCTTGATTAAGTTTAAAGCTGCGAGCTCACATTTAAGTTGATGTTTTAGAGTTTTTTTTTATTATTAATATAAGCTCAATAAAGTAAAAAAAATCACCATATAATCATTTAAGATAATAAAATACCATTGGATGTAGATATATTGGTGTAACTCGGTTGGCTAAATAAATTGAGTAAGTTGAAAGATAATAAAATTTAAATTTCATTAAGTACATTTATTAGTAGGAGTGAGGAGTTTAACTGTTACTAAGCCTATATTAAAAAAAATTGTTATTCAAATTTATTTAAAAATTGGTAACATAATTTTAGGCACATGCAATGTAGATGTAACTCAACAGAACAGTGGTTCAGTTGTTTTGTCGTTTGGAAACTTCATCATAGCCACCAAATCTGCTGGGTTAATTAAATTGGACACTTGACTTATTTAATTATTAATCTTTCATATCGTTTTGATATTGTCTGTTATACAGCTTATATGATGGCTTGCAGGGGACATGCTTTACTGTACAAACAAGTTGTTACGGCTTTAATTAACTGCTCTTGTTATAACATGGTTTTAGTAAAATTAATTACTTTTGTCAGGAATTGGTTATCATTTTGATTAAAAAAAAAATCAAAGATAAAACAAATAATTTAAGTCCTAAATTTCAAGTTCTCCCCACGACTCTTATTATAACATTTTGTTTCCCTGTTATGGGAAATTAATTACTACTAAGATTTTCAATCTATCCATGTGTATTCTTTGACAAAATTTGGAGGTTTTTTGAAATTTTATTTAGCAAATGCTTGCTGTCATGTTATACCGAGTAATAATTTAGAGTAAATTTTAAAAATTCATATTGTGTTTTACCTCATTTTTAAAATGAAATTCAGTTTCTGTTTTTTTTAACTGATAGATAAATGTACTGAATTAAATTAAATTTATTGGTACTGAATTAAACTTATTGATATTGAATTAAACTGAACTGTACTAAAACTAAACTGAATGGTACTAAATTGAACTGAACTGTACTGTATTGAATGATACTGAAATTAAAAATACCGAAGCTGAATTATAATTTTATAATATAAAAAATATTTTTAAAATATTAAAATACATAATAATTAATAACACTTTAAATAATACTATATATTCTAATAAAATTTATTAATTGTTACATATAATAATAATTAAATATACCATTATACATTATTATTATTATATTATATATTATTACAATTATTGTTACGAGCATTACTTTATTATTTTAATTGTTACCAATATTTATAAAATATTATTTTTATTTATTTATTTTTTATTTTTCTTATAAAATTATTTATCATAGAAATAATAATTAATAATTTTAAAAATATTATTTTTAATTTCTTTTTCTTTGTTGTTATTTGTGATTACTGATATTATTTAATAATATTTATATAATGTACAAATAGAAATGAACTAAAAATGAAATTGAAATGATATTATCATTAGTATTCATTACTTTTTAATATATATGAATAATATTGATATAATGCATAAACTGAAATTTAATACTGAATTCTGAATATTGAATGTTAAATACTGAATACTAAATACTGAAATTGAACTAAACTGAATTAAATGATACTGAACTGAATTGATTGGTACTGAATTGAACAAAAAATAAGTTGAAAAGAACAGGTCCTCAAAATATGTTTTTTTTCAAAATATGATTTGTGATTTTAAAAGTTAACAGACATATAACATAAAAAGATCTCTTGAACTTATTCACTACAATGAGCAATATTGTCCATTTTCAACTGATATAAATTTTGAAATACTTTTTGCAAATACGTGAATACAATGATAAGTTTAAAAAACTCATAATAAAATGTTGGTCCCAGGGGTGATTTGGAGTCGCAAGAGGGGGTGTAAGTGTTTAATTTTGGATAAACTTTAAAAAAGTACCTTGTGATTTCACTTATTTGTAAAATAGGGTCTGAAGAATTTTTTTTTTTATAAAACAGGGTCTGTGGTTTTAAAAAATTTGCAAATAAAGGATCCTCAATATTAAATTATGTCATCAAAATGGGTAATTTTGTTCGTTGTTATATGAATTTTTATGGGATGGTTATTAAAAATACAATATAAATTGGTGAATTTTTTAAAAAATTTTTGAATAGTGCAAATATTTTTTTAATTAAATTATGATAACAAACTTAAAAAAATCATAAAAAATAGAAAAAAAATCTCCGAAAATTATTCAAATCATGACGCATAATTTTAAAATAATAAGGTTAAATTATTATAATATTGAATTATTAAAAATATTCAGTGTAACACCACTATTCTGAATCCATAGACCCTCTTTTACAATTTTTTTAAATCACAAATCCCATTTTACAAAAAAAAGTTCCTCAGACCCCATTTTATAAATGAGTAAAACCACAAGGTACTTTTTTTAAGCTTACCCTTTAATTTTTAAGCTTACCCTTTAATTTTTAAGCTTACCCTTTAATTTTTAAGCTTCTGAAGTAGTGAAACTAATTAAGAATAAGAAAGTTAGAGATTCAAATACTGCAATTTTATATTGGTTCAGAAACTGCTTACTTTCAACGAGGTTCAAGTCCAACCAAAGGACAATCACTCCTCAAAGTATAAGTCCGATTAAAGGACAATCTTTCCATAAATCACAAGCCCTACCAAGGGGCAATCACTCCTCAAAGCACAAGCCTAACCAAAGGACAACCACTCCACAAAGCATAAGCCCGACCAAAGGGCAATCACTCCTTAAAGTACAAGTCCGACCAAAGGGCAATCACTCCGCAAAGCACAAGTCCGACCAAAGGACAATCACTCCGCAAAGCACAAGTCCGACCAAGGGACAACCAATCCACAAAGCTCAAGTCCGACCAAGGGACAACTAATCCACAAAGCACAAGTCCGACCAAAGGACAATCACTCCACAAAGCACAAGTCCGACCAAGGGATAACCAATCCATAAAGCTCAAGTCCGACCAAGGGACAACCAATCCATAAAGCTCAAGTCCGATCAAAGGGCAACCAATCTACAAAGCACAAGTCCGACCAAAGGGCAACCAATCTACAAAGCATAAGTCCAACCAAGGGGCAATCTCTCCGCAAGGATTAAGTACGACAAAAGGGACATCCTTTCCACAAAGCACAAGTCCGACCAAGGGGCAAATTAGTCACCCATCAGGCATCATTCCTATCCCTTGCTCTTTCGTACGATCATATTGACCTGTGGCAGCAGTGATCCCCCGAGTGGCAGCCTGTGAGCACGGGATTTTGCAGTCCCTCTCACGAGACGATGATGACGTGTACCCAATTTTAATGCCTCATAATAAAAGTTCTCTTTAGAATTTTTATTACCAATATAATGTTCCTTGTGAATTTTATGCTTGGTAGGATGCAATTCGGTGTGGCCGATAACGCGTCCGATAGAAGCTTGAACCGATGATTTACACCCAAATTAAAAAAGACCCATTAAATTCAAAAAGATGCCTTTTGACTCACTTTTAACCACTTTTGGCAACTTTTTAGGCTCTTGGGCCCGTTGGCTAACGGCTTCCAAAAAATGATGCCACTAGCGGCATCAGCCATGCCGCCGGCAGCATCAGCCATACCACCGGCGGCATCACCCATGTCGCCGGCGGCATCACCCATGTCGCCGGCGGCATGACGCGAAGTGGGTCCCTGGACAGACAGCCTTTCAGCCACTTTCGGTGAAATTGGTCTAAAAGGTCTTGAAAAACCACCCTAATTTGCCTATTAAAGCACACCTTAGGCTTGTATGAAAGGGGAGGACTGAAATTAGAGGAGGAGGCAAAAATTAGGAGAAAGAAAGATTGGAAATTTAATGTTAGGAGGAGAAAATAGATTTTAGTGAGATAAGAATTAGATAAGGCAGGAAAAAAGATTCTAAATAATTTTTCCTGGGTTTTCTTCTTTGAACTCTCTGATTGTGAGCTTAAAATCAGTAGGTATTTTCTTTAAAATCAACTTCATAGGATTTAGAGACTTAGAACTCTTAAATTTTACTACTAAATCATCGTTACAAGCTCCCCGGAGGTGTTTCTTTCAGGTTCACGAAGAGGTGAATTCACGACCCCGAGGTAAAAATTCTGAGACTCACAGCTCTTTGGCATTAATATTACTGATTTGTGCTGATTCTTGTTGATTTGTGTTCATTTTTGGGCTTTCGGTCATTTTTAACTACTGCCTGTTGTTGCTGCGAGAAATTGAGTTCGTCGGAGATATGTGATGTCACCGACGGTATCACCCATGTCGCTAGCGACATCATTGATACCGCTGGTGATATCACATTCTCCAGAGACCTCACTTTCTTATGGGACCCTTTCTTTATGGTACTCAGAAAGTCATGTAGCCTGCCTGCATACTGATGCCTCTAGCAACATCATTGATGTCGCCAGCGGCATTAGCCATGTCGCCAGCGGCATCAGTCGTATCGTCGGCGGCATGACTTTTTGGACAACTATTTTCATTTCGTTCGTTTCCGACCTAGATTATTTTCCAAAACTAGGATATGCAGTGCAATAATGGAGGTCAAAAACCTTCTGAAAATAGACCCTTCCCCATAACATGTGGCATTTTCACTAATAATCCGGTTAAAACAACGATCGAGTCTAAAATTTGGTTAAAAACGGAATTTTCCCGCAAGCGCCGTTCAAATCTCATCTTAGCCATCCAACCGGGCTTTATAATACTGTAAATTAAATATGCCATGTTCACACTAACTCGAGTCTTATTTGGTTTGCTAACTATATTTGGTTTGTGAGATATCTCGTACAACGTACCATATCTGTGCTAACCATTTTCTGCAGGTAGATGTATATTAGGCCTTCGGATATTTTATTTATCGCATAGAAAATTGTATAGGACTTGGAAGCCTTGTAATAATTTTATTTTCCACACTTATTTTTGGATGAATGTAATAATTTATTCATCGCCTCAACTGCCTGATAAACGCGAAAACAACAAAATAACTGAAAACATAAATAAATAGGATGGATTAAACCGATTAAGAAAGAATGAAATATCTTAACTTGGCCTGATGAAAAATAGATTCAAACTCGGAATCTCTACTTAAGGTATGGTCCAACCACCCGGTGAAAAAATCGTGCCAAAAATTTCTCGGCTCGGTTGAGCTGAACCGGGTGGCGACTCTATTTTAAGTACGCGATTTCGATCTCGTATCTTTTGAGCATTAAAATATGCTAAACCATTCCAATCACATCACTCGCATCGCCCGTTATTTTAAAGAGGTCGGTCCACCGGCCTGGCTCCGCAGCCGTCCCGTAGAACGCGTCCGCTCACAATTCCTATAATAATTATATTTAAAATTGGTTAATATTCATGTTAATTACAACAATACCAAAATATAAAATTAAAATAAAATAAAAAAAATAATAACAATAATAATAATAATAAAATATTTAATGAGTATTAATATTCATACTAATCATAACAATATCACAATATAAAATTAAAATAATAACAACAACAACAATAGTGATAATAAAATTTTGGTATTGTTATAGTTATTATGGATATTAACCAATTTTAAATGCCATTATTATAGAAACAAATCAAAGTAAAAATATAACCAATTAAAGCCATAATTACACAGTAAAATAATTCATAATTACTGATAAGAATTATATTACAAAATTGCTATAATAATTAATGATTATTTGACCTTTAAAAAAATATACAAAAGGACATATATAAGGAAAACTCATCAAAATAGTTAATATTTCACTTTTACTATAAATACTAACTAATTAAAATTTGTTAACCATAATCCTATTTAAGAATTAATGTGACTCTTTTTTCTCATCAAATATTTGACACGAAATCATAATATAACTGCAAAAAAGTATAAATTATAAACATATTTAAGAAAAAATTTGAATTTTATGATGGTACTTACTCCTATAATGGAATATTTTAAATTATTTGGTCAACTAATATATCTTCTAAATCTATTTATTTAAAATTTAATTTGTTGTTCTTGATTTTATTTAATTCTATTAGTTATAATCCTATTTAAGAAAAAAATTGAATTTCGTAACTGTACTTAATCCTTATTTAAGAATCAGTGTGATTCCTTTTTTCTCATCAAATTTTGACAGAAAATCACAAGATAATTGTAGAAAAGTATAGTATTTATTATGTTGAAGCAGAAACATAATTCGGTGGATGATATCAACCCAATTAGGATGCAACTGAAGATGGATTTTATATGTGATATAAATTCAACTAAGATGCAATGGACCCTCAAAGTACATGTTTTCTCATATAAATCCAACAACTGGCTGGAAAAATTCCAAATGAATTGAGGGATACAGTAATTGATGTACATAGTTTTCCTATATTAATAATATAGGTTTTTAGTAATATATCTTCTTTGAATTCCAATTAATTTTAGTTTTTTCTCCATTAATAATGTCTTAAACATCTATTATTGCTTTTTGTCTTTTAAAATTATATTAGATGTCTGTTGCACTTGGTGAAACACATATACCAATGAAATTGGAAAACATTATAGGAAGAGAGATTATGTTCAAACTTTCAATTAAGAGCAACAATATTATTACACCTGATGAAGTGTATTATGTGGTTAAACTTACGGAGGATGAACAACTTCTAAAACAATATAATCTCTCTCCCTAAAAATTCATTAACTGTAAGTTTAATTTTATTTTATATGTAACTTCAAATTAGTACGTTGTATTATTTACATTTTAGTTCATATTTATCTTAACTTTAAAATTTTTTTACAATAGGATCTAGCTTTCAATGTTGATCAATTTCTAGATGCGAATGAAAATTTCAAGGTACTTCTAATGTTTATATTATAAGTACAAATGATTCATTATCTACTATGATTTGAATTATGTTTGTTATTTATTTATTTATTTTTGTTTGACAGGATTCGATATCAGAAAATGAGGTAAATTCTCCTATAATACCTGTAGAGATAAGAAATGAAACTATAAAGCTGTCAATATTGATAGATGAAGATAATGCACAACTTTCAAGCAATCGAGCAAAACGGATGAGGATTAAGAAAAAGAAGAATAATTGATATGTATCTCTTTTTAAATAAAGATTAATATTTGTTGAATAATAGAAATTAGTACTAAAATGAAGATAATGCACAACTTTTGAGCAATCGTGTAAAATGGATGAGGATTAAGAATGAGAAGAATAATTGATATGTATCTCTTTTTAAAGAAAGATTAGTATTTGTTGAACAATTGTCAAACTTGGCAGAACTATTATTTAGTGTTATGTACTATTTATTTTATATTATTGGATTGTTTCATTTTAAACAGATGTTATTTCTTCCTATTTCTACCTTTTCAATTTTTTGGATAAATTTTGCAATTCTTATATTATTTTCTCCAAAATGAAAAAAAACATTGATGATTGATTGATTATAAACCTATTGAAGAAAAAAATTTAAATTTTATAATAGTATTTACTCCTTATGGATGATAATAGAATATTTATAATTATTTGATCAAGTGAAATTGTTAAAAAAAATTATTATTATCACAATAAATATTTAATAAAATAGCAACAAATTAAATTTAGAAAAATTGATTTAGGAATTAATAATTTAGGAATTAAATTTTGAAAAATAGATTTTGGATAATAATAGAACATTTTTTATTATTTGATCAACTAATATATCTTCTAAATATATTTTAACATTTAATTTGTTGTTTTTGATTTTATTTAATTTTATTCTATTGATTACAATTATATTTAAGAATTAATGTGACTCTTTTTTTCTCATTAAATATTTGAAAGGGACACGATAACTGCATAAAAGTATATATTATAATCCTATTTAAGAAAAAAATTTAAATTTTATAGCAGTACTTACTCCTTCTTATGGATAATAATGAAATATTTTTAATTATTTAATAAATGAAATAATTAAAAATATCAAATAATTAAAAATATTTCATTATAAAATGTAAATATTGTATATAAAGAGGTTTTCTCACAATTTAATTTGATACAAAATATAACATATTTTTTAATTTTAATACTTTTTATTTTATATATTTAATAAAATAAACTTATTATTAATATATTTATTTCAAATAACCACGGTGCTACACTAATATGTATTAAAATAAAACAATGTAACTCAAAAAGAAAATAAAACAATAATGACGGAATACAAGATAGGGAAGTCCAATTCAATGAATTGTCCTTCACCGTACTCAATATTGCAACTTGTCTTTGATAATAAATGGAATCTTCCTCCTCATTGCATCATTTTGTACTAACGAGTGAATTTAATTTTATGAAAAAATTATCTCATATATGTTACGTGTGGAAAAATTGTGTGAAATAAATGGAAGAGAGCTTGCCAATGGGTTAACTTATTCATTTATTTATTCAAAAAGGTCAAATTAATTTTTTTTAGCTTCTTAAACTTTAAAGTTATTTCGTAATCTAAGTTTGTTATTAATTTTTAAGTTATTATTTTAATAAATTATTTTTATATGCTTTTAATAGAAGTATATAATTTGGTTTTGAATTTATTAGAAATTGTCTGAATAATTTTTTCTAAAATTAAATCTGTTGTTTATTAGGATAACTTTAAAATGGAGCATTTCAGAAAAGTAGTATGGAAAAGCAAAGCTAAACTACCCCTTACTTCACCAAAGTCTTGAATTGAGATTAGATACTAATGCCCTGTTTTTTTGGACTGCAATTCAATATATTTCAGTCCAGTTTAGCTATGCATAGTTATAAATTTACATTTAAATAAGTTCAATTTAATTTAATTCAGTTCAGTTCAACTTTCAGAAGTTAAAAAGAACAAGACTAAAAATGGTGGTTCAAAAATTAGTTAAAAACTAATTAAGAATGTATATAGAATAATTAAACTCGAACTATAGAAAAGATAGGAATATCTGATAGCATTTAAGTAGTATTTTTTAATTTTACAGCCTTGTTTATGTTGATTTGATTTTAGTTTTCTTTTAACCTCAAATATATGTTTACAGTATGTGTTTTTATTATTTATGTGCTTTACTTCGTAGAATTCATGTATTTATTGGTTACACAATGAGCAAATTATTCAAATTTCATAGAAGTAAACTGAGAGATGAGCGGTAGGTCAAAAATTCACCAAAGTATGAAAGATATTAATTTAGGGTCTGTTATTTTTTAATTTATGGAAGCTAAACTGAATTGATGTGAGTTAAAATTAATTAAATTAAACTGAATTTATTTTAATATAAATTTATAACTATACATAATTAAATTAAATTAAATTGAAGCGCGTTAACTTTGAAACACAAAAGGAAAAGCCAACATCAATATATAAATTTTCTTGTTAGGTGTAACACAATGATTGGAGCTCATCAAGCATACCGTTTTAAAAAAATTTATATGATGTTGATGCCCAATTCATCATGCTTTTCCCGTGGTAAAAGTGGACAAGTAGATACTGAGATACACAACCTTTTCCCATGTTAGATTAAAAGAACCATAAACCAAGTGTCAAAATTAAAAATTCCAAAATTCCTCATACCCTGTTGCTTGCATGCTTAGTTGAACAAAAATGAGATTTACTGCTGTAACAAATTTGTGGCCTCCGAAAACATCACATATTTCAGTAATTGATTTGTTATTTATCTTAAAATGCTTTGTGCAATTTATATTTTGTCTTTACCTATATGCCGATGATTCTCCATCTGTTTAGTTATAGTTGCGCCCTGTTATTTTCAATTGACAGAACTGAATGATACTGAAACTGAACAATACTGAAAGTGAATAATAATGAATCTGAAAATACTGAAACTGAACAATACTCAAACTGGATTATAATTAATAATATAAATAATATTTTAAAATATTAAAAATATATAATAATTAATAACACTTTAATGATAGTATACATTCTAATAAAATTTATTAATTATTACATATAATAATAATTAAATATACCATTATAAATTATTATTATTATTATTGTTATGAATATTACCTTATTATTTTAATTGTTATCAATATTTGTAAAACATTATTACTTTTATTTATTTATTTTCCTACAAAATTATTTATTATAGAAATAATAATTGATAATGTTAAAAATATTATAATTGGTTTCTTTTTCTTTATTATTATTTGTGATTATTGATATTAATTAATAATATTTATATAATATATAAATAGAAATAGAAATGAATTAAAATTGAAATTGAAATGATATTATCATTAATATTCATTGCTTTTAATATTTATGAATAATAATATACATTAATAATATTGATATAATGCATAAACTGAAATTTAATATTGAATTTTGAATACTAAATGTTGAGCGCTGAATATTGAATACTGAATACTGAAACTGAACTGAACTGAACTAAAAAAAAATAAGTTAAAAAGAACAGAACCTTAATATGTATCACTTATTTTAGTAAGTGTATCCAATAAATTTCAAACCCGAATCTTAATTTATTGCCAATTAAAATACGATTAATATAACCTCTGTGTTACCACTAAATAGGCAAAATTAGGCTATTCCTGCTAGTAGACGCAAAATGGAACCATCAGTCTTTACACCCGTTGCTACATTATTTTTTCTTTCAAATACTCTCTCAAAGTTGACAACCTTATAAAATGTATCAATAAACTAACAGCTGTCTTATTTACAATTTTTATTAATCTATAAACAAATATGATAAGGTGAAATATTTTAATCAATTTACATAAGAAAATGAATAAAAATGAAACGGTGGGTGTAAATAAAAGCATTCTTACTTGGCAAGGCCACAGCAATAGAGGGCGAGTGACATGTACAAAGCAACAAGGATAAAAAGCATAAAGTAAGATTGCGAAGTGATGGGATGAGATAGGGACGTAATTGTAATTATGTCACAAACACAGAACACAGACAGCTGGTTCCTGCCCCTATTAAAATAGTACCTATTAATTCTATCTAATTACCTAATTAACCAAAATAACATTTCTTTTATCTTTTATTTATCGAGATAGGGAGCAATTTATTAATTAAGTGATATAAAAATTTTAATTTGTTGGTTTTGGGCCGTGGATTTCTATGGTGGAGAACGCAAGGCTTAACCGGAGAAAGAAACAGAAAACCCCTTTTCTCTCTCCTCTACTCTCCACTTGCGCCTCTGTTGTGTTATTCTATCGCATTCTTGACGAGCCTGTTCGCCGGAGATAAGAGTGCAGGTGGTCGGTCGGAGGGAGAGAGGTGGGCCGTACGACGGACGGACTGATTCTCCTCCCTGGTTTTGGTTTTATGGATTCTTCTTTTCTCTCTCTCTTTCAAGCTCGCTTTATTCTCACGGCAATTTTACTTTGAAACGGGGGAGGGAAAGATCGATTCCTCCTCCTCGTTCTTTTCTTTTTATATCTATCTGGCTGACCTGAAAGAAACCCTAGCCATTCTTCGGATTTTCCTCTTGCATAACCTGGCAGATCGATTCGATTTCAAATCCAAGAGAAAGAAGAGAGGGATTTACCGGGGGAAAATGCTTTGGATTATGAGATTCTCTGGCTTTTTCTCTGCTGCAATGGTCATGGTTATCCTTTCCCCTTCCCTCCAATCTTTTCCTCCCGCCGAGGCTATTCGATCTTCTCATCTCGACGGATATTTTGGAAATCTTGCTCTTCATTCCTCGGATTTCTTGTCCTTCCGAAGAGCAGCGGTGTTCCGCAATGCCGATAAATGTGGATTCGGTGATGATAGAGTCTCGGGGAGAATCGGTCTTTGTGATCCATCTTTGGTGCATGTTGCAATTACTCTTGATGTTGAGTATTTGAGGGGTTCAGTTGCCGCTGTTCATTCTGTTTTACAGCATTCATTGTGTCCGGAGAGTGTTTTCTTCCATTTTTTGGTTTCTGAAACCAATCTTGAATCGCTAGTGCGCTCTACTTTCCCTCAATTGAAGTTCAAGGTTTATTACTTCAATCCTAGAATTGTGAGGAACCTGATCTCTACCTCTGTTAGGCAAGCTCTTGAGCAGCCACTCAATTACGCGAGGAATTACTTGGCTGATCTATTGGAGCCTTGTGTTCGGAGGGTGATATACTTGGATTCCGATTTAGTTGTGGTTGATGATATTGCCAAGCTTTGGGCTACAAATTTGGGGTCAAGAACAATCGGCGCCCCGGAATACTGCCACGCAAACTTCACCAAATATTTCATGCCGAATTTCTGGTCGAACACAAAATTTTCCGGTACTTTTACCGGCCGGAAGCCTTGCTACTTCAACACTGGAGTAATGGTGATAGATCTGGTGAAGTGGAGACGGGTCGGGTACACAAAGCGGATCGAAAGGTGGATGGAGATCCAAAAGCATGACCGGATCTATGAGCTAGGTTCATTGCCGCCGTTCCTGCTAGTTTTTGCGGGGCACGTGGCGCCGATTGAGCACCGGTGGAATCAACACGGGTTAGGCGGTGATAATGTAAGGGGCAGCTGCCGTGACCTGCATCCGGGTCCAGTTAGCCTCCTACATTGGTCCGGTAGCGGCAAGCCTTGGCTCAGGATTGACTCCAAGCAACCGTGTCCGCTCGACGCACTGTGGTCGCCATACGATTTGTACGGGAACTCACTTTGAATTACAGTATTACTCGCCGGTAAATTCCCTGCAAGACTGCTCTGTGACTATTTTCTTTCTTATTTTGGTCCATTAGTTTCTGTTCTTCAATATTTTTTGTCCTTTTACTAGAATTTACTCATTTTTTGGTCATAGTATATCAGATGATTTGTATTCTATTCTATCCCTTCTTGTTACTTATTTCTGTCTCTGGAAATAAAAGAAGAAAAGACAATGAACATATTCAATTCGTTAATCAATTAGTGTTCAATTGCATTTGGTAGTTTATTTCTTTCCGATGAACTTCAAATGGGCACATTTGCTCTTGATAATTCCATTTAATAATACTAGTCAATACCCCATCCAATAGTAATTGGAAATATTAGTTGGAATAGGGTGGCAATACAGTTGGTAGGTCATCTGAATTATGTGGTACAGTGCTTGTATAGGACTTAAAGAAAAAGGCACATGTTCTAGTTTGCTGTATTTTGTGTACACCTTTTCACTTTTCGCACTCCATTTTATTGTAAACATATCCAATTAGGCAATAATAGGATAAAAAGATTATAAAAGTTGTAGAGATAATACTTTGTAGGTGGAATGCAATAAGCAAAAAGGTAGTCCACTTAGTTTAGTGGGCGAAAGGGAAGGAACCTTATGCGTGGCCTCCAAAACCAGGGAGGGGTGTCGGCTGGAGTAATTCTACCGTTCAAAAACATTGTAATACTCCAAATTTAGGCCTTGCAAAATAGTGCCACCAAGTTCTTGTGTTTTCAAAGATACATCTTTTTAGGACAGTTTAGTGTTCTTGCTGCGGTTGCACAGTTAATCTCGTGCTTTGCCTGTCTCTGTGTGCAATTCGGTGGCATATTAGTTCCATTTTTAACTCTCAAGATTTTGCACGTTTCTTTATCTGGATAAATCTTGAGGTTCATTTGTCATCTTATATGTAGTATAGATATTTCCAGCTATGCTTGAGGTTCATTTGTCATCTTGATGTTACTGAATATAAGTAGTTTAAATAGAAAATAAAGGGGTTGATCTTGATCTTTCAAGAACTTGATTGTGGCATCAAAGTGGGACCTTATTACAGTTGTTACTTAGGAAGTGTCCAAATTAGGGACTGGGGACCGATTCCTTTTGCCCTGTCATCACACGTGGCCATTTGCTTCACCTCTCCTGGAATCAGCAGCTGTTGATTCTTTCTCTGTTTTGTTAATATGATTGTGGGCTGCTGTTTTTATATGTAAGCAGAAATTAATTAATTTGATTAGGAAAGCTGATCAACACTCTGCAACAGCCTAAGGGGAAGAAAATCATATAAAAATCAGTCTGAGGTCAACAGATTTGTTGTCTCTGATCATTGTTATTATTATAATCGTATGCCTAAATATCTGTATTAAAGTTAGGGGTTTGAAGTTGGATAGCTCTACTAGAATAATAGAACAAGGGGGCAGAAATCTGGTGAATAGAAATAAAAATGTATGAAAATATGTCAAATAGGACACATTATTCATCTAAATTCCGTGCTTCGAGCAATTCCTAGTTTACATAATTTTTCCATGAAATGCATGTAAGCTAGGAATTGTTATTCCATACGTCGATGGATCTTAGACATATACTCTACTATATTTAACATCCTTTCATTCATTTCTATTTTTCTTCTACGGAGTAGGTATTCTACGAACCAAAAAAGCCCTATGAGTTGAGCTGAGGTCCATGTGATATATGAAAAGAAATAGCTAATATGGTCCATGTGATATATGCCCGGCACCACAATAAGATGGCCTTTACATTAATATTGTATTTTTGGGCCTCAAGGATAGAGTCGGTGATTCACGTGGACTGAGTTTCTGCTCTGTGATATTTTAAACGTAATTGTCATATACTCAATTTATACATAATCTGCATTCTAAACGAGTAAAACTGAAGGGTAAAAACCGGATGACAGATGAGAGTTGCCTTTTGTCCTAATGTATTTTATGGGCCCTCACTCAACACTGTTGATATCTGTTTCGATAACAAGTGCTAATTCTACTGATGGTATGGAACCAATTTGGCCCCATTTGATAGAATGTGAGCTGTTTTGGGTTCATATCAGAGGGGTCATTTTCTGGTCCACTGGGTTTTTGGTGAAAGCCAACTTGGTTTTTACTTGTCAATTAACAGAAACAGACCACTTCTTTTAGTTATTAGTGGAAGTTTTATCAGTTAGCTATAATCATGGTCTTTTTGAAGACATAATACAATGCAATCTTAAAATTGTATCTGATTAATTCAACAGACAAGCATACAAAAACAAGTGCAACGAATTAAAAGCTTACAATGTTGTGTTCTGCTATGCATTACTGCTGAAAAGTGAAAAAATGCTAGTATATTGCAAGTACAGAGAATAAAATAAAGTGGAACTTCATGTAGTCTTCATCCAGGCGAAAAGAGACATCAACCGTTTGGGAACAGGCAGAGATGGGATAGGACCCAGAAGCTGAAAAACAGCTTCTTTTGTTACAAAACTGTTGATTGTTCTTGCTATTGCTAAGACATTCAACATCGTTATTGTGATTGGAGGCACAATTAAGAAGCAAAACTTAATCCCGTAAACCTCAGCGAAATCATCATTCTCTGTGTTTTGCATTTGATAACCAGGACTGAACCATAAGTCTATCCAACCTTTTTCCCCTCCCTCGATTTTATCCTCATAGTATTGATTTCCTCTGCAACAGTTACTGCATCCTATGGCTCTCTAGGAATAGCAAGGGACTTGGCTGGTCATCCTTGATTTCCTTGCAAATCTTTAGAGTATTCTGCTACTGGAACTGAGGTAACTAAATAAGTTGAGTTTATAAATCTTGTTGTTAGAAGCAAAGACAATCTCAGCATCATCGTCATTGTTGTGGTCCATTTTCCATATTCATTGGCAATCTCATTTCGACCTCTTGTTTGTTTGCTGCCTTGTTCAGTTTCTGTAAAAGCAACTTCTGCCATCCCATCTATGGTGTTCTGTTCTCCGGTAGGCAACTAAAAATCTAAGTCGATTACTTGTAACTGTACAGGCTTAAAAAGGAAGAATTTCCTGAATAATTATACCAGAACTCACACGTCGCGTGATTACTGGAGCCATCTGAGTGCCAAGTAGCCTTTGATACCTTAGTTGGTTTGGTCTTCATACAGGCATCCGACCCTCTTCCGATTGATTCAGTTAATGGGTTAACCCTCACTTAAAATTCATCACTCTTCTCTCTCTGACAAACTCAATCAAGCCTCCCTTTGTTCTTAAAAATAGCGCTTCAGGATTCCTAGGTTCTATCTTGTGTTTTCTGCAAAAAGGAACCTAAGTTCTTGCAAGAGTGGGGTTCCATATTGGCTCATGATTTTAGGTGTGTCATTCTCCATGACAACAACTAACCAAGGGCAACAAGCAATCTGTATAATCATATATCATCAATATCACCATTCAATGCCCCCCAACACGCTTTCAATATTCAGTCTGCATATCTATAATATAAAGCACTGCCATTTTAGTTTATGCAGCCACAAGGAGCAATTCACCATTTTCTTACTAACCCTGTCATTATACAGCACGAAATTTTATTTATGCAGCCTCGTCACTAAGGATACAATGAACCTATATATGCAGAGCTGCAGCAATTCACACTTACACAATACATTCTTTATTCATTAATTGGACCTATTTTTTTTCTATGCAAAGTCATATGTGCCGGACTTGGTTATTATATAAATACCCAAAACGTATAATAATTCTGTTTATTCTATATATTATATATTGTATTAAAAATTTATTTCCAACTTTTATATTTTATATTAATAAATTTTTAAATTTAATTACAATAAATTCTGTAATATATTTAGGACTTCAATTAAATAATGTACTTATATATAATTTTGCCATTTTATTTTTTATAAATCCACATATAATTATAAAAAATTATTTATAAAGTGTGGGACGACCGGGCTTGGAATTGACCTTGTAAGTCCGACCCAAATCCGAAATTACAAAGTGTGAGTCAAACTGGACTTGGTTGATACTTTTAGTCAAAGCCCGACCTACAGTGGCATAGCCAGGATTTTAACTCAGGTGTGGTACAATTGCGTCTATTAAAAAATTTAATTCAACTCAATATAAATTAAATAGTGTATAATTGTAATGAAATTTAAATTTTTTTATGAAGTCACACATAATATGAAAACGAATAGAAGATTTTCAAGGTAAAAAAACAAAGTAAAATCAATATAAAATTACAAAAATCTCATGAGAAAAATTTATTAATAGTTGCTAATTTGAACTAGAAATTTTTGTCCAAAGAAATTTCTGATGAAGACCAAGAAATAAGTTTTAGATTTAGACTAATAATTTTACTACTATGACCCTATTATCTTAAACTTATGTGAGTTAAAATAAACTTATTTTAATTTAAATTTTAACTATATACATCTTAACTTATTTTATGTGATTCTTACGAGTTGAAGATAATAAATTATTTAGATTAAATAAAATTTAGCAATATAATATTGCATAAGAATGTATGTATGAAGTATACTATATTTTTTAATAATTACCTAGCATATTTTAAAATTTTAATTAATTATTTAATTAGCATTTAGGAATTTCTCAATTAAAAAATATATTAAAAATAAATAAAAGAAAAGAATGAAATTTAAAGAAAAAAAACAATTTGTGAAATGCAGAAGTTGAAAGTGTATTTAAAATAGAAAAATTAGATATGAAAGGAAAAGAGAAGTATTTGAAAATATGAATAGGAAAATCAAAAGATAAGATGGAAAGAAAAATAAAAATGAAAGAAAGAAAAGGATTTTAAAATATAAAAAAAAAATCATAAGAGAAGATGGAACGAAAAATTAAATGAAAAAACATGGCTTTAAGGAATAAAAAATGAAAGAAAAACAAGAAGCATAACGTGGAATCCAATACAGAACGTAACGAGCACACCTCTAATAACTAATTAATTAGGATTTATCCGATTGATTTTTTTTAAAATTAAATTTTTAACTTTTAAATTTTTTTTAAAATAGAGCTTTTTTAAAAAAGCTGTTGAAAGAAGCTAAAAAATTCACAGTCAGACTGACCCTTAGTCTATTTAATGTCTATAAACTACTACTTCTCGGTGTATTATATCTTTTTTTAAATAATTTACCTCATATGGGCTTACAATAATAATAAAAGAAAACTTTATCTTATCCCACTGTAGACTCGAACCTGCGACATCCAAAATTATAATTTTAAGGTTCAACCACTATGTCAAGCTTTTGTCACTCGGTGTATTATATCTGATTATACCAAATTACATGTTTTTCTAGCTCTTATATATTATTTCAAGAATGTTGGTTATCAAGGTTCTTGAGTAATCTAACCAATAAATTTTGATTCACTTTATGTTTTAACTTGACTCAGTTGTTAATATTAATTTCCTGTAGTGCCTGAATGCTCACCCTAACTAGCAAATTAGTATTATTATTCTTACAATTTCTTGGTTTTTATATTTTTTTTTTATTTTTCATCATTACTAATCACAACGTCTGCTTGGCGGCGAAGAAAGACATGCCATTCAGGCGAGCCGTACGGTGGTGTGGTACTTAAGGGGGCTTTTATAAAATAGGACATCCTCGAAGAAATAATTTCGGGCCAAATGACACAAATAAGAAAAATAGTTATAAATATATTGTCCTAAAATAATTTTAAAGATTTCTTTCATATATGCACTTCTCATTTTTTTTAATTTATTTAATTTATTTCATATTTATCTCTTAAATTTTTTATTTTTTATATGGTATTTTAAAATTTTTTTGCTCATTTCTTTTTTCTTCGAAACGATATCAGCTATAATAATTTTTTTAATTTTTTTAAACTGTCAGATATCCAATAGATAGTTAATAGAAGTTCAATAAAAATCTGTAAAACTAGAAGAAGCTGGATACAAAACACTAAATAGTTTATTAATAGATCAAAACTTAAAATAGGTTTTTACAGATATTTACTACCAACTTCAAAATAGTTTTTTCTAATAGAAATATAGTAAATATTTGGTAGATGTCCACTGATAAGAAAAACACCAAGTTAAATAACTAATTAATAAAAAGAAGAGACGAATGAAGAGTTATTTGATACATACAACCATAATTTCTTTAGTGAAATCGTATCATTTTTCCTTTCCAATGAGCTATTGAATATATATCAGTGATTTATTGTCGAAAAAGTCACAATGAATATTATTTCAAAGATAAAAATAGACGAATAAAAACTTTTAAAGTAATATATAAAAAAAATAAACGGTTTGAGAGATAAATAAAGAATAAGAAAAAGAATTAAAAAAATAAATATTGTGACAATTATATAAATAGAATATGAAAAAAAATGAGGAAATTAAAAAATATTTTCCAACATGGCATTCATGTAGGTAGCTTGCAAAATATGATTAGTCATAATAAATACCCTACTTAATATTGAGAATTTTTCTATTTTTTTATAATATTTATAAGTATCTTCATCGATATATTTTTATTTGGAGTTTAGTAACAGTTACATTTTTTTACTCATCTCAACAAGTGTATTTAGTGGGATTCGAACCTTATTTTTCTTTAACTTAATCAATCTATTTTGTCAACTGAACTATACCTTGTTAGTATTGAGAATTCTTATTAAACGGGGAATAGTCATTAATTTTTAAATAGAAGCATATGTAATTTGCAAGTAGAGTTTAGACCTGTTTGGCCCGGCCCAGACCCAAGACTGCTCAAGCTCAAAGTTTTATGGACCACACTTGATTTTCGTATAAATACCAAACCTGATTCGAGGCCAGTCTGACGAATAACAATTTAATTTCTTATATATATATTATAATTATTTTCATCTGTTATATTCTATACTAGTGAATTTTAAATTTAAATTCAATAAGTTGTATGATACATTAAGAACTTTTAATAAATAATGTAGTTATACATAATTTTTTTAATTTATTTTTTACAATCAACAAAAAAATTATTAAAAAATTATTTACGAACTTTAGACCGGACTTAGAAATGACCTCGTAAGCTCGACCCGAATCGATATTCTAAAGTATGAGCCGGATCGAACTTAAATTGAATCTTTTAATTAAAATCCCGATAAAACTCACCCCAAACCTATCCTTATCCGCCCACTGAACCGATCTAATAGAGTTCCCTCACATACTTCGGATAAAATTATAACGATACACAAAACATTAAAATGATTTATGGATAAGGATGATACAAAAACCAAAAAAATGTTAAGTTATAACTAAGGTCTTGTTCTTTTCAACTTATATTCAATTTAATTCAGTTAATTATTGCATACATATAAATTTATATTGAAATAATTTCAATTTATTTCAGTTTAATACCGCTACTTATAAATTAAAAAGAATAAGGCTACAAAAGTAAAAAGGTTAATAAATTTTTTTTCCTATTTTACTGTTTTCAAAGATACGCAGTTCCACAAAACGACAACAGCAAAAGACGAAACAGACTGGTCGGTTAAGGCTTCCACAGCCACAAAATTTAAGGGTTTAAAAGTCATTTAAAATAAATAAAAAAATAAATAAAAGCAATGAGTCGGTCTACACGGCAGTTAAATTAAGCGCGGGAGTTGGATGTAATTTCCGATTCACAAAAATCCTCTCGACTCCGAAATTCCTGCGAGTCTTCCCTCTATTTCATTTGCTTCTTTCGTTGCCCATATTTCGCCGACTTCATACAAATCCGATAGCTCTTGCTCACTATTTTCTCTCAACTCATAGCCTGGACTTCAGTCAGTTCCTTCATGGAAGAAGATTCGTGGAGCTTTGGTCACTCCTCCCCCTTTTCAAGGAGCTATCAGTCTACTCTCAGATCTCTCTCTGGTTATTTTAAGCCTAAAATTTTGAATTTTTTTTTACTAGCCCTATGTTTTTTTCTTATGCTGATATAATGTTTATTTGGTGTTGGTTTTTTTGAATTAGATCTTTGTTTGGATTATGAAGATGGAGACGACTATGATGATGATATTAAGGTTGAGTATCCGTGTCCTTTTTGCACGGAGGATCTTGATTTAGTGGAATTATGCTGCCATATTGAGGAAGAGCATCCTTTGGAAGCCAAGTTTGGGGTATGAAGCTATCCTTTTTGTTTTAGTATTTTAACTTTGTAGTCATTATTGACCACCGATCTTAATTTCATGTGTTAATTATGCCTCTTTTGATAATTTGGTTGGTTAAGTTGGTTTAGCTTTTTTTTTATTTAATTTGTTGATTCTGTGTTTTGCGTTGTACTGTTTTTACCTATTTAACTGGATGTGGCCTTGTATGATTAGTTTCTTTGTTATAGAAAGACTAAAGTTTTCAAGGGAAAAATTAGGAGATAGCTGAGAATAGTCTCAACAGTACAGTTTCACCTATAAGCTCTCAATTGTATTTCATGTGTATCATGATAGTATTCCATTAGGTTCATACATTATTCTGTTCATGTTGTTTAATTCCTTCATACCTGTATTTTAATTTAAGAGCTCCATTAATCGGAAGAGAAGATTTGATTTGAACAACTCCAACTATGCCCTGCACCTTCTAGGTCTTGATGATAATCTGCACATCATTACTCGTTAGCACAAAGAGGAACTGGGTTAAAACCCAGGTTCCTATATTCCAGCAATAAACTGTCTATTATATTAGATGTGCACCATGATAGCTTTCCACTAGATTCATTCACAGTCTATTCATGTGTAGTTGTCTATGATCTTTTCTGTTCTTTCATGCCTGTATCTGAATGTTAGAGCTTCACCAATTTGAAGATTCTTTACTGTTCTAAACAATTACTTCTATATTTGGCACCTTCTGCATCTTGACAATTGTCCACACATCATTAGGAGGTTAGTATTTACATCATTAGCACAAAGAAAAATGCGCTGAAATCTTGGTTCAAGACTCCTGGTTGTGTACTTGGTTCTTTGTATCATGAATATCCTCTATATCTCCTTACAGCCAAAACATGATGTGTGTTCCATGCAGTAACTTAAATCCTTGTAAAGGATTTGGTAGTTGCATGCACACAAATCAAGCCATTTTTCTGGGCAGTGTGTAGCTCATTGAGAAATGGCATGTGTCTTCTGCCCAACTGGTCTATTTAAGCACCTTTATCTCATTCACCAAACATTTTTAGCAAAAGCTTTGTCTTCAGAAAATTTGCAGTTCGTTTACTATGGGTCTATTAACTAAATTTCTTCCACTCTTGTCAAACAATTCTTTGGTTGGTTTTTCTTCTTCTTCTTAAGTTGGTAATTTGTTTTTGCCATAGTTGTTTAGTTTGCAATAGTTCGCGGTATGTTTCTCCTAATTTATGATTTGTTGCTTGTTCTGCATTTACATTTGCGTTGGTTCATCTTTTAGTTTGCGCTTCTCTATCAATTATGAGCTCTGAAACTTCCCCAATTAAGAAATTAGGGAGGCTGACGAATTGATGAATCAAATCCTTAGTTGCCCCTTACTAGTTATTAAAACTAGGGGTTAAGAAAGCCACCTGCAAGAACACTCTTTTACCTAGAAAATTTTGACGAATATAGGGAGAACACGACTACCAACCTTCCTAGCCCTCCTTCCACCTTCCAGGGAGGACTATCACTCTTCAAAAAATGCTGCTTCCTTGGAACCCTGTCCCTTGCTGACACTGCTTCTTCCCATCACTGGGAATCCCAAATGGAGAGCGAGGAATTAAACATGCGGAGGTAGTCCGAGTAGTAAGGCGAAATGGGGACTGCAAATCCTTTTTATGCTGTTTAAACCAGGTCGCATTACCGATATAAACCAACATAGAAGTTATTTTTTTGTGCCTTGGGGTTATGAAATAACACAGATTTGGTGGTCCTCTTTAAACTTTAACTTGTGCACCGTCATACATGATACATCCATGTGTTAATGTGATTATATTTTTGTGATCTGGCTGTTATGAGGTAGTTTAATGTGTGCTTACTGTAGTAAAATTGGTAAACATATTGGTTAGACATACTAAGGAGCTAATGGTGGTTCATTATATTCAATTTTCTTATGTTATAATTTTTCATAATTGCAGATGTGTCCTGTCTGTGGCTCAAGTTCGGCATTGAATTTGGTTCAACATATAAGAACCCAACATGGATACATGTTTAAAATATCCTTTCTATTTATTAAATTTTGGGAACTTTGTACTTCTGCTCTTCTTTTTAGTTAATTTTTTTTCTTAGAATTTTTTTTTGTTGTAGAAGAAGCCTTATGACTATGTGTATACATTGATATTCACTTGTTATCTGGTTTTCATTTGAGGTGAAATTATGTTTTGATATCCTTAACTAGAAAATACCCTTTGCAAAAATTAAAGCTGCAGAAAGACGAGTCTTTTTCAATTTCTTCTTTTCTAAAGAAGGAATTAGAAGATGAATATTTGCAATCGGTGCTTGAGGCACCATCTCCAGTTGTTTCTTCGTCCAAGATTGCACCTGATCCCTTGCTTTCATTCCTTTACAATGCTGCCCCATCTGATAAATTGGAAAGTATACAGTCGGATTGTTCATCTGTTCCCACAGTAAAAGAAGAATGCCTTGATGAAAGTATCTTAACAAGGTTATTTTTCATGTTTTAATTTACGACTTTACCTCTTATGTGTTGAGAACATTTACATTTGCTTGACTATTATGTGTTGGGGTATTAAGGGTTTCTTGTTAAGAGGGAACTCTTCTAGATGCTATTATTGGTGAGGGTAATGTACAGAATCAAGAGAGCTTGTATGTTTTGTTTCTTTTTATAGATTAGAATTTATGACGCGTTTGGTTTATGGAATGACTATTCCATGGAATAGAATAGAAAGGAGCGGAGGAATGTGAAATATAGTTGAGTATTTATCTTGAACTCATCATAGTTGTTCCTAGTTATTACACCTTTTATGGGAATACAAATTCCTTCATTTCACCTGGGAATATTCCATGAGAGGTGTAATAGCTAGGAATAACTACGATGGATCCAAGACAAAAAGTCTATCAAATTTTTACATTCTTTCATTCATTTCTATTTTATTCCTAGAACAGTCATTCTACGAACTAAATGCCAGTATTCCACCTCTGAGATAAAGATACTGAACTTTTGGGTGAAGATCCTAGTAGAATGCACCTAAATTAAGACCCAAGGACATGCTGTCAATCTAGTAATATCCTATTTTTGGTCCAAGCTTGGTGGAAGACTGATGAAAATTTTCTAGTGCCTATATATGTCATGTCCTGGTTTAACATACTGGTCCTTAAATCAGTAGCTGTAAGGTGATGGGTTTTAGTGTTTTTATTGCTATATTATATCGAACAGGTTTTATGTATGGTATCAAAAATGTTGCAGGGATGATCATTCCCCAATATCAGACAAGGAACAAATTGAGAAGGGAAGGAGAAGCGATTTTGTACAGGGACTGCTTTTGTCTACAATCTTTGATGATGACTTGTGAATCACGTTGATAGAGTTTAGATTAGAGTTGTTGGTCTTCAGTGCATTGTCAACACTGGTATTGGTCACGCCTGGATAGAATGAAGGGAGATAGGGTAACAGTACAATAAATATTGATAATACTAATCAATATGAACTAGCTAGCCGATTGCCGTAGAAGAGCCGGTACTTTGAATACTCTGCTCTTGAATAACTCGTTGTTAATGGAAAATCAGCCTTACACTTATTGTCAAGCATCGAGGGTCTCATCTAGATTCTCCTTGTTATAACTGTGCAACTCTCGTATGAACAAAACAATCAGTAATAGTTCTACTTGTTACTGATACTGCCTTTCGCTTGCTTCTGCATGTATGCTCTCAGATTCAATTAGCCCCGCTTAATCTTTTTTGTGATTCGTAGTATGGATTGTTTTAATCGAAATTTGTAAGATCAGTCTCAAGACAAATGATTTACAGATTTTATGGAACACAATTCGCATCAGATCTAATTGTTGTACGGTAACATGGCGGATAAAACGGAAAGATGGTAATCGGAATAATATATAATGCATATTTTGTCCCTTGTAGCATAACCTGTAGAACTTCGAAAAATCAGATTTATATCAATGATTTCTGAACTGATATCGGTCATAAACTTCTAATTGTGAAATTTGTTGCTGACTTAGAGCCGAGACTGTTTACGCTGAAATTTGAAAATCGCATAAGAGACTTGCACCGACTAGCGGCCATGGGTAAGTCTCCAGTTTGCTGCTTATCATTCTCAGTTTGAGACAGATGCTGTCTTAAAGCAACCATGACCGGCATGATGGTAATGATGATTATACACTTATAATTAGTATTCGTGAATGATGAATTTACCAACAAAATCCTACATTTCTGCTTTACACTTCCAATTGAAGACTCCAAAACTGTTACCTTTCAAAAAAAAAATCAGGCATAAAATTGCCCAACAAGTTCAAATCTACATTAGTACGCTAGTCTATGAAACAAGAACTCATCCAAGTTTTACAGGCTGCGAAATAGGAAGATGCCTTCCACAAGTATTTATGGGCGAAGCTTCCTTAACAACCATTTTTTTCGCAGTTTGACATCTAATGCCATGAATGTTTTAGCTTTCATTTCATCCTCCAACAAATCACAAGCGTCTAATACAAGTTCTTCATCCATTTCGGGCAAATCTTGAACTGCTTTAATCACATTCTCAATTGAGACCGAACCCACACTTTCCTCCTTTCTCTCTCGTGCAGCAATAGCCATGTCCTCCTCTTCGCCCCGTGACTTTTTAGAGTTAGTAGAATTTGACTGGGTTTCTAATTGCCGTTTCTTCTTCTGATTAAGCATATCACATTTAAAGCCTGTATCTGCAGATTCTGGTACATCAATTTCCTCCCCAATGGAAGCAGATTCAGCAGGAGATTGACAAGATCGAGGAATCTTATCATCATTTTGCAGTTCGAAGCATTGAGCAGAGAAGCAATCACTTTCATCATAGTTTTGATCACTGCATATCTTAAACAAATCTTTGTAATACGGGACTGGCCGGGTCATGAACTGGCGGGCATCAGTGTGGATCTGAAATTGTTTCTTCATCAGTTACAAATCCTTTATAAAACAAGATAAAAAAAATTCACTTCTGAATCCAAAAATATACCTTAATATAATCCTGCCAGACAGAGTCATCAGCAGTCACCATTTGACGCGTATCATCCCACGAAAAGCCAGGCAATTCAAGTAGATTCTTTATCACATTATGTTGCCTTCTGAGAGTCTTGTACCGATTTTTCAGAACATCAACATCATAGTTGAACCCGAATTTAGCATTAAACAAAGTAATCATGTCCACCCATGCTTGCTTCCGAAATACGCCGTCAATCTGATTCCCTTTCTCCACATTTTCTAACATAAGGTCGATAAAATATCGGTCCATTGGAGGTTGCCAATATGTCCTAGAACGGCTGCTCGATGTTCTTCCTTTCACATTCACCATAGCTTGATTCACATCATCGATTAACTCTTTCGATCCAGAGTCATCAGCCATTATATTTGACACAGAGATATTATAGTCTTCATCAAGGGGAAATTCGTTAAAAGCCTCGACAATTTCATTCCCAGCTGAATCAGCCACATTGTCACCTAAATACCGAATCATCTAAATCTAATTCATTGAATGCATTCATGCAAATCTCAGATACAGAATCATGTATTTAATACAACAATATTACCTTTTTCTTCACTACTTGCATCTCCATATATCAAGCACAAGCTTTCATAATAAGGTATAGTTTTTATTCGGTATGTTCTTGAATCTGGATGAATCTGCAACTAAATAGCATTAGATTTGTAATAAATACATTGAAATCATTGTAATAGGAATGGTTGAGCACATTCCACCTTGATATATTCATCCCAAACATCATTATCAGCAGTCACCATTTGTCGATTTTCGTCCCAGCTAAAACTGTTCTGATCAAGGAGTTTCTTCACAGCTTTGTACAAGTTCCTCAGAGTTTTGTGGCGGTTTTTTAGAACATCTTTTTCATATTGAAAATTGAACTTTTGATTGAACAATGCTACCATGTACTTCCATGCTCTTTTGCTGAACAAATGATCATCGAATTTATTCCCTTTACTAACCTGCTCCAGCAAAAGATCAATGAAATATCTATCCATCTCTGGAGTCCAAATAGTCCTCAAGCGATCATTTCCGTTTCTGGCTCTGATTCCCATTGCTTTGCGAATTCTAAAACTGCAGAGCAAATTACCAAACAATGTTAAAATTACAGCAAGTATAGAATTCTGGAAAATGAAAAGAGTAACTATAAACCCTAGCGAACTTCAATATGCTTCAAATTTCGACACTGACTTGCATAAAACCACATGATAATTATAATTTTTTTTTTCAATTTCAACAATGAAGTGAGTGTGGATCAAATAGAGCATTCGGTGAAACTGAGGGAAGAGAAACAGGGGATGAAATACAGGATATATACATAAACCGAGAAGGGAATATAATTATGACGTACCTTGAATTCGATAGGAACTTAGGAAGGATATGGGACAGGAACAGTTAGGTTTCAGGCTTCTGCAAGTCTAGGGATATGGATTTCCTGGATAACACTCGAATAGACAGACTCCTTGTAGGGATAAGAGGATAACCCCAACTGGATTACCCTGGATTCCAATAGACCTGTGTTCACAGGCATGAGCTTATCAAATGGGCCGGACTTGTATATCATTTTCTTACAAGGTTCGGTACCAGCCCCAAGCTTTATGGGCAGGCGAAATCTTTATATTAATACTCAAGTTCGATGTGGTGAATAATACATTTATTTTATTGTATACTCATTTTATTAATTATTTGTATGTTTATATTATGGTTTTAAAAATTGGACCGGTCGGTCAGATCAGGTTCGACTAAAATCGATATCTGATTTGGTCTGATTTGACTGGATTTTTGATAAGAATCGGTCAATGACTGATTGAACTGATCGATTAGATCCGGAATCGGTCGGTTCAATCGGTAACCGGTTTTCTTAAATCATATTTTTTTAAAAATTGTTGGTGGTGGGAATTGAACACAAAGCCTCCAACAAATATTTCAATATATGCTCTGCCAATTAAGTTACCACACACAAGTGGTAACATTTTCTCCTTGTATACTTTTATATTATACATTATTAATTTTTAAATTGTTTTAATATATTTTATTATAAAAAACCATAATAAACATTTTTTTCATATACTACATATTTTATTAAATTTTAAATATTTCTTTTAATAACAGCTTTAAATATTTTTCATAACGAAATAACATGTAAATTTTTTAAATAACATTACTCTAAGTTTTTTGATTAAATTTATATTAAATGGATATATAATTTTTTTATTTTACGTATTGAGTATAAATTTTAATTATTTTAATGTGTAATTTTTATATATCATCAATCAAATTTATTAACTTTTTTATCTAATCTATACAATATAGAATTTGGTTTGCATTCTTTCGTTAGATTATATTAGTTATTATTTTGTGTTTTATTTTTATTTGAAATATAACTTTAAATTATAAAATATTTTATTTAATATTATTAATTCTTATATGAGTATAACTTATATTACATCTTTAATATCAAATTATATAAAATATTAAGTATTTTTACATGATTTAAGAAAATCCGGTTCAACCACCGATTTAATCCAATTGAACTTTAAATCTATGAACCACTGCTTTCACCGATTCGGTGGCCGGTCTGAGTCTGAAAACCATAATTTATATTTTAATTAATTAAAATTTTAGACTTAATTAGAATTATAAATAATTAAAGTAAATAATCAATTACATATAAGATTTAGATACACCTGTTCAATATTTGATATTTTCTTATTTAATCCATCAAAACTTAGAATTGTTTGGCATCGTTTGATAGTCGTTGCCCCAATAAATTTATCTTACAAATGTTTTCTAGAACAACAAGTTTTATTAAATAATACATTTTAATTTCTCTTACCAATTAATTAGAAATTATTTTTAAAATAAAAATTTGCTACTTTCATAGAGAACGTAAAAATAAAGCTTTTCGAAAAAATTGTCCGAGGAAAAATTTTCATAACCAAATCAATTATGTTAAAAAAAATTATGGAAAACAAAATTAGTTTTTTTTTTCAAATAAACAAGGCCTAATTCGTTCCATCATTATCAATTGCCATTTGGGCCTTAGGTTTTTGTCTTCATGATTCATTGGCGGGCTAGCTGAGAAGGGGCCATTTTCACCCTAGTTTGTTTACTTCAAATAAAAAGAAGCAAATCGACCGGCGGTTGAGGAAAGCAGTCGCGCCACTCCGTTTCCCAGAGGAGCGGCGAGAAACAACCTCAGAGCCGTCAATCTTAACCTGAGAGGGCTAGCAGTCCATTATTTATTCAGTTTTAGAGATTTCTTGCGGCTGCTTGTTACTTGGAAGCCAATTTTCTCATCTTTAATATATTCTCTAAGTTTTCAGTCTCCACTGAGTTATAGAAAGCAACATGGAGCTTCATCCGGAAATTTCTAGGTAACGTATTTTATTTTATTTTTTTCCCTGTAACCGTAAATTCTGAGATGGGGGAATGCGTTTCATATGTTTTGTTTGGTTGGGCTGATACTATCCACCGTGGTCTTCGAATTGTAATTTAAGTTGCTATTAGAACTAGTTTTCAGGTAGTTCAGTTGCTATTTGCTCAATGATTGAATTCTAATGTTTGATTTACTTTCTAGTTTGGGAAGTGACAGCAATGCATTAATCTTACCTGCAAAGAAAAAGAATAAAAGGAAAAGCCGCAGTCAGGTATATGCCAGAGATTAATTGTCTTGTTGATTATGTTTTCTTATATGGTACGATTGTTTGACAGTTGAAACTTATCAAATGTATTTGACAGGAGAATAAAGGATGCCAACATTCAAAGCTGAGCAAATCTGAGAAAAGAAAATTGAGGAAGTTGGAGGTTATTACCTGCCTGCCTAAATTATTTTGTTTGCTTGATTGGTTCCTTTTTGTGTTCGATCAAAATAATTTGGAATTTTTTGAAATTTTTTGTAGGAGGAGAATGAGAAAGCACTTCTACTCAAAGAAAGCGTTGAGATTTTTGAGTAAATAATCACATATTACTACTTTGATACTTGATTATTTTCGTTTTCAGTTTGATCTCTCGGTCACGGTGGTTTAAGAACGTCTCACAATTATTGCCAAATCTTTTTTTTTTCAGGAAATACAAGATTCCAGAAAGTGCTTATTCTCTCCTTCGATCATCGAAAAATATAAGTCGAGTTTGTATCATCGGATCAATCTGAATTTTCCAAATTATTTCATGATCCTGCTATTGCTTATTCATTTAGCTTTGCTATTATGTAGGCAGAAACTGTGCGAGACAAACGCATGATGGCAGTACAATTTTCAAAGGCAGGTCTAGAAGTTAACCTTAGTGAACAATCTTTTAAAATGAATGTTACTTCCAACGAGCCTAAAGAAGATTCGGAAAATCTTCATTCAGATGAAGATATAAAAGATAATGTGGATAAAATGGAGCCAATGGTAGTAGAAGCCCTAGTTGCAAAGAATGTGAGCGATCCATTGGCTACCTGTCAGGAGCTAGTTAGTGGGAATGAAGCTGGCTTGAATGCAGGGTCTATTTCTGTATTTTATGCTGAAGAAGCTCCCTGTCAGATAGATTGTAATCCAGTTCAAGGAAGCAACCACAATTCTTCATTGGCTTTATCAAGTCATAGCACTGGAAAAGCTTCTGAACTGAAGGTATTTTATTTGTCTAAATTTCGGTGTTATTGTTTTTATCATTGGGTAACTTTGGTAGGATTGATGTGATGTACTCGTAAGATTATTTATAAAAAGCTTACGAATGTGAGTATTGGTCGAAACTCGTATGAACATTCAAACTTATGTAGGCACAGAAATATCTTAGGAAGAGATGTACCACCTGACGTGGCATTTTATTTTCTCGACCATTCAATTCTATGTAAATAAATGCCCATTCTGGTGTTGACTAGATATTCTCTGAGATTATATAACAGCTGTACTGTAATGTAATATAGTCCATGCTACTTGTATCAAATGTCGGATGTGGTGTTACATGATATATGCTAGAAGATGATTTGAAAGTGATATTGCATGTAACATGTGTTAACTAACCAAAAATCTCAGATGGTTGATTTAATACAACACATTGTGGAATCTGCAAGCATAAAAAGATCGTAATCTTTAGTTGCATCTCCTGGCTAATTTTGTGGTGCTTAGATTCTGGTTGGGTTCATCTAAGATATGTGATATGCTATGACTTTTGGCACAATATGAGACTGGACGGGTTATAAGTTTGCATATCTTTCTCGAAAACAGAAAGGCAAAAGATAAATGGGCTGATTAGTGATGGGATCCATGTTACTCTTATGTGTTGGTTTACTTGTTTAAGCTTAACACAGTGCAAGGCTTAGAAGAATCAAATACATTTAGTACTAAGATATTGGGATCATGCTGTATAACTTTACATGTGAAAATTTGCGGCAGGTATTACTTATTTCATATTTTGCACATCATCATTTTTTAATTGATCATACTTTCTTACACATGGATCAGGATAAGTCAGATCAGAGATTAACCGTAGGTCTCTGCAAGGCCAGCAATCTACCAGATTGTCCTTTGCAAAAACATAATGCAACCCCAATAGTAGTGCAAGCTGTGAGGCCAAATGAGGTGGAAGAGAAGAGAAGGGATCTTCCCATTATAATGATGGAGCAGGAGATTATGGAAGCTATACATGACAATCCAGTTACTATTATTTGTGGAGAAACGGGGTGTGGCAAGACCACTCAAGTTCCTCAAGTAAATTTATTGAGTGTGTCCTTTTCATTAACATTGTTTGATTTAAACTGCAAGTCTGTACAAGGATTGTCCTAATTTCATTATTGGTGAAATCTTCCAGTTCCTTTATGAAGCAGGCTTTGGTTCAAACCAGTGTGCTCCTAGAGGTGGCATAATTGGAGTTACTCAGCCCCGGCGAGTTGCTGTCCTTGCGACAGCTAGACGTGTAGCATATGAACTTGGTGTATGTCTTGGGAAAGAGGTTGGTTTTCAAGTGAGGCATGACAAGAAAATTGGAGAGCAAAGTGCAATCAAATTTATGACGGATGGAATCTTACTGCGAGAAATGCAGGTCCGGCTTCTGCTGCATAATTTATCTTTGTATGTGGTGTTGTGATCTCTGGTGCATGGAAACAGATATGGAAACTGAAATTGAAATTGACATGGACACCAGATAAAACGTATTTGTAGAAAAATGTAGGGCGCAGAAACATGATAATGTAAAACTTTAAAAATATATTTATTAATTCACAAATTAATTGGATGCATTTTTTGTGTGTTTCAATGTATATACAACAAAATAACTTATAAAAGTCATATTGGAGAAGAAAAAATGAATTTCAGTTCTCTACCTAATAAAATATGAGTTTCGATTTTTTAATTTTCAAAAATGTGCTTGAAACGCTGTGTACATTACATGTTTAGTGTTTCCAGTTTCTACATTTTAGAAACATGGTAACGAGGAAATGCTTTAAAATCAAACTTTTTTGTTCAGCATAGGTTGCGTTCATACTTGCGTTCTCTTCAATTTTTGTTGGATGGTATGTTATGTTATTGGTACTTCAGTAATCCTATATTAGATTCCTCTAATATCATTATGTTTTTTTTCTTTTTTAAATCTGTACATGAACCACGAAAAGACGGATTTCATAAATATGGACTCCAAAGAGGCTGTAAGAGGAAAAGAAAAATAAAGAAACAACATTTTATTATAATCTAGAAGAGCTACGTTTTAAATAAAACTGTAACCCTTAGGCATCTGTCCTTTCCCATCTGGTGAAATTTTTAATGTCTTTATCCTGAAAAATTGGCAAGTTCTTAGCTACTTGCAAAGCTTGTTTATGTTTATGACATCTTTAATAATAATCTCTAGGATTTTAGTCATCTATGGATCTTTTCCTGATATAGTTTCCTGTAAATTATATTATGGTACAGAATGATTTTTTGTTGAGGCGTTATTCTGTCGTAATACTGGATGAGGCTCATGAGAGAAGTTTAAACACAGACATTCTCATCGGAATGCTTTCTCGTATCATTCGACAACGCCAGGTAACGCTTGAGCAATGAAACTTTCGGACTCATCAGCCACCAACTTCTTTATTGACTACTTTCAAACTTGTACTATATGGCAGAAAATATATGAGGACCAGCAAAAGGTGGTGCTTTCTGTACAGACCATAACCCCTGAAAATTTAATTTATCCACTCAAACTTGTTCTGATGAGTGCCACCTTGCGTGTCGAGGATTTCGTTTCTGATGGACGGTTATTTTGTCCTTCTCCTCCTGTTATTGAGGTTCCAGCCAGACAATTTCCTGTGACTGTACATTTCTCAAAGAGAACAGATACTGTAGATTACATAGGCCAAGCATATAAAAAGGTCTTGTCAATACACAGGAGTCTGCCCCAAGGAGGTATACTTGTCTTCTTGACAGGGCAGAGAGAGGTGGAGTACTTGTGCCAAAGATTGCGTAAAGCATCAAAGCAACTGTTTGCTAGAACTGCGAAAAGAAAGGTAGGAAACGATAACTCTGCAGCATCTGAAATAAATTCTGTAGATGGAATCCACATGAAGGATATCAATGAAGCATTTAATGTTGAAGAGAATTCAACCGATGAACCCACTGATAGATTTAGCTCTTATGATGAAGATATGCCATTTCCTTGTGGTGATGAATCAGACGACTCTTATGATTCAGAAACAGAGAGTGACATAGAAGCTGATAGTTATGGTCATTTAGAGAAACATAGAATGCATGATGATGATGGTAATTTCTTGGATGTTTTAGGACAGGAAGGGAGTGTTGCCTCACTGAAGGCTGCTTTTGATGCGTTGTCTGGTAAGATTGTATCGGTTACTAATTCTGAGGCAAAGCATGTACCTTCAATGTCAGAAGACACCTTAGAGCAATCCAACTGCATGACACAGAAAAACTGTGAAGTCGATAAAGGCATGTCCATTGGTGAGTTGCATGTTCTACCTCTGTATGCCATGCTTCCTGCTGCAGCACAGCTCCATGTGTTTGAAGAGGTCAAGGAAGGGGATCGGCTTGTTGTTGTTGCCACTAATGTTGCAGAAACGTCTTTAACCATTCCAGGCATAAAATATGTTGTTGATACTGGAAAAGAAAAAGCTAAGAAGTACAATCGTGTTAATGGTGTCGAAACATTTGACATACAGTGGATAAGTAAGGCATCAGCTGCTCAACGTGCAGGAAGAGCTGGGAGAACTGGACCTGGCCACTGTTACCGCCTCTATTCATCTGCAGTCTTTAATAACATCTTTCCTGATTTCTCCTGTGCTGAAATATCTAAATTGCCTGCTGATAGCATTGTTCTTTACTTGAAATCCATGGATATTCCCGGGGTGAGTTCTAGTGATACTTGAAATCCATTTATGCATGCTTCCAATAATTTGCTTTCTCTTCATATTATTTATAATTTCATTTGTGTAAAATTTCAACTAGTTAAAAGGTGTAGTTGTTGCCCAGTTAGAACAATCCAGATCTTGTTAGGATATAAAGGGCTGTGTATTCATCTGTGGCAATTATACCATTGGATTAAAAGAGACGGTGAAAAAAACCTAACTTGCTAGTATGGCTAGAATTGTTTCTTTCATGTTTAGTCCATCTGTCCATGCATATGTAGCACAAATTTTGGATACATTTTGCATCATCTGTTCAGCTGAAATAGGTAGCTTCGTCAAATATTGCTGCATCATTTGAACTTAAGCTCAAATCTTTCACATGTAACTACAAAATATTAAATAATATGATGGTCTTTTTTGTTGGATGTTATATTGGTCTTTAGTTTGGCTTTAGATTATAATAGACTAAAGCAAAATGACTCATTAAACTGTATGAGCTTCTTTTGTTGTGAAGTCACGGATAGTTGTTACAACTCCACTTCGGGGTCAACTGGAAGCAGCCTCTCTGTTATCATGGAGGTAAGGCTGCATACACCCGACCCCCCTTACCCTGCTTGTGCGGGAGCCTTGTTAGTCATTGGGGTAATGTTGTTGTTGTTGTAATGGTCTTTAGTTAAAGGCTTAAAGCCAACATAAATCAAGCACGGTTAAACAATCAGCTGCATTCTCTTTTAAATGGATGATACAAATCTGTCTCAAGCTAACATTAGGATGAAAGATACATAGCATAAACCAGTGAATCCATCTCATGATAACTTGGAAAAAGTTTCATAATCACTAATTTATCGTTGAATATGATAAGTGATGTTGTATTGGTTCAGAGCATTTCTAGTATACTTTAAGGTTATTATTTTAAATCCTGTGGTTAGTTCAGAGCATTCCTCGAACTTAACTAATATACTGCTGAATATAATGAGTGATGTTATATTAATATCTTTGTGATTCATTTGGTCAATTGGAATATATGAGCTTGGCTAGTTAAAAGACAATGTATAACAAAATATGGGGTTCTAATGTGTTGTATTAGGCCGATTGCTTTTTCCGTTAACAGAATGTTTATTTTTCTTCGGGTTGGTTTTTTGGAGTAGGGGAGATGAAGTTCGAGGTGATGCTCTCGTTACATGTCATCCCCACTAGTAGTCAATTATTTGTTGATCACAGCCATTAATTAATGACTTTGGCTTCTAGAGAGATCTAGGATCTTTCCATTCTAAATTGAATGCCAGACAATTAATCTTTTTTGCATTATTATTCTTTTTTTGCAGGTAGTGAATTTCCCATTTCCCACTCCTCCAGAGACCACAGCATTGGAAAATGCACTAAAATGCCTAATGATTCTTGGAGCGTTGACACCTCGTACGAAGGCTGAACTGCTGGATGATAAACAAAGATTAACACCTCTTGGGAAGGCAATGGCTTATTTTCCCATGAGTCCACGTCACTCTCGGATGCTTCTTGCTGTTATCCAAATAATGAAGAAAGTGAACAATTATGCAAGAGCAAATCGGGCTCTGGGATATGCTGTGGCAGCAGCTGCAGCATTGAGCACAATCAACCCTTTTCTGATACAGTTTGAAGGAGTTAATGAGAATACTAATGGTTCGGAGCAGGATATCCTAGACAGTAAAGAACACTTGGACAAGCAGAAGAAATTAATGAAAAAGAAACTCAAAGAAACTTCTAAAGTGGCACGTGCAAAATTTTCTAATCCTAGCAGCGATGCTCTTACTATAGCATATGCATTGCAGTGTTTTGAACTATCTGACAACCGAGAGGAATTTTGTCGTGAAAATTGCCTACACCTTAAAACCATGGAAGAAATGTCCATGCTGAGAAAGCAGCTTCTTCGACTAGTCTTTAACCAAAATGCTAGTCATGCTTCCAATCAGGATTTCTCTTGGACTCATGGAACAATTGGTGATGTAGAAAAAGCTTGGAGGGTTTTTTCTAATAAGACCTCTCTTTTACTGAATGAAGAAGAGGTCCTTGGTCAAGCAATTTGTGCTGGCTGGGCTGATAGAGTAGCCAAACGTATCAGATGGAATTCATGGTCATTTGAAGGAGAGAGAAACGTAAGTTCAGTTCGATATGAAGCCTACAAGGTTGAAGAAACTGTATATCTCCATCGATGGTCTTCTTTATATAGTTCAGCTCCTGAATTTTTGGTGTACAATGAACTTCTACAAACAAAACACCCTTACATTCGTGGAGCAACTAGTGTGAAACTAGAATGGCTTGTCAAATATGCTAAGTCTTTGTTTGATATCGATGTGGTTGATGACCCTAAACCTTATTATGATCCTCAAACCGATCTAGTCTACCATTGGGTTGAGCCAAAACTTAAGGAATCTCTCTGGCAGCTTCCTCTGCTCAGTGAGCCAGCCACCACTTTGAGGGTTCGTGTGGGAGCGTTTGCTTGTGCTCTACTTGAAGGCCATGTTTTGCCATGCCTGAGATGTGTCCACAGTGAAATGGTAGAGCGTCCCAGTATCATTTTGGAACGAGAAGCAGCAGGTCTAAGACGGGTTGGAAACCTTTTGAGGAAGTTAGAAACAAGGTTGATTGATAGCTGTGCCATGTTACGAGAGGTCTGGGAAGAGAATCCTGAGGAGTTGCATGCTGAAATTCTCGACTGGTTTAAGAAAAGTTTTCATAGTAATTTTGGAGTACTTTGGTCGCAAATGCATATTGAAGTTAAATTAGATTATAAAGATCGATTTCCTAAAAAGGTGAAGAAGGTAAAAAAGAGAAAGGATTAGTCGGTGAGCAAGTGGAAGCACTGTTCTAAACATTTGGCTTTTCGACTGGATATTAATCACAATTCGCCATTTAGGTGTTTGAAGTGTCCCTTCATATGAATCTTCTTGTAGTATGGAAGTCCAGTGATGAAAAGGGGTAAATAGTTGAAGTTTACCTCATGTTAGTGTTGTTCAAATTCGGTATTACATATGGTAATGGATACAAGTTAATGATATGCATTTATAATGTAACAGATGGCGATATATTCTCTCTTCTGTTGCGTGATTGCTATATTGGAGCTGGGTTTGGCTTGTGATTAAATTGATGAAGACAGTCCTGAAATGAATTACTCTCCAAATCATGGTAATTTCCCAGACTGGTTTGTACTGTTGAATCTCTGTTAAAACTTTTCATGTTATTTAATATATATTCTTGACTAGAAATTGCTACAAAATCTAAATAATATTCTTTAACACCATCAATGTATACACAAGTTCTCTTGGAATACACTGAAATCTTGTTTTTGTGCTTATTCTAATGTTAATCCATATTTAACACGATTTAAATTTTTCTTGAGTGTATGTATTATTTGGATAACCCAGATGTCGTACGTATATAGGTGTTTTTACTGATACATGGTTACGTTTTAGGCAAAACGCGTTTTGAACCGTCTTAACTTTAATTGGTTTAACAATGGTTCTTGATCAATTTTTCCAGCATATGAAGCACATCATCTTTCTGCTTGTGTCTTTTGTGATACTATTTTCCTGAACTTGACATCTTTGTTTGGCATGCTTGATAACTTATGAAATTAAATTGGGAGTGTAGTTTAAATTCGTATCTATAACATGTGAGGACACTATATCCCTAGAATGAAAGGCCCTGTTCTTTTCAACTTTTGAAAGTTGAACCGAACTGAACTGAACTGAAGTTGGCTGAGCTAAATTGAACAAATTTTAGTGTAAATTTATAACCACGCATAGTTGAACTGAACTGAAGTGGTTTGAACTGAATTGAATTATAGTCTAAGAGAACATGTCCTTAATCTTATACACTGAGATGAGATTAGGTATGCTACAATTGGAGTGGAATGAGAATTTAGGATAAGGACATTGCGTTTTTTTCACTTAGAAGCATCATGTTGGCAGTGACATATCATCTGTGCTTTTGTTTTGTCTTTTTTAATCCATTTGCCAAATGCAGTGAACATCTTCTTTCTTCTGGATTGGTTGTGCATATATGATGTGACTGTTGTGGTCCCTTTCATGAATTTGGTGTATCTTTCTCAAGTATCCTTGTTCTTAACCTTTATTGTTCTTTCTACTCGGTTTCTTCACAAGCAAAATGATGTACTGAGATTCTCCCAATACTAGTGGATTTCCCTTTTAGCACCTGAGATTGATGACTTTGTTGGGTACTTTTTTGTTATCATGAAAATTATAGTGCCAACTTACTGGGAATAGATTCATTAAAAAAAAAATCTTACTGGGAATAGTACTTCAGGAGTTTTTTCTTTAAATTGTCTGTCTAGTTTTGATTAGGTTTTTGAATTTGTCTATTTAGTTTTATTAGATCCCTCAATTTGCTTATTTTGTGCTTAATAAATTCCCAAATAATAAAAAATTATGTTATTTTTCTTACATGCCTCTCAATGCATTCATGCTGTTTTCACATAGTGTTCAAGGCTTTATGAGCACAAAATAAGTACATTTAGATAGTTCGAAATCGTACACGACTATTCAATTCTGTTGAAAGCAACAATATACAGAATGGAATATGATTTTTACAGATGTAGAAATTCAAGTAAAAATAAATAATGAAGTGTTAGCAAAAAAAATTTCTGCAGGTGAAATTTTTTCAGGGAAGCTAAATAGAATTTTAATTTCATGAAAAACTATAAATTGCACTTAATTCTATAAATTGCATATGGTTCTGAGTAACAAGGCATAAAGGGTTACAGTGGCTGACACTTTAGCAAACCATGGAAGAACTAATTTGGTTAATAGCTGGTGGGATATCAGACCCTCTTTTGTAGCTAGTGGTTATTTTCATAATTTGAGTTACCGTAATTTATTACGGTTCACGTAACTTTTCCTTTTTGTAACTATTTTTAATTTTTCTGTTTAATAAATCGAACTCTCAAGTTGTGTATGGAGGTGAACAAGTATCGTCCCGGTTAGGATGTCCGTCTCTGTACACTATTCGATCCCCAGCATTCATTAAAAAAACAAGGCATAAAGGGTTGACAAACCAGTCCAACATGCTAGTTGTACAAGTTGACATTTTCTGATCCTGTTCTCTGTATCTGAAAAGTGTAATTTTGCACCAACCATGGGCAAGTCAACTCATTGGGTCAAGCGCCATTTGGATTTTTTTTATTTCCTGAAATAACATTAAAAGAAGAATTTAATAATAATAATAACAATAATATTAATAACAACGTGTCTACCTATTCCTTGAGGTCATATTCTTTATTTTTATTCCCTAAACTCTATTTTAGAAAATTTACTGTATTTTTATTTTAATCATTGTTTTTATTTTCATTTTCTATATTGTATTCTTTAAAAAATAATAATATTCAATTATTATTATATTAATTCTTTTATATTATTTCTATTTTAATCCACTAATAAAATAATTAAAAAAATAAAAAAATAATAATATAATATTCATCTCCTAAAATAAAAAATAATTAAATTTACTCTAATTACTATTATCTCAAATATTTTCAATGTCAGAGAATTAAATCTTGTTACTTTATTACAAGAGAAGTTTAATCATTTCTTATTTTATTGAGGTGTTTTTTAGTTAATTTTCAATCTATTGCTTATAACAAACTTATAGGCAGAAAATATCAGCTTGGTTGTTTTGTGATCATTAAATAACTGATTGTTCTTGTTACATACCTGAGGAAAAAAATTATATATTTTTAATTTGGTGTTTCTTTCTATGTCCCTCATTTATTTTTCGATATATGACAATATTTATTATTATTTTATTATTTTTTAAATTTAATTTCCTACTTTTTCATTCACATTTCTCCTATTTTTAAATTTACTTTCCTAGTTTTTCACCAGATTCATATGACATGGAACACGTGATTTTTTCACATACCTCAATATTTTGTTACACGTACTCGAAAAGCATTCGGATTCCTAATATTGCATTTATCCGATCATATGAATTCTCTTTGATTGATTTGGACCATGATGATGATGATATGGCATTTGATATAAATGCACCCAATCGTTTTCAACATCTATTCCTCCATTCAAGCAGAAACATTAGTCAATTATGGAATCAAAGAAGTGCAATTAATTCTTGCATTATCATGATTATAGCAATTATATCCACCCTAAATATTTAACCCCGGGACAAGTTAAGTACAATTTTTTATATATTAAAAAATCCAATCAAATTACCAAAAAAAATCTTTTTATCGTTGTTGGTCTTGAAACTAAAAGAGGATGCCATTGGAACTTTGTCATCAAGCGTCAACCAAATTTGAATTTTTATGTTCATGTGTCATTAGAATTTAATAAAAAAGCTGAAATTACTCAACTTTTGTTATAATGTTAATAAAATCACGTTAAACATAGTAAATTGAAACGATGATACGAAAAGTTAAAATTGTGTCTAACCTACGAGCAATATGATTTCAGATGCAGCTAACAAAAAAAATGTTTGCAACATACTCAATTACTCACTACTAGGACATTCAAAAGGCAAATTGGATTTCATAAAAAAAAAGAGGCAAATTGGATAGAATTGAATTGATGCCTTGTTAGTATGCCAAATTTGCTAATTGTTGATTCAAATTGGATAACCCGATAAAATATAATCACTTTCATCCTACATGACACAATACACAATAAATAAGAAAGTCTTCCCCTTACAATAATGTACAGATTGACTACTTTTTCAAATAGAAAGTGAAATACTTTTTTGGATAACTTATAAAACATGTCATTTTAATTTGACTGTTTTATAAAAAAAAAATTTGTGAAATTTTTTCTTTCAAATGGGTATTTGTGATTTTAAAAGTTAACAAAAGCATGCTTCTTAAAATTTTGAAACCACATTTTTTAAGTAAAATTTTGCAGCTTTGTTTATAAAAAATATTACACATCAGTGATAAATTTTAGAATTTTTTTTAGAAATACAAATATTTATATTAATTAAAATTGACGGTAACTTTAAAAAATCATAACAAAATATAAAATTTTCCGGAACTTGCTCAAATCTTGATAGATAATTCATAAATAATATAATTGAAATATAGGAATGTTGAACTTATTGAAATAACTGGTGTAGCATTAAAAAAATCTAATTTTCAAAAATATATCACGTGATTAATATGCTTTTGCTAACTTTTGAAACTACAAGCATCCATTTAAAACAAAAATTTTCACAAGGACCATTTTATAAAACAGCCAAACAACATGACATATTTTTTAAGTTTATCCTATTTTTTTATAAGTTTAAGAAGATAATCATATTTAATAATAAGTTCAGGTGACTCTGTATATATTCGACTTTTTCTTGGTCTAACTTATCTTCAAATCTAAAAACATAAGTAGTTTGAAAATTGTAACCGCATTTTACGGTGGGCGGTACCTTTTTAGGTCCTGTTCTGTACCTCAATTACCCTTTTAATGTTTGGTCTATTGAAATTGTCTATTTAGTTCATGATGTATTCACTTGGTGCATATTTGGTACCTAAACTATTCAATATTACCCTATTTGGTGTTCGCTCTATTTAATTTTAGTACATCAAACGTCCATCTAGTAACATAAAAAATGTGAAATACCTATAACATCATTTGAAACGTGAATATATTTTATTAATCATGTATAAAATTATTGACCCTCAATAATCCGTTAAGTTATCGTACTAAAATTAAATATAACATATGCCAATTAGACATAAAATGAATACATTAAACACGATTTAAACCGCATCAATAGATTGAATACCAAAAAAACATATAAAACAAAACTAAAAAAATACATGCTTTTAAATGATGACATATGTTACGATATATATATATATATATATATATATATATATATATATATATATATATATATATATATATATATATATATATATATATATATATTGTTAATAAGACAAATGTAATACTATAAATACCCAACCCCTTGGAAAATTTCCCCGTAAAAGAAAGTCCAAGTCAGCAGTCGCACGTGCAAAAGTGTGTTAATGACTGCGTTGCGACCTCATTGTCCGTGAGAAGCGACGCTTTTGGGGCAGCTGCTGCTCCTCCTTTCCCTCTGCTTTTTACTTGTATTTTTATTTAATTTTCTCCACTCCCATCTCTACTTCCTTCCATTTATGGCAGGCCTCCCATTTCCAGACCTTTTTCCTCTTTATCAAGGGAACTCGCTATGGATTTGCAAATCAAATCCAACGACTTAGATCAACCGCACTATCCTCTACAACTTCTTCTTCCTCCTATCTGGTAAAGTTCCTTTTCTCATTTATTGCTTTTGATGTTTTCCTCTATTAGCTCGTGGCATCATGTGAAATATCTCCAGATTTGTTATCCTTTTTCGGAAATCTGTGTGGATTTTGTTTGATCGTGTTTTTGTTATACGCACGATTAGCTTGCTACTCTGAATCTCTTCATTTATCGAGGATAGTTTTTGATCGAAATTGTGTACCGATTAAGTTCAAAATCTGTTGTTCTCAGTAAGCTTCTAGATTCTTCCACGATATCAGGAGTTGTTTGCTCGTTAATTGAGATTCAATTTTGCAAGTCATATTAAGTTTGTATATACCTTTGAAATTGATCTGATATCATTTGATTTCAGATTATGCCATACTTTAATATGTTACATGTTTTTTCTTTAAAATGATTTCAGATTTGGTCGAGTGAATACAGGAATGGAGTCCTGTGATTGCGTTGATACACAATGGCATCACGAGGAGCTTCTAATGAAATATCAGTATATATCGGATGTATTGATTGCCTTTGCGTACTTCTCTATTCCAATTGAGCTCATATATTTTGTCCAAAGATCTGCCTTCTTCCCTTATAGATGGGTACTTATGCAATTTGGTGCTTTCATTGTTCTATGTGGAGCAACTCACTTCATAAACTTGTGGACTTTCACTATGCATTCAAAAGCTGTTGCAGTGGTTCTGACAATCGCCAAAGTTTCTTGTGCTGTTGTATCGTGTGCAACTGCCTTGATGCTAGTCCACATAATTCCCGATCTTTTGAGCGTTAAGACCCGGGAATTGATTTTGAAAAACAAGGCTGAAGAACTTGATAGGGAGATGGGCCTTATTCTTACACAAGAAGAAACTGGAAGGCATGTAAGAATGTTGACTCATGAAATTAGAAGCACACTTGATAGGCACACTATTTTGAAAACCACTCTTGTCGAATTGGGGAGAACTTTAGGGCTAGAGGAATGTGCACTTTGGATGCCATCGCGTTCGGATTTAACTCTTCAGCTTTCTCACACTTTAAACTACCAAACACAACTTGGAACTACTGTCCCAATAAACCTTGCCCAAGCAACTGAAGTCTTCAACAGTGCCCGAGCTATGCGTATACCTTATACATGTCCACTGGCTAGAGGGGTTAGACCCTTTGTTGGTAGATACACACAACCGGAGGTTGTTGCTGTTCGTGTACCGCTTTTACATCTTTCGAATTTCCAGATCAACGATTGGCCTGACCATAATGCAAAAAGCTATGCAGTTATGGTTCTAATTCTCCCTATAGACAGTGTTAGAAAATGGAGGGACCATGAGTTGGAACTTGTTGAAGTTGTCGCAGATCAGGTAAATTTTTTATAATTTAACATACGATTATAGGGCGCAAGGCGCACTGAGGCGAAAAGGGGCCAGCACGCCAGAGGTACACACTAAGCGCAAAAAATTTGCAAAACATTATTTGCTGGAAAAGTGAAATTAAATGCAATAACAATATAAAAAAAAGAACTAAAAGAATTGTAGATGTACTTATATATGTAAACTTTACATATTGCATTATGAATATCTGGCCTTGAATTGCTCGCCTTAATAGGAAATGAATTAGGAATATCTAGCCTTGAATTATTATTATAACTCCTAAGATAGATAGACAACACATATTAAATTAAGTTAAAACCCTGAATAATAAAAGTGTCCCCAAGGCACGCGCTCGAGGCGCACACCGCAGTGACACCACCTTGCCTGTAAGATGGCGAGGCGCACCTTTGACAACTATGCATATGATCTGTTAACTTTTTTGAGAAGTAGGAACATTTTAATTTTTGAGGAACCTGGGGCTCAAACCCATGACCCCTAGCTTCTTTCTGCACTTTGGGAGGAAGCTATGGCCACCAGACCAAGTCTAGCAGTTTGATCTGATGTTAACTTGAAGAACTATATTTGAACTAGATGATATATTGTGAAAAACCCTTTGTATAGGTTGCTGTTGCTCTTTCACATGCTGCTATACTTGAAGAATCTATGAGAGCAAGGGATCAGCTAATGGAGCAAAATCTTGCTCTAAAATCAGCTCGAAGAGAGGCAGAAATGGCAATCCATGCCCGAAATGATTTTCTTGCTGTGATGAACCATGAAATGAGGACACCAATGCATGCTATCATTGCATTATCCTCGCTTCTTTTGGAAACCGAGCTTACTTCAGAGCAAAGAGCAATGATTGAAACCGTACTAAAGAGTAGCAACCTTCTTGCAACACTTACAAACGATGTGTTAGATCTTTCTAGACTTGAAGATGGCAGTTTGGTATTAGAAAACAGGATGTTCAATCTCCACGAGGTTTTCAAAGAGGTGAAAATTCCAGATTTTGTCTTTTTTCTGATAATATAGAAGCAGTGTGGCTAATGATTTTTCTTTCAATAGGTTGTCCACTTGATAAAGCCAGTTGCATCTATAAAGAGGCTGTCTATGAATTTGATCATGGCTCCAGATTTGCCTGTGTGTGCCATAGGCGATGAGAAGCGTCTGATGCAAATTATTGTAAATGTGGTTGGAAATGCTGTAAAATTCACAAAGGAGGGCTATGTTTCGGTTATTGTTTCTGTTGCAAAGCCTGATTCTTTAAGAGACTGGTGCCCCCCTGAATTTTATCCAGTGTCAAATGATGGCCACTTTTTTCTCAGAGTACAGGTAGTTAAACAATGCATTTCAATGTTGTTCAAGTTTTAGTTTTATAATCTTATGTTGTTGCTTATCCCGTTTGTTTGATACACAGGTAAAGGACACTGGCTGTGGTATTCTCCAACAGGATATTCCCCACCTTTTTACGAAATTCACTCAGCTGAGAAGCGGATCTAGTCGGAATAATGGTTGCAGTTTTGGGCTTGGCCTTGCAATTTGTAAACGGTAAAAACTAGGAAGCTTTATGGCAATGTGTAAAGCAGATGTTAGTTTACTAGTTTGGCCTTTTGTTTTATCTTTTGATACTAGCTTACATGTTGAAAATAATGAGCAGGTGTATAAGTTTAATGAGAGGGCATATATGGATTGAGAGTGAGGGCATTGACAAAGGTACAAATGCAACATTTATTGTGAGAGTTGGGATTTGCAACGCTTCAGGTGACCCGTCCACTCAACAAGCTGCATCCAAAGGTAGAGGAAACCATGCAAGTGCAGATTTTATTGGACATAAACCATTGTTTAGAGATAATGATGGTATGGTCTTAGCCAATCCCCGTTATCAAAGAAGTGTCTAGTTATTAACCAATAAGAAGGTTGCTTGTAAAATCAAATCAATGATTGATTTGCAAACTCGGAAGTATAACATTTTTATCCTACATATGAATCTACATTGTAAGCGACTGATCTCAAATGATAATGCAAGATATTTAGGCGATGTTCAATATTTTAAGTTGTGCCAATTTATGTTTGAATAGAATTAGGCTTTATTCATTTCAACTTTTAAAATAAACTGAAGTTAATTGTGTAAGTTTATAATTATACGTAGCTATACTGAATTGCAAGACTCAAGTGCAATTAACTGAATTAGACTAAATTGTAGTCCAACACAAAGCGGCGTTACTTTGTTTGTGAAGCTTTTGGCTTTCTTTTGATCTTGAAGAGGAAAACAAAAGCAAAGGACATAACATCCTACCACATGCAGCTTTCAGTGTTACATGCCAAAACAAGTAAACCATTACACTGGCTTCAAAAGATGCAAGAAATGAGGCCAAAGATATCAGGACCTAGTACAAGAAAATTGAAGCTACGTAATAAAATAAATATTTTAAGGCTTCCATCTAGTTCAATAAGTAACATGGTCCAAATAAACAAAAAAGCAAACTGGTTCAACAAAACTATTGTCAAAATAAGATTTCGGAGCTCCTAATATTGACTTCACTTCTTAGATTTCTTCACTCCCCTGCAATACAAGGCAAATAAAAGTCGAATTAAAACAAACCACAAGTTTCAATTTCACAAGTACAACAGTTGTCGATTCTACTCACTCTGTTGGTTGGGTCGCAGCAGCAGGTGAAGGAGCTACTGGCTTTTCAGCACCTGGACCCTGAGCATCATATAAAAATATCAAAACCCATCACAGAAACACAATTTTTTATATTACATCTCAAAAATAATGGGGAGTAGGGATAATGGTTGCTCGAGTCGAGCATTGTACCTGGGCAAGACGTTCCTCTCTTCTGGCAAATTTTCTTTCCCTGCTGGCCTTGTTCTTTGCCCTCTTAGCCTCGAATTGATCGGATAGAGTCTTTTCTCTTGCCTTCTCAGCCTTGGACTTGTGAATGCTTTCCATTAGGACTCTCTTATTCTTGAAAACATTACCCTTCACCTTCATGTACATGTCATGGTACATATGCTTGTCGATCTTCTTTGATTCTCTGTACTTGCGCAGCAAACGCCTAAGAACACGCATTCTCCTCATCCAGAGGATTTTTGTTGGTAACCTAGCCTCCCTTGTTCCCTTACGTTTACCTAGGGTTATTCAATCAAACATTACACAGAATTAGCTTCTGCACCCTAAAAAGGACGGCTTTATTGATCATCTAATGCAAACTTCCATAAATAGTTTATCTTTCTTATTCAACTGACCAAAATCACATGTATAAGGGCCAAGCTTTTTTCAGCAGCTTTTTATTTTTAAGCTTTTCCTGGAAGCAGCAGATTTTATTTCAGAAACACAAGTCAGACAGTTCCTAATTAATTAGTATGAAGGATCAAAATGTGTTGTTCAAAGTCAAAACATGTAGTTCTGTTTAAAGTTTGTGAGAGCAACTTATTTTGACAGCAGCTTAAAAAGGAATACCAAACTAGCCCTAAAACTCGCAACACCGACTACAAAGAGAAAAGCCTAGCATAGCCTTTATCTAACAAAATTTACTAATTATTTGAGATATGATATAGCACATAACCCGTAACAGCTATTTGATAGTTCAAGAAATTTGAAACATAAAGGTACCATAGCCAGAGTGACGTCCTTTTCTTTTGGCTTCCTTCATACGGCGTGCACGAGATCGAGAGTGAATCTTTGTTGGCTTCCTGATGATGAAACCATCTTTCACCAACTTCCTTATATTTTGGCCTGCATTATACAAGATACATTTATGAGAATAATTTCTACGACAAGCAGCCTATTAGTATATTCATAAAATCCATGCATAAATTGTTGTCTCAGGATATTAACAAGTAGATGGAAGGAAATCAAAGGGACAAAAGTGGAAACTACGTTAGGTAATGTTAAATCCACTGATTAAATTTTCTTATAGCATTCATTATCAGATAAATATATCTTTTCTCCAAGCATGCTGTTATACATTCAGAATTTTACACAAACTCAAAGCAATAAAAATTGAAAGAACAAAATTCAACCTTCAACTTGAAAACTGAGCAAGTGCAGCTAGGGATGGCAATGGATTGGATATGGATATCCTACAATATATTCTACAGTATATTCTACAATATATTGCATACAAGTATATGTTCAAAGATATCCATATCCAATCCATTGCCATCCCTAAGTGCCGCTAACTAAATCCTCTCAAGACTCGAGCTTATTAAATAGATTACTCCATTATAAGAAAAGGCAAAGTATAAATAGCATTTTCACCATAGAGATTCTCTGAACTGGCATTACTTCAGTGCTAAAATTATACACAGCTTCTGAATTATAAATAGATGCAAATTGCAGCTCATTAATTGAAAAAAAATGTACAACCGTTCCTTAAAACCAAATACTTACATAAAAAAATATTAAAAATTGAATCAGGCTATATAGAATCTCAAGAAATTTAACTAACATAAAGAGGGAGCTAGCCATGTCTTTGGCGCCTTAATTCAAAAGGCTCTGAAACAGAGACGATCACTTGACAATTATGAGCAACCAGATATAAACATCACTCGTTCACTAGAATAGATTTATTTCTTTCCATCACAACATAAATGGAATTGCATTAAAACAGTTCTCAGAAAACAATAAGCAGAAGCTATCAATCCAGCAGCTGTAATAACAAAAAGCATGACCAGCAATACCTAACAGCAGAGGTGCCGAATATTATACATCAGAAAAACGAAGGCAAGCCCATATGTAGATCCACAACACAATCGAACAAAATCCAGTAGGAAATTCAATCAAAAGAAAATGATGATAAAATAGGGAAAGAGGAGAACATACGGGAGTTAGCCATGGAGATTTCGTTGACTTCATTGGGATCGAGCCACACCTTCCCCTTTCCGCACTTGAGCACGCTGGCGGAGAGCCGCTTTTGGAGCTTAAGCGAAACCATGTCTTCTCCCTGTTTACAAGCTGCTACTTGAGAGATAATCGTAAGAGCGTTTATATATCACAGAATCCCCGAGGGCTAGGGTTTTCATGGGCTCATTTCACCCCTATCTGGGCTTTTGGCCTCTTCTGTTGGGGTTCCTTCTCTGTTATGCAGACCTTTTAGCTTTTCTATATAGATTATTTATTTATTTATTAGTGTTTTACGACTTTGTTTTTTTTATTGTTCCAATGTGCGTGACCTTATAGGATTTCAAAGTATTGAGCTGTTAATGCTTAACCAATCCTTGTTCTATAGGAACTATTGGCTCCAGGTTCTACATCATGATTAGAAATCAATTACCTTAAAAGACTGTATCTAGTTTATCGAATTTTTTCTTTGATTGTATTTAGATTCGATCCGGATTATGCATCTGGTTATGTTGGGTAAATATCTCAAAAGGAATTTTCTACATTTATAAGGTTCGAACCTAAAACCTAACTTAAATAATATCAAGTCAATTATCACTTGGATTAACCCCTGCTAGTCTTCTACAATGGTTTATATTATGGTTTTTTGCAAATTTTTTACGTATGTATCCATTTTAGAGTCTCAGTTATTCTGTTCTAGTATTCTCATTATAAAACTTACATTACTTTTGGCTTATTGTATATTGTTAACTAACAATTATAATTTGTTTGAATGATTAAGAGTCTAAATCACATGTGCTTAATCTCCCATTTTTAATCTATGTCATAATGTTATGATTGAGAAAAAATGTTCTTGTATTAGATATAGATATATCAGATTACAAGAAGTATTCATGATATAAGTTTTTCTAAAAAAAGTTGCTTCATATGGCTTTACAATAATAAGAAAGAAAAATCTTATCTCACCCAGTTCGAATATGGACTCGAACCCGCAACTTCTAGGACACGGTTTCAAAGTTCAACCACTAGACCAAGCCTTTTCCACTACGTTTATGATACAAGTTAAATAAGTAAATTCCTAAAAAAATAAGAAATGTAACTGTTTTAGAATTAGGTCATTCTATGAATATTTGAATATGGAACCCCGAATTTGATAGCATGAACAAAACTCAGATTAATATTTATAAATTCATATACAATGTATTTGTAATATTTTAATTAGGAAATAAGCTAGTGAAAAAACCTTCTCTGTACCAAAAAGTTAAAATAGATCCATGGGATAGTGTTAGTGACCACATGGTCTCAATGTCAAAAATGGAAAATAAAAAAAAAAGATTTTCTAAAGTTTAAAGTTTATATTTTGGTAAAAGGGGAAATTAAAAAGAGTTATAAACGGAAAGACAATGAAAAAGTAAACAACTCCAAGCTAGGCAGGAATAAGGGTAGAGCAAAAAGGAGATACACCACTATCCCTACTATCAATATCCAGATGCGCGTTCAATTTAGGTGAGGGGAAGTCCAGGCATTGAAGACCAATAGGAGATGAGAGGGCTAGTTTAGCCAAACAATCCGCACATGAATTAACTTCCTGAAACAATGCAACACTTGTAGGTTCTCAAAGCTTCCCATAAGTTGGAAAATGCAAAACAACAAGTTAGAAACTATGTGTTTCTAGGGAATTTGTTGGGGTTGTTCAACAAGGCCACTAAGTCTAATGAGTCGGATTCTAGAATAACATTTGTATATCCCCTCGAAGTAGCAATTTGGAGCCCAGAGAGAACTTCTGCTACGAGAGTGTGACCATAGCCAATGTTATTCATAAATCCCACTTTCCATGTCCCCGTGTGGTCGTGACATAATCCCCCAGCACAGATATTCCCCGACGTGTGTTGGCAAGCTCCATCCACATTGATTTTCAACTAGTTTGGTAGGGGTTTGATCCATTTAACAAAGTTTTCGACAGTTCTCGGCACAATTGACATGTGTAAAGGGGGCCATGAGCATAGACAATCATCAACAAAGCTTTTTAAAGCCTTAGACTTTTGCCTAGGAATTTCATCACCATTTCCAAATCACCATTTCCAAAGATTCTGGCGTTTCTCCATTTCCACATGAACCAGCAAGTAGTTCAGAAGATGAAGTTCCATGGGCAATTCCATGTGTTTTTCCTGGCAGCAGTGGCGAAGCCACACTCATACCTGTGGGGTCCATGGACCCCACAAAATTTTGAAAACTATATATAAATTATACCTAAATTAAATTTGGACCCCACAAAATTTTGAAAACTATATACAAATTATACATAAATTAAATTTGGACCCCATAAAAATTATTATGGTAAATTTCAAAAAGTACCATGTGATTTCACTCATTTATAAAATGTGGTCTGAGAATTTTTATTTTGCAAAAGGGGGTTTGAGGTTTAAAACCGTTAGCGAGCTAGGGTTTTTCCATCCATGCCGTTAAAAATTCTAACTTGGCAAGGGGCATTTTCGGGAAACTCATATTTTTTTCATCTCCTTCCTCCTTTAAGCCCTAAAATCAAAATCTAACTCCGGTGGTTGAAGAACTTCATCACTTACCTATTCACCTAGAATTCAAAACTACTACTTAGCCTGATTTAACAACCCTTCCCCTCTCGACAATTCCATTTCAAAATCAATTGGAGCTTTGATTTTACCCATGGAGATTTGACTCCTCTATGTACACGCTTCTCCTCTTTGATTCTCAGTCCCATGCCCAGAGGCGTTCCGCTTCTAGATCCGCTAGCCATATCGAGTCGTTGCGGTATTTGCCAAATCAGCTTGGCGAGCCGGCGGTGGAAAGCCTGTACTGAAAGGGACGTCTCTATTTACGTCAATGACAAGATGGAGCGGCTCGTCGTCACCGCAGAGCTTTTGAATCATTAAAAGGTGTACGCCCAAAGAGATTTTTTCGTTCGAAATGTTCATTTGTAAATGGAAAATGAAAGTAAACATAATTTCACTTCTTTTTTTGCTTTAATTTCTTCGTACATTGCTTTTCTCCTTCTTAACTGACTTTTCGATCCAGATTTATCTCATGCGAATTGATGGGAGAATGTAGATCCGGCCGGAATTGATGGCGAAGCAAGCTGAAGTTCAATGATTGATGGGTGTTGTGGTTGTTGGGGTAATCTGAGAAAGGAATGAGTGTTTGGGGGTTTTATTCTGCAATTTGTTCATCTTCATTCTTTTTGCTGATCTTAATTCAAATTCAATTTCTATTGATTTACGATTTGTATTGGTATTGGTATGTAATTTGGAAAATGTTTTTAAGGTTTATTGATTCGGTTTGAAAAGAGTATGAAGACCAAGAAAATTGATTTTTATAGCTTGGTGATGCTTGTTCAACAAAAAAGAAAAATGAGTTTGCCAATATTGCTCTTTGCCACGTCAGCAAAACTGACGGTGTTATAAAAAAATCCCTTAATTGCTAACGGTTTTAAACCTCATATCCCCTTTTACAAAAAAAAAAATTCGCAGACCTCATTTTACAAATGAGTGAAACCACATGGTACTTTTTTAAAATTTATTCAAATTATTAAATGGACAACATATAAATACTAAAACTACTCATTTTATCTTAAGAAAATAAGATTGTGAACATTTTTTTAATCTATGTTAAGAAATTGGTTGAACAATTATTTAATTAAATTAAGAAAAAACACTTTTTGAGTCTTCTGGTATACCTTATTTACTCATTTAGTCTTATAATATACAAGTTACTCGATTATCCTTTTAATATTATATTAAACCCTGTGTTGTTTAATATAATACATATTTTTTTATCCTTTTAATATATACGATGGATAATGACATTCATAGAAATTATAAGACCCAAAAAGAAAAATTATATTATATAACATAAATACCAAATGAGTTATGATTCCATAACACAAATATCAAGCAATACAAAAACTAAATGAATAACATGTTAACTACATAAATAAGCTGCAGCAAATTTCAAATATCAAGTAAACATTTTAAAATAGACAATTGGCAATAAAAAATATATCGTAAATTTGATAGTTTATTAATTGTTTTGATTTTATTTACTATTTGTTTGGTAGCCAAAATATTAATTTTACATTTAAATATATATAAGTGTTGGACATCACGAAATTTTTTTTTCTGGATTCACCACTGCCTGATAATTAAAATTTAAAGACCACCACTCCTGGGTCGAGGCATAGAAGAAATTCCGCAAGAAAGAAGAAACCCCTAGCGAGAGCCAAATATCATTTCCATGGATATAGTCTTTCAAAATGTGGATTATGGACTCATTATCATTAGAGCACGAGCCACAAGTTGCATAACCGATTAAATGCCTACGTTGTAAGGAGTGTCTCTTGAAGAGCAAGCCAAAGGAACATTTGTATGCGATGTGGAACTTTAATTTTCCAGATGTTAGGCATCAAGGAGTTAGGTTTGGAACGAGAGTTTAAGTTAAGCATTTGATTAGCTGATTTTGTCAAAAAGTTCTTAAAGTTTAAAGTTTATAAAGTTGTAAAGTTAAAAATAATTGTAATTATTTATTGAACATATATAGATGAAATTATTTTATTGTGTCTCATTTAATTAAGAGAGAAACAAATTAGGAGTAAAGTTGGGTAATACAAATGTAAAAAAGATAATTTGTAATATTTACAAGTATCTTTATTAAAATATTTTTATTTGGGGCTTAGTCACAGTTAAGACTCCTCACCCCTTCCAACAAATGTATTTAATAGGATTCAAACCTTATTTTCCTCTAACTTACTCAATCTACATTGCTAACTAAGCTACACCTTATTGGTTGAATATAGAATTAACTAACTAGATTTATTTTTTTTTATAAAAACGAGATTTATATATATTAAATAAAACTTAAATTTACGACACCATTATATAAGTAAAAACTTAATTCGCTTTATAAATTGAATCAAGCCGTACGGAGTATTTCATAAATCTAGAGAATGACTATAAATGTAAATTTATATGTGTAGTGTACATGTATGATACAAGTTTAAGTTAATTTGTTTTCCTTTGATGCAAATTTGAGCTCAAAATACAATACAAAACATCAAATTTCTTTTTTTTGGGCAAATTGAAATGCTATGATTTTGTAAGTGGTAGTCACGTCGCAAATGACACACATGCCTTACTTATTTGGGTATATGCATGCTTCCACGTTCATTCAAATCCCAAAGCAATATTATGCGTATCTCTAATAAATATCCATATTTTAATACCATAATGGAGCCATCATATATATATAAAAGGCCACGTTTCTTGCTATTCTACACCTACAAAACCATTTCTTCTATTTTAGGCTTGCATATAGCAACAATGGCAATAACCCGTTTATTTTTGTCATCCACTATTCTTCTTTTGTCAGTGCTTGTTATGGCCACTGCAACCGATTATGGCTATTCTCCTATTTCTGAACCTGGCAAACCTAATTATGGTTATACTTCAAAACCAACGTCCCATGATGTTAAACCTCAAGATGGGTATACCCCAACCCAAAACCCAATTGAAGAAAATACCAAACCGGACAACGGGTATGACCCAAAACCTAAACCCGTTGATGTCAAACTCAAGTCCGGACTCGACGTTGAGTATGTTCCAAAACCGGATTCAGAAACACCAAAAAAGCCTAGTTATGAATATGTTTCACAATACGAACCAAAAACTCCTGAAAAGTCTAGTAATGTGTATGTCCCGAAACCCGAATTAGAATCCACAAAAAAGCCCAGTGATGTTTATGTCCCGAAACCTGAATCGGAAACCACAAAAAAGCCTACCGATGTCTATATCCCAAAACCTGAACCAGAAACCCCAAAAAAGTCTAATGATGTCTATATCCCGAAACCCAAACTAGAAACCCCCAAAAAACCTAACGATGTCTATGTCCCGAAACCAGAAATTGATTTCCCAAAAAAACCCACTGATGTCTATGTCTTGAAACCAGAAATGGATTACCCAAAAAAGCCTACTGATGTCTACGTCCCAAAACCCGAGCTAGAAACTCCAAAAAAGCCTATCGATGTCTATGTCCCTAAACCCGAAACAAAAACCCCAAAAAAGCCTAACGATGTCTATGTCCCGAAACCCGAAATAGATTACCCAAAAAAGCCTACCGATGTCTACGTCCCAAAACCCGAGCTAGAAACTCCAAAAAAGCCTATCGATGTCTATGTCCCTAAACCTGAAACAGAAACCCCCAAAGAGTCTAGTGATGTCTATATCCCAAAACCCAAACCAGAAACCCCAAAAAAGCCCATCGACGTCTACGTCCCAAAACCCAAACCCGAAAACCCCCCAAAGTCCAGTGATGTCTACGTCCCAAACCCCGAACTAGGAACACCCAAAAAGCCCAGCTATGTCTATGTCCCGAAACCCGAGCCAGAAACCCCAAAAAATCCTACCAACGTCTATGTCCCAAAACCCGAGCTAGAAATCCCCAAAAAGCCTAGCGATGTGTACGTCCCAAAACCCGAACTAGAAGCCCCCAAAAAGCCTAGTGACGTATACATCCCGAAACCCGAGAAAACAGTCAATCAATATGCCCCAAAACCAGAAATGCCTCTTCCAATCGGCATCGAAGGGCTTGTATTATGCAAATCAGGTTCCAAATACATTCCTATCAAAGGTAAATAGTAACCATCAGCACAATGTGTCAAAATCTTCATATTATTATAACCTATTTGCTAAAATTAACATATACGTGTACTTTGTGAATGTAGGAGCTGTGGCAAGAATAACATGTTCAATTTTGGGACATAATGGGTATGAGGCAAAACCATTCAGTTGCTTGAGTGAAACAGATGAGAAGGGTTTTTTCTTCAAGACATTAGCAGGTTTAGGAGTTGATAAAATGCTAATGCTAACAGATTGCAATGTTAAGTTGGAAAAATCGCCATTAGAATACTGCAATGTTCCTACAAATGTGAACAAGGGAATTACAGGTGCTCTTCTTTCTTCTTACCTAATCCTTCATGACAAGAAGATTAAGTTGTACCCTGTTGGCCCTTTCTTCTACACTTCTCACTCAACCCCTACTCCTACTGGCTACTAACTTAATTATCATTTTGTTTGCTATTGATTGTTTTAATTATTTTTGTTTTCTATTTCATTTTCATTAAGAGATTGGTCGTAAGGTTTTCTTTTGTTTCCAAATATCATTCTTAATGTAATTTTATATTTTTTTTTTTCAATATATCTTAATTTTGATTGATTTTTTTATGCATTGTTCCATTACTTAATACTGAATCGATTATATACAGTTTAGGTGACCCTCTATCAGTTGAGGTTTGTTTTTTTATACAACAGATTCAAACTTGAGAGTTGAGATATTTAACTTACATGACTAAGACCTTGATCGCTTAGACCAACCTTAATTGCTTTAGTTTAAATTTACTTTGTTAATCCTAATTAAAACGGAGAAAAACAATAGTAGTTCTTTTTATGTAACTTCCGAATTTTGAAAAAACAAATATTATAATCTATCCAAATTTAAATGCAGGAGCTAATATCTTAAAAAGTTAGTGGTGTTTTTAATAGACATGTTCAGGGGCTAGGGTATCCGTCCGGCCCGAGCCTACTTAAATCGGTCGAGTTTGGATTCTCAAATTTTCATAAAGCCCGACCATAGCCCACTAAAGCCCGTTGTTTTGTGGACTGGACTTGGTTATTATATAAATACCCAAGCCTGGTCCGATGAATAATAATTATATTTATTAAATATTTATATAGTATATTTAATAATTATTTTACATTTTTATATTTTAATCCATTGAATTTGTATAATATTTCTATTTATTCATTAAATTATTCAAGTAAATAATATAATTATATGTAAGATTTGGACATATTTGTATGAAATTTGTCTGATTTTACCCTCATAGTATACTGAAAAATCTAAAAGAAAACTATTTATGGGCTTTAGGCCGGGATTGGAAATGATCTCTGAAGACGGCCCGACCCCCGCCCGAAGTTTTAAAGTGTGGGTCATGCCGGGCTTGAGTTGACCTTTTTAGTTAAAAGCCCGATTAGATCCGACCCGAACCCGCCCCAGTCCACATGACGAACATGTCTAGTTTTTAATAAAGTAATAGTACTATAGTTAATTTGTTACTTATTACCATTGGGACAAAGTATTTATTACAAAAAAACAACCATATATTATATAGATTTAGGAGGTGTTCCTCATTCGATCCTTTTTCTTTTTAACTTATTCCCTCATAAAAACATAAGTTAAAAATAACAAAATAAAAAAATCTATCTCAAATTTTAAGTTAAAATTTACCTATAACCATTTTTTAAGTAATAAGCAAGTAAATAATAAGTAAAAAGGAATGAGATTCAGCCCGAAATATTACTTGTATCTTATAACTTAAAATTGATTGGGTCATATTTGGTAATGCTTTATAATATAATTTGAAATGGTGATGTATATGTACTTTACCGACGAGAATTAGTTTTACTAAAAAATAATGATGTTCTGACAAAAAGTTAAGCCGCAAAAAAAATGAATTAGATGGACGAAGTTTTGATTCTTTTCAGAGCTTGTCTATTATCTTAAAAATAATTAATTTTTTGTAATTTATATTGAGCAATTCTTTTTTTTTTTATGAAAGAGAATGATTCGTGTGTTGAGAAAAGCATTACATCTCAAGCATGTTGGCAACCTTTCAAAACCCCAATGCTATAATAATAAGACCCGAAAAATCATTAGATGAGGGCTTGATGTGCTGACGCTCTAGAGGTCAGGGAACAATAAAATTATATGATCTTGCTCGTTCCTAGTTTGTTAGGGGCCTATGAGTGAGATAAAAAAATTGAGCTCTTTTTTATAAGGAGGCTCGATCCTAACATTTTATGGTACTAAGTAAATAATTATGAAAAGTACTAAATAGACCTTCAATTTTGAACATTATAATAAAATATTAATATATTTAAGAAGTTATGAATTGAACTTACAATATTTAACCAAAATTTTTAGGGGCAATATCATTTAATCTGGATTCAATTAATGTTTATATTTCAAACTACAAATTAAGAAGCTAACAAATTTTATTTTGAACCCCTTTCTATTCGGGGCAATAAACGATCGCTCCTATTACCCACCCTCAAGAACTGCCCGCATGTGATGCTAATGAATTCAATCCTAACTCTATACCTCATACATCTATTCTTATTAATTGTAGTTTTAACCTTTTATTTTTTTGTCATTTTTATTTGTCAATTCAATCAATACATTTAATCAAGATTCTTCCCCTAAATTACTAAACTGCTATCGGTCTATACTATCTGAAAAAGAAGATAGAAAGCATTAAAATAACAAGTCTGTATTTGATTTTCGAGGGCAAAGGTCAGATAAAAGTAACCTTAATTGTTGGTGGACAATAACAATAAATTAAGCAAGGGAACGTGCAGGCCGATGGGTATATGCTTAAATATTTCTGCATAAATCGTGCCACCAAGTCATACCTCTTATTTAATTTTATGTACCTAATTTTTCTTAAGCATATATATGTATATGCATGAGTAAAGGACAGGATAGATCCAAAATCGAATTGCTTTTAATGCATTGATTGATTAGCTTAAAATATGGACTTCTCTCAGTTGATACTATATATTTGTATGATTGTGTCATTAGCGGTTATTAGCAGCGCAGATTATGCTGAGAATAGACCCAATTATTATCCAAAGCTTGAAAACCAAAAGCAAAAGGAGAAACTGCTGTCGTCAGTTATTGCTGTTCAAGGTCTTATTTACTGCAAATCTCACTCCACACTTATTCCTCTCCAAGGTACACATCTATCTTTTCAATTTCTTTTTTTTAAGAAAATGGATTGTATTAATTCATAAAGAAATGGGCAACACAATACGGTGGTGTAGACATCCATACCCCTGTTGTCTCATTAAAAAATACGGACATAAAAAAGAAAGTTGTGGCCTGTTGTTATAAAGTTTTATTTGTATGCATTTGCAAAATAAATTTGATTTAGTTTTGTTGTTAATGAACTCTTTTGGCAACTGTAAATTATTTGTAGCAGTCAAAGTTAAAAGTTTGATGTGGGTATCAAAACTTTTTATAAAAGTATCATCTCAATTTTTAAGAGAAATTGCAACTGTTCTTTTCAACTTATTTTTTATTCAGTTCAGTTTTAGTATTCAGTATTCAGTTTCAGCATTCAGTATTCATAATTCAATATTAAGTTTCAGTTTATGCATTATATCAACATTATTAATGTATATTATTATTCATAAATATTAAAAGCAATGAATATTAATGATAATATCGTTTTAATGTCAATTTTAGTTTATTTCTATTTATACATTATATATATATATAATTAATTAATATCAGTAATCATAAATAACACCAAAGAAAAAGAAACTAATAATAATATTTTTAACATTGTCAATTATTATTTCTAAGACAAATAATTTTGTAGGAAAAATAAATAAATATATAAAAATAATAATATTTCATAAATATTGATAACAATTAAAATAATAAGGTAATATTCATAACAATAATTATAATAAAATATAATAATAATAATTTATAATGGTATATTTAATTATTATTATATGTAACAATTAATAAATTTTATTAGAATGTATAGTATTATTTAAAGTGTTATTAATTATTATGTATTTTAATATTTTTAATATATTATTAATTATAATTCAATTTCAGTATTGTTCAGTTTCAATATCATTCAGTTCAGTTTTAGTACAATTCAATTCAATACAATTCAATACATCTACTTATCCGTTGAAAATAACATTGCCTAATAATTGATACACTTTAATTAATTTTGATTGCAAACAATGAAAAGTTAAATGTACCCAAAATGAGTCAATAGAATAGTTAAAATTATTATAGGTTTATACTTTTAAGAGCGCTTGAAATTGTTTTTCGTAGATCTAAAATTGTTTTCCGAATGCTTTGAAAAAACATAATTTTTTTGTACTTTTTTTTTTAAATATTCCCAAACTAGGTCTTAGTCGTTATAATTTGGCCGCCAATGAACTTAGAATTAATTAAAGATGAATAATATATACAAAATACAGGAGCTGTAGCAAGAATAACATGTGTTGGGGAAGACGAGTATGGGTATGAAACGGCACCGTTTTCAGTGTTAAGTGGAGCAACAGATGCAGAAGGGTATTTCATAGCAACATTGTCGCCAAAAGAAGTAGACGACAAATGGAAGATAAAGGAATGCAAGGCTTTCTTAGAGTTATCTCCGCCACTAAAAACTTGTAATGTGCCCACTAATGTCAACAATGGGATTGAAGGCGTTCTTCTCAATTCTTTTCGTTTTCTGAAAGAGAAGAAGATGAAATTGTTCACTGTTGGTCCTTTCTTCTACACCTCTGGCAACGACATCCCTGTATCCGTCGCTAATAATAATGGTTACTGATAGCTCTTACTAGCGACGGATAATTGGAATATATTTTTTCTTTCACATTGGGAATTGGTTGTTACGTAGGAGTAGAAATTGTTTTTCTTGTTAATTTGCAGTGGCGGGATTTGTATTTTATCATATTACAATTATGATGATGGATTCGTATTTTTATTTTTTCTTGCATCTAGTCAAACATGATTTTCAAATTTGGATATTCAATTCCATTCTAATACAAAATTATTCAAATAACATATTTATTCTCACTTTAAAATATCGTTATACCATAAAAAAGAAATGAAGATACGGTAATGGGTAAATTTGTGTTTAAGAAAAGAAAACTAGAAAGAAATTAGAGAGATATATGCTAAATGCTAATTCAAGTTATCAAATAAATTTATAATATTCGTGATTGAATATATTATTTCTATTTTGAACTATTAGCTAATGATTAATGGGGCTCATAGACATAATTTGTGATCCTCGTCTAGCCTATGACATTGCTGTTGAGATTAAGAAGAGAAACCAATGAGGCCTTCATTTCTTTATAATTTTCTATCGAGTTCTTTTGAACCTCATCGAGACACACCAAGGGGTTTGCATGAACCCTCATTTTCCCATATCAAAGGATCCAAATGCTCCAAATTTGGGTGCAAGTAATATCCCATAGGAAGTATGCGAAAAAGATGCCCTCTCCAATTTGACACTTCAATCCTTCCAAATCCAAAGTAAATAACCCCACTCCTCTCTTATATCTTAGTTTTTTCAAAAAAACATTTCGTTGACTGTTAAATTCATTTCTCTAAGCAAATAACCAAAACACACACACTCACACAAGCAGAGTTAAGACATGGCAAAGGAGGAGCAGACGACCTTTAAACAAGGTAAAAGAAAGACACAAATAGGCTCAATCGGAGTTAATAAGCTTTTATTTTGTCGAGCTTTGGCTATTGGAACTTTAATGGCAGCTCTTGCTACCTGCAAGGGTAAAAGGCGAAAAAATTCCAACAAGCGAAAACAAGATCAACCGAGTCAAGGGCTGCATTTGATCCTTCAAAATTCATCTTCAAATTTTCATGGCAATCAATGGTAATAGTACATTGCACTACGAATTTCTACCTCTTTGGTTAAATTTTGTTTTGTTTTGTTGCTACTTTGATTTGTGAATATGTGACAAGAGTAAACCAACAATTTCAGCTGTGCAAGTGGTGGATCAACTGAGACAGTTGCTGCCCAGTTCTCTACTGACAGTATGATGTTGGTAAGTTTTTGTTCTTCGGCCCGTTGATATTATCTATGATAGTACATGAAGTTGTGCGAATGACCTTACTTTTGTTCAGGAAGAGAATCCTTCTTCTTCAGTCAATAGCAGCCATGAGAATTCAGACAATCACGGCCAAGAGGTCATATAATAGAAGAGTTTAACAGAATAACTGTAAGGCCAGTATTCTTACAACCTTTATGTGCAAGTGTTTGGCTCTCTTCTCTTTACTTGTGTATACTCTAACTATTACTCTTCTCTCTATATACAATGCCCTGAATTTCCACAGTCAGACTGCTGCTGCTTCTTTATTTTTATATGACTGACTCTCCAATAAATAAATGAAAACTATGGAGCTAACTGTACGAGGGCCGGAGTCTCGGTTTTCTGGTGGCAAAACTTCTTACCCAATCTTGCAACAGCTGGGCAAACTACTTTGAGCCTACTGGCTATCTAGCACTCGAGAATTTGGGGATTTTCAATTGAGTTCGGCCAGCTGCAGCCCATAGACCATCCTAAAACACCCAGAACCATATCCACATTTGAGCAGGCCTTGACCTAAAAGAAACAGAAGCAAGCATATTAGGAATAGGAAATATTACAAGCATGAACACTGAATAATTTCTTGGTGCATTACAAAACTATCAAGATCCCCTTCAATATGGAATAACATGACCGCCATTCCCCTCCCTCTATCAATCTCAGCCTGACAAATGGAAGCACATGATTAAGACCAATTACCATATAAATAGCTCTCAGTTTAATGAAATGAATAATTAAACTCACCACACATGAACATATAGCAATGCCTACAGCTGCCAATGCTGTTGTAATCTCTGCCATTATGCCTGTTTACACAACTTATACCGTCACACAAGATATAAGATAACACATGCTACATATATAGAACTAGAAGAACTAACAGAAAATCATATGAAGTTATCATGGTGAAGGTATTAAACTAAAAGAAAATAGATGGCTTTCTCATAGCATAACTGGCTATTCACTATTCACTATCCATGTTAAACCAAGTTGATCATACAAAAGAAGACTAATTAGACTGTTTCAAGGTTGGGAGAATAAAAAGTAGGAAGCATATGTAGCCAACCAATAATAATCACTTATTGTTTCCTATAATTTAAAGAAACAAATTTTACTGCCTATATATAGTTCCTTAATGTCCTCCACCAAACTATACATAGTTGTATTTAACATTTTATGTGGCAAATGTTTTTGAAAAATATCTAGTTGCCTTTTTCCAAACAAGACCTACCAGTTCGTTAGCATGTTAAGTGTGCTCCAAAAGCCAAACCACTTAAGAGGAGATTATGAAAATCAACTACCATCTATGAAGCACGGACACTCCAAAACATGGAGTGTCCCCGTGTCGGATACCTAGACTCTCCGGACACTCATAGGACACGTGTCCGACACTCCAAATTTCAAATGGACACTCCACGTAGGATGGACACTCCACGGACACACCTCGGACATTCCACGTAGAAGTTTATGAATCTCCTTTGTGGAAATACGTGACAAAAATAAAAAAAATGTAGTGGGGGTGGGGTAGTACGACATTTAAATGCAACCATATGGGCAAGAAAAGTAAGGGTCGTGCACTAAAATTAAAGCACATTTGTTGCACGTAGCTGGTAAAGGTATTGACATGTGCAGTAAAGTCACAAGCATGACATAGCAACTGTTTTGAATTTGTTTTTTAGTTGTTTTGTAAATTATCAAATGACTATAGATGATATGGATTTTATTATATATAAATATTTATGTTTGAAAATTTATTTTAGTAGCCGTGTCCAAATGCATATTTTTCTAAATTGCCGTGTCCGCGTGTCCGTGTCATGTCGGACACTCGGAGCGTGTCCGTGCAACCTAGACTACCATCATTCTTACCTTTTCGATCTATGCATACCACACAAAACCATTGGATTGAATGCCCTTCAACACTGTGCCAAGAGGCTATCTTGTTGGCATGCCAGCTCTCTAAACCAGGCAAGACTTCCTTGTATGTTGGAACATGAGCTTGCATAACCTTGGCGACACCATTTCCCTGTGATAATAACTCCCTCTTGGCCTCAAAAGCCGAATATTGCAAATGCTTATTATGTTTCCCATTGACCTTGGGGACCCAAACACTTCCATTGCTGCATGGCAAGGGATCTTTAGAGTACTTCCCTTGACCTGGAGATTTTCCCTTTTCCACAAAGTTCATGAAGATTTTCTCCCACAAGGGTCTGTTGAGTTTGGCATTATCTGTAAACTCTTCTAACTCACTCTCCCCTTCAGAATCAGCTATGAAATCATTTACTTTATCCGCTGTTATTTCAGCAGCTGATTGTGCTGCTTGCTCCCTTAAGAACTAATCAAATGATGAAGTTAAATTTTGTATTAGTCTTAAAAGAATAAGAAAATTTGAAGTAATAATTTACAATCCATATAATCATACTTACTTTCACAATTTTGTGCCTGGCACTTCGTGTTTTTGCATGTTGCAGCCATTGCTTATGCCTCTGAAAGGAGGACTTACTAGAAAGTGCCTGGACATATGAAATAGCAAGATGTGAAAATAAAGTTTTTGAGATACGATAAAAGAAAGAAAAAAGAGGTTGCAAAAGAAACTTTACGGCCACTCCCATGCAAATAAAAGAAAGAGCATATGATGCAGATATTCCTTTCCATATGTACCAAAATGTAAAATCCAGTTTCCTTTCTTAGAAAATTAAAATCAGATAAGTTTCTGAAATGTTCCAACATATTACACATAAAAATAAGAAGTCTGAATTTTGTATTGTTGCTTTTTTTATAAGATTCCTTTAAGCTTCATGCATATTAAACTTCTACTTCTTACCTATAATCTTGAACCCTACAATTTTACTTTATTTTTCTTCTTCTCTTAGTAAAAAGGAATAACAGTTAAATTATAGTTAAGAGTGTTTTTGGACAAATCTTTTAACAATTTAGTCAATCATAGTATTATGAACATAAGTGGAAAAATTCACCTTTTTATTACATTGATTCACTCTTACTATTCTACGTGCAAATACTTGAAAGTGTATTAAGTTTCCACATTCTTAAATTACTCCAAAAATAGCACATTGTAATTCCTATCATGTTTAGCATTTGCATTGCATCTGAATACTACGATTACTATCCAAATACAAAGGAAAGAATACAAGAGGTTAATGCAGAGATTACTAATACTTACACTATAGGTGATTATCTCCACAACTTCTGCATTAGCAAGTTCATGTGCTGGAGAGACAATAATACCATTGACCTTGAAAAGAAAACACAAGTCGCAATATATCTCAATCAGTCCATAACTCCATAGATATTCAATATTATTTTGCTCCTCTTTTCATCTGCAGGAAGTATGTTTCCTCTTGAAAGGTTTTAAACTATTCTCAAGAAAGAAATTTGAAAAACTTAGCTTTCTTGAAACTTTTCATCACAAACTCAGAAAGCTAGATATCTGTCGTTTCCTAATAACTGAATGAACTTTTAGCAAGCTGCATTGCTATTTTCTTTTGAAAATGCATTAGCAATACACGCACAATATTTTATATACCTTCAGCTAATTAATGCAGAAGTGCTCAGGGCAGTAAAAATGTGGTATTTTATACTCTTGTCTTTTTAGGACTGAAAACATTAACCACCATTTCCTATTTTCTTAAGGGTACTCATAGACTGCACCTTAATTTCTTAAAGCGTGCAGTTAACGAATGAAGAATAGAAGAATCAAACTGGGAAGGATACCTTGGCAGCCACCATCTTGTTGCCAATTTCTGTGTGTATCATGTAAGCATAGTCAATTACAGTTGCTCCTTTTGGCAAATTTTTTATCTGTAACCAATTTACCAATAGATATTAAAAGCAGAGTAATTTACACTTTCCCAACTTGTCAGAGATCACCCATTCTGACTAGTAAGTATTGTAATGCCACACCTTACCTCTCCCTTTGGAGTGAACACAAAGATACGGCTACCTAATAGATCTCTAGTGATGGTATCCACAAACTCTCTAGAGCTCATATTACCAACAAACTCCTCTTGCCATTCTCTAATTGCATTAAGCCATCCAATCTGGAGAAAAGAACGAACTCAATAAATAAGATTAGCATTGAAACCAGATGATATTTATATAGATTGAATAGAAGTTCATAAAGGATGCATGATGAAAATTGCATTTATAAAAGTAAAAATGAAATACCCTTAAAGCAATGTTTGCATTGTTAAGACAGACAGTCTTCCCTCTTGAACTTCTCCCATTTGGCATTGCATGTCCCACTAAACCTGTAACAAAAACTCTCCCACTATAATGAGCAGCAATACCCCTCTCAGCTATCAGATCCATCTCTTCAGTTCTAATCTGTAAAAAACAGTTGACAATTTTTAAAACAAGTAATTTATCCTGCCAATGACAGTGCCGCTATTCCAAAATAAAAATATTGAAGTTCCTTCAAAGTGTTGCTGCAAAAATCTGTAATGTTGCACTAATAGAGGCATTTAACTTGCACTTTTAACATGACAAAAGCTAAAGAAACTGAATATGAACAAAGCAAAAGAACGACAAAACTGCATGCATACCCTATTTCCTTTATAAGTGGGGAAATAATGAAGTTAAATTAATATTGCACAGTACCTGAACAGGGGAAATAATGAAGTTAAATTAATATTGCATAGTACCAGAACAGGGGAAATATTGAGGTTAAATAAATATTGCATAGTACCTGAACCTCCAATCTGAACATGCTCTCGTACAGAAACGGAATCACAGTTGTATGAAGACTTTGGTAACCGTTAGGCTTTGGGGTTGCAATATAGTCCTTCATCTGTAACAAGAATTGTACTTGTATCAATATTCCTATAATATTTACCAGAATTCTACACAACGTTATGTAAGTCAAAACAAAAGGAAAAGAAGAAAACATACTGATCTTGGAATAGGAGTCCAGATTCCGTGGACTAAGCCAAGAACATGGTAACATATCTGTAAATATACAACAATGAGAATACGCCAGAATGCACAGATTCCATAGAGATGGACGTTGGGGTTAAGAACATGGATTCACCTGCTGTGGAGTGCACAAAGGCCCAACTCCAACACATGGTTTTGGCTTTATGATAATCCGCAGCTGGTACAACCAAAAGGAGCAATATGTCAGCCAGAAAACATAAAGTTCAGAAACGAATCATCACGAAATATGTACAAATGATGGTTCAAGGAACATTTTAAAATACCTGTGCTATTTGGTTAACTTCGCTGATTGAACCTTTGGACTTGAGCACCGATTTATAAATGCTGAAAGCATATATAACTTTTCAATGAGACAAAGAAAAACAATAGAGCAGAAACAGCTCAGGTGGATGCATTACTTGTAACAATTGCAGGGGACTTATATAATATTCCCATTATGAAATACTAATCTAACAATCAATGTACACAAATCACATTTCGTCAGAAGGAATAATTGACAATATCTTTCCAATACATGCAATGTGAATATAAGGAGTTGTACAATAATTGCAGTTGAGTGAGCCTCTACTCAAGCCAAGCAAAAGAATCTCTTAAATCTACGAATTAATCAGACAATAATATAATTCAGAGAGAAAACATAAGAACTTGTCGCAAATATTGATAATATACAAAAAAAGCATCACATGTGTTGAAGTCGTCAAGAAGAAAAAGATGAACACTCCAAATAATTAAAGACAATTCAAGGCTTTACCTGTAAGGCTCCTTGCATGAAGAGCGAACTTCCGTCTTTACAGTCATGAGCTCTAGGAACTGATCCTCCTCAATCTTCTTCTTCAACATTGTATTTGCCTAAGAAGAATTAATAACAACAATCACATTGATCATTGATGCAAGACAGCCTCGAGGACCACAAAACTTTACATACCCTGACGCCCACACCATGGGGGTTATAAGTCCCATATCAGCCTAATATGACTTCATGAGCAGTATGGAGGAAGGGTATCATATAACTAATAAGAATTATTTAAAAAAATTCACCTCTACAAGCTCTTTCTCATGGTCTTTGTACAGCTCCGCAATCCTCATCTTGACCTTAGCATAATTTTCCGGATTCGAATACATGAATGATAGGTTTTCAAGCTCAGCCTACAATTATTTAGATCACCAAAGGAATGAAGATCTCAAAATGCACCAAAACAGTCCAAATACTAGGAGATTTGACATAAGAGTAAATACATTTATGATTGATTGGTACTGTCAGCTTATCACACATAAACGATGCATTTGCAATGAATGCAAATAATTCTACTTGAGAGAGCATAATGACAACCTTAGATAGATTTTCATCACAATCATAACATTTGACAAAACTGGATAATCTATTTACAATGATGACTTAGACTACAAGAACGCAAAACCTTGATTAACTTCAGATTCATAAAAACTCCTTGCCAACGTAAAAAAGAGTAATACGAGCTTAAGTTTATATATTCAAATAGTAATAGTCAATCAATCAATCAGCTGAAATAAGAATTTTAAGCAGAAGATAGTTGTACACAACTTGACACCAAAAAATATAACAGAAATTGACCAGTAGACAGTCAGTATATACCTTGATTTGATACATTCCTAGTAGTTTTGCAAGTGGAGCAAAGACCTGCAGTGTTTCCATTGCAATGCTGGACTGTAAAGAATGTAGTAACGGTTCAGAATCATGACTAAACGGTTAATGGGAAAGTTATTAAAATACTTCTTTTCTTTTCTTTAAAGATACCTGCTTATGTGGTGGCATATACGAAAGTGTACGCATGTTGTGTAACCTGTCAGCTAGTTTGACAATAATGACACGAACCTGAAATTATGACAAATCGTCATATTAATACTAAATTAGCTATTATATTAGCTATCATGGCTTACATTAACAAGTGAGAACAAATCACCTCTTCTGTCATGGCAAGAAGCATCTGTCGCAGGTCATCCGCTTTTACATCTTGTGCTGAATCACTTTCATTCTTACACTTCAATTTACCTAATTTGGACACCTGGTATCAGAGAAAAGAAATTGAATTCAATATGTGCTTAAAACATGTACTAGTTATTTAAGATGATATCTAAGCTAATAAAGGCCACCAGTATACCCATTAAGCATAGCACCTTAGTCTCGCCTTCTACAATATGGCGCACAGTAGGGCCAAATTCGTCTTCTATTCTCTCAAAAGTAACAACATTAGTATCTTCCACGGTATCATGTAATAATCCAGCAGCAATCGACTCCCAATCCAATTCCTAACATAATAGGAAAATACAGTTCTCAGATTGCATAGAGCACAATAAAAGTAGATTTCAAGTATGGAATTATGGACATTCTTTTAATTTGTTAGTAACTCACAAGTTCTCCTAGAATGCGTGCAACTTCAACTGGATGAATGATGAATGGCTCCCCACTGCGTCTTTTCTGACCATCATGAGCCTCAAAAGCTAGCTGTACAGGGGGGGGGGGGGGGAAAGAAAACACATGAAAAGGTTTGCCAAAATGCTGAGACAAAATTCTTCAACAGGGATACCTTTAGGGCATTGTGAACCAACTCCAGTTCTTTAGGTGGGAGGTATGAGACATTGGGCTTGAGATCCTGATACACTCATTTAGTTAAGAGTATAAGCCAACATTAAAAGAAAGCAGTCATTCTTTCAGTAAGATGAGAAGAAACATTTGCAATTTACCTCCCACAGTGTTTCAGGAGTAATGTCATTTAAGACTCCTGAGTAAATGGACGAGGAACAAAAAAGTTTCCATCTTTTTCCAGCTACATCAAGCAATGTAGGTCTAGGAAGTCTCCCAGCAAGCAAGGATCCAAAAGTATCAATAGAATGACTTCTTATTTCAATGGTTTCACATTTCTGGAAAGAGCATAAGATTAAATTGGTAATAACATCAATGAAGAAGAGACACCAAAAAATTACAATTAGGCCACAGAATACGGATATAAATAGTATGCACTAATGAAGTGTCTGAGAGTTGCATTGCTAAAGTTATCTTCTGTAGTGTAAATAAAAGAAGTATTAACGAGCACATGAATTTGCTCCAATATCTAGTTTACGAATAATGAAGTAAATAACTATTTCTCATACTACCTCATATAGATGGGTGTACGGATTAAACAAAAATATGGAAGGGGATTTTAGTAATTAGACTTTATGCTAGCAAATAACAAAGGACTTACCTACAACACGGTATCAGCGGTGCTTCTCCTATAATTAGATTCCTCGTTAACAGTTGAAATAATTCCTTTCATTTCAGATTAAAGAATTAAGAGTAGAGCTATGAGATGAGTTTAGTAGAGAATGGCTATTGAACTGAGAGAGGAGAGAGTGGTTTCTTGACCAAAGCAGGTTTTTTCTATTAACAGAAATCCCATCGAAGGCGAGTCCCTTGAAAAATCCAATATAAGGACCCAGCAGATGGGATATTTTTATTTATTGCTTCCAATCAAGAAGTTGCAAAAATAGAAATAAAATTAAGAGCAGTTTATCCGATGATACTAAATACTAATTCTTCCTAAACATAATAATATTATCCACATAGTTTAACTCGCACTACTTTCTTTCATTCACCTGCATTGGCTAACATGAAAAAAGGTGCCGATATCTCAAAAAAGAAGTAAAACATCAAGTTATTAGATCATCTTCCTTCTCAATGATAACGACAATTCCTTGTTGAACTTTTCAAACAATGAAAAAGCCTTCCCAAAATATTATGGTATGCAAACTTATTCTGTGCACTAAGCAAATCACATAAGCAGTTTCAAAACTTACATATTTGAACTGATTCCTTCTTCCATCTCGCCCAGACCACAAGGAAGAACACTGAGCAGGATGAGCAGTACTTGCAAGAGACCCTGTCAACACTCTGGGAGCATTCCAAGCGCATGAGAGCACACTACAGTAATATCTTCCACTACCTTCTCCTTTGGAAAACTTACATATGTTCACGCATTCCAAGGATGCTAGAGAGAAAGAAAACACACAATCACACAATAAAAAAGAACACCGTGCGAAAACATTGCTGAATTCTATTGTAATTCAACTTAACAAGACCCAATAACGATATGATATTGAAAAATTGCTCATAAAGAGACTTAGTCACAAGTAATTTTGATTCATCGCCCATGAATGATACAAATTGGGGTTCAAAACAAGTTTTCCCTCCAAATGTCCAAAAAAACAGAAATAGAGAACAAAAATTCAGGCATTAAGAAACTAATAATTCCATGGGAGATTTTCAAATCAAAATTGGAAGTGCCAATCAACAAAGCGGACTTACCTGACAAGGAAGCAGCAGAAGCCATTTCTACAACGGAGCATCGGAACGAAACAATCTCATTGGATTAAGCTTGAAGCATAGAATACGCAAAATACAAGCACTCAAAGGCTGAAATTAACACCTCAAATCAAACAGTGGAATCCAGCAGAGAGGCGATGAGCCCTGAAGCTGAAATTCTTGGAAAACTCGGAAGTGGACTTGAGGAGCGGTATAGTTTAGGAATGGTGAAATAGAAAGCTTATTAGTTTGGAATTGGGACAAATAAGCGATGAACGATGGAGACGAAAGTGAGAAGAGATAATCTAGAGAGAGACAGATATGGAGTCGTTTAGCACAGGCCACACATATTGTATGCCGTTCAATTAAAGAAAGATATTATTATATGTTTTTTTATTTCCTTTTAATCTTGCTATAAAACATATATTTAATGAATTTATCCTGGTAATTTCTAAGTGCAATTTTAATTGAGGAAATATGAAAATAAAATTAACGCCTTTAAATCAAAATTCAATTCAAAGATTTTTTAATTTCACCCTCTCAAATAATTAGTTGTTGGAATAAATAGGAGAATTTCATTAATTTTTTGGACTAATATATAAATTAAATAAAATATTTTATTAAAATAAAAAAATATAATCTCAACATACGAGAGATAAGAGCATTTTAGATTATGTGGCCTGTGAAATAGAGAATTATATTGATAACATGTCAATGATTTTAAAAATAAACGATGTCTTTAAAAAAAGAGACACACTAGAGTTATGTTTTTTATTTCCAAAATTGTCTATTTCATTTAGAATTATTTGATTAAATGATAAAAAAAATACTTAGTTATAAGCTTGTTTCATTGTTCATTATTAAAATAATAATTAATTTGATGAGTTGCGATTCTATTTGACTGTCTATATTTAAAAGATTATTGTGCCACATCATATAAGAAAGAAAAAATAGACAAGTTGGTGTAGAAATTTTTTTAGCTAATTGTCTATTTTTGCCAATGTGGCACCACTATTAGTGGAAAACATAATGAAATTCAAAAAAATAAAAATAATTCTTCAAACATATATTTTCTTAACCTCCATCGTTATAAAGAATCCATAACCCTAAGAACTCCATCATACTCCATAGCACCAACCGAATTTACAGATTTGAATCAATCTTGCTTAAAGGAATGGATTTGAATACCTAATATAAAAGATTAACATGTATCTTTAACTGAAAACTGATGGAATCTAACCTAACGATAAATGTATTACAGGCGTGTTGTGTGGTATCGGATCTATAATTGAAGAAGACGATCGCGTAAGTTGGGTTTTTTTCGTTAGTGCTTGAGTGACTATAATAGCATGCCATCTTTTTGTGCCTCTAGATTATGAGATTTATGCAGATGAAGCACCTAGATTAATAGGTCCAAAAAAAATTATTGTTTTCATTAAAAAAAATAAACAGATGAACCTACTATGTAATTTACAATTGCATAAAAATTTCAAATCTTTCTCTTTGTGAAGAAGGTGTAACCATATTCAAAACATAATTTGTATTGTGATTATACATCTACAAATTATTAACATTAAACATTCAAAAATTAATAAGAGTTGCTATAAGTGGTAAGCGGCTTAATATCGCTTAAATAAGGTCTTGAGTTTGAGTTCTAATGAATGCAGAAAATCTTTATTGAAAGACTTATCCACCACAGTTAGGTATACGACTCAAGTCATATCTGAATGTGGTTAGAACAAGGATACGGTGAATTATATGGATAAAAAAAAATCACAGCAACTAATCAATTTAGAATAGAATTTGAATTATCAATTTAGAATAGAATTTGAATCATACGTTTAGCCAAACTCGTCTTTGAAAAATTATCGTGTAAATTAATTTTAGAGTAAAGTTAGAGAGATATGGAGATAAAAGAAGTGAGGAAAGAATTTTATTGAGAATTGTGTAAGCAATTTTAGACATTCAAAATATAATTAATTATTGGATATATTACCCAACTTTACTCTAAAATTATCTTTCAACTTTAGAAAATCCTAATTAAACCTATTCATTGGGCGGGCCGGGCCGAATTTGGACCGAACCTCATCAAGCATTTTACTAAAAACCTTAACCCAAACTCGACCCGACCCATACTTTTCTTAGGCCGGACTTAAGCCGGATTAGACCGAGTTCGGACCGGACTTTCAATACTATTATGTTTTTCAATAGTCGATGTAATCTCTAAAACATATTTTATTGACATGAACAATATCATAATGAATTTGTAACTAAAGAACACATAATTATCAGGAAATCAATTAAGAGTATCATCAGAGTCCTTGAGAAAATGATTTTCTTACAAAAAAAAATGAAAACGCCACACCAAAACAAAAAGGAAAAAATGAAAAAAAAGTACATTAGGATCGGGAATAGTAAATACAGTGAGAAAACTAATGAAAATAATAATAGAAACAAAAAATCAAAACACAAGCATAAAGATAGGAGAAACAATAGTGGAGTAAATAAAGCATTTTGCATTCAATTGTACCGCCAGGACAAGAAAACTGGTGGATTCGCAAGAAATACCTATGATCAGTTGACATTAATAATGTAATATCAAGCTAAAATAAAATTAATTAAATTATTTTATTATTTGTTCTGAGCTCGGGCCGGGTTTAAGTATTTATACTAATATCAAGCCCGGCCCATAAAATTTCGGATTTACATGGATTCGGGCTCAGACCGAACTTAATAAGAAAAGGAGTGTCCAAGCCCGATCTATAAAAGCAGGCTCGGACCGGACCCGATAGATAACTGGTCCGTGAACAGGTCTAGTCCTAATCCCTCCTCATGGCTATTGGCAATGTCAATAGTGAAACTAGTTAACTATCTGCATGGCATGTCCAATTTGTTTGTCTATCAATTTATGTATATTTTAAGCACAACCGTATTGAGTAGTCATAAATTCATTCTTAAAAAGTTTCAGAAAATATGTGTTACAGTGTTCACAATTTGTGATTTCTAAAGTTATTGCTTTTTTTTTCTAATGTTATGGCACTATTTGTCAAATTCGTTGACCGTTGACCGTTGTTTAATCCCACACTTTCTAATTTTTTTTCTAAGAAGGTAGTAGATACCAAGCCATTGTTTGAAGGTTCTAAAATCATAAATTCATTCTTAACTACTGGTCTAAAAAATTGCCACTAAAATATTTTTTAATTCTTTTTTTTGTCCAATTCACCAATAGTTTGATCTGACTACATCTAGATTTAACTCGGGTCGCACACCTGACTATGGTTAGTGAGTCTTCTAATTGAGATTTTTTACATTTACGAGGTTCGAACTTAAACTTTACTTAAGTGATACTAAGTTGCTTACCACTTAAATTAACTCCATTGATAAATGTTTTTTAGTTTAAATTTTATAAGATGGTGGATTTCCAACACACAACCTCTTTTTTTAATTTAATTCATTCATTTTACATAAAAGATTTGTAAACTTTCCACATAACTTGAATCCCGCAAAAATTAGGGTTTCAAACACAAAAATAAATAAATAAGACATATAGATAACTGACATTAAAATTGAAAAATGATAAAAAAAAATTACATATCATTTACTTAGAGGTTGTTTGATATAGTTGTTGGTGATTGCTGATAGTTGTTTGTAGTTTAGTATGAGTTATTCAGAATTTAGTATTTAATAAAATTACGATGAATTATTACAGATAGGACGTAAAATGACACATATAAACATGATATAAAATAATTCAACAACTAAAATTTTAATATAACTAATATAATTTAAATGAACAGGTTAACAATAGATTATACATTTATATAATGGAAGATATGTTTTAAAGACAAATAACGCGATAGGTAGAAAAATAATTGGATTTCATATTGACAATATCTTTGCAATTTATATGCGGTACATAAAATTTGAAAAAATGAATAGAAAGAAAAGTAAAAAAATGTTGAGCAAGAGGAAAGGACTTAGCAGTATAATTACGGTGGAATTTACAATTGGCTTGAACGATGGATAAATGGACCCGTAGGTAATTAAGGAAAAAAAGTAAAATAGACAATTAAGGTTTTGAAAAGCACCAATTAATTATTGATTCGAACGGCACAATCAATAATTATTTGTAACTCTTTATTAAATACTATAATATCAGCTTTTGAGTCTTGAAAAGCAAACAGCAACGGTTAGAATGTAAAACAAACACCCCCTTAGCTTGTAACACTTGTATCATTAAAATGAGTTCTAATATCAAAATACATGGAATTATTATCTCAAAATCAATCAAATATCATGCTTGAAAACCATTGATATTTAAAAGTACATTTGTATCATTTATTCTTGTCCACCATTTTTGCAAATTTTGCTTTAAAAGAAAATGTTTTTTATGAATAAAATTATTTTGCAGTTGACGCATGTTGCTTAATAGATTGCGAATGTAAAATTAAATTTAATTCATTGAATTCAGCTTGTTACAAAAGGAATTGTTATTTTGTTATTCATCGTTGGATGCATTTTATGTTGTTCCATGTGATATTCACGAAAAAAAGAAGATTCCATAGTTCAAATAATTAGCAAGGAAAAGATTCATTGGTTAAATAATTTCTTCTTCCACTTTTTCCTGCTACAATGAGAATATACCCTTTCTTGGAAAGGGGTATTTAATGTACCCCTAACCCTACCTCTTATTATGAGATCCATTATTTAATTAAAAAAATTAAAAAAAAGAGATAGGTTGGTAGGAAAATTTTTTAAAAAATGTACAGTAAAATTATTGTATATAATTCGGCAATACGCGTTTTGAATCTCCTATAAATAGAGGAGGGTTTTGCTCATTTGAAGAGCAGACCAACATAGAGAGTAATAGAGAAGAAACACAGATAAAAATGTAATATGTGTAGAGAGCCTTAGGAAAAGGGTTCCTAAGAGCTGGGTAAGAGAGAAAATAGTGAAGTTTTGGGAAACACTTGAGTGCCACTATTTTGTAATCTCTTGGTGTACCTACTATTATTTTATAATGGAAGAATTATTCGGAGTTGGTCCCGTGGTTTTTCCCTGATTCATTTGGAGTTTCCACGTAAAAATCTGCGTGTCTCTTATTCTGCTGATATTATTTTTTCTCGTAATCTATTATTGGGCCTAAAACCTGTATATTTTTGATGAATAAACAATTATTTATAAGTTATACTATGTTTTGATTTTATAGTAAAAAATAACTATATTTTGATTCATTTACTACATAGTTTTGTGTTTTAAAACAATCACATAGCTTCTCAGTGTTAAACTGTTAGACATATATATGTTACATAAGTCTTATAAAGTCAAAAATGGTAGCTCGTACCCAATTTAATGGCTCAAGAGAATTTAAACTGTAAGACTCCAATTACAAATTTTGTAGCGGCAAACAACTTCTACACAATAAACATAAAATAATTTTTTTATCAAATATATATATATATATATATCAACGATTTTCATACTTTTGTAGCTATGGTATTTCTCGTAATGTTCCTTCACATTTTAGATGACAAATTATATAGAATGTTGTTGATTAAGAATCAAAACATTTTTTTTGGCTGTGCTAGAGTGCGAAACAAGGTGAGATACAATATCTTTCTTTATTCTCTTTGCCGATGAGGTGGGGGCATTGGACAAAAAAATACAGGCAATTTTTTAATTTACAGAGGTTGAGATGGGGCCAATGCCCAACTTCCCTTGCCACTGACTGTTGATATATTTAAAATAGTTGTTTGTAGAATATTTAATTAAGTTGGTGACAGAATTAGAAATTAATCCATAAAAGATAAATCTCATTTGTTGTAGCCATTCAAAATTTGAAGAGAGATCAATGAAAATCTCTCATTTCTACTAAATTCAGTTAAGATTCATCCGGTTAAAAGAGAAAATGACAAAAACCAGTTTGAAGTAAATAAATTTGATTTAAAACAAATCCAGTTTAGAAAATATACAATCGTCTCGCACTGTTGAAGGACATACCTCTAGCACTAAAAATCTACATGTTCATGATAATTTATTGAGTCACATATACGACATTTACCACCGATAGAGAAACATCAACCATATTCCAGCACTGAATTAGACTAAAACAGGTGAAAATAATGCTATACCATTGACGTGTGGCATTATTTCAGTAGTTCCGTCCGAACCTACATTAGAACTTCTCAATAAAAATATAATAACAACAACATTACTCCAATGCCTTAATTTCTGTCGTTCTTTTTCTTCCCATTTCGTCTTGCATGTTTTAGAAACTAAAATAGGTGTAAATTTGCATATCAGTATCTTATGTACTATTCTCTGATATGGATGGAGATGGCTGTATGATGCAAAAGTTTTCTCCTTTAAGAATTGAAATCACCTGAAAAAATATTGATGATTGAAAACCGAAATTGAATAGTTTCAAGAAATTAATATTTTTCATTATACTTTAATTTGAGTGCTATGTTAATTTCCCAGTTTAAATGAAAAATTACCTCGCCAATAGAGGGCCTTGAAATTGGGCGGGTCAAAGTGCACATTCGGGCAGCAGCCATGACCCGGAACATGTCATGCATATCTAAATCTTCAGAGTTTTCATCTTGTAATAGCAGATGGAATGCTCTCTCCAACAGCAACGGTCGAGCCTGTCATTCTCACTAATCAAATTCCCACATAATTTCTGAATGAGTTAATTTACAATATAATTCCGTTGAAAGATAAATTAATCATTCAACTATGATCCTAAAACATGTAACAAGGTTGCCATTTCAAATTTTAATTTACAAAAGGTTGTTAAACATCACAACAAATATATGTATTGTTTTTATACTTTTATCTCATATAATCCAAATCCTTTTGTAACTTTGTAGTTGTACATTAAAAAAAAAGAAAAGTATGAGGCTAGCTACTAACCCATTCAACCAAGCTTTTGTCATCGGGAGGGACTGATTTCTTGCAGAACAGCCTAAGAAGCAGAACTCCAAAGGAAAAGATGTCGAATTTCATTAGCACCATTGATCCATGGTCTAAACAGGTCTCAAATGGGTACCTTAAATAAATCAAATGTACTCTCTTTCAGACCATAAATGTGATTAAAATGGCGGGAAAATGCACAAATCATAGAAATGAATCCAAACCTGTTTCTTGAATCCGTTAGGTCTTGTCTGAATTGAAGCCAGGTTGCATGCTCAAATCCAGAGATCTAATTGGATCATATTCCACCATTCTATGTTAAAATTCATAGTGAATATCGGATCGTAAACAAAAAAAAATGTTAAAAATACCAACCATTGGCTGCAAGTGAGGTGTCAAAAAAATGTTGCAGGGCTGTAAACTGCCATGGGAAATAGGGCCTCCTATGCATTCTTCATGCATATATCGAATACCTTGTGCAATGCCTATTGCTATCTTCAACTTATCTTGAAATGTTAATTCCCATTGTTTCCTATTCAATTCTGTATACAAAAAAGAAACAACTAATTGAATATCAAGATATTTTTCTCATAGACTTGATCTACAATGCCTATAAACTCACCGAAAATGTATTTGTCTAAAGTCCCTTCTATTTGCAGGGGAAAAACTAGGATGATCCCATGCTCAGTACTGTTGTGGTAGCCAATCAAAGTGTGTATGTTTTTATGTTGCAAGAAGAGAGCAGCCTTCTTTTCAGCTTCGAGAACACCGACGGAATCGTTGGTGTATTTCCGGACCAAAACAAACGACTTGTGAGCTTCAAAGTAGCCATAATAGGACACATAGTTCTTGTCCTGTCCATCAGATCTCCTGGATTTAAACCCCTCTGTCATTTCTTTAATCGCTTCATATGTCAACTCCAATGATCGTTGTTTAAAGAGATTTCGGACATCAGTTGAGATTTGATCCTGCAGATTTGATCCTGTGGGCTCGCTCTCAGTGCAATGCTTACATGTAGTTTGTTCTTCAATTTGTTGGGATACAATTGGTGGAGTCGGTTTTATGAGCCGCGGTGATATTGGGCCCTTGTGGAGCTTTGGGGATTTCGGGCTACGAGCCGATGAACTTTCCGGTTGTTCATTTGCTTGAAGGCAATTTTTTGACGTGGGGTCTTCATCGTTGTCACTCACTAAAGATAAGTTGCAATTCGTGCCGCTTAGCCTCAACGACAAGTGCCTAGCGAAACACCTGAAACAAACATTTAACATTTTAGGTCATTCAACTTGAATCATAGATGTAGTATAGTTTTGGTTTAGGACACAGTTAATTGAACTTGTTTAAAAGGGAATCAAAACTCACCTATCTACTACAATCCAAGTAGCTTTGACATTGTTTGCCTCTTCAATTATGATATCTTTTGGTCGGAATCCAGCTGCAATCTTTAGTTGAAATTTCACCTGAAAAAAAATTGTTGGCGTTTAATGCATACCCTACTAACTTCAAAACTCAAACGTGGCTACTAAGATTGTCAATCGTAATGGTTTTTGATTATGTTATAACCACTTTTATTTTGTAGTTCAATGTTATTTTTTTAATATTGTATAACCAAATCAAGTTATCCACCAAACTCCTACTAAAAATTATTAGATTTTGTTGTTAAAAATATTGTCATAACTTTAGGGAGGAACAAAAAATGTTACATATTGCTGCTACAGTTATGACTTTATGTAGTTGAAGGCAAAAAGATGTCCACTTACGGTCACTTTGATATTATTTGTTAGTTTATTGTACTAATAAATTATTCTCACAAATTTTTAGATATGTTTGTTGAGTGGAACGAGCCGGACTTATCGGACTTTTTACTAAAAACAATAGCTCAAGCCCATGATTTATAATTTTGGGCTCGGGCCGAGCTTTCGAACTGATTTTCAAGCCTGATCCATAGCCCATAATTTTTTAAAATATTTTGTAAATTATACAAAAATGTCTAAATTGTGCCTATAATTAAATTTTTTAGTAACTTTTATATATATATATATATATATATATATATATTTAAAAATCTAGTATGTTAAAATTTGAAAATATACAAAAACTATTAAATATAAACTATGTATAATATTAAAACACAAAATAAACGCTTATAATTTTTTTTCGTCTGACCAGGCTTGGGTATTCATATAAAAATCAAGCCCGACCATAGAACTTGGGGCTTTTGTGGGCTCGGGCTCGGGCCGGGCTTTGTGATAAAATGAGTGCCCAAGCCCGACCCATTTGAGCGGGCAACCCGATGGGTAGCCCAGTCCGTGAATAGATCTATAAAACTTTTAATAGAACTACATATTTTGACTTTGAACAACACATTTTGATCTTTCATGTTAATTGACTAAAAAGTGCTTGATTTTATTTTTCAAAAATCAAATTGCTGGTTCTAAAAGCTTTTTAGAACAACTGCCGAAAAAAGCTATTCTTTCCCTCCAAACTCTTTTTTTCCTATAAGAAATCTAATATATATTGTAATCTTGTAAAATGAAGAAGGGACTTGGCTTACTCCATTGGTTTTGCAGGCATAATAAAAAGGGCGAAAAATCCCCAAATAAAGCTCCTTCCGTTGACTGATTTCTTCATGAAGAAGTCCAATATAAGTATCTGCTTCACAGTATAAATTACAGTTCCGCCGGCCATCTCCAGTCACAGGCTCAGTACGAAGAAGGGTAAAAACGATAATTTCATCATTCGGATTAACCACTTGCCTCATAGCCAGGCATAGAGGAGCCAAACCTGAATTCTCTGTACAAACTTTTGTACCTTCCAAAACTACTACAGCAATCTGCTTGCTCTCATCTCTTCTTTTTCTTACATTCATGATTACTAATCTATTTGATTAACTATAATTATGGACACTAATGTTTGTTAAATTAGAGAGGTTAAATTTAATAGGGTCTTTGGTGATGCCGTTTGGCTTAGGTAATGCAGGAGAGTTGGGTGTTTTTAATGTAGAAACCATTCGCCGCATAAATAAAAGAGTTGCCATTTTCAAAGAATTTCATTGGTTTTTACAATTTACAAGTCCAAGACATGCTATTCCAAAGGCAATATCCCAAAGCCTTGTTTAGTGTAATTCTTATGGATTGTACCGTTAGGACAACACGCGAAATTTATAGTTGTTAATTATCAAAATTAATATGAATTAAGAGCTAAGTAACGTTTAGCAGTGATGAACTGAATCACTATAATAACTTGTATTTCTGCAATGACATTATGAAGAACTTAAAAAGAACTATTAAAAACTGCATTCACCAGTTCATTAAAGAGTAATGATATGTATTGTAAATGGAACAGAAAATGATAATTTCGTTAAGAAATTAGCAGATTATATATTTTCTAAAACCTCCCCTCTTGCCTTTTTGTTGGTTTTTGGTTGTATTCAAAAGTTTCGTTTTTTTATAATTAAAGTTTGATTAATCTTTCTGGCTTCTTTAAAATGGCAATTTTTTTAAGCTGACATGTGCATGGAGCAACCTTAAATCTTGAGGTTAGCTATTTTGCCCTTCGAGGCACCCACAAATTGACGATCGGGAATTAGTCTGGATGTGGACATGGCTTAAAGATGTCGCCCACAGTTGGGACTCAGCTAGAACTACACCGTGCTGAAAAAAAAAAGTCTCTTTTTTGCCATTCTTGTCTATGTCAACTTCAGTATCAGTAGTAATACTTATTTCACCTCCAAGAAGTACTGCATATTTGATATTCCCCAAATTAACAACCTAATTGCATAGTAAATTTGGGTATGGTTCGGTTTGTGCCGTGCTAGTTAAAAAATTAGTGGTCCAATCCGATCCAACTTATAAAAAATCATAGTTGGGGTCGGATTGGAGCTCCATAAATAATCAAAACTCACCACTTTATGTTTTTAGATAAAAAATTAATATTTCCTTCTAAATAAGGTAGTAACGTTTTTAGTGAATATTATTATTATTGAACTATCTTAATCTTACTTATATCTTTTTAGTACATTAGACCTTTAGTTCAATTCTCCTGCCTAAGCCCATCCTATTTATATGGGCTTCTAGGGCCTCGCAGGCTCACTGCTCAGGTATATTGAGTAGTATTTCACAAGTCAAATGTTTAAAGTAACGTAAGAATAAAGTTAGAGAGAGATAAAAAAATGAGAGGAAAATATTGTTGGGAGTTGTGTAAATCATTTTAACCATTTAAAATGTGATGAATGTTTGGATATTGCTCAATTTTAAAGAATCCTAATCCCACAGGTACAGTAATACTTGATGTCAACTAATTAAGGATTAAATAAACCAAAACAATTAAAAATTATGGAAACAGTAAATATTAATATTGAAATTATAATAATTATTTATAGCAAATGTGTTAGTACATACTATTATATCATTAAAAAAAAATTCAAATCTTAACATATCTTTTCTCTCCAACAAAACTTGAGAAGTAAAATTTGAGATTAGTATACAAATCTCCTTCAGATTTTTTTATCCTTTTTATCTGATTTATCTCCCTTTTCAGATTTATCTCCTTTAGCTGCTTTATCTTCTTTACCTGGTTCAGCTCCTTTGGTTGGTTCAGTTCCAGGTCCTGATGGTCCAGCAGGTGCAGCTCCAGCACCCGAACAAGCTGGAACACTCGGACCAGCTGAAGTAACTTTGGCGTTGGCACAAGTGGCAGTTCCGGGCAAATTGATGTCACTTAGTTCTACTTGACATGGGTTGGCTGAGCTGCAATCTAGTAGGACCGAAACAGGCGTTTTCGATGTACCTTTAATGTTCTTGAAATGGACATCTGTTATTGCAGTTTTTGATGTTCCTTTACTTCCGTAGTTTTGGTCTATGATTATAGGGTTCTCGACATTTGACATTGTTATCCCTTGATATGTTATTCCTGAAACTGTTCCCGGCGGTGAATTTCCGAACGATTTTATTCTGGCGCCGTTATCTGCCCCGTTTATTGTGCAGTCTATGAATGAAATTCCTTTCACAGGAGCTTCACCTGCGTTCTTGCCTATGCTTCCCACACTGCAAAATATCATTTCCAAATATTAGCATGCAATATTGCAATTTAAATTAAATACAAATTCATATATTTTATATATACCTTAGTCCGTGTCCGGGGCCGCAAGTAACTTTGGTGAAGGTGGCACCCGAGACTCCCGGGCCAACAGAAATGCAGTCATCGCCGGTACCAATCATTGCATTAGTTACTGTGATACCGCTAGAGTCACTGAAATGAATGCCATCGGTGTTGGGACTTTCAGCCGGAGCAGTAATTTTGATGTTATCGAATTTAATCCCGCTGGAATCCGTGACGTGAAAGTGAAAATATTTGGCATTAAGAGAAGTAACTCCACTAACAACTCCATTTGTCACCCTTTGGAACTTTACGGACTATAAACACATATTTTTCAATAAAAAAAGCATTAGTAATTGGGTGAAATTAATTTAATAAGATAAAGATGAAAAATATTAAACAACATAGAATGAGTATGGCATACTGATGGAAGTCTAGCGCAATCTTTATTTGATTTACAATCGTTAAGTTTCCAAGCCGATGCACCGGTGCCGTCAAAGGTTCCTCCGCCGGTGATTAACACATTAGTAACACGTGTGAACAAAATCCAAGTATCTTCAGTATATGCACTTATTTCAGTTGTGGCCACTAAAGTACCAAGAACTTCAAAAACAATAGGCATTGAGTTCTTGCAAGGGCCTGAAAGAACAACAGGTTTTGACATAAATGAACCCTTTGGTACTGATATCTTTGCCCCTGGCGATGCGCATGCTGCTTGCCATGCCTTCATTATAGCCTGAATCAATACAATTTTAGTCCATTTAAGCTCCAGTGTCATAGGTGTGTTGCAAAGAAATTCAATTTGGAATTCGGGTTTTAGAAACTCACTGCAGAACTGTCTGTTTTACCGTCTGCTACAGCGCCATATTTCGTGATATCTAAAACACCGCCTGCGCTTACAGCTGGAACATCTCCTGCAGCACCAGGTGCGGCTCCTCCAGCCGGTGCATCCTTTCCGCCCTTTTCGCCATCGGTAGCCTTTGATTTTTTTCCAGCGGGTGCATCTTTACCATCCTTTTCGTCGCTAGATTTTTCATCTTTACCGAGGAGGCGACGTCCACTTATAGCATCAATTTCCGCTGTTGAAAAAAAAAGAAAGAGCCTAACACAATGAGGCAATTTATTTTGGAAGGTGAAAACAAGTAATATGATATTGTCAAATTAGACTAGTTTAGAACCGTTATGATCATGGTACATCAACCTTTATATCAATATGACATGATCAAATTCCATCCATTACCATAAAATGGTGAAAACAAGTTCCATATTGGTGCCATATTATATGTACTAGTTCGAGATGGGTACGTCTAACCTTTGTGTCGATAACATAATAACAATGGTATTATTAGACCAATTCCCATTAATATTACTATATAATAGTGAAAACAATTTTTTTATATTGATGTCAAATGATATTAGTCTGAACTGCTACAGTAATGTTACATCAATCGTTATATGATCACGTTTCAGACTAATCTCATCCATTGCCTGTGAAGCACAAAAACTTCTAGATACCAACGTTTTCCGTTTCCGTTTCCGCCTCGGAAACCTGAAATTACGTTATTTTTTGCGTTTCCTGTGTGCGTATCCGATTTTGGAAATGTTTCCGATTTCCGAAAATGTTTCCGTTCCCGTTTTCGTGCTACATAGTCCATTGCAATAGAATCGTGAAAACAAGTTCTACACTGGTACCAAATTAACTAATCTGGGACCACTATGATCATGTTATCTCAATCATGATCACAACGGTCTTAGATTCATTACAATAGAAATTATGTCTTCAAAATTTCAATATGGTAAGGGATTGGATTTCTTAAAAGGTTTTTATACAAGTCTCCGGGGATTTTGTACCTTTTTTATTGGATGATCGATATATAACCACTTTTTATATTATACTCAGTTCTCTATACATTTTTTTTAGAAATTGTTAGGTCAACGCTACATCACTTTTGAAGCTTGTGCAATAACCCAAATATGTTTATTTATGGCTTAATGCATCAATATCATCCTCGACTTGTCTATAAAATTCCGCTGCCTCCCTGAACTTTAGAAGTGTCCCCGCAGCTACCTCAACTTTCAAAAAGTGCACAACTTTGCTCCTTGAATGTCACATGTCAGCTTCTAGTTGGTTTGACTTTTTAAAGATATCATTTTTTAAGATTTTTTCTCTCCAATCAAAAGCTGACACGTGGCATTTAGGGAGAAAAATTGTGCACTTTTTAGAAGTTGAAGTAGTTGTGGGGACACTTTTAAAGTTCAAGGAAGCAGCAGAATTTTATGGACAAATTGATGCATACAAATTATTGAAATCAAATCAATATTGTATAAATTAGGTTAGATTAATTGATACCTTGAGTTGGATTAGAAGTACCAAACGCACCATTGGCCAAGCAAGAGAAGAAAACTAAACCAAGCATAAATAACGCTCTCGCTCCTAATCTTCCTGTGTTGGCCATGGTGACATAAAAAAGATCAAAATTTTTTCTTTTTTTTTTCTTTTTTTTTATGTTTTATTTGTCTTTTATATATCTTTTTATTCTTTGGAAAGCTTAGACTTATATACAGATTTGAATCTATTAATAGTTAATGAAACAAATGTTTGACTGGTTTATAAAAGATGGCCTATTTTGTCCATGTATTCTTTAATCAGAATTCGCACTATAATTAGTTAACATAATGCAAGATAGTAAGTTATATTTCAATTTTTTGTGGCTACTGATAAGCCATTCAGGTGGATGACATTGTTTATCTATAAATAATTAATCGTCCAAATGGAGCAAAATAATGTAAGATTTTCTAAAACCTAAAGAAAAAGAATCGTCACAAAATTATGCATACGCCAAATATGTATTTGACCATTCAAAAATAAAACTATATTTAGTCTGAATCTTTTTTAATAACACATGGTTTATGTTCTATCATTGTAAAGTTACAGAATCATGAGTATCTTTTTAAAAACAAATTCTGTTAAATTTATTTGCTTATATTAATAACTGTTTATTTGAAATGGTAAATAATATGTTTTTGTACTGAAAAAAATTGATAAAAATGAGTATTCTATATTTAAATATAAAATACAGACAAATCAATTAAAGCATTTTATCCTAATAAAAAATAACATAATCTCACTGCATCGAAAGACAAGAAAAAATTGTTATAATTCTAGAAAAAAGGTTACGGTGTCTGAACTTCTACTCCAAATCGTGTTGCACATCTCTTATAATTCTAATAGAATCCATTTTCTTAAAGAAAGACCAGAAAAAATTTTCAAGCAAAGAAGAGGAAAACATAAAAACAATAAAAGACTATAACAACTTTACATCCTATATTTATTGAGTTTCAGATAACTTCAATAGGTCCATAACATCAACTAGAAGGGCAAATCTAAAGAGGTCATCGAGGGTCAACTGACCCCTCAAGTTTTCTCAAAAATTCAAATCTACCCTTGGCGTATAGCTGTGAAAAAAGCCATGGAAGGTTACTGCAAGTGGGGCTATATACGAGCCGAGTTATACCATATTTATGTTCAGCTCATTTAATTTTTAATCAAATATGAGTCGAGTCGACGTAGTATGGAGCCCAAAATCATGTTTGTGTTCGGCTCGTTTACGAGCTCGTTTGTTCACGAACAACTCATTTATTTTATTTGTGAACGGTTCGTTAATTTGTTCATGAAAGGACTCGTTATTTTTCTTCACAAATGAAATTAATAACAAAATATGAAGAAGTAATTTCTTAATATCATAATATCTCAATAAAAAATAAGAAATTAATAACATGATATCCTTAAACAAAGTACAAAATATCCAAAATATTGTCAATTCAACAAAACATGAACAAAAATAATTGAGAGTTTGAAGTTTCAGATACGACCTTGGAGACTGGAGTCTATGATATAAAATAGAGAGACATCTAACCCTAATGTAAGTATTTATACCATGAATTAACTCATCAGAAATAAAATGGGTTAGCAAGTATTGTTAATATGGGCCATAAATTAAATTATAAACTATGTGCTTATATCACAAATATAATATATTAAATTAACTACTTTAAATAAGATGTTTTATTATCATGTTATAAATATTTTATAATGTGAAAATTTTAATCGAGTTAGTTCACGAGCTTTAATGGAGCATGTTCGTGAACTTGTTCACATGCCTCTAATCGAGTTTGTTCGCGAGTTTTCGAGCCGAGATAAGACTTGTTTATGTTTAGTTAATTTATGATTCGAGCCAAAAAAATATGTTCACAAACTATTCAATTATAAAACGAGTCGAGTCGAGTCAAGCTCTTATCTAGCCGAACATCAGACTGTTCATGAATGACTTGTCTCATTTACAGCCTGTAACTTTGAGGTGTGTCGTAGGTAACGAAAAAGAAGAACACAAGACAATTGTAATGAACGTAGGGGTTGAGTAAAAGATTTACACAATTACCATCTACTTTTATAAATAACTTTTTGGTCATTTTTTAAACTTTGCTTTTCAATTCATACGTTCCTCCTTCTTAACCCCAGGGATACAATTCCTTCCTTATCTACTTTATTTTGCATTTATCTCACAAATCGTTGATTTTTTATATGTCGTTTTAGAGTCTTTATTCGTGTCATTTTTGCCTTCGAAACTAGATGCATGATGATATTTTTTTGAGTTTTTATTTTTGAAGATATGTAACTGATGATATACCAGCATTTTACCAGTATTATACCATGTGTGAAAAACAAAACCAAACATAAGCATCTATTTTTATGAAAGAAATCAAACAAAAATCATATTTATACCAACATCATATCATGTGTGAAAAATCAAAACCATAAAAATCTATTTTAGAAAAGAAATCAAATAAAAACCACTTTATACCAGCATTATATCAGGTGTGAAAAATAAAACTAAAAAAGCATATATTTTTATGAAAGAATACAAACAAAACCACATTTATACCGGCATTATACTAGGTATGAAGAACCAAAACCATAAAAATCTATTTTATGAAAGAAATCAAACAAAAATCACTTTATACCATCATTATATCAGGTGTGAAAATCCAAAACCATAAAAATTCATTTTATGAAAGAAATCAAACAAAAACCACTTTATACCAGCATTATATCATGTGTGAAGAACCAAAACCATAAAAATCTATTTTATGAAAGAAATCAAACAAAAATCACTTTATACCAGCATTATACCAGGTGTGAAAACCAAAAAAATAAGCATCTATTTTTATGAAATAAATCAAACAAAAACCAACATTATACTAAGTGTGAAGAACCAAAACCATAAAAATCTATTTCATGAAAAAAAACCAAACAAAAACCACTTTATACCAGGTGTGAAAAACAAAAAACATAAGTATCTATTTTTATGAAAGAAATCAAATAAAAACCATATTTATACAATCATTATCATGTTTATACCAGGTGTGATTAAACAAAATAGTAATCAAACAAATAATATATGTATACTAGCATTATACCCATGTTTATACCAGCAGACTAAACAAAAGATACATTTATACAAGCATTATACTAGATGCGATTAAACAAAATCTCAATCAAGCAAAAAACACATTTATACCACCATAATACCAGCAGAACGTAAAAAGAGTTGTTGAATGTGAAAGAACGTACAAATTGTGTTTTTTCTCTATTTTGGGTATAAAAGTTGTGGGCTAAAGTTTTATTAAAATTCTTTATGGACTTTAGCCCAGTTATATACTTTTCTCATTAATTTTCTGTAAATATTTCTGGCAAATTATACGGTGACTTTATTTTTTGTTTACTTTGTTATTATCACTATTAGATTAAATTTCATCCCACTAATCTAATAGTGATGAAGGGTAAAGTAACTTTAACTTTATAAAAAATAAAGTCACCGTATCATTCACCGTAGTTGTTGTAAAACATGTACCCACTTGTGAAAAAAAAAACATGTACTAACTATATCATTTTGAATATCATGAATACAATGCCATTTTTCCAATGCATTATTAATAAGAAACTAATGGCTAACTTTCTTTTTATAATCTATTTAATAAAATTGTTAATAATTGGAAAATAAATCAATTTACTTGTACATAGAAAACGCCAAATATAGTTTCGAATTGTATTTTTTTAATTAAAACCGGGAAAGAAATATGGAATGAGTAATTTTGGTGTCCCCTACTTTTCAAACTAAAAATGACTTTTAACAAAATTGATTTGAACTTTCTAATAACACTGACTTCAGTGGTTTTTATTTCTTAAGAAAACATATTTTTAACTCGGCCACCAAATTTTTTTTTTCATAAAGATGGAAAAATCTTTTAGTGGAACAATAAAAATACGTATTGAGTCACCATCCATCAATTTAAAACACATCGAAGAATATATAATTGGTGATCTGGGTACTTTAAACTTAATTTATTTATCGGCTGATTTTGATTGGGTTTGGTTAAAATTTTATGTAGAAACATTAATTTAAGTCCGGCCGAAGTTTATGATTTAAAATTTTGGATTCGGATCAGATTTATTAAGCATTTTCAAGTCTAGCTTATAATTTTTTCCTTTTATATTTTTTTTAAATTAAATAGAAAAAATTACAAATTCTATATAAAAATGTTGAATTACATTTTTTATTAAACTTTTTTACATGTAGTTAAAAATTTAGTAGGTTTGAAAATCTATAAAAACCTATTGAATATAATATGAAAATATAAAACAAATATAATTTTTGTTCATCGGGTCGGGCTTGAGTATTTATATAAAAATTAAGCCTAACCCATAGAACTTCGGGCTTTTCGCGTTCAGGCTTAGGCTAGACTTTGTAATAATAGGGCTTCTTACACAATTACCCACAAAACTCAAAATAATTTTGCCACTACCAAAATAATCTCCAAAAATGCCAAAAGAGGGAAAACTAATTACAAAGATGCGATCCAATAAAATTTTTTTCACAAAAGAAGCGATATACTAGATCTACTAGATATTTACTAAATCTTATTTTTTATAAAATAATCTTCATAAAAAAGATACGGATCTATTATATATATAATAAATATATATTAGATGTCATTAAATTCCATAAAAAATTATTAAAATTAAAATATGCTAGATATTTACTTGACATCTAACAATGATCAATTAGATATTATATTTTATAAAATAATCATCGTAAAAAAGATACGTATCTATTTATAATTTATGAAATCATCATATACACCTCTATTATATATCTATTAAGTATATGTTAGATGTCATTAGATTCTATAAAACACTGTTAAATTAAGATATACTACTAGATATATAACATTGATCTATTAGATATCTAGTAGGTAAATACTAGATAAAAAAATTTCAAAAATGTTACAGTGGATATTATTTCGAAGATAAAATAAGAAGAACAAAAAATTTTAAAGCGGTATGTCGAAAAAATAAACGGTTTGAGAGATAAATGAAAAATAAAAATGAAAATCAAAACAAAAAGGGAGAAATGGATGGAATGTGTGGTTTGTAAATAGATAAGAAAGAGAATGTATATATGTTATTAGTTTTGACTTGGTGGTTAATTTATAAATATTTCAGTGATAGGCAGGATTATTCTTGAGCACGGACGAGAGGGGCGAACGCCCCATGCCTAATTATGATAGAGGCCTCTTGATATAATTTTTTAAATTATTTGATTAAAAATTAAAATTCATATCTATAACATTATATGCTTTATGTGTTCAACAGTAACTTATTTTGTCTTTTTTTCTTCATCCCAAATTAATTAATCTATTAAAAATAAGTTAAATGTTAATCTAATTCATTTTTTAAAATTTTATCAACATTATTTACTCAACTACTTGTAAAGGGGTCTCAGTCTCTCATCTCGCCCATAGACCCCCAACAAGGTAGAAACAGGCCTGCACATAGTTTATTAAAAGTTTCTAATAATAAAAATAAATGTCCAAATCTAATCCATTTAAACAGATTAAAACCGTATTTAATAGATAAACCCCGCCTAGCCAGAGTGAAAAAAATTATCTTGTCAAATAATATTTTATATGCATTTTTGTTTATATGATTGAACTATACACTTGAACCCCACCTATATTGAATTGTACTGTGATATAAAATTAAAAAAATTAAGAAAACAAGTTTAAAGTAAAAATGATGGTGTTTTAAAAAGTGCTAGGCGCGGACAGTTAAAGTTTTAAAAGACTTAGATGAGGTCTGAGTGGGGATTAGGCGGGGCCTGACAGTGGCCTACGCGGATATGTATTTTTTTATTATTTATACATAAAAATATAATTTTAATTAAAATATAAATATAAATTATAAAATATTAAAAAATATAATTTAGAGCATGTTTTAAAATTAGAAATGAAAATTTTATTGTAAGAATACTTTTATGTACTTTTATTTTATCAATTAAGTTATTTTTAATAGATTAAAAATATTAAATTATAATTATTATAGATATCAATATTTTAAAAAATTAAATTTAAACGTTATTTAATTAAAAAAATTAAAATAAACTGTATTTAAATGACAACGAATTAATTAAGGACCTATCAATATTATAAAAATAAAAAATTAAATGATAAATTTTAAAATAGGATCTATACACAGGGTAATTTTTAAAATAGAGAAAATTGGAATGGAAACTATCAGAAAAGGAGAGGAGATCAGATTGAAAGAGGCGGCTGTACTATGAAAATTTTTAATTAAAATAATTTAAATTAAAAAAATTACCAGTTGCTAAATCACTGTTTAAAAGTTTCTATCCGGACTCCAATCGGATGTTTAAAAGAAAATATTTGTTTATTAAGGTGGCACATAGACTCATCGCCTGTTGATTTTGAAACAAGTGCGGCCAAAAAAGGAAAATATTATATTATCTTTACACATCTTAGTTAACATAATTTTATGTTAAGGCTCGTCATTTCTCTAGATAAATATATTTAATATAATTTAAATTTTATTTTTTTTAATTTATTTAGTTTGTATTGTAAATTAGACGGGATTTTATTAGTATATTGTACCACATATTTAGTTTTGATAAATCATGATTTTTGAGGATTCTGAACCAAGATCTTCCACTCCCATTAGCTTAGTTGTATTTAATTATTTTTGTAGTTCATGAAAAATTTTATATCCGACATCAATATTTTAAAAAGTACTAGCACTATTCGATCGGTCAGGACTAAATCTGTTTATCGGGAGGGTAAGGTTGGATTTGGATCGGACCTTATCCGGCTTTGTAATTAATGTATGAGCTCAAGCCCGATCTAGCTCATACTTTAAAATTTCGGGCTCGGATCGAACTTGGGTCGAACTTATTAAATCATTCCCAAGCCCGGCTCATAGGCCCATTTATTAAGTTATATATTTTTTATCATAAAAATTTCAAAATATAACTAAAACTTAAATTATATAATGAGAAACTAGAGAAATTGAAATACAATTGTACCTGTACATGAATATGTTTTACTATAAAATATAGAAGAAACACAACAAATAAAAACAAAACAAAGCCCTACAAACCTATTTGGGCGAAAAAAAAAACTAATTAACCATTTCACTAATTGTATACAGCTATACTCTAAAGCCCAAATCGAACGTCATTATAAGTATAAAAATGTTAAATAAAATTTTAAATTCTTCATCAGGCTGGGCTCGGACTTTTATATAAAAATTAAGTCCGGCCTATAAATCGTCGAGCTTCAACGGGCCCGGACTCGGGCCGGACTTAATAAAAAATGAGTGTCCAAGCCCAGCCCATGAAGTCGGACTCGGACCGGACCCGATGGATAGTCCGACCCTGAACAGGTCTAGTCAGGAGTTCCAGCGCCTAAGCATGGCTTGGGCGAAGCCTAGGTGTATTTCTAATTTTTTTATTTTTTAATATTTATTAATAGATAAAAATATAAATTAACTAAGATGTTAATTATAATATATAATAATATATTAAAAAATATAATTTATTATAAAAAAATATAAGTCTTAATCAATTCTTTTATAAAGACACATTATCATTAAAATCAATTCCTCAAAAAATACAAAAAAGATTTGTGGTTTATAACGTACTTTTTTATCGGTTTGAGATTCAAAATGAGAATCATATGGTTAGAGTATTTTGATGTATATTAATTTTATCAACCCAGCTACATTTTTTGAATTAGAAAAATTGAACCTATAATTATTATAAGTATCGGTATCTCAAAAATTACGGAAAAAATTCGTACTAAATGAAAAAAATCGGACTAAATAGTACCTAATCAATAATATATCGATCCATCATTTGAGGAATGAAAATAGGACGACAATAGCTCGTAAGCAGGATTTAATCAGAACTAAACGAAAATTTTTGAAATACCGTCCAAAATCGCTAAAGGTCTAACCTAAAAATCTAATAATAATTAAAGGCAAAAAGTACTCTTAAAAAAAATTATGTTGTTCCACAAATTCTCTCTCTCTCTCTTTTTTATTCTCAAACATTATAACTATCAGAAATTGAATATATAAGATGAAACATGGTGAGGTAGGAAACTGGAATCCAATGCCGCAATCTACTCCATTATATAAAAGTAAAAGAAACTTTTTATTATTTGATCTGAACTTCATTTTTACCTACTTTAAAATTCTCCATATCTTCTTGGGGTGGGATTGATTTTGTAAACCTACTTAAGTATTTAACTAAGTTTATATATAAATATATATACATTAATAAAAATAAAATAAAAGTTACAAAAAAAAAAGAATTATGTGAATCGGTACAAGTCCCGATCATATATATCATAAACATAAAAATGTAAACAAAAGTTCGGGACATCATCCCATCAAACTAGACTATTGAGTCGACCATAAAATAAATTTAAAAAAACAAAGTAATTGTAATTACTTGGTAACTATTGATCATATATTATTTTGCACTATATGTGCACTGTTATAAGATTATTCAAATAATAATTGTACCGCTGTCTACAAACTTTTTCGCTTAGATTGGAATCTAGTTATTACTGACAAGACAAAAAAGATGAGGGTAATAAAGCATTTAGATAAGAAATAGGAAGGTCCTACAAAGCCCCTTTGCTATTCTCAACCTTTACAATTCATTCATAATTTTGTTTACTCAGTTGATTTTTTAAAGAAATTGTTAATATGTTAACGGATTCTCATTTACTATAGTCAGATATGTAATTTGAATCAGATCTGAATGTAATTAAAGTAAGTTTCGATGAATCAGATTAAAAAAATTCAACAACAACTGTCTAAATTTTGAATGCAAAATTCCGTCTAAAAAAATATATGTTTACCCAGTATATTTAATTTGATCAATACTTTTATTAAAATCTACCTTTATACATGCTTGGAGTCTAGTAAATTTTGAAAATTGTTTACATTTTTTTTAAGTGTGTTTAACGTATACATCTCTCATATCATTCATATTTGTGCCTTCTCCCTCTTTTCTCCTTACGGATATACTTTTGTGAAAAAAAAAATAGTTTACTAATATAATCATAATATTTATCTAAAAATAAATATATTGTCCCTTTTTTTTTTGTTCTTCATTCTATGTTCACCACTCACATTTAAATTCAAATGAGCGGATTAAGGTGTAGCTTAATTGGTTAAGCAAGTTGAATAAGTTGGAGGAGAACAAGGTTTAAATCTCATTAAATACGCTTGTTGTGAGGGGTGGGGAGTCTTAACTGTTTCTGAGGCCCGAACAAGATTATTTCAATGAAGATACTTGTAAATATTACCAAATGAACGGATCAAGTTAGACTTAGGAATGAAGCTTCAAATTAAAATTCAACATGTCCTAACTCAAATTTTATATTTTGTGGGATGAGTTGGATCAAAATAGAGCATCTTTTAGCCCGATTGCCCATCCTCAAATCAACCGCACACTGATCATTATATATACTAGGCACTAGGTAGGCATTTTAGCATAAATAATATCAATGGGTGTTCGTTTGATTTAACGTTTAATCTATTCTTCGTCACTATCAGATTAATGGTACTAAATTTAATTCTAAAAGTGATAACCGAAACGAAATAGTGGTTCTAAAAAAAGCAAAGTTACTAAGCAGTTAATTTTCCAAATTATCTTCAATGGGTACATAATATAGATTAAGCAGTTAGGTGATAAAGAAGTGGCAACAAGTATCGGGTTCCCTGGTTTAGTTTCTTCAATAGCTTGACACTTGCCACTCTCATTCTGATTTTTCTAATCATTTATTCAAAATAATTAAATCTTTAAATAGTTCAAAGTTGCAACACGCAATTCCTTTTCTTCGTCCTATAAATTCCCCTCTCTCAATCGCCTTCTTTGTAGTGTACTGAAACTACTAGACTGCTCCACTCTCTGCATCACCAACTGTACTACTCTATATATCAATCCATCCATCGCACTTCTCTCTTCTATATTTACTCATTTGCCGCCATGGCTACTCCCGTCTTAACTCGTATCCCCAGCATGAGAGATCGCGTCGAAGATACTCTCTCTGCTCATCGCAACGAACTCGTTGCTCTGCTTTGCAGGTTTTATTTCACCTCTCTAGTTCTATTTTCCCTGTGCAGTATGCTGTTTTCATTTTGATGAAAAGAAATTCAGATCATGTAACTGTATCGGTGTGTTTCTTGTGTGTTTGTGTGCGTTTTCTCGATTTCTGTTTTGAATCGGCGAGAGTAGGATTTTGCGCATATATGACGGTTATTTTGGGATTTGAAGGTATGTGGATCAAGGAAAAGGGATTTTGCAGCCCCATACTTTGATTGATGAACTTGATCATGTTGTCTGTGATGAAGAGGCCAGGCAGAAGCTTAAGGCTGGTCCGTTTGGTGAAATCCTCGAAGCTGCTCAGGTGAGTTTTTCCGGTTGCTACGTTTATCGTTTGCCGTCATATTTTATAGATGAGATAGAATTCCCTTCTTTTACTCTTTTTTGACAAACATTATTCGATGTAGAGGAACCAACACCTGTCCGCCATGGGCTTATTGTTATTGACTAGTGCGCCGTTTGTTTTAGTAAAGAATAAAAGTCGTCATCGATCTTTCAAGTTCAACCATGCTTTTTTTTATTGTCACGAGAAAGGAAATTGAGAAAAAAACAAATTAGCTTTCCTTTTAATCGGATAGTTGTAAAATTTGATTCTTCTACGCTTATTGAGAGGATAATTAGAAAATTAAACTTTAGAAAAAAAATTATTACTATATTTAAGTATGTAAATTAATCTCAATCATTCAGTTGATTTCAATCAGTTGCCTGATCCTGATCGTATTTCTTACCTATTATATCTACTCCTTGAACCTAACCAAACAATAACTAGTTTCCACGACAGTGCACAAAGGAAACGTCATCAATTATATGTTACAGAAATGACAGTAGCACGCTAGTAGCCTTCTATTGTTTAGCATCCCTTAATCTGAACTACCAAAGGTTTTTAGTGACGATGGGAAAAAAGAACACTAAACGCTTTTGGATTTTACAAAATAAGTTAGCTGCTTTTCTGAACTTGTAGGTTTTCCGCTTTCCTGTTAATTTAGAGGTTCACTCGAACAAATTGTTCGTGTCCTTCTGCAAATTGTATTGTGTACTGACCTTTAGTTTTGTGCACATTTACGTTACAGGAAGCCATTGTTTTGCCTCCGTTTGTGGCTATGGCCATTCGTCCACGACCAGGTGTGTGGGAATATGTCCGTGTCAATGTATATGAACTCACTGTGGAGCAACTGGACATCCCTGAATATCTTCGCTTCAAAGAAGAACTTGTTGATGGGCCGTAAGCGATTCTTCCTCATAACCTTTGTTTTGTTTTGTTTCTATGAATAATTGGGGCATGTACATATCAAATAACCCATTGAGTCCTTTATACCTTATTATTTACTCTGTACTTTTTCTTCTGAATGTTTTTAGGTCTGATGATCCCTATGTACTGGAGCTCGATTTTGAGCCATTCAATGCTGATGTTCCTCGCCCCACCCGCTCTTCCTCTATTGGCAATGGTGTTCAATTCCTCAATCGCCATCTTTCTTCAATCATGTTCCGTAACAAGGACTGTTTGGAACCCATATGTGATTTTCTTCGAGCACACAAACATAAAGGGCATGTAAGTTTTGCAATAAAAGGAACTTCTTCATTAGTGTGTTTACTTCCAAACATTTAACTGCATAAATTGTCATGTGTAAGTTAGCTTTTCCATTTTTGTTGATCAGTGATGCCTGTAGTGTTTAGAATATCTAAAAGAGTGATCATACTTGCATTGGATTTGGGTATTCTATGGGAGCTACATGTTTTAATTAAGGTTAATGTGCAGTCCTTGATGCTGAATGATCGGATTCAGACTATATCACGACTTCAGTCTGCCCTTGCTAAGGCAGAAGAGTATATTCTTAAGCTTCCCGGTGATACACCATATGCGGACTTTGAATATACGTAAGACTCACTGCAGACAAATTTCCGGTCTTTTGGAATGTTCTTTTTTCTTCTTCTGATTATCTGTTGCTTATTGCTGTTTTGATCTAGATTGCAAGGATTGGGTTTTGAAAGAGGTTGGGGTGATACTGCAGCAAGAGTGCAAGAGATGATGCATCTTCTCCTGGACATCTTGCAGGCTCCTGATCCCTCAACTTTAGAGAAATTCCTTGGGAGAATACCTATGGTGTTTAATGTTGTGATTTTGTCTCCCCATGGATACTTTGGCCAAGCTAATGTTTTAGGACTGCCTGACACTGGAGGCCAGGTACTTCGTAACTTCCTCTGGCTGCAGCCAAAATTTCTTATAGACACAGTAAATGTGGACATATATTATACATGAGGAACAGGTTTAATGTTAGGGTCTCCCTAACTAGCTAGGAATATCAGGTGTAGGCATCTAGGTAACTAGCAGAAGATAGGAATTAAAGAGAAAGAAAGCAGGACTGAAAATAATGCAGTGGAATAGAAATGCAGCAAACTGTAAAGAAATGACTAAGGAAGATGAAACAGAATAATACTGATATTTCATTGATGAGATAATTGATTAATTGATTACATTCTCATTCTTATAACCAGACATTGTACTAGGCTAGCTGCTAAAAGACAAAATAAGAAATAACCGTTTGTACTACCTGGTACCATGACTAGGATAGGCCTTATCACCTTTAGGAATATTCTAGACTAAATAACCTAATTAGCTACTGATTAACTCCATAATCAACTCACTTAATCAAAGCTAATAAACTCAATAACAATCAGATTAGATTACTTCCTCCTCCTCCTTGATACCTGACATTACTCCTCTCTTGAAATCAGCCTTGTCCTCAAGGCTGTATTCATAATTGTTCAAGCCAAGACCTCTTTCTTTTAATACATCAAACATTGCTATCATATTGGCTTCGCTCCACTTCTTGCTTCAAGAATTTCTACAAGCTTCTTTTTGGCGGCCCTTCTAACCATTTTCCACTCGAAATACCGATCAGCATATGTTCTGGATGAAAGATTAGGACCACACCAAACAGTCCTCCACTTCTACTACCTCTGTAGCCGCTATATTTTTCACTACTTGTCTGGCAACAATAGAAAAGCCCCTCATGAATTGCTGGTATAGATCAGCCAGGCTATGAGCTGAAAGCATGTGAGTCTCATAACCTTGTTGCTTCTTGAAGTTCAGTGCATAGCCACCAGCCTTGATTGTTGTTTGAATTTGATTTTTCAAAGAACCGGAATCAATGAGTCGGCTTCCTTGCTTGGCTTCAGTTGGCTCCTCATCAATCACAACCTCTTTAGCGTATCCTTTTTCTTGCCAAATGTATATTGGAATTGAAACATAATGTGAATAATTTTTCACAAGCTTCTGAATCCGCTATAGAGGTGCAAGACCCTTATCACCACGATGAAGATTCAATGTAAGGTGAGTTCCACTTGGAGTGAGCTTCTTTGGATCTGTAGCCTTCTTCAAACACTGAGAAAATTGGATCGAGTGACGCATGCTACTAGCAATCTTAATGTCCAATTTAGTAATCGAAGTAAACCATAATATAAGATTTCCAACTGTGGTCATGCATAATTCTCCGATTTCAGATTTAAACATCCTACCAAAAGTTTCTTCTATTGATATTTCTATGAATATAGCTGGCATAAGTCCTATCCCATCTTCAATCCACCCACTGTACATATATCGCACGAAAACATTTATACAATAACTAAAAAAATGCAAGGAGAATTTGGTCATCGGACAAGCCTTTGAGAAACCAATCTCATGTAAATTTCTCTCAATAATCGGCAAATTATCTCCAATAATTTTCCTCAAGTGCCCAAAATAAACTAAGTCCCAATCGTGAATAACCCCAATAGACCCTATTCGATCTTTAACAAAAAGAGATTGAACGATTTGAAGCATAGAAGGGAGTAACTCAACACCAGAAATAACTTGTAGAACCAAATTACTTACAGAAATAATTTCGGCTCCTGATGTCAGAGAAAATAAGTCCGAGAAATTTGGAAGGATGTCGAAGTCCCCCGCTGCTATGGCGGCACCGCAAAAGAGTGTTTCAGGACTAAATTAAAATCCATCGTTGAACAGAGGATGGTTGCCTTCTTTAAGAAAGGGTAGATAGTGTATTAAAGTTTCTTTTTACTCATAGTTCGGTTTGGTGATAACCCTAGCCCTTGCACAATAGCTAAAGCCATATCCAGTATTTCTTTTCTTCCTTTACTATTCTGCAACTTTGCCCCTTTGCTCCTCCGTACATATGTGACCAATCTTCGTCCATATTTTTCGGTGGCATGAAATTCCTTTCTTAGTTTGCTCTTGTACCTCTTTCCTCTTTCTTCTTCTTTAGCATCAGATCCATGGTTTGAAAGGGTGGTATTTCGCCCTTGTTTCAAAGTCAAGGGAGCTTGATGGAGACGCCGCTTTTCAGCCACCATTTCCATCAAATCTGGGACTGGGTCGAACTGGACTATTAATTCTGGTGCTGGTACGCTTCCCATCTGAAAAGGGTTACAGACCCATTTGTCGTTTCTTCCCTCCACAGCCACTGAAATCGCTTCTTTCATCAATAATTTCTGCCCATTACTTTCGGTTTCTGGCTTCACTTCTAGCTCATTTACCCCATTTTCCCCTTCACAACCCACTGTTTTTGCTTCAATCTCCACCACCGGTGACTTAACATCATTTCTAAAAATTCCCATATGTTTTCCAGATTTTTCATCTTGCAATGGAACTACAGCTTGAAGATACGAGGGATATTGAGGTCCTTTAGGCTTGAAATCTTCCACCTGGGTTTTATCCTTCTCTGCAGATTTCTGGTTGATGATTTCCTTTTCTTCGTCTTACTTCTTCCACTTTTCGTCAAGCCTTTCAAACCATTTATCACACACCCATTTAAGGTCTTGCAACTCTTGCAAAATAAATTCCAGCTTCTATTGCTTAAAAAGATTCATGGATTTCTGAGATTTGAGTGAAAAAAAGGTGCCAAGAATGCTCTGATACTAGTTGTTAGGGTCTCCCTAACTAGCTAGGAATATCGGGTTTAGGGATCTAGGTAACTAGCAGAAAATAGGAATTAAAGAGAAAGAAAGCAGGGCTGAAAATGATGCAGTGGAATAGAAATGCAGCAAACTGTAAAGAAATGATTAAGGAAAATGAAAGAGAATAATACTGGTATTTCATTGATGAGATAATTGATTAATTGATTACATTCTCATTCTTATAACCAGACATTGTACTAGGCTAACTGCGAAAAGACAAAATAAGAAATAATCGTTTGTACTACCTGGTACCATGACTAGGATACACCTTATCACCTTTAGAAATATTCTAGACTAAATAACCTAATTAGCTACTGATTAACTCCATAATCAACTCAATTAATCAAAGCTAATAAACTCAATAACAATCAGATTATATTACTTCCTCCTCTTGATACCTGACATTTGACCCGGCGAAGGGTTTTTTAGTTCTTACCTGATGAGATCAATCACTCATGAACATATGTGCCAATCTTCTGAACTATTCTATATTTCCCTCCATCCCTTCCAAATAGAAAAAGAAGAAGAATAAGAAGGGAAAGGAGTAAATGACATTCTTTTGGTATGATCTTCTTATACTGCTTTTTCTGTGTGAGCTATAAGCTTAATCTATATCATGTGCAGGTGGTTTATATACTGGACCAAGTACGTGCACTAGAGAATGAAATGCTTCTTAGAATAAAGCGGCAGGGTCTGGATGTCAAACCTAAGATTCTAATTGTAAGTGTATAACTCTCTCTATATATAAATACGCTTAGCTTCGGTCACTGTCTCCAAATTATTCCTGTTTGAGTAGTCTAGAACTCTTGATTTATTTCTCCATATAATGCATTTTCTTTTCCTTTCTAAGGTTACCAGATTAATTCCTGATGCAAAAGGTACAACATGCAATCAGCGGATGGAGAGGGTTACTGGAACAGAACACACACACATCCTCCGAATCCCCTTTAGATCAGAGAATGGAATTCTTCGAAAATGGATCTCTAGATTTGATGTGTGGCCATATCTTGAAACCTTTGCTGAGGTAGGACGGGATTGGGCGGGGGATGCACGTAATTTCCTTTAGAATATTTTTTTAATTAAAATATTTTAATAAGTAGAGCATCTTTCTTAGCTTCTCAATGTGCTCTTAGTGGAGTTCACAACTCATAGATAAAGTTATTTGATACCTATTAATGTCTCATTTCTTTTCTCCATGAAATCAGGATGTGGCCAGTGAAATTGTAGCTGAATTACAGGCAATTCCTGATTTTATCATTGGAAACTACAGTGATGGGAATCTTGTTGCATCTCTGTTGGCTTCTAAAATGGGTGTCACACAGGTAACCCCTGATATTTTTTTCTGGTATTTTGCTTTTGCAAATGTAGGTCAAACAAATGGTCAAGTCAAAAGGAACAATTTACTTATAAACTTTTTAATGTGCAGTGCACCATTGCCCATGCACTGGAGAAAACAAAGTATCCAGAATCAGATATATATTGGAAAAAGTTTGATGAGAAGTATCACTTCTCATGTCAATTCACTGCTGATATATTAGCCATGAACAATGCAGATTTTATCATTACCAGTACTTACCAAGAGATTGCGGGATCGTAAGTGTTTCCTTCTTAAATTCTAATTTGTGTGCAATGTTTTCACTTTAATGAGATGGAAAAAACACATGAATATTTTCAATATGCTATGATTATAACATACATCGGAATTATGCGTTTTTAGGAGTGTTATGGATGTTCTTCAACGGCCAAAGCCGTCAAACCTGCAATGTTTAAGCTTGCGAATCTTCTTAAAGTTATATCAATGTGCTTTACCTACAAGAGCATTTCATGTTCCCATTTCAGTTGTTAGTTGACCAGTGGGTTTTTCCAATTGTCCTTGCTTTCTTCTCAGTCGTGATAATAGTTCATAAAGCCACTTTTGGAATCTCGACTAGATACAATTGCTTGTGCAACAGCATCGACTTGATTGTTGTGAGACTAAGTAATGCCTTTTATCTCAGCAACTTAACTTTGTGCACCTTTTGCAGAAAGAATACGGTTGGTCAGTATGAGAGCCACACTGCTTTCACGCTTCCAGGATTGTATAGAGTTGTTCATGGCATTGATGTTTTTGATCCAAAGTTCAATATTGTGTCACCTGGGGCAGATATGTCCATTTACTTCCCATATACTGAAAAGCAAAAAAGGCTCTTAGCGTTGCACGGTTCAATTGAGAGGATGTTGTATGATCCCGAGCCATCTGATGAATGGATGTGAGTCTCTTGTAAAAGATATATCATCTCCTCAGGAGTACTCATACGTTACATCTGATTTTTTCTTTGTATCCTGGCAGTGGTGTACTGAGTGATAGGTCAAAGCCCATAATCTTTTCCATGGCAAGGTTGGACCGAGTGAAAAACATGACTGGCCTGGTAGAGATGTACAGCAAGAATGCCAAACTGAGAGAGCTGGCAAACCTTGTTGTAATAGCTGGTAACATCGATGTGAAGAAATCCAAGGACAGGGAAGAAATTTCTGAAATTGAGAAAATGCACAATCTTATGAAAGAACACAAGTTGGACGGACAATTTCGATGGATAACAGCCCAAACAAATCGAGCACGTAACGGTGAGCTCTACCGTTATATAGCTGACTCCAAAGGAGCTTTTGTGCAGGTATGTGACTTTCGTACAAATATTAATATCCTCAGGCAATTGACTTGGTACGTTTGGCTTTACTTCTTTATTTTATGCAGCCTGCTGTTTATGAAGCTTTTGGACTGACAGTTGTGGAGGCCATGACTTGTGGTCTTCCAACATTTGCCACTTGTCATGGTGGTCCGGCGGAAATTATTGAGCATGGTATTTCCGGATTCCATATTGATCCATATCACCCAGATCAGGCTTCTGCAGATATGGTAGGCTTCTTTGAGAAGTGCAAGGAGGATCGAAGCCACTGGAACAAGATCTCTGAGGCAGGGCTAAAAAGGATTTATGAAAAGTTAGTAGCTATGAAAAAATTGAAATTTATTTTGAAGAAGGTAAGTAAATGTGAGGCTCACTCAGATTTTGTGAATAGGTATACATGGATGATATACTCTGAGAGGCTATTAACACTGGCTGGTGTATATGGTTTCTGGAAGTATGTTTCAAAACTGGACAGGCGTGAAACCCGGAGATATCTTGAAATGTTCTACATTCTCAAATTCCGTGATCTGGTGAGTGCTTATTGACCTCCTTCAGTGTTTATGTTTCTTAAGCATTATGCTTGCCGATTCTTAGCTGTGTTTGTTCAACACTTTTAATATGCTCTATGAGTTGATTTTGATTTTCTATTGGGTCTCGTATTTGCATGTATCTAATCTAGTGTTCTATTACCAATTGGGGGTAGCTCAATTGGTACACCACTCAATGTAGTGGTGGGAGGTCCTAGGTTGAATACCTAGCCTCTTCAAATCCATAATTATTCCAAAAAAAAAAAATCTAGTGTTGTACTCTAGTTGAGTAGTTGAGCAATATAATGAACAGGGGCTGATTCAGAGTAGTAACTTAATGTTACTATATGATGTAGGTGAAAACTGTTCCTTTGGCAATTGATGATCAACACTAAGTCAGTGGCGGCAATATGGCAGAATAGTAATAATGATATAGTATGTTAATAAAATCATGCTATTGCAACTGATTTGTACCTAGTCAGTGGTGTGAGGTTTTCTTACCTTAAGAAGTGAATGATTTCTTCAAGGGATAACCAGGAGTATATCCTTTTGAGCTTCCTTGCTTTAATATTTTTCAATAGTATCTATGTCGACTTTCAAATAAGCTGCCAGAATGTGTCAAGTGAGAAGTAATTACATGTATATTTTATGAAATAATAATAGTAACTTTGATCAATTAATCAATAGATTGATAGATTGCGAAAGTAAGTTTTGGTCTTGAAATAATTGTTGAGCAGTATCCAGATGGCCGCAGTAGTCTTTCATACATTATTGGTATGGAATTTATATTCAATTTATTTGGTGATTGCATAGATTATGTTATTATACACAATGGAATACAGGTAAAACGCATGTGCTAAGTATTTTTAATTGTTTAATTTGCTCGAGATTTCATAGCTGGGGTCTTTTTACTTGGTATTGTGGAGTTTATATTTTAAATTAACCTTTTTAGTGCAGATTATGGTGCAAATTTTATATTCTTAGGCCTTGTTGTTTTTAACTTATAAGTATCAGTATTGAACTGAACTGAACTTATTTTAATGTAAATTTATATATATGCAGCACTGAACTGAACCGGACTGAATATAAGTTGAAAAGAACAAGGCCTCAGTATTGCTTAGCAATGTCCTGATAATTTTATGTCGATTTTGAACCTTCCACTGCATAACCTCTTTATAATTTCTTCTACGGAATAGGGTTGTTCAGTTATAGCTCAATTAGGATGTTTTTTTAGTATAGGTGGAGGAAGTTATAGGCTAAACAACCATCTTCTCATAAAATGCCATGTCTAAAAAATGTGCAAGTAAAAAGGTTAGCAGTTGGATATTTGGGATATAATGAAGTAGTAATGTTTTTATCTTAATAGTACAAGTTTTTGCAGTAGGGGAGTGAACCGGGAAGTGAATCCAAATTGGTACCAGAAGTGAGTTTTTTTAAAAATTTCATTTTTAAGTTTTTTTTTAAATTGGAGATTTTATTCTGTAATAAGGAAGATCCCTTGGTAACAAGAAGTTGTAGGAATTTCATTATCTCATTGTAAAATGAAAACCAAACCGATCCAGTTACTGACATTACTGACAAGCCTGTAACAAGAGCTTGAGCTTTTTGACTAAACTTCCACACTACTGTCACGTGTTTCTCTAGCCTCTACTTTCTTTCATGATTTTATCTCTCATTCTCTACTTTCGTCTTCGACTTGCTTCACCTTTCAACGGTCAATTACTCGTTTCTAGCAACGGTAAAATTATTTAATTTGATAACATGGTGGATATAGTTATTTTTGTCTCTCTACCCTTTATTTCTTTTGGAGTTTAGCTCGAGGACTTGTTTGGAAGATGCTTGTGAAAAGATGTGATGTGTGATTTTAAAAGTTAGTAAATGTATATTTTTTAAAATTTTAAAATTATAATTAGAAGGATAATTTTATTTATTTTGAAGTGAATATTTGTAGCTTTATTTATAAAAATATAATACACATTATTAATAAATTTTAAAATTTTTTTAAGAAGTCTAAATATTTATATTAATTAAAAATTTATAATAATTTTAAAAAATCACAATACAGTGAAAATTTTTAAAATTTATTAAAATCTTGATAAATAATTTATAAAAATATAATTAAAATATAGGAATGTTGAATTTATTGAAATAATTGAGATTATGCTTTTAAATGTGGTTTTAAAATTTTGAGTAACATATTTTTCCTAATTTTTATAATCAGAGGTACCCTATTGAAGTAAAAAAGTTTATAAAGACTTTTTTATAAAAAAAGTCAAATTACAAGGCATATTTTTAAAGTTTACCCTTTTATAACTTATACTTTGTTACTTTTTAAAGGGTTTTTTTTAATGTGTACTGAAAATTATGATTTGTTTCAGCCCGACTTTTGAGTTATAACATAAACGACCATTTTATTTCAGTTTTACATATAGTACACTCCTAGGCGCTATTTTGGAGCTCGCCGCCCGACTTTTCATTCCTCGGGCGCTATCAGGCACTGGACCTACATATTGCCGCCTAGACACCGCTTAGTCCGATTTTTTCGGCTTGGGCACCGCCGAGTCTGATTTTTCCCTAATTTTTAAGGTATTGATACTTATAATAGTTATAGTTCAATTTTTTTAATTCAAAAAAGGTAGGACGGTCGGTAAAACTAATGTACAATAAAATATTCTCACCATATAATTTTTATTTTAAATCTGAAACCGAGAAATAGTATGCTATAAATCACAAAAAAATTAGTGAGGATATTTATTTTTAAGGAATTGATTTTAATGTTGATGTATTTTTATGCAAAAATTAACTAAGACTTATATTTTCATATGCTAAACTATTTTTTAAAAATATTATTGTATTATAATTTATTTTTTAGTTAAATTTATACTTTTTATCTGTTAATAATTATAAAAAATAAAAAATTTATAAATCCACCTAGGCCACCGCCTAGGCTTTCGAAGCCCCGGCCGCCTGACTAGCGTCTAACGGTTTTTAAAACCTTATTTTTCACTAATTAACAACAGATCATGCTTATGTTGTGTTTTTTTTAATTTTCTTATTCTATTTTGCCATTATCTCTCACATCATTCATTTTCTTGACATGTCGCATTAGAATTTTTTGTTCGTATTATTTTTATCTTCGTGAAAATTTATTGTGATATATTTTTTCCAAAAAAATTTCAACCATACGATATCTGGTAGGCATATGGTAGGAATCTTATATTTCACTCAAAGTTTGTTCAATCTACCAAGTTTGTTTATACCTGAATTTTACTACATTTCATAAATATATAGCAGGATTCTACCAGATTACTACCAGATACTTTAAAAACTTTTTTTCCAATTATTTGGTACGTATCTAGTAGATATCTAGTAGGAATTTTATAATTCCTTAGAAGTTTGTTCAAATCCATCAAGTTTATGTTTGTAACTAGTTTTTACTATATTTCATAAATATCTATCAGCATCCTTCCAAATGCCTATCATGTTGAATTAAAAGTAGAAATTCAAATATATAAAAATAAGATTCTTATCAGGTAACCATTAGGTAGCTACCAGGTATCAAACAACCAGAATTTTTTTTTCTAAAAAGTATATCACAGTTGATGCGTTTCGAAGATAAAAATGAGACAAAAAAAACTTTAAAGCAGTATGTCAAAAAAATAAACGGTTTGAGAGATAATGACAAAATAAGATAAGAATATTAAAAAAAAACATAACATACACATGACATAATGAATGAAATAGTGGAGCTGGCTGAAATTCCAAACTTAAAATGGTCACGAATGGACAAGGAGAATATGAGCCCGTAAGTATAAAATTAATAATTTTCCCTTTTTAAATAACTTATAATTTTATCAATATTCTTAAAAATATCTTAAATATAAAAGTGTTAAATAAGGAAATGTGTAATCAATAAGGATTGGTCTAAGTGGTAAGCGATTTGGTATCACTTAAATAAGGTTTTGAGTTCCAGTCCTAGTGAATGTAGAAAATTTTTATTGAGAGATTCACCCATCAAAATTAGGTGTGGGACCGAAATCGGATTCCACATAGTCGGAATAAAGATTCGGTGAATCAGATAAAAAAAAATAAGAAAATGTGTAAAACCTTTGATATTTTAAATTGATTAATAAAAATCCCATCAAAAATTGATTAATAAAAATAGCTAATATTTAAGAATAGAGTAAGAAATAGAAAAACGAATCAATATATGTATATTACGAGTAATGTATTTGATTCGGTTTCTAAACATACAATTTTTCCAACTTTTATTCTCGTTTTAATTTCTACATTTGTTAATTCAAAACTGATGAAAGAGGATATAAAAACGAGGACTATTTTGCAATATCAAGAGAATATAAAACCATATTTTCAGTGGTCCAAATTATCATTACGCTCTCCAACATTTTACCCCAATTTTTTTTCACTGCTAAAAAAATTAGTATGATACTCCCTCCATCTAGAAATTATTATCTCTTTAGCTATTTTATTAGTTCTCTTTTTAGTTATTAATGATAATCAATGCATTTTGTATAATTTTTTCTTTAATTTGCCGTTGTATTAAATATGAGAGAGATTATGTATTGTTAAAATTATAAGTGAGTAATTAAAAAGAAAGAGAATTTAATAAAGAATAAATTAGTCATTTTAATAGTATAATAAATTTTTCATTAATTTTGATGATTCGGTTAAATTAATAATATTTTATAGATGAAGGAGTATAAACTTTTCCTTAATTAATGGCCCAAATATTCTCAATCAATATCAGATTAAACGCGATTGGAGTAAAAAATTACATTGTGTTCCCTGGTAAATGTGTTGGTGGACGATTTGCAAGTTTACAAATTGGTCTAAATAAAAAGGAAAAAAAAACTAATAATAGTAAATTAAACACCGTTAATAGTACGACAAATGCAGTAACTATATTTGCACTCATACCCATACACAGGTTGAAGCTTTTAACAACAAAATATAACAAAGAAAGAGGGCTAATAATACTATAGCTATCTATATTTTGACCAATGTGGTGAATAGTTGGGGGCTCGAGCCTTGTCTCTCGGCCTTACCACAAACAATCCACACAATTAGGGAAACATCAACAAACTCACTAATTAAACATTAAGAACAGGCATAATTAATTAATTCCAACACCTAACCTAATCTAAAACACTGGCTGACGGCTGTTGGCTATTGTTTGGGTTCAAATCTGACCAAAAGAGTGAGCTAAATAAGCCAAAGCTCCAACCAATGGCGCATTAATATAAGTGGCTGGCTCGGACTGCTCATAGTCGGATCTTTTATCCGGGAACCTATCGTTCTTGTCGGGTCCCCCGATTACAGCTCCCACAAGAATGTTAGGATTCGGTGATTGCGAGTTCATTACAGCAAACCCCGACGAGCATTGGATCTTGGCCGGATGCACTGCAACCGACGGTAGAGATGATCCCCTGTGGTGTATCCTTTGTGGATATCGTGGACCGTATCCCACCATATACGACATTTTCAACGGGTTATCCCCTAGCAAATAGTCCACCTATTCACACCATTTTAAACACATTCAAATATAACCAAAGTATTTTTTTTCAACAAAAATTTGGACAATTTTCTAATGTTATACCTGTTTCTTGGCTATGTTCCGGAGGCGATTTGGGGTTATTACAGTGCCGCCGCAGTTAACAACTTTATGGGAGGAAAGTAAGTACTTGGCATAGGTTAAGAGCAGGAATGAAGTTGAGGTCACATATTGCATGTTGCTATCACTCATTTTGAACAAAAGGCCACCTACCCCACAAAAAATTACCGTTAAAGTGCTGAGATAAAAACAAAAGCAGAGAGTTTGAAAAGGAAAAGAAAGAAAAATGTGGGGTACCTGGAGTGTATTGGGCTGAAGAGAAAGGGGCCCCTGGAATTACTGAGCAAATGAAATTATCTGCATGGTCTTTGTAATCATGTAAAGATTGTACCTTTTGAACCAGAAATGCCTACAATTTAACTCCAAATTTCATCAATACTTGACAATCAAATTACCCAAAAAAAACCCTAGAAAAAGAGCAATTGCTTGATAGTACTAAAATTACAACCTTGGAGAGAAGAATTCTAGCTCCAACATGCTTGTTATCCCAGCCAAATGTATTGTCAAACTGAGCAGCCCCAAGGCTTTGACCATTAGTGTGAATGTAATTAAGGTAAGTTGGGTTCCTTGTTGCCTTATGCAGCCAAGCAGCTCCCCAGAGTAACTCATCCTGCCATATGTTTTGACAATTTTAATGCTTTAATCTAATATCCTATACCCAAAATACAACCAAATTTATAGGTCATTAAGTTTACTTGATATCCAGAGTAGTCACAGTAGAAAGGGCAGACAAATTTCTTCAACCCATTGCTATATGGTCCTCTGTACCTATCAGCAAATTGAAACACCTACAGAGAGTAAACAAAAAAATTACATTAAACACCCATATTTTCCCAGGATTACAATTTTTAGCCCTAAAGTTCGGATCTTTACCCTGATAGCCCTCCTGGCTAAAATCTTGGAGTAATTAGGATCAGTTTTTTTAAACACCAAAGAGGCAGCAGCAAGAGCAGCGGCAGTTTCAGCAGCAACTTCAGTACCAGGAGTGTTTTTGTCTATTTTCAGAACAGTTCTTGGTGTGTCCATGTCTTCTGGTCTCTCCCAACAAGCATGATCCTTGTTAGCATCACCAACCTTAAAATGAAAAACCAGTGCAAACCCAGTTGAAAACTGCACAAGATAAGCAAAACCCACAAGTCCAAATTTAAGAAAAATGCATAAAAAAAACCTGAACATAAATAGTGTCTGGATGTGCAGTAGCTTTAAGAAGATAATCAGTAGCCCAACGAATTGCCTGTTTAGCATTCTGCAATTCGCCTTTCATTAACCCACCGAATTCAATCACACTCCATGAAAGCATTGTAGCAGTGAAAGCCATTGGGAACCCAAATTTCACATTGTCCCCTGCATCATAGTACCCACCTACCAAATCCACCTGCATTTTCAATTTTTGTGCCAAAATCAACAAACCCATTTCAAAATAAGGTGAAAAAAGACTGTAACTACTGTAAAGATCGAAACTTTACATGCATAAGCCACCTACATTTCCAATTTCTACACTAAAATCAACTCAGCCAAGTGAAAAAAAGACTGTAACTAGTAAAAAGACTGAAACTTTACATGGATAGCAGCGCCATCTGTGAGACCAGAGTCTCTTCTCCATTTGATCCTCTGGTTAGGAGGGAGCCTGCCTGACCTTTGGCCTTCAAAGAAGAGGATGGATTTAATGAGGGCATCTCTGTAATTGTGAGAGGCAAAGCGAGGATGGCGGTGCTTGTGAAATGGGTTTTTGTGGTAATGGGCAGGGAAGGCATTGGCGACAAGGGAAGAAGAAGCAATTACAAAAGAAAGGAGAACAAGTGTGAAATTGCGGAAACCCATTTTCAGTATGCCCAATGGGAAACAAAAAAAACCAAGAACCTGCTACGCTGCGGCAGTGAGATGACTGAGCCTCTCCCTTTCTCTCTATTTATAAAGCAAAAGCTGCTACACAGGCCTGCCTTTCTTTCTCTCTCTCTTCTGTTATTAAGTACTTTGTTTAAACAAAATTGATACTACTGATTAACTCCACTACTTTCAACATATTCTTAATTCTTACTTTGGGCCATGAGATGTTTGCTGTTACGGCATTTAATTTTCTTTAGTAGTCATACGAGACTTTTATGCTAAATTTATTGATAGTGGAGTTTGAATTCGTGATCACTGAATTGAAATTTAGGCCTTATTTTCTTTCGCAGCAATTTAATTTAGTCTAGATTAGTTCAGTTCAGCTATGTGTAGTTATAAATTTATATTAAAATTAGTTCAATTCAGTCCATTTTATAAAAAATTAAAAACAACAAAACGCTAGTGGTCATCACTACCGCTGTTAATATAACAAATTAAGAAGAAAAGAGCTACCATGCCTTTTTCAGTTTGACTGTTTTTGTGTCTGTTTCTTCTTCTGATTATCACTGATTACTTGATTAGTGATTAATGATGCTGTACTGTTGCACTATACTATCTTTATAATTTCAGCATCAGTAAACTAATTCTGTACATTCCTATTTGATAGTATGAAAAAATAAATTAAGTGAAGATAAAAATGAATTTGGAAACAATGATCACTTCGCTACAAAACTATTCAAAATGTATGACCAACTTGAACATGTGAACATAATGCACACTGAGTTGCATATAAATTGGACTAAGAAGGGAGAACTTGATGAGGACCTCTTGAGCCTTTCTGGATTGAAGCCGCCTGAAACACGACGGCTGGAAACACCAATCCGGCTGGAGAACAAGTCTCAGCACAAGCACCCAACTTAGCTTGCGAGGCATCACGAGGCCGCCTGGAAGAGAGGATGGCTGGAGCGCCAAATGTCATCCTTAATGAGCACAAGAAAATCTCAAGCGCCGAGTCTGCAAACATGCCGAGTCAAGGCCGCCTCAAGCAACATGGGCGACTCAATTGACATCAGTCTTCCTATTTCGAATCTCTAATCCCAGCAGAGATAAGATAACAAGTTAATGACGTGATTGGATAAAAATCCAAGTGGAGAAGCTTCCATCAGTTATCTTTTGTCAGAAGTCCAATCACTTTCTATCTTATGATATTTTATTGGCCCACTTGGTCCACTTGTATTATTTTATTCTATAGTTTCCTTTGTATTTGGTTATAAAAGCCAACTTTTGTAAGGGCGGATTATTATTCAAAACTATCAATACAATTCTGAAATTATTTCTCTCTCTTTGGGTTGTCAAATCTTCAAGTTTCAACTTGAGAAGTTCTTAGGAAACCCAGTTTCCGACGAGTTTAGCTTGCAAACCTATCTTCTTTGTTGATTTTGTGGTTAACACCTTCACCCAGCCTTCTAAAATCCTTATCAGTTGGTATCAGAGCCCAAAGTTTTCCTTCGGAGATCCTCTTGAAACCATGGTTCAACAAAAAGCCATCCAAGAGCAGAGGCGTTGGAGACATAGATGGATGAATTTCGGCAAGAGTTTCAAACTGAAACTCAGAATCTAAGGAGCACTATTACCGACAGCTTCGCTGACTTTCGGCGAGAGCCCATTGGGATTATTCATCCCAACCAAACTAATCCCCAAGAAGGAGGAGATGCTCAAAATGCAGTACCACCACCCGAGAACAATCTTGTTCGAAGAATTGAAGATGAAGTTGTTCCACCCAATGTTCATTAAAGAAACCCAGTTTTCCAGGTGAGGCATGAAGGTGATTTGTTGGTTGATGATGGTGAGAGTAGTGAGGAGGAGTATGTTGACTATACGAGGAGGAACCCTCCTGAGCATTTGAGAAGGGAGATGGACGCCTCGATTTATGGGGGGGAAGAATATGGAGATAGAGTGAGACGGATGCCTAGAGGAGTTAGATTTGAGGAGGAGCCGCGTGGAAGAAGATTTGGAGCGGATGATTCTTTCAAAATCAAGGTTGACTCGCCCTCATATAGGGGACCTTGATATTGAGGGGTTCTTAGACTGGCTCACGGAGGTGGAGAGGTTCTTTGACTAAGCTGGTGTGCCGGATCATAGAAAAGTGAAGCTGGTAGCCTACCGGCTGAAAGGAGGAGCATCCGTATAGTGGGAACAATGTAATGAACAAAGGAGGAGGAGTGGAAGGGAATCTATAAGGTCCTGGCAAAGGATGAAGGCAATGTTGAGAGGAAGGTTTCTATCGCCTGATTATGAGCAATACATTTACCAAGCTTACAATCGGTGTTGTCAAGGAGGGAGGAGTGTGCACGAGTATACGGTTGAGTTTTTGAGACTCTCAGCTCGAGCCAGTTTGTCCGAGACGAAGGTGCAAAGAGCTTCCCATTATCTTGATAGGTTGCGATCGAACATAAGGGAGAAGATTGGAGTGCAGATGATATTGAGTGTTCAGGACACCCGAAATTTGGCACTCAAGGCGGAGATGGATTTGACCCGTCCTTATCGATGGATGGCTGGGACAGACCCTAGTTCCCTCCGGGGTTCTCAAAGGCCGCCTGAACGAGGTGATAATGTTGGAGGTGGAAGTGGAAGTAAGCAAGCTTGGGGAAAGGCACCAGCTGCGGAGTCTAGGAGGAATAACGCCTCGAGCTCCAATCCGCCCAAACCTAGTAATCCTTATGCTAAACCGGCTCCATTCAGATGTTTTTGATGTAATGGGCCCAGTCATCGTTCTAATGAGTGCCCTAAGAGGAAGAGAGTTAATATGGCAGAAGGGTCTGAGGAACATGTTGAGGAGGTGTATTGTGATCCGCTTGAAGGAGGAGGAGTGGCTAATGAGCATAACGTATATGTCATCAGGCGGTTGTTGATGTCCAATCCGTCTGATCAGGGACAACACAACCAATTATTCAGGATTATCTGTCTTGTGCAAGGAGAGAATTATAGCTTGATCATTGATGGAGGTAGCCAAGAGAATATAATTAGTCAGCAAGCGGTGAAGAGGTTTGGCTTACTTCCTGAAGCTCACCCGGAACCGTATGGTATTGGCTGGATCAAGAATATTGGAGAGCTCAGGGTGACTCAAAGGTGTCGCGTGCCAATCACAATTGGGAGGTATGTTGATGAGTTTTATTGTGATATAGTTGAAATGTACGCATGTCATATTCTATTGGGAAGGCCTTGGCAATTTGATAATGATGCGGTACATTCTGGGAGGAAGAATACTTATTCTTTCACCAAGGATAAGGTGAAGTATGTGCTGACGCCGCTACCGGCTGACCGCCTGGACTGTTCAAAAAGCACTATTTCCATTTGCAGCACCAAGAGCGCTAACCTGAAGGAGTGTGAGGAAAGTCAATAGATCTTTCTGGTTATTGCACCCACCTCAAAGCAGATGCCGGCTGAAGAAACTAGTGATGTCCCAGATTGAGCTGAAAGAGTTAATTGCTGAGTATGGAGATGTCTTTCCTAAGGAATCATCGGCTGGATTACCACCTTTGAGGGATATCCAACATTACATTGAATTGGTTCTAGGCGCCAGCCTACCTAACTTACTTCACTATAGAATGAGTCCCAAGGAGAATGAGATCTTGAAGGAGCAAGTTGAGGAGTTGCTGAAGAAGGGTCACATTAGGGAGAGTTTGAGCCTGTATGCCGTCCCGGCACTACTAACCCCCAAGAAGGATGGATCTTGGAGGATGTGCGTGGACAGTGGAGCCATCAACAAGATCACCATCCGGTACAACTTTCCCATACCACGCCTCAATGATATGCTACACCAATTAATCGGCTCTAAGGAATTTTCAAAGCTTGATTTGAGGAGTGGTTATAATCATATCAGAATTCGAGCAGGTGATGAGTGGAAGATTGCTTTTAAGACAAGAGATGGGTTGTTTGAGTGGCTTGTTATGCCATTCGGTCTTACCAATGCACCCAGTACTTTCATGCGGTTGATGAACCAAGTGTTGAAACCAGTCAATGGGAAATTTGTTGTTGTCTACTTTGATGACATTCTCATTCACAGCAAGTCCCAAGAGGAACATTGGGAGCATATCAAGAAGGTGTTTGAGCTTTTGAGGAGGTAAAATTTGTATGCCCATCCCAAGAAGTTTGAATTTATGCTGAGCAGTGTAGTCTTCCCAAGTGGAATTTGCTTACAATAGAGTGGTTCATTCAGTAACCGAAAGGTCTCCTTTTGAGCTTGTATACACCCGTATTCCCAACCATTCCTTAGATTTGTCTGGCACACGGACGGCTGGACGGCTCAACTTACCTGCCGAGAGAATGGCTTGAGAAATCGAAGAGGTGCATGCTGGTGTGAGGGCCAGAATTGAGGAAAACAATGCCTGGATGAAAGCCAAGGTGGATGAACACCGCCAGAAGGAAGAATTTAAGGAGGGAGATTTAGTCCTTGTCTACTTGGGCAAGGAGCGGCTTGCCAATGCTATCAATAGCAAGCTCAGACCGTGCAAGTATGGTCCCTTCCGGATCGTTAAGAAGATAAGTCCCAATGCTTACACTCTTGAATTGCCTTTGTGGTTAGGCAAAATGTCTCCCTCATTCAATATCAAAGATTTGTCTCTCTACAAGGAAGATGCGCCTCTATCTTACCTAGACAAGCCGTTGGTGCCCAACTCTTTTAAAGAAGGGGAGAATGATGAGGACATCTTAAGCCCTCATGAATTGAAGCTGCCTGAAACACTGAGGACGGCCGGAAACACCAATCCTACTGGAGAACTAAGGACGGCTGGAGAACAAGTCTCAGCACAAGCACCCAACTTAGCTTGCGAGGCATCACGAGGCCGCCTGGAAGAGAGGACGGCTAGAGCGCCAAATGTCATCCTTAATGAGCACAAGAAAATCTCAAGGGCCGAGTCTGCAGACATGCTGAGTCAAGGCCGCCTCAAGCAACATGGTCGACTCAATTGACATCAGTCTTCTCATTTCGAATCTCTGATCCCAGCAGAGATAAGATAATAAGTTGGTGACGTGATTGGCTAATCCAAGTGGAGAAGCTTCCATCAGCTATCTTTTGTCAGAAGTCCAATCACTTTCTATCTTATGATATTTTATTGGCCCACTTAGTCCACTTGTATTATTTTATTCTATAAGTTTTCTTTGTATTTGGCTATAAAAGTCACACTTTTGTAAGGGCCGATTATTATTCAAAACTATCAATACAATTCTGCGATTATTTCTCTCTCTTTGGGTTGTCAAACCTTCAAGTTTCAGCTTGAGAAGTTCTTAGGAAACTCAGTTTTCGACGAGTTTAGCTTACAAACCTATCTTCTTTGTTTTATGGTTAAAACCTTCACCCACCTTCTAAAATCCTGATCAGAACTTTTATTTAATTTAAACTCGTTACATTGACACATCTTAATTTAACCAAATATCTAAATTGAATCAAATTTTATCTAGTGATAGAAAAACAATAAATTGGTTGGCATGTAAAAGTTTAATACGTTGGAGCAAAATGTCCTGAAGTAATAAGGAAGACCGTTGCACTTTGGAGTTTTGGTCTGTAGAATATTAATTCCAATTTTGAAGATAGTTTGAGGAATGTTGCCCCAAAAGAAGGACACCTTGGGGGCCTTAATGAGAAGAGAAAGATAGAAAGGATAGTCACATGGGAGAGTTGATAGGGTTTATGAATTATGGCATGACAAGTTTGATAGTTGATGGCAGAGTATAAAGCCAACTTGTTTAGTTCGTGACATGTTCAATTTACTTCAGTTTAGTTCAGATCACTTTAATTTAGTTCAGTTCAGATCACTTTGGTTCAGTTCAATGCACTGTTATTCAATTCAGTTTAGCTATGCATATTATAAATTCACACTAAAATAAGTTCAGTTCAGTTCAGTTCAGACAACTTCAGTACAATTCGATTCAATTCAGACAACTTCAGTTCAGTTCAACTTTCAATAGCCTTACTTACACGGCTAAACCAAAGAAACGTGACATGTTAGATGAGTTTATTGTGAGTGGATACCCGAATTTGGGACTGTTGCCCATCTAATTTCAATTTGTTTTCTTCAAGTATGAAATCAATCAAAAAATAGTTTTCATTCCATGGAAAATTAAAAACCCCTAATTGATATTAGTATTTTATAAAATAAAGTTTTTACGAGATTTAAGGTGGTGTAAAGTACGCTGAACAATTAATCATATCAGGGAAATAAAGGAAAAGTAAAAGCATGCCATATTTTATTATTCCTTGATGCTCCGTATCATTTTTAGAATCGGTACTGTAAAATTTTAGTGTCTGTGACTGAGCTTCCACTACCTTGAAGCAAAGTTTGAAGTAACTCTTTTTTTAACCGGAAAGTAGAAGCACTTGCCCACAACTTGAAACACAACAAAACTAAGGAAGAAATGGATTTGGTATGGTTTTTGAGACACAAGATGATAAGATTTGAACATGGAGTTCAATGGTTGAACACAGAATTTATGTCGGAGAAAAGTAACGTGGGGTTTATGGAGAAATTTCATGGGGATAGTACTATGGAAAGAGTTGATCAAAACCCATACTTCACTCAGCTTCAGAGTTGGGAGATTCAATCAACCCAAACAATTTCTAACTTATCCATTGATCCCCCATCCAAAAAAATTTGCTCCAAATTATTGCACTCAAACATTTATCCATTATAACGTCATGCAATGTAATCACTCAGAATTGTTGAATAGTTGTAGTTTGTCTTTTAGGTATAAAATAATTGTTATAAGTGTTTAATTACTATTAACATTGATTTAAAAAGTAGTGCACGCTATTCGACCGGTTGAAACTTTTAAATATTTAGGTAGGGCTCGGGTATATATGTGGATAAATTATATTATTTCTCAATTGTAGACTTAAAATAATAATTTGTGAAAACACTTTAATATATTTTAGTTTTAATAGTTAAGTTACTTTTTGTGGTTAAAAAAGTAAATTATTATTATTATTATTATTATTGTAAATATAGGTATTTTAAGAAATTGAGTTTAGGCGACACCTAAATAGGCTAGGCGGTGATTTTGAATACAGTGACTATTAGTTTTAACTATTTAAGAGACAACAACTTCCACTAATGTCACTAATCTAATCAAAATTTAAAGCCTAAATACATCAAGACTCCCTTGAACTTGTCCCTAAACACCCATTTACCCCTTTAACTTTTAAAAGTTCTAAATAACCCCCTTAAACTTGCAATATAGTTCCAAATAACCCCCTAAACTTGTAAAAAGTGAACTGTATTGCCCCTTAAATGCCACGTGTCAAATTTTGGTTGGTTTGATTTTTTAAAGATGTCATTTTTCCTCTTCAATCAAAAGCCGACACATGGCATTGAGGGGGCAAATTGGTTCACTTTTTGCAAGTTCAAGGGGTTATTTGAAACTTTTTGCAAGTTTAGGGGGTAATTGGGAACTTTTACAAGTTCAGGGGGCAAATAGGTGTTTAAGGACAAGTTTAAGGGGTTCTTGATGTATTAGGCTAAATTTAAATTAAATTGTATTTTTCTGTAACTTGTAAAAGACTATCAATTTAAGTAGCTAAGGTTAGAATCATCTAAATTGAAGGTAGATATATTAACTTTGAAGTTGATACAAATTTGAAGCTTTTATCGAGAAAATAGCCAACCAAGAAATGTTAAATCTGTAGCTAAATTTTCATATTCAACATAAAAAATGAAGGTCTTTTTCAGGAATCTCCATGTGAAGGAGCATTGTTTCTTTTCAATTTTACGGGGCATTGGGTGTTGAATGATTGGTCCAAATAATGCATACAGAATTATTAAGTATCGCATTCCAATTGCAGAATTGTCAATCTTGATCACAAAGGGTCCTGATTTGCTAAAAGAAACAGTTGAGACCCAAAAAGCATGATGAATTGTTGATATAAAGCCAAGCAGTTAGCACTTAGATACACCCATACACACTGTATGTTTTGTTAAAAAATGAATATATCCCACTACCCACAGCTGCTAAACAGAGGCCACAAAAAAAGAGTTGGCTATGAAGTCCCTCTTGCTACCTATATGCATTATTCAACTAAAAAATACCTCCATAGTTTTTTAAGTAACCCTGGCTTAAAATTTTTTAATGTTTTGAGTAAGTGATTTTTTTTGTTCGTAGCTACTCAAACTTAACAACTTTATCTTGTGTAATCCGTAAGCCTACGAAGGAATATTATTAAAACAAAACTATACATAATAACTTTCAAAGTCTTCGTGGCCCACCAATTATGGTCCATACGAAATTAGCTATAAATCATGGGTCGAGCTCAGCTAGACCCCAAAATGCCATAGACACATGACATAGACGGTTATTTTATTTCATTACCTTTCTCATGATGAACACCATAACCCAACAATGCTAGGTAAATAATCATTCCCTTCTTCTCTTCGTATCCGTTTTCCTTGATTGATTATTCTAACTTGGACATCGGATAAGCTATTCCAGCAACCCAGCCTAGCTCCACTAATCCATTCTTATCTTGCAGATCACCCAAATCACCCAACTAGGATCCAACAACATCAAAAGTGTAAAAAAAAAATATTCATGAAACAACTAAATGAAGTTGTAGATGACATGAAAACATGAAAAAAGTGTTGGAAAATAGCTGGTAGGCTTTAGCTAAAACCTTCAGTTACGGGTAAGGTATTATTAAAATCATAAGATATTTTTGATAAAAATTATTTTCTCAACAAAAATAATAAAATACTTTCGAGCGTGATCTCCATTTTCCGTGCAGGGGATCCATCGATTTGCACTAAAAATTCTTTTATGTGCTCGAAAGCCTACCTAATCTCTTCACAACTTAGCAGGCCATCTGAAACATCTCAATATAAAGTCAAAAATTACTTATTAAAAACTCATGTCAATATTAATTCTTTTAAAAAAGTAGCTTAAAAATATAAATTTTTCCAACAAAATACATAATTAAGGGATAGATCAAAGTGTAAAATTGAAAAATTGGGGTCCTCACATAGGATAGAAGAATTATAAACAAAATTGGATAAAAGAAAGAGAAGTGAAGAAAGATAATCCAATCCATTGGAAAGCGGGGACTTATAATACACCTGGCACAAAATTGACTCTTTGGGATGGGATTGGAGTGGATTGATAATAATAATAATGGACTGTCCTGTAACTATTGGCTGTGGCTAATACTCCTTCCCTTTTAGCATGTGCTTCTCTGCTCACATGCAAAATTATATGCCTTTTTCTTTCATGTTCTTCTTCATCCTGCTTCTCTGTAAAACTGACTTCTTACACTTTCATCCAATAATTCAAATAAATAGATGTATGAAAATATTTGTATAGGCAGCTTTTCCATTGGCTTTACAACTTACATTCTCAGCATTCAGCCCCTATTCTAACATTACACTTTTAATTTGATAAGTGTATCCATGTACTGCAAATGTGTTGCTAATGAAGCTACCAAAAATAAAGGAAACAATATATTTTAAGACAAAGTAATCATAAAAAAATGTGTATTTATGTACAATTCTTTAGAGGCTAGGTAATTTTTATGTTTGTGCATAGTTTTAAGAATTATTTATGTCATTGTTTAGATTAATTCAATGTCGTTATAAACTCATTAAATTTTAAAAGTCTTTTTTATTGAATTTATCAAAAGAACTTTGAAAGTCTTCTAGTTAAGGCTCATTGTACAAGAATTGAACCAGGATGTCCTCTCATGTAGTAAGGTTGTGTCAACAATGGAGCTACATATTATGGGTAAATTGGATTGATTCTGGGCATACGCCAAGAACGTGACGGCCTAGGGCCCACGATCAAAAGGTCCCAATTTATTTATAATGTATATATATATACGTTTTAAAAAATTGTTTTAATTTATCTAATATGAATGAGTTAGCTTATTGACTAAAATATAAAAATAAAAATAAATTATACTTACTATTTAATATGTACTAGAATATATCAATTTTACATATAAATATTTAAATCTACGAGCCCAAATATTTTTTTTTGTCTACAACCATTGAAATGTCAGGACAAGTTGGTAAAGTCTTCTTTATTATACTATCTATCAGAAAGAATTATCACATATGCTTCTTTTGAATAAATAATTATATATAGTCTAATTGTTGTGAAGAGGAATAAAAGAAAAACGTTATAATAAATTGGATTAAAAGCCCCTTTAGTTCATATATTATCCACAATACCTCCTTTACATCAGCTATATATTGAATTTAACTATTTATGCCTTGTAATATTACAACCTGAATTAATATTCACTTATTTTCACGGAGTGTTATGTTTCTTATATTAAAATAACCGAGTTTTAACCTAGAATTAAAGAATTTTATTGGATGTACAAGTTCTAAGAGGTGATTATATGAGAAATAAGGTGATCTAATGGCGCACAATTTGTAATATTATTACAGTTAAATTGCAATAATCCATGAGCTAAAAAGTAAAAAGGTCTTCAAATCCGAATTAATTGCAGCAATTTTTGGGTGGGTGTTGTGATGGGTACTTGGAAAATTTATTGGGCTTGTAAGGGACTTTAATTCGGATAATGGACAAATTGCAAGAGTTATATTGCAGAAAAATTATCAGAATTACCTCACTAAAATATTAATAAATTTAATCATTAAATTAAATTAATTAAATATATACGAGGATTTCATAAATAATTTATAAATTAATAAAATTAAAAGAAAGTAATTATATAAATACAGTCTGGTATTTATCTGATAAATATCTAATATTTATTTAATAATTGTCTAGTAGTTATCTAGTAAATATTATTATGAAATTGTTATATGCACATCTATTATATATATGTGTTAGGTGTCATTAGATCCATAAAAAATTATTAAAATTAAGACACACCAGATAATAACTAGATATCTAACAGTGATCTATTAGATGAATACTAGATAAATACTAAATGTCATATGTTATGTATATTTTAGAAATTTATTTGAAGTTATGATTTAATAGATAACTACTAGACGCTTACTAGATATTTACTAGATAAATACTACACCGTATTTATGTAATTATTTTTCCTATTTTTATAAACTTATAAATTATTTGTGGTGTCACCAAATTATTCTCATTTTTTTTTTGGAATTTTGGAATAACCCCTTTATTTCATGTCCTATTGACAAATGGGATTTGTTTGTCATTATTTTGAATACTTTTCTAATGAAAAACGAATTTGCTGATTTGGTTGCATTATCTAAAAATTTCTCAAAAATGAAAACATGTATTATATTGGATGGACTGTGTAGAACATATATAGGTACGAGAGACTGTCAAAATAAAAGTTAAAGAAGAAATGTGATGATTTGATATGTTCAAATATAATAATTCATGGTAGATAAAGCATGTGGGATTATGGGACCTTTACTCTCAAGGGGCTTATTCAACATTCTTCCACAATCATAAAAATTAGGAGTCCAGTCCTAGTAAGAAGCATCTCTTGTAAGCATCAATATGTGCAAATGGGTTGAATCATTATAATCCCCCTACACTTTTCTTTTTTTTTTTTTACTTTTTATCCCTACCTTAAGCGGAATCCTATGTTACACAAGGGCCAAGGATTTTCAGCACTAAATGTAGAGAACAGTTGGAGAGACTTACTATCACTTAAAACTAATATTTGTATTCAGTAAAGGTTCAATAATCGCAACCAAACATTTTGGAATGAATATATATCATGAACTCAAATTTTTTTTTGCAGTTATTTTCAACTACAGCTCCAACTAAATTCTCTACCTTCCGCAAATTCCTTTTTTTTTTTAACATTATCCCATGACTTCTTAAAACAAATTATACAAAAAATAATTCCACATTGTACCACATTGAGACTCATCTGTATTATTTTAGAAAATGTGTATTGAAAATCGTAGTTCCAAGTCATCTGGCCCTTTTTATTCTACATTGACTAGTCAGAAGTTACGATGTTATTAATAAATTTGACATAAGCAATTTCTTTCGATTCGAGATACATCTTTGGAGTAAGTTATCTCTTACAAATTGATTCATAAGTAAAGGAGGTGTTAATAAAAAGTTAAAAATGTATTTACTAAAACTTAAACATGATGATCAATACATGAGTTCCAATTAACTAATACAAGAGTTCATTTAAAATTGAACAATGTGGGTCAAAGAATCAAGTCAAACCCAGAAAGAAAGGAACCCCAGTAGAATTAAGCCATTCACTTCCTTGCAAAAACGACCCAACAGCAAACTGACTAGCCTCAACCGAAGAATTAATAACCCTAAAACCAGGCCACTTAACTCTAGCACTAGTATTACTACCAGGCCCTCTATTCATATACTCTCCATAATAAAGACTGCTCAAACCAAAATTCCCATTCCACTCCAACCACCCAGCCGGCTCAACCAAATCATCAATATACGATTCCAAAAAAACCGTCCTAGAATATTCCTTCCACGGACGGCCAAGATACGTTCTAAAGGTTGACTTTACAGGGATCAAGTCAGCAGCTGCAGTGACTTTGCAGTTGAGGATAGAGATGCCGGTATTCTGGTTAGGGTCTTCTCTGCCTTGGGCTGTGAATATGTTATTCTGGTTTTGGTTTGGTTTTCGGGCGTATAAATTGCAGTTTTGGAACACTACTGCTGCGTTTCCGAATATGAAATCTATTGTTCCATAGATATCACAGTCGCGATAGAATTGACGAAGGGAGTGGACGTAAAGAGTGTCTTGGTAGCCTACGAAGCTGCATTGGTAAAATGCTGAGAGGTCCGAACCACTTCTGAGGGCTACTGCTTGGTGCATACTTGGCCCTGCTGAGTTTTCGAATGTTATTCCCTTTGCTATGAACCCATTCCCCACTACAGCTGCAACAGGTTTTTAATATTGTCACAAATTCAGTAATAAATCTTATTATTGCTAAATTAAGGGATTGCTTAGGATTGATTAGTTCAATACAATTTTATGAAATGCTTTTCTAATTTCTACTCTTCTCTATTGGGATGGAAAAATTGGAATTTTAACCGTAGGAATTACAAACTCATCATTCTTTCACTAAATTTCATCTAATTAGATTAAATTCAGTATAGCGCAATTCAAATATATTCCATCGTACCAGGAGGACGGGTTATTCACATTTCATTTGATGGTTAGAGGCGAATTGAAAGCTAAGCAGTGGTATGATAAAGCAGTGTTGAAGGTTTTAACCTAAAACCAACAAAGAAAATATTCGCAAGCTGAACTTGCCAAAAAAACTAGGTTTCCCTACAGAATTCTCAAGCTAAACTTGAAGGTTAATAAACCCAAATTGATTCTCAAGCTAGAACTTGAAGGTTGATAAAACCCAAATTGAGATAAAACTCTATTGAATATTATTGATTGAATATTGAATTGTATTGTATCTTACAAAAGAAAACTAAACCCCTATTTATAAACTTTAAACTAATACTAATACTAATGGAACTAGGAAAGATAAATAATAAAATAATAAGAAATAAATCCTAATACTAATCTAAAAATAATAATAAAGAAATATTAAATACTAATAAAATATTAAAAGATATTTTTTTAAATAATGTCCCCATCATTCCCCCCTTCTTCGAAAAGAGTTGTTCTCCAACGAACATGTAGGGTATGGAATTTGAGAACGGGTGGTTGGCGTACTGATGTATGATCTGGTGGGCGGCCGTGCGAGCGAATGTATAGATGAACGAATACTAAGCGAGTTAATAAGTAATCGGGTGGGCGACCGTCCGAGCGAATGTATGAGCAGACAGACACTGAGCAGATGAATGTGTAATCGGGTGGCCGATCATGTGGGAGAATGTATTAGCGGACGGTCGGCCATGCAGACGGACTTATGAACAGGTTGCTTTCCCTACGGGCGACCTTTGCTCCTAGCGACCTTTTGAACAATGCTTGATATTCCCTTATGCTCAGTAAGTAGGACTTCCTTGGCCGGTAGTCATCTGTTTGATCCTTCTCAGGCCGATAGTTGTTAGAAAGACTGATATATATTCCCCAATATACTGCCTTCATCCTCGACCAGAATCTTGTAGATTCCCTTCTACCCTTTTTCTCTTGCTTGTTGTGTTGTTTCCACCGCATAGATGTATCGTATACTACAAGTTTCACCTTTTGGTGATCCAGCTCTCCCATGTATTCATATAATCTCTTAACTCCAGTTGACCCATCAGAATATTTAGGGATGTCAAAATTTCCATTATATGATAGCAGATCCATCTTAATATGATAAACTCCCTCATGCTTAATTCTCCTCCCGTATTTATATCCACTACTATTCATTATCTTCTTTATTCCAAACTCAAAGTAATTTCTCCTAACATAATTATTATATTATTCTTCATCACTTTCATGGAACAAGAAAGAATCGTGTAGACATATCTCTTGCAAGTTAAAACTTGTAGAACTTTGTGTACGAGCTTGCTTTAATGGTGGGGATGGTGGGCTGAGTTCTTCCTCCATCACAGGATTTGGATGTTCTACTTCCTCTTGTGGCGGTGACACTAAGATCTGAACTATGTTAGCTTCTTGTAGGGGTGTTAGTCGTTGGTAGACACCTACAATGGCATCAATAATTTCTCATTGAAGATTGTCATAATTTTCCATCATAAGTTGAGTGTGAGTTCGAAATTCTAGCCGAAACTCCACCATGAATGTATCTACTCTTTCATTGTTTTGAATAATGGTGTCAAGAGCGTTTTCAAAGGGAAACTTTGAGCTCTGATACCACTTGATAAGGATTGTGAAGGCAGTGTTGAAGGTTTTAACCTAAAACCAACAAAGAAAATATTCGCAAGCTGAACTTGCCGGAAAACTAGGTTTCCCTAAAGAATTCTCAAGCTAAACATGAAGGTTAATAAACCCAAATCGATTCTCAAGCTAGAACTTGAAGGTTGATAAAACCCAAATTGAGATAAAACTCTATTGAATATTATTGATTGATTGGATATTGAATTACGTTGTATCTTACAAAAGAAAACTAAACCCCTATTTATAAACTTTAAAATAATACTAGTACTAATGGAACTAGAAAAGATAAATAATAAAATAATAAGAAATAAATCCTAATACTAATCTAAAAATAATAATAAAGAAATACTAAATACTAATCCTAATCAAATAAATATTAATAAAATATTAAAAGATATTTTTTTAAATAATGTCCCCATCATGGTAATTTTAAAGATTCTAAATAAAAATGTCTCATACGTTACCCCTAATATGTGTAAGTATCGACGTAATTTCATAGTCATTCGGTCCTAAAAATAGAATATATACCAAAAATGTAGGTAGAAAAAAAGATACCAATAATATATCCTAGAAGAGAGGGTCTTTTTCTTGCTTTGTTTTACAGATATTTAACTACTCTAATTTTTGTTCATAATTAGGAACTGCTTCAAATATAGTATTAGGAAGTACCGCTTATGGAACCTCAATATCTACCGGTTTATTAGCTAAATGACAATTGGCACATACAATACGGCCAGTTACTTTGCGTGGGGTTTCATAACCCTGTTGTGCAAAAATAGGATATGCATTTGAAATGGATGCCCAAGTTATTATACATATCATAAGTGATACGGAAAATCGAATAAGTAATCTCTTCCTTTATTCAATAAGGGTTGGTCCAAGTGGTAAGCGGCTTGGTATTGCTTAAGCAATGTCTCGAGTTTCAGTCCAAGTGAATGCAAAAAATCTTTATTGAGAGACTCACCCACCACAGCCAGGTGCGCGGCCCAAGTCAAATCTAGATATAGTCAGGGCAAAACTCCGGTGAATCAGATGGACAAAATATATATATATATATATATATATATATATCATATTTCCAATTCTTTAGAAGCAAAGCCTGAAAAATTGTTACTTGTGTTGTGCAATTGGTAGCCCAATCGGCCTTCTATCTATGAGCAGCTGTTGGGCTATGAAGTACACAGGACCAAGAAAGTAGGCCTGGGCCCACGTCGAGGGCTAGATTGAAGGCCCAAAAAGCTTGTAACTTGTATGAAGTAAAATTTCTTTCGAAACGACATGCCGACAAGATTCCGATGACCCACAAAACACGCTCAAGAAGACATAGACGAGCGTCAAACATATACGCTAAGAAAATTGCTGCCTTAATTAGAAAATTATTAGTTCCAATTTTTTTAAAATTTTCCCTACTTTTTTAGCCATTGTAAATCAAATAATCTCACAGAGCAGGTGTGCAGGTCGTCAACCACGTGCCTTCGTTCGCCACAACCACATGCTACATAGAAAGTGGTTCTCACTGGGCCACCAATTTGAATTAGACAATAGTACGATTATTGAGAATAAATTTATATAACTAAACATCATGAGAGACAACATGCAATTAAATCATAATTGTGCGCACCAAGAAGATACATCTCTCTTTCTGGATGAAATTATTAGTGAATGGGGTCCAACTAATTAAAATTGTAATATTCCTTATTCAGTCATGTTTTGTGTTTCCTTCCAAAATTTGTAACAAGTAACAACAGTGCGTACTTACAAGATTAATTAAATAACTACTGGAAATAATATTATGAACAAGTTTAATATTGTCGTCTGTAGCTTTGAAACTAGTTTCATAAAGAATATATGAAAAAGTAGAGAAAAACAACTCCAAACAAGTAGTAACTGATATTAATCGTACTTGAACCTAATTATGCAACTATCTTCTCTTAAATGGTCAATTTAGTTTGTTTTGGCTTCCTTTGGTAAGTAATTATACTAATTATGAAACACTGAGATACAAACTACATGGAAGTGGAATTTCAGCTGATGATTATAGCAGAGACATCTTGTGGCCCACGGGGACCAAAATGGTCATTTATACATTTCTTACAAGTACCGAGGAGGTTTTGAATGTTAAATATATATGAACTCAATCTCAGTAGCTTTGTCTCTTTTAGATCTGAGGAAGACACGTTTCTGGTTTTCAAGAAAATAAATGAGGGGATAGAAATTCGATATGTGAATTTAGTTCTTGAATATGATCAAATAAGTAGTAGAGGAAGTTAAACTGACCGACAGTAGCTGACCGGAAAGTAGTCCATCCACCAACCACACTCCTGTTCGATTTCACCACCGTCTTCTGGATCCCATCTCCGACCAACATTAGCTTTGTCTTCTTCTTACTCACATCCACATTCTCAATATAAGCTCCCGCCTTTACATATATTACAAATCTACGTATATAAATGCACACAATCACATTCCCCATTTTTTTACAGAAAAAATTTGTCTATGGACTTACAATAATATGAAAAGAAAACCTTATATTACCTTGTTCGAGTGTGGATTGGAACGTGCGATCTCTAGGATTACATTCACCGGTTAATAAAGATATTGTTATTCAACAAAATCATAATATCTTTTTGCTTCAAATGCCTATATTCATAACTTTGACGAGTAACATGACACAGGATTATTTTAAGATTTTTATGCAAAATGTTTCTTATAAACCCAATATTTCATTACTTCATATAAAATGTCCTACCTTATAATGCTTTATTAATTCAGTCGTAATGTTTTTTCCTTATGTACCTTTTTCAAAGCATGAGAGATATTTACCAATAAAAACGTATTTTGTGAGGGAATAAAGGATAAATTAGTTATTCAGTGTGTAAATAGAATTTTTTTATTGATTTTTCCATTAAAAAGGCTTAATATATGGTCTTTTAACTTGACAACATCTATTATTTGGCGCCTTCAACTTTCATAAGTTTCTATCAGCCCCTTAAATTTGGAAAAAAATGCTTATTGTGTAGCTCAGTGCCACATGTCACCTTATAATTTATTTGACTTTTTAAAGATGTCAAATTTTTTATTTTCTTCTCTCTAATTAAAAAGTGACGCATGGTATTGAGGGACTGCAGTGAACACTTTTACCAAATTCAAGAGGTTGACAAAAATATATATAAGTTGAAGGCGTCAAATAATAAAAATTATCAAGTTGAGAGACTAACAGTAGTCCTATTAAGCCCATTAAAAAAAAGGGAGCACTGGTGTGACAAGAATGTTAGATTAATAAAAAAAAAAAAGGAAAGAACCGTGCAGCCAAAAGTTTTGTATTTTTTTAGTATATTCAATTTTGTTTAGTTTCAAATTTTAAACCATTTTTTAGGATTATAATCAAACATTTAGTTTCTCCGTATGCTCTTATCTCACTGAAAATATAACTGATGTTTATAAGATGTATATAGAAGAAATAAATTCATTGCATTTGTTGTGGTAAAGGCTTTATCTATTGGTTGAATCTTCAAACTATAATCTTAGAAGTCATAAATTTGAGTCCACACTCGAGCGGAGCGTGATAAAATTTTCTTTTATTATTTGTATGAGCGTAAAATTTTTTTAAAAAATTCATTCATTTAGTTTTATAAATGGTTGTATTATAATTCAGTCATTCAGCTCATTTCAACAACCATAATTTATCACTAAAATGTCTCTAGTGTAATTTTTGAACACCTCACCAAAAAACATAATTTTTGAACAAGGTAAAGTGGACTCTTTGACTGGGAGGAATGACATAGCCTAATACTCTCAAAAGAGAAATAACTTTTTGGTGACAAAATTTCTCCCCATATGTCATTATAAAAATTGTCGCAAAAGTAGAATATATATAGCAAACCTCGTGGTGCTAGAGTTGGGAGCAGCGGCCACCGCCTGGCCAATAGTAGTGAAATTGCCTGTACCATCTTTGGCCACTACTAGATCAAAATTAGTAGCATTCGCCGGAGCCACCACCAATTTCCGATCTTCCGACGACAGCCACGACGGAAACCCTTTCCTCATCTTCCCATATCCAGGCAAACTCTCATCAGAGTTAGAAGAATTAACCCCAGGAATTTTCTTCAACAAGAACAGAGAATTACTCACATGACGAGATATATTATACAAATTACTCTTAATTACTTTCCTAGCTTTCTTCTGCTTACTGTAAGCAAACCCATCAAGGCAAGTGTACTGGTTCGTAATCGCAGCGCTTAACAGAGTCTGCAAGTCGTGGTAATGTTTTGAAACTAATTTCTTCGGTTTCAGATCGGACATTGCAGCTCTCAGTTCATCAATGGTTTCGTCCAAGAGTTCAAGACAGTCATTTAGAGCAACCTTTTCGATCCTGTCGAGGTTTTTGAGCTTGTTACGAATGCCACTGCAGTTCGAAGAGGAGAGTTGGACTTCCGCCATTGTTATGTTCAAGGTGGTGGATATTATTTCCGGCAATGATTTGGCGGCGAGATTAGGGATGTCTGAAAGAGTTAAAACACAGAGCTGTGGATAGAGTGAGCCTTGACATGTTGAATGGGCGATTTGGATGTGTTTGTGGATGTGTAAATGGGGAATTTGGTCTGAAGATTGTTTGGGATTATTGTTTGTAAGTAAAATTAGGAGAAGTAATGAAATGGGAAAAAGGGAAGACAGGAGTTTGATTTTAGGTTTGCTAATGTTCATTATGGATAGTGTTCAAATATGAGAAAAAATGGTGAGACTGAGGTGATTAGTTGGAAGAAAGTTAGTGGATGCTTTATATAAGCCTAGTCATGTTCACGAATCGGGCTATCCATTGGGCCCGATTCGAGCCCATTTAAATGGATTTGATTTGGATATTTATTTTATTATAAAGCCCGCCCCGAGCTTGAAAAAGTTTAAAATTCTATGGGTCGGGCTTGATTTTTATATAAATACCCAAGTCCGGGCCGAGTCCGGTCCAATAAATAAAAAATATATTTATTTTATATTTTTATATTATATTTAATAGGATTTTATAAATTTTCATATTTTAACCGATTAAATTTTTAATTACATATAATTTTTTTTATTAAAATGTAATTATGTACAAAATTACAACTTTTAGTATAGAATTATAATTTTTTTCAATTTAGTTTATAAAATATTAAAATAAAAAATTATTCAATTGACCATGACTCGAACTTAAAAATGCTTAGTAAACCCAACTAAAATTCGATTTGGCCCGCCTGACAAATACGTCTATATAAGCCTAAGGAATATCTTCTTTTGGATATATACATAGATTACCTTTGATGCTATTAGTATATATAATATTTTTCCTTTTAATTGTATTATCGATGACCAATATTGACAATACTATGCATTGTTCGCACTAAAACGATGAAAAAGATAATAAATTATACAATGTCGATACTTAAATATAACAATCTATATAACAAAGCTCGCGAACATGCTTTGTCTGTTTATATGATGTTCATATTACACTTCTCATGTCATTGCCCTTGCCAATTTTAGTAAGCATAAGAAATAACTGAGATTCTACAAGAGTTGTAAATTTATAAAATAAAAATTATTTTAGTCTGTTTTTAAAATTAAATAAATTTATTTGCTCTTTCGTTAGAATAAAAACTTTTCAAAAAAAGAAAGAGAAATAACATGTCAACTTTACACAAAACTTAATTTCAACGCTTATATAATTTATGAAGCGAAATTTCATATTTCAATTACTATTTATTAATTTACAAAGTTATTATATCTTTTTCTCATTAACCTTTGAATAAATTAGGAAAAAATGTCATGATTTTTTAATTTAGGTTCAGTTCAACATAGTTTTATCGAATTCAGTTCATCTGATAATAACATGCCTAGCTGGATTCACAAGCAAATGAAACACGAAAAGATCGGTCCTCCAACTATGGAAATTACACGCTAAGCAAGATCTGGACCATATGGAACTAGACGCTTGCATGCTTTTGATTTGAAAGGTACAAATGTGTAGTTAGTTTTACTGATGAAACTAGGAAAATTTTATACAGTATCCGGTATTTAATACCCTTTCCGTTGGATGCTTGACACATAAGCAGTTTTTATTATTATAATATATAAACTGCATATGTGTCAAACATCTAACGGGAAGGATATTAAATACTCGATCCCGTGTAAAAGAACTCCATGAAACTAATACTAATATTACTGCTGTGGCCGGGATTGTGTCCAGGATTTGCGGTTCTGTTATATATTTATTGTGCTTGCCAGACCATTAACTTTATCTTGCAGGATTTTGGTTTTTCAGAATGTAATTAGAAGGTATACATCATAAATCTTATCATCCAATTGCAGAGCAATTATGGCATATTGCTATAATCGTCAATTTAGTGCTGTGCCGAATCCAAACCAAAAAGTTTTATGCTAAAAATGTTGCAGAATCAGCTGGATGATGCATTTACTGTTTTATGGGGCATCTTGGGGAAACTAGCCATTAATTATATGGCTCCCACCATAACCTGGCTCGTGAATTTATAGTGTTATTTATGGATTAGTTGGGGGTACAATTGTACAATTTGATTTTTATCAACAACATATAACTAAAATTCTTTTATTCGAAATTCAATTCATTTAAAATTATTTTCTACATGATATTTAAAAAATTTTATAGATAAAATAATTTTAAATAAGTTGAATTTCTTTAAAAAAAAATATTTCCAAACACGTTTTTAGAGTTGTGGTGAAATCTTATCCTAATAATAAGATTGAACTAGTGTCCTTTAAAGGTTTTAAATTCAAATCACATTAGAGGCTATAGAGATTCTTTTATTATTTTATGTAGGCGCAGTTGCCTAAAATAAATAGAAAACACATTCTTAGAGTTAACACTTCTGACATCCTATTAGTTTCACTCAAGCTTCATATTATTTCTTTTGGGTGTAAGATTAAATCGGCTTGTGTAAGGATTAATAGTGAGCAGATTAAGTGAAGAACTGATAAAAGGGTTGGGTGGGATTGGCCTTTGTTCTCCAAATATATGATTGCCAAGCACTAAAATGGTCCCAAAACATCATTATATATTCGCTTTTTATTGCTAATACTATTGCGCATGTTCATCGGATTCTAATTCGACTAATTTACTCTATACCAGCCTTCCCTTTTCCTTGTATTTTTGGCTTGGCTGGACACAACTAACATATAGGCATTATTTGTCATCTAGCACATATATATAATATATCATGATATTATCAACTAATATTTTCATTTTATGTATACGTTCTTTTCACATGCGATTTTGTATGCTTTCTTTGCTTGCTTTGATTTTTTAGAGTAAAAGTTGAATTGCTCTTTATCGCTATTAGATTGGTTGCATGAAATTTAAATAAATGGTGATATATAGTTTGCAAATTAAAACTTATTATGCAAAAAAAAAAAAACCACTTTATAAAAGTCCATGATTTTCTACGAATGCAAATCCAGTTTTATATTGAAATATCTTATGTTCAATTAACTCCTTTTAATTGTTTCAATTATGTTTGAAATGGTTTAATTTTGGGCTTGGGCTGGACTTGGTATGATCAGGATATCAGGTTCATGAACTTTTGAACTATATTCCAACCCATACATTAGCCCAAGATTAATTAGTAAACGGCATTTTATCCAAGTACAAGATTTTAGTCCTCAAGATTTGGTCATACTAACATGCAATAGCTGAATTTTCAAGGTTTTCTTCTTTTTTTTTTTATGTTTTTACGTTAATAAGGTTTTATAATTTTAATTGTCCACCCACTTGTGCCAACCTTTTATTGGGTGGGCTGATTTGGACCAGATATATAGAGATTTAGATCCACATTATTTTTTATATATAAGATGTAGATCTGATCTAGATCAATTGGATCTATAAAATTAGACCTCATATTTATATTTAATGAATCTCATAGATCCGGGGTCCAAAACGGATCTATAAAAATAAAATTTGATAAATACAACACATGAAAATGTTATTTGAAGATTTGTTCTTAAAATCACTATCTTAATTTATAATTAAAAAAAAAGAGTTTAACGTGTAATTTCAAGGTTCAAAACTTGAAATAAATATAATACAAATTAACATTAATCCAAGTTTAAATATAGAGCCGGTGATAATCGGTATAAAGTTGAGTGGGAGTGAATAATATATATGCTAGGGTTAGAGTTAGAGTAATTATAGGTCACTGTTATATATATAAATATAAATACAAACAAATAATTACATATATATAAATGGATACGGATCTGGACCCGGGTTTTTTCGACCCGAATCTTTGAAAAAACCCGATACTAGATCCATATTTTTTATTTAGATCCAGATCCGGCTCAAATCCAATGAATCTGAAATAATAGAGTCCAAGCCCTAAAAATAAATACGGATCCATGGATCCAGGCCTGGTCCAAAATCTAGTCTCATCCCTACTTCTATCTAATAATTAATTTGAATTTTGAAAGTTTTTTGTAAATTTTTTTTCCTCGTGTAGGCTTATAATAATAACAAAGGAAAACCTAATTCCACCATGCCCGAGTGTAGACTTGAACCTACGACCTCTAGGATCACAGCTTCAAGGCTCAACCACTAAACCAAACCTTTGCCACTTGAATTTTAAAACTTAAAACGATTATATATCACAAACCGTTAATTTTTTAACACGGACTACTAGTATATTTTGTTCGTCTTACATTTATCATTTTGTATATACATTATATCACCCTATAATTAAGCATAAGAACTCATATACCATGATTTTTCTAAGTTCTTTTGAAATCTATTGTGAAAAAATTGAAAAAAATGGTGGTATAAAGTTATTATACAACTCGTATATTAGGTATAAGGTCATCCTGAAAAAGTGATAAAAAACAGGTATAAGAGATTTTATATCGGGTATAAAATTGCAAAAAAAAAAATTTGTTCAAAATTTTTTTAATTAGATATCATTTTAATGATAAAGATAAGACGAACAAAATATTTTAAAAGCTTGTATCAAAAAATTAACGATTTATGAGATATAACTGTTTTAAGTTTCAAAATTCAAATGAATTAAGAGTGTAAAGATTGCTAGAAGGGGAAAGGACAAAAACCCATGCTATCAAAATCGGACCGAACTGATTGACTCAACTGGAAAACTAAGATTGAACCACAATTAAATTATGACTGAACTATAATTGAATTCGATTGAACCACGATTGAATCATAAAACCCGTAAATCGTTGCCCTTGCCAGTTCGATGTTCAATCCAATTTCGATAACACTAACAAAAACATAATGCAAATCTCTAATTTAAGGTATTTAGTAGTATTTGTCTTAGTAAACCCTGTATATAATATGCAATTAATTATTTGCTAGATGTTTTCTTCAATACAAGTTACTAGATATTTAAACATAAAAATAATGAATTGGATACATGGATTTGAACCAAAGAACATGCACAATTAAAGATACTTCTGAGAGGAATGAATGTTGTTGTAAGGTTTAAGAATTAAAACTCAACTAGAATATTTGTATCAAATATGACATTCACCTAAAAATAAAGAAAAAGAAAATCAATCAAATTGAACTACAATATGAATGATATTGCAGGTATAAATAAAAAAAAACACCATAGTATATTGGGGCGGAATTTCAAAGTTCCATGTAGACATATGCTCCTCCGATTTTAAAAATTAATCACTTTATACCCTTTTTTTTTACTCTTTTTATTTATTATTTTCTATTTTTAATATAAACTTTTACTCCCTTCTCTTTATTATACCTTTATTAATTTAGCTCAATTTCAATACACATATTACTCATTTAATGTTAATTTAAGGGTAAATAAGTAATTTTACACTCTCCATTAATTGCTTCTTAAAATTTATGAATTTCTCTAAAGCGACTAATTTTTCGGAATCAGAAGGAGTACTTAACAAGTTACAAAAAATTAGATCCAACTGCTTACATTTTTTAAAATTCAAACAAAATCTATGAAGACTTTTGACTTTTGTTAGGCTGATAATATTCCTTTGCATATACATTTCATTTTATTAAATTATATATTTCATTCATTGAACTGGTATTTAAGTATTATTTAGTTAGAAATGATTTATATAGTATAATATTTAATAAACTTTTCAATTCGGAAATAATATTTTAGACCTTACTACGTGGAAGCATGCATATTTGGGTACATTTCTTATGAAAATTTGTTTCTTACTTACCAGCAACTCATTACCTAATCTTATTTTTATAAATTTGGCTTATTATAATAATAATAAAAAAAAATCGTATCTCACCTCATTCTATTAATATGTGGACTCTAACATATGACGTTTAGGATCACAATTTCATGGTTAAATTATTTGATTAGACCATTGCCCCTTAATACCTAATCTTATTTACTTTTATTTAAAATAATATAATAAAAAGAATCAAACGAGAAAACACGAACTTGGACTTCTTCTCCGCCTAATTGTGTTTTCCATCTATTTTAATAGTTCATCCAATCCTCTTATTAAAAAAAATACATCCTCCAAGAAATATACGTACGTTTACTTAATTTGCCCCGTACCTAAATATCATTGCTCTAAATAGATTGGACAAGAAGTACACATTTTGGATCTAGCTATTAGTTCAAAATCATTTTTAATATCTCTTACTTAAATAAAGTCTCAATTCTAGTATTTTGAATAGAAAAATTATGGTAAAATATATTATTTGCTCCTCAAATTTGGTATAAAAAGCTGCATGCCACTCTAAATTTTTTAAAATTCTAATTAGTCCCTTAAACTTGGCAAAAGTGCAACAGTTTCCCGCCATTACCATTTGATTTGTCAGCTTCTGATTGGAGAAAGAAAATTAAAATAATGACATTTTTAAAATGTCAGATCAATCAGAAGCTAAAACGTGGCATTGAAAGGGACAAACTGGTGCACTTTCATCAAGTACAAATGAGTAGTTGGAACTTTTGAAAGTTTTGGGTGACATCCAACTTATCCTGGCAAGTTTAGGAGGGTACGATGGATTTAGTAAAAAATTATTGTTAAGAGAACTTTGCTCTAATGATACCATTCCATCTCAAATTCATTTAAATGACGAAAAATAAACTAGCTTAGAAAGTGTAAAGAGAGAACAAACGGTTTAGTGCATTTTATCTGTAAAATGAAACCCTTTTCTTTTTTTTCTCATTAATAAATAAATAACGTATATTCTATGGTTACTTTGTCTAACCATTACTTTGCCTTTTTTATCATTGGATTAAAATAACCACCACTCATTCTATAATGAAAAAAAGCAAACTAATGGATACTTTATAAAAAAATAAAGTATCCCCTTTTCTCTTTCAAGAAATAAATAAAAAACATACTATAATAATTGTAAAAAAAACTGTGTAACTTAAGTAAATAATGTGACGAATCACCAATGTCTATTAGTTAAAAATGAATTTATGACCTAGGCATTTCATTGGCTTTAAAAAAATGGCATATCCTCGGCTATATGAACATATATTCTTTTTTCTTAACCATTTAGATAAAAGAAAAGTGTGAAACTCTATGTTCGTTTTTAATTTACAAGGTTTAAACATGAGATATTTCTTTGAGAGGAATGGACTTTTTTTTTTGCCACAACACCCATAGTTATTGATAGTCCAATATATACAAAATTGGCTTTCATAAACATACCTATCTGCGTATAAACAACAACTTCACCAAACTTCAAGTATATTTTTGGCAAAATTATTCAATAATTATATATTTTAATTTTTTGGTATAGCTTCATTTTATTGATGCTGAAAATTAATACAAAGTCGCAGCCATGTTTATATAAAGTATAAATGCACATATAAATTCCATTGATAGGGACATTTCATCTTCAAATACGCCAACTTCTTATTGGTATTTTAGTGTAATTGGATCAATTAGTTGATCAATGCAGTCGTAATATTTCATCGAATAAGTTAGGAGAGTGCGGAGTGCACGTTTGTTTGAGTTCTATTACGATACTTAGCTTACGAGGGTCCGGGAGCTACCTTTCGCAACACTTCTGTTATGAACTGTTGCAGCTGCTCGAATGGACATGTCTTTTCACAACACTTCTGTTCTGAAGAGTTGCGACTGTTCGTATCAGGGTTATAAATATCTGGCATTGGCAACATTTTTAGCAATCTCTGGTTGCAATCTGGTTCACTTTTTCACAACAAGAAATTCATTTTAAGTTCTTGTCAATTCTGATTTTATCCGATTGATCTATTTGGTAGAACCGCCAAATAAGATTCAATCTTTGTTGGGGAATTCCGGTAGAATGAAGCCTGGATACGAATTCGATCCGTACTCTTGCGATGATTGTTTGTGTCTCTTACTTCGATTTCTCGATTTTTAGAAAACTTCCAGATTTTGCCCCTATTTTATTTTGATGTTTTCTCTTGTTATATAAATCCAATTTGAATGATTCTTGATTCTATTGATATCTACAGAATCTAAGGAATATATGTTAAGAAGAAACCTTATTTAATTTCGTTCGTTTTCAATGTGAAATTTTCGTTTGAAGTTGAGTTGTGAAATCTGTTTTCCGAAAATCTCAGCTTTGTACACTGTTTAGTATTTTCATCATAACTTTGGTTATACAATTTGGACTATGATTCTGGTGGATTTCGAAAGCTGAGACATGTGGCTAATTATGTTTAGTAGAAAATTTTTCGATTTGATGACATTTTGATGGAGAAAAATGCAGGAGAAGTCAGGTCATGAAATCTGGAAAACTCGGAAAAATATGAATGTTGATTTTATTGTGTTTTAATAAAAGTTTGACGCTTTAAAATTTAGAATTTGAATTTTTTAATTTTTGATGTTATGTTGAATAATGTAAGATGGCCATTTTCGGTTTTGGTTGCTCATGGCGGTATAAACTTTCTTTTTCTTGGAAAAAATCTTGATTCTTAAGTCGTTTTGTGTAAACGACGTGTTTAGGTTAATTTTTTTCATAAAAAGAACAGCGCCATTGGATATGGGACATCGAAAAACCTTAGGAGGGGTTTTGTTGGTGGCCAGAATCGATTTTGAAATGATTTAAAATCTGAATTCGGTTTTCTACAGTTTGCAAGGGATTCTGAATCCGTTGCAAAATTCATTGCAGAATGAAAAGTTGCGATGGTTCATTTGCGACAACTGTTTTTCGCGGCAGTTCATGGTCCATTGTGACGGTTTGTGAGGGATTCTGATTCCGACAGATATTCCGTCACAAAATGAAAAGTCAATGGATGGTTTATTTTAACGGTTTCTCAATGCGACGGTTAGGTTGTTTGTGAGGGATTCTGTGTCCGTCAGAAATTCCTTCACAAAATGAAAAGTTAGGGCGGTTAATTTTTGTGACAACCGTTTGTGACAGTTCATGATATGTGATGATGCTTCGTGTAGCAGTTTTGGCAACGCTTTTTTCATCTATTGCGACTCTTTTAGAAGTGTTGCCAGAAACAAGGCTTCTAGTTGATTTGGTAAAGATTTACATAGTGTTGCCAGAATATTTTTTTGTGTCGCCAGAAATTAAGCGTTGCCAAAAACTTGACCTTAATTTAACTTTAACCGTCATCTAATGTGGCATTGGTTTAAACTTTTGGAGTTGACATGTCAATGGTTGACTAACACGTGTCAGTCAAAAGTCAAAGTTGACGGGTCAATATAATGCCACATGGCACATTTCTAATGGCTTCCTTCGTTTTGGAAGGTTAGTCGGATATAAGTTATTTTTCTTATGAGGAGTATTGTTCTTCCGTAAGTGGATGAGTGTTTTCTTCTTGGGGGAGGTGCTACTTCTTGGGTGTCTAATAAAAAAAGCTTGTGTGAGTGATTCGACAATGGAATCTGAGTTTGTAAAAACTGAGCATAATTTAGCCGATCATATAACCAAAGGGTTAAGGAAAGATCTTGTGCAAAAGTCGGCTATGAATTTGAAATTAAAGTCCATCTAAAATCTCTCATGTTAAGATACTCAATTCCCACCTAATATGACGTTAGGTGCTGAATTCAATGAGGAAAGCTTAACATCTAGAAATTGGAATACACTGATTAAAACATCCCAAGGTGTGTGTTCAGACCCGCAAGTAAAGGAGGTTGAAGTTTAACTTCTTAATAGCCTTTTTGAAAAATTGCATACGCAGGTGCAAGAGTAAAAAGGCTACCTAGATAAGCATGAAGTTTAGCCGCTTCAAGGAGCTTGGACTTGGCTTTGATATGCTTATGAAGGATAGGGACACAAGGCTAGTAAAAGATAGTGTCAAGTAAGAACATGTTAGAATGTTGACTTATGTGTATATTATCTTCGAGTATTCAAGATGGATAGCCAAGGTTCAATCCATACTGACACCTTTGGTATTCGAATATTTGGAATGTGTAATATACTAAGATGAAATTCAATCGTCATGATATTTCATTTATGCATAAGTTTATTATTTGTTGTGATTTTGTTTAGTTAATCATGGATTACACTAAAATGGGGGAGGATTGTTGGTATTTTAGTGTAATTGGATCAACTAGTTGATCAATGCAGTCGTAATATTTCATCGAACAAGTTAGGAGAGTGCGGAGTGCACGCTTGTTCGAGTTCTATTACGATACTTAGCTTACGAGGGTCCGGGAGCTACCTTTCGCAACACTTCTGTTATGAACTGTTGCAGCTGCTCGAATGGACATGTCTTTTCACAACACTTCTGTTCTGAAGAGTTGCGACTGTTCGTATCAGGGTTATAAATATCTGGCGTTGACAACATTTTTAGCAATCTTTGGTTGCAATCTGGTTCACTTTTTCACAACAAGAAATTCATTCTAAGTTCTTGTCAATTCTGATTTTATCCGATTGATCTATTTGGTAGAACCGCCAAATAAGATTCAATCTGAAAGTGTTCGTCACGACTTTAAAATTATTCAGGCTTCATTCTACCGAAATTCCTCAACACTTCTCATATTCGGTTATCTAAAAAAAACATGATTATCCCAGTGTCCCCATATATATGAAGCATTAAACCAATATCTCCAATTTTTCAGATTTTGTTGCATTATTTTCTTTTATAAAGAGAGAATAAAAATTATTAGAGAATGATTAAGGATGAATTTGGTCGCTTTATTGACGAATTAATTAAACTCCCAAGTGCAGACAAATTAAATCTTAATTGTACGTTTGTACCCACATAGCTTTTCATTGGAATTCCTTTTCCAGATATAAAGTTGGATATATTAAATTTATCGATTGATAATGTTGTAGTAAGCCAATTGCCTGAAAATCGGTACCAGACCGAAATTGATAGTCATAAAAGCTGATGTCTCTTTCCATGTTATTTATTTAATTTTACCACAATTGACTTATTTGTAAGAGAAAGAAGTTAAGTGCGTGTTTAATAATGTTGTCATAACTGTCATCGTGAAAATATCATATTTGAAAAGGAAAATATTACTATTATTTATTCAGTTTCGCGACGTGACTTATTTAACTTATTGTTGAATAAAAAAATTTTAAATTTTAACATTAATTAATTAGATCATGTGTGTTATTGATTACGCAATAACAAAATTTGTTATCGTAGAAAAATCTTGAAAATCGAGCTAACAAGTTGTGAAAGTAATTCCTAACTGGCCTAAAACACGAGAGAAAAGTTGAAATGAGAAAAGAAGTAGAAAATATAATGCGTTGAATGAACATCAATTTTGGGTAGAACACATTGTATTGCACCAAAATGTAACTTGTCATTTGTAAACTCAATCTCAGTGTAATCTGAATATAACCCAAATTCAACTTTTGCCGTGTAATCAAATCTAACTGCGGGGAGGAGACTTTATGATGCAGTCAGTTGGTTGACGGTTTAAATTTTTAATCCAATTTCTAAAACTCAATTATCCTATACACTGTTGGACTATTTAGTCGACACAGATTTCTTCATCTTCTGTCTTGGTAATTATGCTAAGTAGTCATTCACCGGCTTAGATCATATGGTTTATTGTATTTAAATTTGGTGTCTCTTTTTCCATGACAAATTTAAATTTATTTTATTATGAAGTCCGATTATTAATATACAAATAGAGTTTAAGTTTAAACATATATATATATATATATATTTTAATAATATTGAGATAAAAAAACTCATTTATAGCTTTAATTTATGAGTAAAAAATTAGAAATTGATAAAAGAAAAATATATAAAGGTAAAATTTAAAAAATTATGTGAAAGAGAATGAAAAAATTATTGAAACTAACAGTTAAAATGCACAACTTTTTATAAAAGTATTCCAATAAGAATTAATACATTAAAAAAATTTCATTGTGTCCATAAATTTAAGGGTAAAGTTAAAAAATATACTATATGATTTGATCGTTTTGTAAAAAGGTGTTTGTAAAATTTTTTTTTTAAAAGGGTGCATGTGATTTCAAAAGTTTTCAACAAGGTACATGTGGTTTTAAAAGTTTTCAAAAGTTTGAAAATTATGGTTTCACACCAATTATTTCAATTAATTTAATATTCCTATATTTTAATTATATTATTTAAGAATTACATATCAAATTTTTATTAATATTCAAAAAAAATTTATTTTATTTTAATTTTTTAAAGTTATAATCAAATTTTAATTAAAAAATATTAATACTTCTAAAAAATTTTTAAAATTTATCACTTTCCATTAACTAAGCTATAAAATTTCACTTCAAAATGGATAAGATTATCCCTCAAAAGGGGTCTTAAAATTTTAGAAATCCTCTTTTTGCAAACTTTTGAAACCACATGCACCCTTTCGAGGAAAAAAAAATCCACAAACACCTTTTTACAAAACGACCAAACTACATGATTTTTTTAAGTTTATCCTAAATTTAACTACACATAATATAATATTACTTCTTAAAAATTAGAGGGGCACATGGACCCCACATTCTATTATGTAGAATTGCTCATGCGCCTTTCATGTCCTCCATTCAAAAAATGACACATATTTATTTTTATTATTATTTTATTCCTTTTCAATTTGTCTCTCATATAAATATGCTACTTGTCAAATGATAAACAGAGGGACATGAAAGAAGACACAAATTTAGGACAACAGATTTGAATCCGACTTATTTTGAGAAATATGGGGCATTTTTGTCAAATTTATTAATTGTGAGGTTTGAACCTACAACCCCCACACTTGTTGGTTTTTCCTAGTAAGGTGGTGTCCACTAGATCAAAGCTAGTGGTTAATCTAGCTTATTTTAAAAGATATTCTCTCACTTCTTTTCACTCTACATCTCTCTAACTATATTAGAGAATAATCTCAATAATATTAGTTGAATTATTTTATTTCATTTCTTAAGCAAGAAAAGAGCACAGGGAATTCTAGATCTTGACCTTATACACTGAGAAATGAAATAAAATCAAGCAAGCAGGAGACCCACCATTTTCTTTACAAACAATTTATCTAAGGTCTAAGTTGACGTAATAAAATGCAAAAACAATAAAATAAAATGAACAAATATTCTGAAGCTCATTAAAAAAGCAGCTCCCCATCCCCTATAAATACAACCTCTTTGCTTTCTCCATAAAACAATGGCAATGGCTACTACTCCAATTACAAACACCAATAACCTCATTGTTGGTGTTCTTCTTTTCCTCTTTACAATTCAATTATCTTCAGCAGATGAATCACCTCTTACTAATCCAAATTCCCTCTGTAAATACACCCCTGATCCTTCCTACTGCAAATCCTTCCTCCCTAATCAACCCTCCAATGTCTACGACTATGGCCGATTTTCCGTTCGTAAATCCCTCTCTCAATCCCGTAAATTTTTATACTTAGTCAACAACTGTCTCTCCGGCCGATCCTCGTTGTCCGAATCAGCGATTCGTGCTCTCGAGGATTGCAAATTCTTAGCCGAATCAAATGTTAGGCCCAATAATAGATTACGAGAAAAGATAATAGCAGCAGAATAAAAAGACACAAAGATTTTTACGTGGAAATCCTAAATGAATTAGGGAAAAACCACGGGACAAACTCCGAATAATTCTCCACTATAAAATAATAGTAGGTACACCAAGAGATTACAAAATAGTGGCACACATGTATTTCCCAAAACCTCACTATTTTTCTCTTACCCAACTCTTAGGAACCCATTTCCTAAGTTTATATGCACTGATTATATTCTTATATCTGTGTTTTTCTCAATCTGTCTGTCAAATGAGGAAATAATCCTCTCTATTTATAAAACAGAAAGCGCGTAAATATTTTCCTAATTAACGCCTTCAATCATGCAACCAATTAGGACTTTACTGGCCACCTGTTTTCTTCCGCCAATCATACCTCCTCTCCTTTTATATTTTTTTATATAATTTAATATTTTAGTAGGTCCCATAATGTAAAGGGACGCCGCTCAATATCAAACATGGAGTTCCTCTCAACTTCATTACAAGCAGTTGATACCACAAGTCAAACACTTTCCGAAACCAGAGCCGATGATGTCCAAACTCTACTCAGCGCCATTTTAACGAACCAACAAACCTGCTTAGACGGTCTTCAGTCAACTGCTTCAGCTTCAACGGTTAATGGCCTCTCCGTTCCTTTATCTAATGATACAAAGCTTTACAGTGTTTTGTTAGGTTTGTTTACTAAAGGCTGGGTACCAAATACGAATAAAGGGCTTAATTGGAAGCCAAGAGGGAGTGAATTGCTTGGTTTTAAAAATGGGAGATTGCCGTTGAAAATGTCGGGCAAGGTGCAATCTGTGTACCAGTCAGTTAGCCGGAGACACCTTCTTCAGGCGGGCGATGAGGCTGGTGTTATGGTTAGTGATATAGTGACGGTGGATCAGAACGGAAATGGGGAAGCTCCTAATAATTCAAATGGTGCTAACGGTTATTTTATAGTTTATGTCACTGCTGGTGTTTATCAAGAATATGTCTACAGTGCTAAGAACAAGAAGTTTTTGATGGTTGTTGGTGACGGCATTAATCGGACGATTATTACTGGAAATCGCAGCGTTGTAGATGGATGGACTACCTTCAATTCTGCAACATTTGGTAATTAATTAACTAAGTTTTGACATTTTTTCCAGATTTATAAATTTAAACTATACTCTAACTATACTTTAAAATGGTGCAGATGTAGTAGCGCCCAATTTTGTGGCTGTGAAATTTGTTAAAATTATTAAACTTAATTTCATAAAAATAATAAAAAAAAAGGTTAAAAATAGCCAAATACATAAATTGGACTTTGAAAAAAATTGATAAGCATTGTTATCTTGTTAGGAAACTTGGATTATTAGCAAACTTAGACTTCGTAGGATTTGTTGGTTGGATTTTGTGGAAAATTAAAGTAATTGTTAATCCTAAATTTGAATTTTGTAATAGATTGAATTATTGAGAAAATGATAGGGCCGTTGCAGAATTTATCAAATGCTTATATAAGGCAATGTAATTTGCTATTTTAAAGGGAGTAAGAGAGTGAAAAATAATAAGAGTTTATGAGTGTATTGTAATAAAATTAGTGTGTGAATTACTTAATTTTTTCTTTTGAGCATTCTTTTGCTTGACTATTTTCCTCTTCCATCCAACAAAGTGGTACTAGAGCCATTTCGTATCCAATCCTCTTTCCAAAAATCCCCGAGTAAAAAAGTTGAGTTTAAAGAGCTTCATAAGCAGCCCAGAAAGTGTTGCAATAGGCTGTCAGAAGTGTTGCAAAAAAACTGCAGAAATTGTCACAGTTAGCATAAAGTGTCGCCAATACTAAAAAAAGTTGCAATAGCCTCTGTACTTCCTATCTGAAAAATTTTCAAGTTCATCTAAAATTGCAAGAAATATTTTCCCTTGCTGTTCTCCTTGCAAAATCTGTCTGGAGCTATAGCGACGCACCAAAGTGACGCAATAGACTTAAAAGCGTTGCAATAACCCCTGTACTCTTTGAAACAAATTTTCCTCTACAGAAATGAATCTCAACAGTGTTTCCTTCGTTTTCCCTAAACTTACAAAAACCAATTATAAAAATTGGTGCATCAAGATGAAAGACATTCTAGGATCCCAAGATGTTTGGGATATTGTTGAAAAAGGCTATAAAGTCCCAACTGCAGATGCACAACTATCGCAAGCCGAAAAGGACAGTTTGCATAAGAGTCGTCGTAATGACCAGAAGACTCTTAGTATCATCCATCAAGGGTTAGATGATGTTATGTTTGAGAAGGTGGCAGAAGCGACTACCCCCAAGCAAGCTTGGGATATACTATGAGTTTCTCTTCAAGGAGAGGAGAAAGTACAAAAAGTTCGGCTCCAAATATTGAGAGGAGAGTTCGAGATGATGAAGATGAAGGAGACAGAAGTGATTGTAGATTACTCATGATTAAAATCTGTCGCTAACCAAATGCGGCAATATGGAGAAAAGCTTAAAGAATCCAGGGTTGTTGAAAAACTTCTAAGGTCACTACTACCAAAGTTTGACTACGTAGAAGTGGCAATAAAAGAATATCGGGATATAAGTAAAATGACCGTCAATGAAGTAGTTGGCTCATTACAAGCACGTGAGGAGAGACTAAACATACAAAGAGAAGAGTCTGTAGAACAAGTCTTGGCAGCAAAGGTTTCACTCAAAGGTGAAAGTACCCAGGATTCTAGCCATTATGAACGAGGATATGGTAGAGGCCGTGGAGGAAATGGAAGAGGAAGAGGACGTGGCAGAAATCAACCATTCGGTAGAGGTGAAAATAATTATGGAGATAATTAGTCCATACGAGTTAGAGGTCGTGGTCATGGACATGGATGAGGAAGAGGAAACTGGAGGCATAATGATGGAGTGACATGTTCAATGCTACAATTGCTCCAGATATGTCCACTGTGCAGTAGAATATCGGAGCCCACCAAAGCAAACAGAGGAAATGGCGAACAACATTCAAGAAGAGGACTTAACCGACACGGTGTTACTAACCCGTGAAGGTGAATACAGTCAAGAAAATAACATATGGTATCTTGATAATGGTGCAAGTAACCATATGTGTGGAGACAAGAAAATGTTCGTAGAGCTGGACCAGTCATTCAGGGGTAATGTTATTTTTGGGGATTCCTCAAGAGTTCTTATTCAAGGAAAAGGAACTAATCTTATTCGTTTAAAGAATGGAGAGCACCAATTCATCAGTAATGTTTATTACGTTCCAAACATGAAAAGAACATTTTAAGTTTGGGACAACTGCTAGAGAAAAATTACCAAATTCATATGGTGAACCGAAAGTTGGTGCTGTTAAACGAAAAGAAGGAGCTGCTAGCTAGTGTACCAATGTCAAAAAATAGAATGTTCACTCTCATCATCTAGACGGATGTAGCAAGATGCTTAAAAGCTTGTGTGAAAGAATCTGATTGGCTTTGGCATTTGAGATTCAATCATCTCAATTTTGGAGGGTTGAAATTGCTAAGCCAGAAGAAGATGGTCCATGGTCTTCCGCTGATTAATAAACCCCATCAGCTTTGTGAAGGATGTCTCGTTGGAAAATATTCCAGAACTAGTTTCCCAAAAGAGTCCATGTCAAGAGCAAAGGCTCCCCTTGATCTTATTCATGCCGATGTCTGCTGACCAATGACACCAGTATCATTAGGAGGCAATAAATATTTCTTGCTATTCATTGATAATTATAGCAAAAAGACGTGGATTTATTTTCTGAAAGAGAAATCAGAAGTTTTTGAAGCATTTAAAAAGTTTAAAGCTATGGTGGAAAAAGAAAGTGGCTATTACATCAAAGCTTTAAGATCCGACAGAGGGGGAGAATTCACGTCAAATGAATTCAAAAGATTCTACGAGCATCAAGGAATCCATCATTTCTTGTCAGTCCCGAGATTGCCTCAGCAAAATGGTATTGTTGAACGAAAGAATAGAACCGTGATGGATATGGTGAGGAGCATGTTAAAGAGCAAGAATTTGCCCAAAGAGCTGTGGGCAGAAGCTGTTGATTGTGCTATCTACATCTTGAACCGATCTCCAATAACAAGTGTGTCGGATATGACACCCCAAGAAGCATGGAGTGGGAGAAAGCCTAATATCTCTCATTTTTGTATTTTTGGGAGTGTTGCACATGTTCATGTTGTTGATGAAGAAAGAAGAAAGTTAGATGACAAAAGCAGAAAATACTTGTTCGTTGGTTACTCAGAATTTTCCAAAGGTTACAAGATGTTTGATCCTGATACTTGAAAGACTAACATCACTAAGGATGTGACTATTGATGAGGAAGTAATTTGGGAATGGAATAATGACAAGCAGAAGAATTACAGTTTTTATCCTTTGACCATGGATGAAAACAATGATCGAGATGTGGAGGAGCCAGGCAAAGCATCAACATTATATAGTCCCATTCCAATTGCATCTCCAGGGCACGATGATGATGAAAGTCAAAGACTAAGAGAAAGACCTAGAAAATTTTGTCTTGTTGAAGATCTTTATGATGCAACGAGAGAGCTCAATGAAGAATTGACTCTTTATTGTCATCTTATTGATAATGAACCTATTGATGCTGAAGAAGCCATGAAAGATGAGAAATGGAGAAAAGCCATGGAGGAGGAGATCAATTCAATTGAGAAAAATAAGACGTGGGAGTTGACCAAACTTCCAGCTGACAAAAGCCCATTGGAGTCAAATGGGTGTTCAAGGCAAAGAAGGATGCAAATGGAGAAATTGTTCAACATAAAGCGAGGCTAGTCGCAAAGGGATATAGTCAAAAACCCGGTTTTGACTATGATGAAGTATTTGCACCAGTAGCAAGAATGGAGACTATCAGACTAGTGATCTCAGTCGTTGCCTAAAATGGATGGAAGATCTACCAAATGGATGTAAAGTCAGCATTTCTGAATGGATACTTGGAGGAAGAGATCTATGTCCAACAACCACCTGGTTACATTGTCAAAGGTCTTGAATGAAAAGTGTTGAAGCTGAAGATGGCGTTGTACGGACTTAAGCAAGCACCGAGAGCTTGGAACATCCACATCGACAAATGCTTTTGCGAGAATGAATTTGTCAAGTGCCCATACGAGTATGCCTTGTACGTGAAAGTGAAAGGTGGAGACATATTGCTTGTTAGCTTGTATGTGGACGATCTCATATTTACCTGGAACAATCCTCAAATGTTTAATGATTTCAAGAAGACGATGACTCGTGAATTCGAAATGACTGATATTGGCCTGATGTCATACTATCTTGGCATTGAAGTGAAGCAAAGTGATGATGGAATTTTTATTTGTCAAAGTGGCTTCGCCAAGGAGATCTTAAGGAAATTTAAGATGGAAAATTGCAACCCTGTCAGCACTCCGGCCGAATGCAGTTTGAAATTGACCAAGGATGAAAATGGAGTCAGGGTGAACCCGATAATTTTTTGAAGTTTGATCGGGAGTCTCAGATACCTGACGTGCACAAGGCCAGATATTCTGTATGCAATTGGACTAGTGAGCAGATACATGTAAGAACCGAAGGAGTCTCATTGGAATGCAACGAAAAGAATACTCCGCTATGTTAAAGGTACAACTAATTTTGGACTTCGATATTCAAAATCTGACGAGTTCAAATTAATGGGTTACAGTGATAGTGATTGGGCGGGTGATAAAAATGATCGAAAAAGTACAAACGGGGTTTGTATTTTTTCTCGGTGACACAGAATTTACTTGGAGTTCAATGAAGCAACCTATAGTGACATTGTCAACATGTGAAGCTGAATATGTTGCTGCAACATCATGTGTGTGTCATGCAATATGGCTGAGAAGACTATTAACAGAACTTCAAATGACACAACCTGATCCAACGAATATTTTTGTCGATAACAAATCGGCATTGGCGTTGGCAAAAATCCAGTCTTCCATGACCGAAGTAAGCATATTGATACAAGGTATCATTTCATTCGAGAGTGTATTGAGCAGAAGGAAGTCACATTGAAGTATGTCAAAACACAAGATCAGATAGCGGACATCTTTAAAAAGCCATTGAAGTATAATGTGTTCAATCAATTGCGGGCGTTATTGGGAATAACGGATAATTAAGTTTACGGGGGAATGTTAAAATTATTAAACTTAATTTGATAAAAATTAATGAAAAAAAGGGACAAAAATAGCCAGCCACCTAAATTGGACTTTGAAAAAAATTGGTAAGCATTGTTATGTTGTTAGGAAACTTGGATTATTAGGAAACTTAGACTTTGTAGGATTTGTTAGTTGGATTTTGTGGAAAATTAAAGTAAGTTGTTAAACCTAAATTTGAATTTTGTAATAGATTGAATTATTGAGAAAATGATAGGGCCATTGCAGAATTCATCGAATGCCTATATAAGGCAATGTAATTTGCTATTTTAAAGGGAGTAAGAGAGTGAAAAATAATAAGAGTTTATGAGTGTATTGTAATAAAATTAGTGTGTGAATTACTCAATTTTTTATTTTGAGCATTCTTTTGCTTAATTATTTTCCTCTACCATCCAACAAACATAACATTCTGCAACACAGCAGGGTCAGTCAAACATCAAGCTATAGCTGTCCAAAACGGTGCCGATTTGTTAACCTTTTACAGCTGCAGTTTTGAAGGGTACCAAGATACACTATACACACATTCCCTTAGGCAATTTTACAGGGAATGTGATATTTATGGAACAGTAGATTTCATTTTTGGAAATGCGGTTGTTGTACTTCAAAACTGTAACATATATCCCCGACTCCTAATGAGCGGTCAATTCAATGCTATAACCGTACAACGTAGAACTGATCTGAACCAAAATACAGGCATTTCGATCCATAATTGTGTGATAAAAGCAGCGGATGACTTGGCTTTGGTGGGTTCCACTAGTGTTAGGACATATCTCGGGAGGCCATGGAAGGAGTATTCAAGAACGGTAAATATGCAAAATTTTATGGATAGTTTGATATATCCAGCAGGGTGGCAAGCATGGAATGGGGAATTTGCATTGAGTACATTATATTATACAGAGTATGATAACAAAGGACCCGGAAGTGATACCAGCAATAGAGTAACATGGGCGGGTTATCATGTTATAAATGCAATTGATGCTGCTAATTTTACTGTGTCTAATTTCTTGGTAGGTGATGCTTGGCTCCCTCAAGCTGGAATTCCTTTCTCTGGTAGCTTAGTTTAATAACTTTTTTTTCACTTTTATTTCCTTTTATTTTCTCTCTTTATTATTGTTTGCCTGATGATGTACTGTGATTCTCATTTTTATTATCCCGTTGGCATAGCAAGTGTAATTCTTTAAACTAAATTGTATATAAAGGCAAAAAAACATGAATGTGAATAAGAATTGATAGTTATTACATTAGTGGAACCGTTCTTACTACTTCCATCATTTTAGAACATCAATGCTAGAGATCTTCTATTTACACCACCAATACATTCTAGGTTACTCTCTTACTTTATAACTTTTATTTTTGTAAGTTCTTAAACCCAAAATTTTGATACACTAAGTATTTGATCAACTATATATAGTTGTACTGATAAAGATCAACTAAAGTTGAAAATTTTACAAATTAAGTATATGTTTGCAGGAAAATATTATGTAAAGAAAAATATTGTGTAATGGAAAATATTTTATAAGAAAATGTTTTTTTCATGTGTTTGGTTGAAACACGGGAAAATATTTTCTGATCTTTGATTGTAATATTGTAAAAATTTGCCAATCACAAATTTACTGTATTATATCCATATGTTTATGCATATTGTAGGCAAAACAAACAAGCGAAGTAGACAAGCAATGAGGGAACACGAGCTACTACTAATTCTTTTCAAAGAGGCAAATCATGCCAACCAACGCAGATTACAAGAACAGAGATCCACAAGTTACCATGCAAGAAAAGACAATTGGCATTCCTTATAATAAGGAGAAGTAAGCTAGCGTGCAGCCTCAGGTTGTCATGACTGATATTGTGCATTTAGAAAAGAATGCGGCTATTGCAGTTGATGAAACCATTAAAAGCGATAATCTTGTTGTGGGTGAAGTAATCAGTACGTAACCTACTTTATATCAAGAATTGAGTCATTCAACTATAAAGGTAGCTTCACCTATCGATGATGGAGCTGCTTTACATCCTCTTTATGGAATTGAATCGGTGGACCGTGATACTAGGTTTTGGGCTAAAAGGTTTGGTATAAGCGATGACGAAGAAAACCATGTCGACACTAAGAATTTCATTTATCTGAAACATTCTATTCATATGGGCTATACATTAAATGATCGCAATTATGATACAATTGAATAGAATATTTTCCCTTGGCATGTAAAGGTGGGAAGGAAGAACAAACTCTTTGTGGCACGTAGAGAGTCACAATGCTCACAAGGCCACTTGCCAAATATTCTCCTTCCTGGGATGAGTGCCACTTATCACATTCGTTGGTGATCTTGTTTGTTTCGTATGTTATAGTTCATGTTCGCGTTTCCTTTTTTTTTCCTTTTTTGTTCTTTCTTTTTTACTTTTCCAAATGAAAAATTTAAAGTCGATGATGTTTTAAAGATAAAAATAAGATGAATAAAAATTCTAAAATCTCGTGTTGAAAAAATCAAAGGTTTGTGAGATATGATTGTTTTAAGTTTCAAAATTTAAATTAAATAGGACAGAAAATGTTATTATAAATGAGTGGACATGCACAAAACAATGAATTTTGTTTGTGTTATTGCTCTTTAGTCTAATGGTCACCACCTTGTTCAGAAAAGACCAAAAAGTGTTGGGTTGTGGTTTCAACCCTAGAATCAATAAAATTGGCAAAAATGTATCATATTACTCAGGTGAACTGAACAAAACACAAAGTAGATTATGTCGGTACTCCACTAGGATTGCCCTAAGGAGATAGACTAGGAGTGCAACAGCTTAGGATTTATAGCCGGGTGTTAGAATGCATTTTATGCATCACTTTGGTCTAAATTTGTGCTTAATTTATCTACTTTTTTTAGATATCTATTTATTTGTGGATATTTTATGATTTTGTTAGGAAAATGGTTAACTTGGGGGATGATACTTTAAAGTAGATAATGATATGTGTCAATCAATTGGAGCAGCTTAAGAAGTGGAAGAGTTTGACTTTAACACAGATTATGTTGTTTGATGGAGTAAATCACACTGATCACATAACTTAAAAGAAATCTCTAAAATTTTTATGACCGCATATTGTTGGCACAACGTAACCCACAAGCAAGAAATTAACTCCGCTTTTTAAATGGATGACTTGGTCATGCTGTCAATTAGAGTTAGTAGAATTGAGGAGTCCTTCTTAGATCATATTTCATTCTATTTTAAAGGAATTAGATCATATTTCATTCTATTTTAAAGGAAGCATTTTATTTTACATAGGGAGACTTTTATTGGCAGAAGGGGGGCCGTACAATAGCTTAATCAATTTCAGTTTTTTATTCTTTTGTTATGTCAAGCTAACTTCTGAATTTAATTGAAGGTTAATTTTATTTTTGATTTTCTATACTTGTGATGTCTAATTGTTTTTATCTTTCTTTATCAATTTGCTATTTATTTATTTCGATTTCTAAAAGTTATTTTGGTTCTTTTAATTGTTTCAAAAAGACGTCATTGTTTCAATTGGAGAATTTCAATGTTGGCATACAAATTGATTTGATTCGTAATTGTCCTATTGGTTTGTAAAGTGTCAAAATAAGGTATCCCAGCCTTAAGAAATAAACAATCTTGCTTAAACGAGTCAAACGTCTTGACAAATTGGCTTGAATCAGATTTTTCTAATTCATAATACAATTACCAAGTTAAAACTAAAGCAATGTATTCTGAAGTACTATAGTTTAATTAGATTAGTCATTGAGTGTCTCATGGCTAGTTTACGATTAAAAAAAATTAATTATTTAAAAGCATTTTCAATAACTATAACCGATTTAACAAACTTTGATTTAGAAAATCTTTGAAATAGGATAATGTGAAATAGGAATATGAAATTATACCTTGAATGTTTTTATCAATTGTTTTCATTAACATTTTCTTTTTAGATTTTATTTATTTTCAAAATCATCCACCTTTCAAATCCCCTCTTATCTACTTTTTCAGCTTTTATTCAATAAAATAATATTTATAAAGTTTATTTACTTTTGGTGGAATCAATTCTTCTTCTACTAACTTAAATTTTAGCAGGTGAAAATAATTGGCGAATTCAACACTCGTCACGGAAAGAGTCCAAAATATTTTTTTTGTTTAGCTTTTCAATTTTGAACCCGTAGGGAGAAATAAATATAAACATTAGCTAATTAAATTTATAGCTGTCAATACATCTACTTTAAGAGTAAGCATGTTTAAGGGTCGGGCTATCCATTGACCCGGCTAGAGCACGCTCCTATAACTCAAACTTGAACACTCATTTTTATAAAGTTTGGTCTGAGGTCGAGCCTGATCCCGCTAAAGTCGGAGCTTATGTATTGAACAATGATTTGATTTATTATATATTATACCTAATAACTGTTCAAAATATTTTTTAACCTATTGTAATTTTTAACTTGAATCCAACTAATCTTACTGTGTATAACTAAAAATTCACTTACTCTTCAAATATCATTGGAGCAATTTACCCACCAGATTGCAATCTGGATGATGAATAGCCTCTTTTATTTTTTAGCTTTTGACCCTTGTTAGTTGGCATCTTTGTTTTTTAAATTTCTTGTACTACGAAAAAAATGTATTAAAGATTAATGTAAACATTTAATTTTTTTATATTTAGTTAATTAAAAAATTTAATACCTAATATTATTCATGGGTCGTGGGTCGTGGGTCGGACTTAGGAATGACCTCGTAAGCTCGGCTCAAGCCTAAAGTGGGCCGGATCGGACTTAGATTGAGATTTATATTAGAAAGCCCGATAAAGCCTAACCCGTCCAATTAACAGGTCTAATAAGAGATTATGAGTTTTTATACAAACAAAAACTAAAAGTGTTGTGACTGTTATTATAGATAGTTTGATTTGATCAAACTATTTCGATCTCTTTTTTTGTGTACAAATTTTTCAACTTTTAGAAACTCTACGCGGGATTGAAGGTTTGAAGCTGAGAAAAGTATAATGAAAACACGACACAAAACAATTTTATATTGATGAAATATCATAGTGGATTTATAAATTTTTTTTATACTAACCATGTATTCGTATTCCTTTTCATATCCTTTCAATTTTATTATATCCATTGAACGGGTAATAAACTACTCCCTCCATCTACAAATTACTCCCTCCATCTTTTTAAATTAGGGATTTTAGCCACTTTTTAAAATATTTTTTTACTTATCATTCTCAAATATTTAGACACTTTTTAGATTATTTTTTCAATTATACCCTCATTTGTCTTATTATCATTAATTGCAATAAAGTGAAAAATTAAATATTAATTAGAGGGTAAAATAATATTTTTTTGTCTTAATTAATTGATTCCTTAAAAAGTGTGAAATGTGTTAGAAGACAAGTAAATAAAGATGGAGGGAGTATTATCTATCTAGCCATTTTATTAGTTCTCTTTTTAGTTATCAATTTAAATTATCAATGCATTTTGAATAATTTTTTCTCTAATTTGCCCTTATATTCATTAGGAGAGAGATTATGTATTATTAAAATTATAAGTGAATAATTAATAAGAAAGAGAATTTAGCATAAATATATAAAGGATAAATTAATCTAATTTTTCATTGATTTTGATGATTGGGTTAATTAGACAATATTTTATAGATGGAGGGAGTAGTAATTTATTAGACATGAAATATGGGTTTCTCTATCGTTACTAATTTAATTAAAGCTTTGTTTTACAGGTAATTATCTAATTTAGTTTGTTTTAGATAATAAATTTTTTTGAATAAAGAGGAAATTAGACAGAATGCACCATGAAATTATGGATTTATTAGACCGAATGCACCATAAAATTATATTATGATTGTGTACTTCATTTCAATAAATATTAAATAGTTTATAGATCTGCAAAAATATTTCAGAATACTTAGGGAAGCATGCATATATTCATACATTTCTTATTGATGTATGTTCCTCACCAACAATTCAGCAACTCAATACCTAATCTTTTTTAGTTTTTTTTTCTTCGGAATAAAAATAGCATTATATATAATTACCAAAACAAAAAAAATATGCGTTTACTTATTTTGTCATCTACCTAAATAGCAATGCTTTATTTCTCTAATTATATTTTTTTGATATCAAAATGATTACCAAGTCGCAATCATGTTTATAAATTCCACTGATAGGGACGTTTTGTCTTCAAATTCACCAACTTCTTATATTCAACCATATATTATTTTTGAGAATTCAAAATATATATATACAATGGTTGAATTAACAAAACATTTAGACATCGTTATCCCATGTAGTTTATCAAGTATTCAACCAATTACATCTCCATTTTTCCAGAATTTTTTTTTTTTTTTTTTGCATTAGTTTATAAATCAATAGTAAGAGAGAATAATAGTGATGAATTTTGTTGACTTTATTGACTAATTAATTGGACGCGCAATTCTTATGAAAATGGCTGGTTCTCCACGATGCAGACAAATCAAATCCCAATTACAACAACCGACTTTGTCTTTATCTGCTCAAATTCTTTTTACATATAATTAATTATTATTTAATTAATCCATTAATACTGTTGTGGCAGTTGTTATTGAAAAAATCAATGCCTCACCCAAAATGCAACTTTCCAGTTTTTCAACCAATCTAATTCACATTCAATTTGATTAATTATATTCGCAGCACTCTAATTATATCAATCAATCAATCAATCAATCAATCAATCAATCATATATTTGTCTCATGATATGTGAAGTATCTATATGCATCTTCTAATATCACGAATCTCTATGAAATACATTTTTAATAATACCCTAACTATAAAATTAAATATAATGGTTTAAAAACTAAAATTAATGTACAACACAAAAGGCTTATATACACTTTCACTTTTGTTTTTCTTATCATCCTTTTGGTTGAATTTTCCAAAGTTTGTTTTCCAAAAAGTGTTAAATAAATAACAAATAGTTTGACTCGCAAAATTAGAAGAAACCAACTAAAATTTACTTAATTCTTATTTATTCATGTTGTAAGTAAAAAGATGATTATCTAACATCTAAATGATATTTTTTTATGCTTTTGGTAATTTTAAACGAAGGAAAAATATATTAGAAAATAATATCATATCATCGAGTTAATGTATTAGAAAATAATATAATGTAATAATAGGAAATAATGTAATAGAGGAGAATTAAGAAATATATCATGTAATAGTAGGAAATAATATTATGTATTTCTTTTGTTTTTTTAACTGTTGATTTAGAGTTAAATAATTTTTTTTATTAAGTGTAACTTTTAAATTTCAACGTAATTATTTGAGTATGTTTTTCATTTTGTCATTATTTAATACACTATTATAAACGATAAAAATAATAAAGACCAATCATCTTTTCAAATAATTTAGTGTTAGGTATATTTTAATACTTTTATTCTCTTAATTAATATGTTTAATATTGACAAACTTACGACATTTAAAAAATGGAGGAAGTAATTAATAGTAATAAACCATTAAATTTTAAAATTAACTCTAAAAATATACCATATAATTTCATTCATTATGAAATATTCATTTTAAAAAAAGAATCGTGACTTCAATCCGTTAGCAAATCAGAGATTATGTGCTCGTCAATTTGAATGACGTGCGAGGATTAATATTGTAAAATAATATTTTCTTCTTCTCTTTCTCCTTCTCCGTGTAAATCAATAATCCTAAAATTCAACATTTTCTTCTTTTCACCTAGTTCATGAAATTCACCATCAACAATAAAAGAACACCCAACATCAACCATACGAATCGTCAATTAACACAATCTATATTGAAAACAAGAAGGGCAAATAGAAACCTAAAACAAGAAACACAAAAAATACAAACCAGATTCAACCTAAAACAAGAAACCCAAAAACACAAAATCAAAACCATATTCAACAAAAACATCAACAAGAGCTATGAGACAGAAAGAGAAAAGAGAATTAAAACATCAACAACAGCAAGAGAATCGGCGTCATTAGAAAACGAGGCATACAGGGTCCGATCTACCTCGTCCGGGCTTGTTGCTTTCGATTTTTGGTTTGCTCAATGGAACTGAAATCGAAGAAAATCAATTTCGGAAGAGGATTTTGGGAACCCAGGAGAGACGGTGAATGATAGGATTCAGGAGGTGTTGAAGAGAGTAGATGTGAGGGATGATTACCTAGACGCATATGATAGCGGGCTGCTTGAAGATGAAATTTGGTGACTGAGTTTGTGGAATTGGGGGACAACAAAGGGTTGCGAGACGGATTCAGATGAAGAGTGGGTCGCCGGCGGGAGTACTGTCAGATTCTTGAAGTTCGGTGGGTAGTCGCAGTTGGAAGAGGCGGTGGAGCAGTGCGGCGACTATTTTTGTGGCGGAGAAATAAGTTAAGAAATTGGGGAGACATAGATATGTGGTAATTTCCAATATTGGCCCTTACCACGTCATATTTTTTTACGGTGTTGATTTGTTAATAGAATGAAATCATATACTTTTTAAAAAAAATTCACAAATTCTTTTAAAAAATAAGTGAAATTGAAGGGTATATTTTTTAAGTTAACTTTAAATTTTACTCAAAATCAATATGTAATTAATATCATGTAATTAATAGTGGTAAGCTACTAAATAATATGCCGTTTTCATTATTATTTCTTTACAACAAAATAAACAAAACTTGCAGTGCAATTTTTTTCCATTACAACTTACAAATCAAATTTTTTTTACTACTAAGGTCTTGTTTGTTTACAGAAAAATAATGTATGGGAAAAGATATTGTGTAGAAAAATAAAATATATTTCTATTTTTAGCCCCAACACTGAAAAATATATTCTGATGTTTATTTAAAATATCGGAAAATATTTTCTAACTATAAAATTTAAGGACTTAATATTATTTATTTCAATATATTAACATTTTCAATCATATTTATATAAAAATAGTAAAATATGTGAAATACTGAACTATTATTTTATATAAAGTAAGTCGAGTAGAACAAATGATATTTTTACGAAAAAATAAATATAGGTGGAGGTGGATTAGAAATGGTACGTGGGTAACTGGTAAAGGTGAAATATACATACGCAACAATGGTGGTGGTGGTGGTGGTGGTAGTGGCTCTGGCTCTAAAATCAGGGTCGTCCTTGGGCTGGGGTAATAGAGACGACGGTCGGGGGCCAGCAAGAAAGGAGTCCATTTTTAGTGATTAATAAGTTATTTTTATGTAATTAGAGTTTAAGTTAATTAAATCATTTTTTTATTAAAAAACATTAAAAATAAATATTATTAAATCTAAAGTGATTAGTTAGTTAGAGACATTACTTGGCTTTGTTTGAATTATTAAATAAAAAATAAGTATTAATTATTGAATTAAACTCTTATTTCATTAAATTCTACTATCTCCATAATCCCATCATTATCTCTTGATGTTTCTTTCTAAACTTAAAAATTGAAAATCAAGGACAATAATCTTTCTTACCGTTGCTATTATTCTCCAAATTTCATACTAATTCAATCTCTTTAGTACCTATAAATAATTCTTCGTTTCTTCTTTCATCCACGTAAAAGAATTGTCTTTGTTTCTGATTTTATTTCAACTGATATTTTGGTTAAATATCTGAATTGATTATTGCAGCTAGGAACGTTCATTGACATCGTTTTATTTGATGACTACGATATTTTTTTAGTTATAATATTATTTTCTACCTTATAATGTGAAATTTGATCTTTTTGTTTGATCACTTATTAAATTTTGAAATAGAATACAATATCATATATTTCATTTTTAAATTTTTACTCATTAATAGAGCTCCAATTTTTATCTTGCCCATAAGCCTAAAGAAGGTAGAAATGGGCATGTCTAGAGGTGGAGATGGAAGTAGAGATGGTGGTGATGAAAGTAGAGTAAGAAATGAAAGTAAAAATAATGGTGGTGATTGCAAAAATTGGGTGGAGGAGGTAGTGGCAGCAGCGGTAATAGTGTTGTCGGAGGAGGTGGTGGTAATTGTGGTGGTGTGATAAAAGAAATGATGGTATTTATGGTTGAGGCGGAATGGAGAAAGTAAATGTGCACGAGGGGAAAATATTTTCTCATCTTTTAGAGCGGTGAATTATTTTTCATTATTTACATTATATTTTTATGTTGACTTATAAAATATTTTTTAATGACTTATTTTCTAAATAAAATAAATACCGAAAAATTAAAAAAATATTTTATTATATAATATTTTCTAGCAAAGAAGCGGTGACTAACTTCTACTTACAAAAATTGAATGATCATAAATTAAATTAACTTATTTTTATAATTAATTTTATTTTAGATGAATCCGATTATCCGGAGAGCTTTGTTAAACTTTCTTTTCAATTTATTTGGTGATATATTGATATTAATTCTCATTTGATTTTAATTTAAGAGCAAGTTTTGGATTTGTAAGTGTGTGATTAAGTCTAAATGCACGCGGGGAGAAGAGACTTTGTTATGCTGCCAATTAGGTGACAGCTATATAAATATCCACCATCTTACATATTAATCCTATTATTTTGACTTTTTTTTCACAAAGAAACAAAGAAGATGTGTATGTATTTGACATAGATTTAGACTTATTTATCTTTTTGACTCGGCAATATACCTATTTAAGTCCGCCCACAATTTTTCCAATATATATGCTCATAAAAAATGATCACTTCTGTAAATATACGTGAACAAGTAAAAAAAATTAATTTTTCTATCTCGAATGAAATTGTGATTGCTAAATTTTAATTATTTAAATTTAATTGATGATTGAGATTAATTAAATTTTATGAATTTATTAAATTCTAACTTTATAAAAAAATTTTAATCCCAAAAATTTTATCCTCTCTCAAATAGATATAGCCATGTTAAAATAAGAATTTAGCAACTATAATCTTCTTTTGTATTAAAGTCTTTGTATGTTGGAGGACCAAATTTAACAAAGAATTCAAATGCATTAACAAAAAATATATTTATTAACACTGTACTGTGCAACTAGTTTATAGCATTGTTTTAAGAATTTTAACCAAGGAGAATTTCCTAGATGCTGCCAGATTTGATGGGTCTAGGCAATATTTGGCCTTTAGTCGACTTATTTCATATAGACGGCGTTTAATTTATTTTTCCATCTAGACAGTATTTAAACACCTTTTAACAAACGTTAGTTTTTATAATATTTACTGTTACAGTTTTTAACTAACCCAAATAGTTTAATGGGTAAAACCATTATATATCATGATAATTTCACTATAAAAGTCTCGCTTCTGAGCCTCTGACCAAAAGACGCATTTAAAAACTTACCCAAGCCGAAAAGACATAAGGGCCCAAAATACATGGACCAAGACAAATAGCTATATAAATATTTTTTTCGTATTTTTAATGAAATTTTGTATTAAGTAAGAATGATTGTATATTTTTCAATATTTTTATATTTAGTGTATATTACTGTTTTTTTATAATATGTTGTGATGTTATATATTTTTAAAAAAATCTGTGCATTTACGCATACCATAAATATAAAGAAAGATTACCCCTCTACTTCAAATGTGAGCTGAATCTGAGACGTTTAGAGGTCAAGTTCAGTCTTCATTACTAGATTAAGACATTCGACACATTTTGTTATACTATAATTAATGTTTTATTCGAATATTTCATGAGAACTAAAATTAAAAAAAATATTATCCGATTAATCTCAATTAGGTTCAGGATGTCTCATCACTCAGCCGCCTAACTAGCATTAACCATTTTTAAAACACTAGCTCATAATGACTTACAATGTAATTTCTATTTGAATGAATACAATTCATAAATATACAGTGAAGCACATAATGAAAACTTTAATTAATATAATTGTGAATTATTGATTTCTCTTTACTTTCCAGCTTGTGAAATTTGCTGAGTGATTATGTACTTTCTATTGTCTGGGATTGATTTCTACTGCTAATTTTCATAATAAAATGATATGTATATTTTCTTGTAATTTTCTTCTCTGACTCAACGTTTTGGACTAGAAACTTGTTATGTTTATTAATACTTATACTTTTACAACTGAGAAACTGACCTTCTGAATATTGATATAAAGTTGAATATTGATTAATGATTATGTACTTTCTTTTGTTTAGGATTGATTTCAACTGCTAATGTTGAAATTTTTTCATTGTAAAATGAAATGTATATTTTCTTGTAATTTTCTTCTTTGACTCAACGTTTTGGACTAGAAAACTGTTATGTTTATTAATAGTATACTTTTACAACCGACAAGCTGAGCTTCTGAATAATAATATAAAGTCGGATGCATTTCGTTTATACAAAAAAATTAACAAAAAAATAATAAAAGTTTTCATAACATTGAAGTACTTGGTAAATAATGAGGACTCATAATATGGAAGCCCGATGGCATGTTCTAATATTATATTGGTTATAAAGCTGCAAAGTTAGCTTAACAATCAAATGGTTGATATTACAGATTACAAATAGCAAATTTAAACTATTAAAATATTGTTAAAAATGAATTTCACCTTATACCTAAAAGAAACGAAATAAACCCATGCAGGTAGAAACTAAAAGTCAAGAACCACGCGTTTTTTAACAAATAAATTCATAAAAGGTCTAAGTTGACATAGCAAGTACAAAATCAATATATCTTTTTGGTAACAAAACCAAAATATAAATATATAAGTAGTAAGTAGCAGAAATCGAACAAAATACCAAAATAATTCATTAAAAAAATACCACCAATAATTTTATAATAATACACAGCCTATGCTTTCTTTCCCTATATATACCATATTTCAACTCGTTCAAATTCATCACCAAAACAACCTCTTCTTCTTCTTTCTCCGAAACAATGGCAATGGCTACTCAAAACACCCAATCCCTCATTTCCTCTCGTCTTCTTCTTCTTTTCCTTTTCACAATTCAATCAATTTCAGCAGATGAATCGCCTCTTACTAATCCAAATTCCCTCTGCAAATCAACCCCTGATCCTTCCTACTGCAAATCCTTCCTCCCTAATCAACCCTCCAATGTCTACGACTATGGCCGATTTTCCGTCCGTAAATCCCTCTCCCAATCCCGTAAATTCTTGAACTTAGTCAACAATTATCTTTCCCGGCGGTCCTCTTTGTCCGAATCGGCGATTCGTGCTCTCGAGGATTGCAAATATTTAGCCGAATCGAACTTGGAGTTCCTCTCAACTTCATTGCAAACAGTTGACAGGACAAGTCAAACTCTTTCCAATACTAAAGCGGACGATGTCCAGACTTTACTCAGTGCCATTTTGACGAATCAGCAAACCTGTTTAGACGGTCTCCAGTCAACAGCTTCAGCTTGGAGTGTCAAAAATGGCTTGTCTATTCCTTTATCTAATGATACAAAGCTTTACAGTGTTTCGTTAGCTTTGTTTACTAAAGGCTGGGTACCAAATACTAATAAAGGGCTTAATTGGAAGCCAAGAGGGAGTGAATTGCTTGGTTTTAAAAATGGAAGGTTGCCGTTGAAAATGTCAGGCAAGGCGCAATCTGTATATCAGTCAATGAGCCTTAGCCGGAGACACCTTCTTCAGGCCGGTGATGAGGTCGGTGTTATGGTTAGTGATATTGTGACGGTGGATCAGAACGGAAATGGGGATTTTGTAACGATTGGTGATGCTATTGCTGCTGCTCCCAATAATTCTAATGGTGATAATGGTTATTTTATGGTCTATGTCAATGCTGGTGTTTATGAAGAGTATGTTTCCATTGCTAAGAACAAAAGGTTTTTGATGATTGTTGGTGACGGCATTAATCAGACTGTCATTACTGGGAATCGTAGTGTTATTGATGGATGGACTACTTTCAATTCCGCAACATTTGGTAATTAATCAACTAAATTTCTTAAAATCTATACTCTGACTATAATCTAACTATACTCGAAATGTTGCAGCTGTAGTAGCGCCCAATTTCGTGGCAGTGAACATAACATTCCGCAACACGGCAGGCTCAGTCAAACATCAAGCTGTAGCTGTACGAAACGGTGCCGATTTGTCAACCTTTTATAGCTGCAGTTTTGAAGGGTATCAAGATACGTTGTATACGCATTCCCTCAGACAATTCTATAGGGAATGCGACATATATGGAACAGTGGATTTTATTTTCGGAAATGCGGCTGTTGTGCTTCAAAATTGCAACATATATCCCCGACTTCCAATGAGCGGTCAATTCAATGCTATAACTGCACAAGGTAGAACTGATCCGAACCAAAATACAGGCATTTCAATCCAGAATTGTGTTATAAAAGCAGCGGATGACTTGGCTTTGGCGGGTTCAACGAGTGTTAGGACATATCTGGGAAGGCCATGGAAGGAGTATTCAAGAACGGTATATATGCAAAATTTTATGGATAGTTTGATAAACCCAGCAGGGTGGCAAGCATGGAATGGTGAATTCGCATTGAGTACATTATATTATGCGGAGTATGATAACAAAGGGCCAGGGTCAGATACGAGTAATAGAGTAACATGGGATGGTTATCATGTTATAAATGTAACTGATGCTGCTAATTTTACGGTGTCTAATTTCTTGGTAGGCGATGCCTGGCTCCCTCAGGCTGGAATTCCTTTTTCGGGTAGCTTAGTTTAGACAAACAATATTAAAAAATGTTGTTTTTGGTTTTTGATGTTGTGAAATTTTAATGTTATTCATTTACATACACATCAAGTTTAATTCTTTTAACAAAAATGTAAGAAAAGGCAGTAAAATTGTTCACCGTCTTTTGTAAATTTATGCAAAGGAACCGTTCAACCACAAATTTTTACAATATTCCTTTTGTTGCATGTTCTTTTGAACCATTGTTTAAACTTTATATAGTCCTAATGTTCATAGACATCAAAGTGAAACTGAATTATAGTCAAAAACAATATTATCATCTATATCTCTAATAACGGGTAGATGAGATTAAAATTACAATGATACGGTACTATAATGTGTACATTACTATATCATCTTAAGCAATTTACATTAAGAAAATCTTCTAAACACCCCATTATAAATCTATACCAATTTTTTCACCATTGGGCTTGAGCCCAACTTGAAATGATGGGCCGGAGCATTTACCGGAAAAGCCCGATAAAATTTGCTGCCCAGGGCCACTTGATGTGGGCACCTCCACTAGTATGGCCACCAGATCCGGCGTTATCTTCTCGCATTGCAGAGGCGATAAACTCCCCGGCGGCATAGAAGCAGAGCAAAATCTATCATTTTCTTCCTTCTGCCGCAAATCCACCGTTTCTATCACCGGAATGACCGTGTCTTCGCTTACTTTACAATTACCAATTTGAACCGGACTTCTACAGAGAGGACAATTAGCGTGAGAGCGAAACCACATGTCAATACAGCAGCTATGAAACGTATGCTTACAAGCCGGCAACACTCGCCCTTCCTCGCCGTCTTGAAATTCCGATAAGCACACGGCGCATTCAAGCGTCGGCGAATTAGTTTCCGAGCTGTAAACTAACACAGGAAGAGCTTTCAAAATAGACGGATCGAGTCCTTGCTTAGCAGCAAGGGCGCCGGCGGACAACCTGTCGGAAAGAGAGAGGATGAAGCGGCGGCGGGCCTGACGGCGGCGGAGATAGAGTAACCAGCGGGCGGAGCTGTGGAAAAGGAGGACGATAAGTATGGCGGCGAAAAGAATGATACCGGAAAACAGCATGATTTTGCCGTTACTGGCGTAGTTACTGAGAGAAGAGAGTTGATCTCTTGGTTGACGGAATCCGTTTGATCCGTTGCTGTTATCCATTAGAGGAATAGAAGAAAATAGAGTGAGGATAAAGAGAGAGGGGAAGAAGAAGGGGGAATTTATTGAGACTGCGAATTGCGGAGACGAAATTAATAGAAAGAGGAAGCTTCCTATGTGCCCACTGTTTGGGGGTCAAATCTCCATTTATTGTAATCTTCTTTTATTTTCGAACTTTAATATGACATGTCATGTTATTATATTGCTAATTAGTCGCTCACAAATAGACATGTTAATGAGCACGAGTACTTTCTCTCATATTGAAAAGCAGTAAAATGCAGATATCTGGGAGGAATTTTAAAATTATATTTAATCTTTGATGGACGAAAGTTAGTATTTATTAATTATACAGATGTAGATATAGTTGGTGATTGATTGATTCGAGATTGTTATCTCGAGTTGAGTTTGGATAATTAATTTTTTTAATAAAGTTCAATTTGAGTCTAAGCACATAAAAGTCTTAGGAATAGACCTAATTTTCATATAATTTTTGAATTCAATGGGATGAATAATGATTTTACTTATTATGTTTAATAATTGTTTAGATTTTTATATTTTAGTTTATTAAACTTTTAAAACTAAGTAATGTTTTCTATATATTAAAGAATTTAAATAAATAAAGTAATTATATATCAGATCAAACACATTAGTATAAAATTTGTATTTTATTCTATTTACTCAATTAAAAGATGTAAATGAAAAAATTATTCATAGGAAAATAATTATGACATTGAGTTTTAACTAAATACGTGTGCATTCTTGTGTTTTAAAAATATAATTCACATCTTCGTGAGTATTAATTTTATCGTACTATGATCTCTTTGTATTGTTTTACTACCTCTTTTTATTTTAAATTTATTAACATAATATATGTTGGTTGACAAAAATTAGTTATATATATATATGTCATATCTTGCTATATTTCAAGTTCAAATTGCTTGAAAAAAAGTTTTTTATTATTATTTTTTGTAGTGCAATCTTACCTTTAAATCTATAAAAAATAAATCTTAAAATTTGTCAAAAACTACTTTCATGATTGTAAACCTCGTAAAACTAATATAATACCAACAATATATGTTATATGAACATTTTTGATAGAATAACGCCTGATGTAAGACGTGAGAAAGTCATAGTTGGACAACGATAACGGGGTAGGGTTGTATAAAATATTTTTTAAACACATGAAGATACTAGTAAATTTAATCAAAAGTAAGGAAAGTTATAACTATTTACCCTTATTCATAGACCATAATTTTGGGCATAAAAATTCGTGAGCCCGATCTGGGCTTAAAGTTCTAAAGCGTGTACCCAAACTAAACTTATATTCGTATATTTAAAAAAATGTCAGACGAAATCCACCCGACAAAGTGATCATCTGAACACTAATTTGCATTTCGCGGATTTTAAATACATGAATTCTCTAATAGAAAAGATTTTGAATACAATATCTTTAACAATAAATTTATTTTCGCAATGAAAATTAGAAAAATTAGCTATTTGCTTTTTCTTAAAAAAAATTGATATAGTTATCCTTTCCGGAACTTTTTATTTACATCAGAGCATAGTTTAAATAGTATGTCTTTAAAGTGAGTGTAGAGTTAAAAGTTTAATCCTTTTTAATGTCCATTGATACCAAATTTTTATTTATCGTAACGTGTTTTTCTTCTATAATTTTTTTATGTAATCAAGATTAAACTCAAAATGCTGTAATAAATTAGAAAATGTTAAGGTAAGGACATAGTAAATTATTTGAATTTTTTAAACCTCAAAATGCATATCATTCAATTAAACAAAAGTTGTTCGAATTTCTATTCGCTAATTCCATTACATTAGTAGTTTGTCTGTAGCCAAAATTAGTTATCTAATATTGTGTACAGATCCTAAGCTATACAGTTTAGAATATATTTGGACACAATTTTATTTTTAAGTAATCCAATTTATGATAAAAAAAATAATCCAATTTATTTTATACAAATTACTTTTTAAAATTTTATGTAAAATACATTTTTTTAATGGAGAGCAAGTGTGTGAAATAGAAGTCTTCTTATGTGAAATTCAAGTCGATCTTGAGCATTATAATATGATTTTAAATATATACAGGACTATAGGAGTATTAGATGCATTTCTTCATTATAAAATTATCATTTATCATCCAACATTGATGGTGGCGGTTCTAACTTATAGAGAGTGGGGTTCATAGATTCATATTTATTAAAAAAATATTTATAATTATGTAAAGAAAAATTTTTAGATGCATTAAAATATATTAATAGACTCTATATATTAAAAGTTGATTAAAAATTAAGCAATATACAAGCATTATAAGCTAATAATAGAAAAGTTTTTTACTTCAATTTTTTCTAATTTTCTTAATTTTTACACTTAAATTTATTTTTTTATGTGAATATTTATTTATATATATTTAAGATTAATTTTTTTATATACTAATAATTGGACTCATAAAAAATTAGTCCTTAAATCATCACCAAATGTTGACCACCTTTATTTAGACAGTTAGACGGGGATATAAATTTGATGTTCTTAAATTTGTGTCTTTTTTTTATGTCCTTTCATTTATCATTTAATATGTATTATATTTATAAAAAAATAAAAAAAATATAAATTAATATTTAAATAAAAAATATAAAAAAGACGGATGACATATTTAAAACCCACGGTACCTTAGAGCAGTGAAATATCTCATGACCTCTCGTTTTCAAATGCTACATGATGCTGACATTATCATTATCCAGACTATAGTAAATAAAAAGTTTAAAGTTAATAAAAAAATATAAAATATTTGATAATAATTCGAGAGAAATTCAACCCCATTACAAATCCTGTTAATGACTCGTCAAGTAACTTTATAGTTTAGGGATATGAAACTTAATATAATAATAAGGCTAATGCATAGATTATTTCCTTAATTTAATATAAAATTTTAAATGTTTCCTATTTTTTAAATGCTCTAACTAAATAAAAATACATCTATTAATCTTTTATATTGACATAGCGGTAGAGGTGATATTTAAAAAAAGTTAAATATGTTTAAATATTTTATAATAATAAAGAAAATTAAATTAAAAATAAATTAATTAAAAAATTTCTTCTCCTTTTCTGATTTTGAAGTTATGCTTGAAAGAAACTTATCAAGAACAAAACTGAAACATTAATTGCTATAACACCATTCTTTCCTCTTCCAGTTTCAAACCGTACTATTGATGAAATTTAATTTTATTTACTGAAGTTTATACTCGTCGGAGAAATTCATGAACAAGAGCTTAACAAATCTACTTTATTTCATGGCAGTGATAATAGTTCAACCACCATTAAATTTTCAAACCTCATCGAAGTAGAATCCCTAAATATCCTTTAATCGAATTTTTGAGTCTAAAAAAAAATAATAAATTTATAATATCAATTTACAATTTACTTACCCATATGAAATCACAAGACCTAATTAGAAGACCCAAATAAAAAAAGAGTCTATTGTTGGATTGGATTATCATCTTGTCATCTTCAGGCGAGGCCATGACTATTGAAAGCTTCGGAACTCTTTCATGGAAATGCTCCACCCTGAAAACGATAAGCGGTGTGATTGCTTATTGATTAATCAATTTCATTTCTCCCAATTGATTTGAGTTAGATTTAAATGTTTCAGGTTTTGGGGTTTTTTTTCAATTTAAAAGAGCAATTTCTCCCAATTGATTTGAGTTGGATTTAAATGTTTCAGGGTTTGGGGTTTTTTTTTAATTTGAAAGAGCAAATTGACGGGAGGAAGAAGGTAAAATATATACTTGGTCCTTGTAATTTAGTGATTTTGTAAAAGAATTTCAAGTCATGCCATATATTAAATTTTGATTGATTTGACTTTTTAAAATTTAACATGTGATGAGAGTAGTATACACTCTCCGAAAGTGAGAGTAATTTTATTACGTTCAGGAGGTAAATTAATTCACTTTAACCAGAATAAGAGGACTTAGAGAAACACTTAAAAGGTGAGAGGGATAGTTAAAAATTTATATCAAATTAATAAGATAATCTATTTGTTAGGCCTAATAATAATAATGAATAACGAAATATATAACAAGTTAGTTACACCAAAATATTTTAATCCTCAATTTAACAGAAGACACAATCCCTAAAATTTTCATACATTATTTAAATGATTTCTATATACTTAACATTTTTATATTAAAATCTTTATAAATAATCTATTTTTACAATTAGAAAGAAAAACCATGGTATAATTGGTATGTTTAGACGGAAATGACCAAAGATAGGCATGGTCCTTAAAAAAGTAAAATGGAGTTTACTGAAAAAAATTATGAAAAAAACTTTATTTTTATAAAATATTAGAATTAAATTTTTGTACTATCATAACTTTAATATATATTTTATTAATTACTCTAGCATTAATTATTATTTATTTTTATTTTTAAATTAATAATAATTAAATTTTTAAATAAAAAATATTTTTAAACTCCTTTTCATTATAATTATAAGCGATCACATCTATCATACACTAATCAATAATCAAACACTAACTCCTTTAAAAAATTATTTTCTATCTAACAAAAGAAAAAAAACACTGAAAGTCTAAAGAGAGAATAAAAAATTATTACAACTATAGAAAGTACATTAGTTTGTTCGTGTAGGCAGGCAGAGTAGCAGACATAAATATCTTATGTTTTGCAAAATCATAATATATGAAACCAATTAATTATAAAGTACTAGGAGATTATGGATAAGGCAAGAGTGAGGAGTAATATTTAAGAAAAGCACATTATTTGTTGCGTGTAGTTGTAGGCGTTACAGGCGATGACATCAGCATTCACTTCCTTTTACTTTGCACGTTTAAGTCTCGTTCTTTTTAATTTATAAGTAGCGGTATTGAAATGATCTGAATTAATAAATATTTATTTTAATATAAATTTATATATATACAGTATTAATAAGAATTATAAGTTGAAAAGAACAGACGTTATTTCCTTGTGATATGGTACTTGTCGGCTATTTTCTTCGCCACATAAGAGTATCTTTAGTAAATAGTAGATGTAGATAGTGGATTCCATAATTATATAGCATGTGAAATAAAAGTTCACATGGATGATATGTCAACTATTTTAATAATAGATAATATATATAAAAAAGAGTCACACCAAATTATTTATTTCATCTACAATTATATAATTAAATAATAAAAAATACTTAATTATAAACTTATTTTAATATTAAATATTAAAATATTAATTAATTTAATAAGTTAATAATCCATTTAATTATTTATATGTTAAAAATTAAATAAACAATATCCAATATTTAATGTGTCACGTCATATAAAAAAATTAAATAAATTAATATAGTATAATTTTTTAATTTATCATCTATTCTCAGACATGTTAAAAAATTATTGTTAAAATGAATTATGCTCTAACATATGGGGCAATCAACGGGCCCAATGTTTTAGATGCAGTTTCAAGAGTGTTGTACCAAAGACACAAAATTGATTCATAGAATCTGCCGTTACTTTTTAAGTTATTTTTATAATTTACCTTGTTTGTTATGTTGCCACCAAACAACTAGTTCATTTGAAATTTGAAGTATTTTTAATAGCTTTCTAAATTTAGTAAAAATTATTAGTTTAAGAACATGTTCTTTTTAAATTCTGAAAGCTGAATTAAATTGAACTGAATTAAATTGAACTGAATTAAATTAAAGTTGACTGAATTAAAATGAATTAAATTTTTTTAATGTAAATTTATAACTACACATAACTAAACTGAATTGAACTTAAATAGACTAAATTAAACTGAATTATATTAAATTTTAATAAAAAAAATAAACTTAAATTCTAAATACAATTAAATTAATCGCACTTTAAAGAGTCTATTAAGTATATAAAATATATTAGTTTGAATTTTAAATGCAACAAAATCCATCACATTTAAGAGCGCATAACATATGCATTCTTATAATAATTATAAAAAATCAAACCAATTAAAATTTGTCACATTATTTTAAAAAGTCATGCAAACAATGATTTGACATTACTTACAACTTTCAAAGAAAATTCCATAAAATAATTTCATCAACATTCTTTTTAAAAAATAGGTACTCAGAGGGTTGAGCTATGATTGGTATTTGATGATGATTTAAATAGCCACCTATAAACATTTAGAACCAATAATGTAACATTCCATTTCACGCATCATTTTAGTCGTTTATGCATATATATTAGAAATCATTAGATGAAATATAAATATATAACAAATATATTAATTTTGGTATATTTGGTTTAAAATATATTAGATATATACATATATACACTTAAATATATAAAAGGGATTTGAAATTTTGTGAAGATAAAAGTAGAAATTATAGTTAATTAGTACTTGAGTTATTTATTATTGGTATAAGTATAGTATAATATAAGTATTATATAATGAAAAAGAAGGGCAAAATGGTCATTTTAGCCTATAGATAATTGTGGAAGTGATAAGGAAGAGATAAGTATTTGAAATCAATCATAAAAGAAAGAAAAACTTAGAATATGAAAGGGTAGGAGTAGAAGAGAAGAAGAAGAACAAAGAGAGAGGAAGAATCAGGTATGTATATGATTTTTTAATATGATTTTTGAGATGTTAGAGATATAATTTGAGGTTATGACAAAAAGACGAATTGATTCTCTATATCTCTAGATTGCTTCTGTAAAATTTGGAGATTTTTAGACTAGTAGATCAATAGCTATGATTTTTATAAGATGAAGTGTCCAGAATTGGATGATAAAAGAGATGAGGTGAGATTTGAAATTTATCTGGGACTGTTATACTGCTTATAAAATTCTGAATTTTTGATATGTTATTCCTTTATGTGTATAGTCTAAGTAGAAAAAAGAAGCAATTCGATTCATGTTGTTTATAGAAAGTTATGGTCGTTTTACTAAGATGTTGTCCAGGTAGAACGGGTTGAAACAGGGCGTTGAAGGAAAATTCACTATAAATCGTATAAGGCTTTGAAAATTTTGAGGTTTTATTATGTCATGGAATTGTGTATTAGGAATTGAATAAAAGAAGAATCAGCATATTTGAGTAAGTGAGTTGAAAGTTATGAATTTTGAAGTGAAGTGAGGTCATAAGAACACTAGTTCTAAGTACAAGCAAAACATGACAGATTTAGAGTTTAAAATACAAAATTCGTAACAAATGGAAAAGTAATCAGAAAATTATGAAATTTTGATATGTTATGAAGTTATGTGTTAAGAGTAAAATGAAACTGGAATCAGGTTATTTGGTTGAATGAATCGATAGATATCAATTGTTAAAGTCAGTAAGGTCATATAGATAGAAATTTTAATTTATATTAATCTTTATATATATACAAAAAGGAAATAAGATGTATATGTATGTTTATATTTGACATGAATTTATGTTATAGGAGCTCAAAACTGTGAAGAGATTCCAGAGGAATGTCCAAGTTATTTCCGGGAGAATTAGCTCGGATAATAAGTGAGTATAAACATGATATGAATTTATGGGTGAAATGTGTTGATGTGTTAATTGTATGAATATGTGAATTGGATATGAATTGTATTGATGTATGGTTAAATTTGATATGATTTGTGTAAATTATCTTAATGTGAATTGAGTGATATGATTATTTTGATTTGAAATTGTATTTGAATAGTGTTATATGTGTTGTGTGGTTATATTTGATATGAAATGTAAGTTGCATTGAAATGGTATTGATACGTGAATTGTGGCGACAAGTGAATATTTGTGAATGGTTAATGTGAATTATTGGATAAGTATAAGTGACTATAAACATGAAATAGATTTGTGATTGTGATTTGTGTTGATATGTGACTATATATGTGAGTGGAACTTGATATATATGAAGTGTGTTGACAATATTTGAGTGTGAAATGAATTATATTGGAAATGTATTGTTATGTGAGTATAAATTTGATTTGAATTGTTAAGTGAATCATGTGCATATAAGTTTATAATGAGAATTGTATTTGATAAAGCCGAAATTATATGATATGTGTATGTGGAATATATGCCAAAATTCAATTGCATTAGTATATGCTAATTGTAAGTTTAATGGTTCGTATAACAAATATTTGTAATTGAATATATGAAAAGTATAACAGACGTTGGGACATAGCCGATCAAGCATTGCAGTACATGTTCTGTTCATCTGGACCTATATGGTCAACCAATTGTAATATCTGACAAATGGATCGAAAGGTCAACCAACTGTTTATCTGGACCGAAAGGTCAACCAATTGTTACATAGCTGGCCAGTAAATCAATTGACAATTGCTCAAATGATACATGTATCCCGGGGCAATAGTTTGGCTGAAAATGTCACAACAATTAAATAACCGGTTCATTCATTCTCATATAAGTGTGACTGTTTATTGAATTTGTAATGTGTGTATATATGTGATTTGCTAAATTTATAGATTGTTTATATTCACGAAGTTGCGCCTCATATAAAGTACTAAATTTTTCAGAGGTGATAAAGTTTGTAGAAGCTCATTACCTATAGATATCATGGACGAAAGATTGGTTGGTTGTGTTCTATCTCACTCCCTCTCCTCACAAAACAAGCATATAGAATAGAAGGTGGTCGGGTTTTGATTTTTCTTTGTATAAGATTATTTTGTAAAAAGATATAATGTTACAAGTGATTATATATATATATATGAAGTATAAGTACAAAAAAAAAATTTATATGTAGTAATTACGATTTTGATGATTTAGTATAAAATATAGGTTATTTCAAACCATTATAAATAACACTTATATCCTCTTTATTATGGCAACTATGACGCTTATGCCCTATAAAATAAAATAAATCTACAAAATTTCAAATAAAAGTTTCATTCATTACCACAATCATCATACCATGATACGCAGGACCGGACCATACAAAATGGAATACCATGACTAGTTTATGTACTTAGGTTCATAAAAACATTTATCAGAACCAAATCTAATAACAGCTTAACAAAATAATTATTAGACTAGACTAATAAATATAATAGCTAAATATGGGATAAATTTTACAAAGGTATTAGGACGGTCAACAAACATTACTTTCAGCATAGTCAACATAAAACGCCTAAAACGCCTTCCCGGCTAAACGGCTAGATGCGACAAGAGCTTACTAATAAAGTTCTGACTGTCCTAATAATTTTAACCCAATTTATTATTACATCTAATGTCTAGTATAAAATTATCTTATAAAGCTGTTGCTAGATTAAGTTCCAATTAATTTCTTATAACCTAAGTATATGAAATAGTCTAAGTATTCTATTATGTATATCTAGTCTACATAACAATAATATAAAAACATACTATTTTTCAGAGGTATACATGGCATTATTTAACACAAGGCTATTAGCCTTCCATAAAATAAAACTTAAAATAAAATATTATTAAAATAAAATTTACAAATGATAGGAATTATACCTATCAAGCACACGATGGAGAGAGTATATAATCTCCTCCTTAATGGTTACTAGCAAACTGCACACCTATCATTACAATGTTTTCTGCTATTCTAATTCGCGTTCTTTTTCCCTCCTCCTTTTACAAACGAAGGAAACCGTTTATATAGAAAACGGATTTCAAAAACAAATACAATACAAAATATTAAAAGATAAAAAGAAAGAAAACGACAGGGGGCGGCCGCTGGCAGAAGAGGACAAATCGCAGCTGGCGGATGGGAAAGGTGGCCGACAAAGGACGCCTGATGCGACTGGTGGCCGACAGGACTGGCAGACAAGGAGATAAGGCCGACCAAAAGAAGATTCCCTGTCAGAGGCGACTGATGGCACGTCAGTCAAAAAGACGGAGATATTTCTCTGTTAAAAATACACTATGAGTGAATAAATTTACCTTTATTAAAGGTAAAATTAACTTAAAAATTTTGGGCCTTATTTTTCTTTGCCCTTTGATTTTTTGCTAGAATCTTGCTTGGTATTACCAAGCAGCTGCTCCAGTGGTAATTCGTCCTCGTAAGGGTCCTGGGAGTCTTGAAGCATAGCTTCATTGGTAGCATTAGTTGCTTCCATAATAATATCCTCTCCTATTGAGGAGGCTGTTAACGAGAAATCAGGTTGGATGTCAATCCCAAAATTTTTCTTCATGTCTGACTTCATGGCTTCTATATAAGCCGAGACCATTTGTTCCTTGGTCAATTGTCCCTTTTGCATTTTCAGCTTCCTTGACAGGATCTCAAAAGGACTTGGTGACTCCATTTGGAGAGCAGATTCAATACCAGATTTGTATTGAATGATTCTCAACTTGATATTATCAATAGTTTCTTGAGCTTCTAGAATACCAAGCTCATTATTCCGCATCATTTTCTTCCAGAATTTTGAGAAGAATCTCCTGTATATGCATGGAATAGTCTGTTTGGTATAACCAAACTTAATGTCCCATTTAAAGATATAAGGGATGCCAAATTCAATGAAAAAATTGGAAATAGGCATGCCTTCAATCCATTTATTAGCATGAAGAGCCTCTATTAATTTGGGAGATATTTCAACCCATTCGGTATAAAAATCCTTAAAGATCCCTGGTAATATATCTATGCTAGGGCCAAAAGATTGCCACCATTGGTATAACCAATTTGGGAAATCTTTTTTATATATACCTTGGCAAAATTTTAGGAACCAGGTATGTTTTCTGGAAGGGTTTTGGTATAACAAAACCTTATTAAAAGCTTCCATATAATCCCAGTAATTAAATTTTATTACTGCTTTATTTTTGGGATGGAGATATTCTCTTTCCCTGAAGGTACTTAACCCCCATTCTTCGGCAGTTATAACATTTTTTATAATTGCCTTGCTAAAACTATAAATTTTAGCAGTCTTACTTCCTACTGAAAAATGGGTTATTTCCCATGAGTCTGTTGCTTTCAGAATATTTTCAAAATGGATTCTGGTCTTATAAGAACCAGCAGTGAATGAGGCTCCTGTATCCAAATATTTTTGCATTAGGCCCCAGACATCATCTTTTCTCCTGATGTCATTTTCTTCCAAAAGAAGTATTACTTCTTTTTCATGATGCTTAGTATAGGGGAAGTCATCAGATTCTTCGTCTTCTACTATTTTAGCATAGGAAGGGTTTGTAGTCTTTTCTGCTTGACTACTTGATCCAGCCTGAGTATTACTCTGGCTATGTTGGGATGCCTTAAAGGCCAGGAATTCCTTATAAAGGGTTTCCTGTTCCGATCCAGTTGCTGCAATATTCTGGGCTATGAGCTTAGAATTTCCATGCTGTGCTAAAACATTTCTTCCTCTATTAGAGGAATATTGACCTCGGCCTTGAGAGGATTGTCCTCTATGAGAGGAATTCCCCATTCCTTTGTTGCTTTTAGTGCTCATCCTGCAACATTTAAATTGAAACTATTAGTTCCTGACAAATATTCCCTTGTTAAAAAATCAGGCAGGCTATTATCTGTCCCTTTTTTATATTCAATGATAAAGTCAAAAGGGGCTAATTGAGCTTGCCACCTAGCAAACATTTGTTTGCTGACGTCATGTTTAAAGTCTTTGTCAAACATATACTTAGCTACTTGACAGTCAGTTTTTATTAAAAACTTTTGATTATATAAATCATCTTGAAATTTTAGTACACATTTTAATATAGCTAAAATTTCCTTTGCTATAGTAGCGTAATTTTTCTGGCTGTCATTCCATTTACCAGAATAAAATCTAACAAGATATTCTTGCTTATCAGTGGGTGATATTTGTTTTAAAATACCACCATATCCTATATCTGATGCATCTGTCTCGATAACTTTATCCCATTTAGGATTAGCTAGCATAAGACAGGGTAAGTTATTAACTTTTCTTTTAATAGACCTAACTGCTTCTGTGTGACTATTAGTCCAGGGTTTAGGTTCTTTTTTAAGCCTATCATATAAGATGGCAGTATCTTTGGACAAGTCTTTTAGGTAGGGTGAAATATAATTTAAACTACCTAAAAATCTTTGAAGTTGAGTTTTGTCCTTAATTTCATCTGGAAATTTCGAAGCAAACTCAATACTTCTGTTTATAGGAATTATTTTTCCTTTGTCAATATTATGACCTAAAAATCTAATATTAGATTTAAATAATTGCATTTTAGGTTTAGATATTACTAAACCATTCTGAACGATAACTCTTTTAAATATTTCGAGATGTTTAAAATGTATTTCAATATTTTTTGAAAATACCAAAATATCATCAATATAGACTATTATAAAGTCTGAATAGGGATTAAAAATATCATTCATGATATTTTGAAATTCCGAAGGGGCATTTTTTAGCCCAAAAGGCATAACCTTCCACTCATATTGGCCGAAAGGTACATTGAAAGCAGTTTTACAAATATCGCTTTCATTTATTTGTATTTGCCAATATCCTGATTTTAAATCAAACTTGGAAAATACTAGGGCACTATGAAGCCTATCAAGAAGATCCTTCTTATTTGGGATAGGATACCTAATCCATTTTAATACCTTATTTAGAGGTTTATAATTGATTACTAGTCTTGGTATACCTCTTTCTTTCTCAGTATGTTTATTAACATAGAAAGCGGTACAAGACCAAGGAGATTTAGAGGGTCTTATTAAGCCCTTATTTTTGAGATTATTAATCTCTTCTTTGCATAAATTCAGATATTCTGAATTCATTTGACACGGTCTTGCCTTAGTAGGAATTAATTTCTCATTAAATTCCTCTTCGTATGGCAAAGACACAATGTGCTTTTTTCTATTCCAAAACGCATTTGGGTGGTCACTACAGATTTCTGAGGTGAATTGATCATTAATCAGTTTGATTTTATCCTGTAATTTAGGATTTTCTAACATGCTATCAATGTTAATGAAATTAATTTCTTCTTTTAAAAAAGAAATTTGATTCTGTTTACTCTTTATTAAAGAGTCTTTAATTTGATTTAAAAATCTTGTAACCGGTTTTGTTTCAAATTGGAAGTAGATATTACTACCTTGAAAAGTTCCTGTAAAACCATTTGAATCAATGTTCCTTAAAGGAAATAAACTCCTTATGAATGGAGTACCAAGTATAACCTGGTTAGTTATATCTTTTACCAAAATAGAATTTTATGATGAATTATCTCATAAAAATATCAAAGTATCTTTTGTTTATTGATTTATAGCCAATCAAGTAGAGAAATTTATTTCTGTAATAGAAAGGGATTTCAAAAATCCAACAGGGGAAACTATTAAACAAGTTTTTCCCCCAGTTTATCCTTTCTCAATAGAAAGAGATAATGAAATAAGGCATTATAATGCTTTCCAAAAAATATTTGAAAATGAAATTATTCAGTCAACCACACAGCACATTAATGCTCTGGTCAAACAGAAAAATTTCACAAATATTTACCTAATAATATTAGGAGAAAAACTTGTGGATATTCATAATAGAGTGGAAAAAATAATTTTCCAAATCCATGAATTGAAAAATATTGTTCATAACAATACTATAAATACTACTAGGTCAGAAGCAAGCAGTAGTGTTGCCCCTAGTATACAACCCCCTCCTGAGATAAAATGTTTTAAATTAAAATCTTTAACTGATTTAGAAAAAATTTTAACCGAAAAATTTGAAAATCTTCGAATTAATACTCTTGAGGAGGAATTTAGTGATACAATAAGTAACACTAAAAAATATAAAAACGTTCTAATAGACGAAATTAATAAACTTCATAAGTATGCTGATAGGCCGAAACAAAATTTGTTTTATTATCCTAGGCCTACACCACAGGATGTTCTTTTTGAAGAACAAGATTTAATTATGAATAATTCCTACAGTGGAAAACAAATCTATGAATGGAACATAGATGGTTTCACTGAAAGACAGATTTATAGTGTTGTCCATAGGATGCTCATGTATTCTACAATATGTAAGAATAACAGTAATACTGACAAAGTCATTGCTAATATGATAGTAGCAGGATTTACTAGCCAACTTAAAGGCTGGTGGGACAATTATTTATCCCAAGAAGATAGGACAAAAAATTTGTCAACCGTTAAAATTGAAAATAATATTTCTACTGAAAATGCAGTATATACACTCATTTTAAATATTATTGAACACTTTACAGGCCGATGGTCTGATAATAGTGAAAATATTAGGACACTATTGCAAAATTTTAGATGTCCTACCCTGACCTCTTTTAGGTGGTATAAAGGCACCTTTTTAAGTAGGGTCATGGAACTACCTGAGTCAAATAGTGACCATTGGAAATCCAAATTTATAGATGGATTACCTCAGTTATTTGCTGAAAGGGTTAGAAAAAACCTACGGAAAGGAAATGTACAGATTAATTACGCAAGTTATACTTACGGCAAATTAATTGGTACATGCATCCAAGAAGGTTTATCTTTATGCAATGAAATAAAGCTAAACCAACAAATTAAAAAGCATCATTTAAATGAAAAGATGCAACTTGGCCAATTTTGTGGTCAATTTGGGATTGATAATCCCTCTACTAGCAAACCCCATAAACCTCATAAGCCTTCAAAACGGGAAAATTATTATGCTAGTACTAGGTTCACTACGCGAAAAGCTAAAAGAGAACTTAGAAAGAAAAGAAGGTTGGAAAATAATCCACCTCCTGATAAATCTACCATAACTTGTTATAAATGTGGTAGAAAAGGTCATTTTACAAATAAATGCAAATTAAAGAAAAAGATTAATAATCTTAATATCAGTGAAGACTTAAAAAGTGCTTTAAGTAAAATCATGATTAACTCCTCTGAATCAGAAAATAATTCTGACACGGACTATAGCTCTTCTTCAACTGATTCAGAAAATAATCTGACCAAATTAAAAGATGAAAAAATAATTTCATCGGAAACTGATTGCAAATGCAAACAGGTAGCTAGAAATTCTAGTGACAGTGATAATGATAACATTTATCAGATAATGTCCCAATTTCAGGACTTAAAAATTAATGTAGTAACTAGTGATAATATCCTAGATATATTGCAATGGATTAAAGATCCAGCACTAAGGTTAAAAATCTTAGAAGAGTTTGCTAATAATAATAAACAAACTCAAGCATCTAAAGAAGAGCAATTTACTCTTAAGACTTCTGAACCATATTCTATGGCTGAAGTCAAAAAGATGCTCAAACAAAAACAAACTAGTGAAATTACTAACACTAATGATTTGTCTATGGAGGTTAATAACCTTAAAAAAGAAATTAAAGACTTAAGATTAAATAACCAAAGTCTTAATGATAGGGTCTCTAAATTAGAAAAACTAAAGGAAAAAATTCCTGTTGTTTATCCCTCATCAACATCATCTAGAAATAGTTCAGATCATGATATCCATGAACAAGATGATTTCCTATCAACCATTGAAGTAATGACTTCACAAAAATGGTACATAAAGATTTCCCTTCTTATAGAAGGCAAAATCTTTAAAGATCTTATTGCACTCGTTGATAGTGATGCAGACTTAAATTGTATTCAGGAGGGTATAATACCCACCAATTATTTTCATAAGACCTCACAATCTTTAAGGTCTGCTAATGGACAAAAACTTAATATAAGTTTTAAAATCCCAACTGCCTACATATGCAAAAATAAAATTTGCATACCTACCAATTTTATTTTGGTAAAAGATATAACTAACCAGGTTATACTTGGTACTCCATTCATAAGGAGTTTATTTCCTTTAAGGAACATTGATTCAAATGGTTTTACAGGAACTTTTCAAGGTAGTAATATCTACTTCCAATTTGAAACAAAACCGGTTACAAGATTTTTAAATCAAATTAAAGACTCTTTAATAAAGAGTAAACAGAATCAAATTTCTTTTTTAAAAGAAGAAATTAATTTCATTAACATTGATAACATGTTAGAAAATCCTAAATTACAGGATAAAATTAAACTGATTAATAATCAATTCACCTCAGAAATCTGTAGTGACCACCCAAAAGCTTTTTGGAATAGAAAAAAGCACATTGTGTCTTTGCCATACGAAGAGGAATTTAATGAGAAATTAATTCCTACTAAGGCAAGACCGTGTCAAATGAATTCAGAATATCTGAATTTATGCAAAGAAGAGATTAATAATCTCAAAAATAAGGGCTTAATAAGACCCTCTAAATCTCCTTGGTCTTGTACCGCTTTCTATGTTAATAAACATGCTGAGAAAGAAAGAGGTATACCAAGACTAGTAATCAATTATAAACCTCTAAATAAGGTATTAAAATGGATTAGGTATCCTATCCCAAATAAGAAGGATCTTCTTGATGGGCTTCATAGTGCCCTAGTATTTTCCAAGTTTGATTTAAAATCAGGATATTGGCAAATACAAATAAATGAAAGCGATATTTATAAAACTGCTTTCAATGTACCTTTCGGCCAATATGAGTGGAAGGTTAGGCCTTTTGGGCTAAAAAATGCCCCTTCGGAATTTCAAAATATCATGAATGATATTTTTAATCCCTATTCAGACTTTATAATAGTCTATATTGATGATATTTTGGTATTTTCAAAAAATATTGAAATACATTTTAAACATCTCGAAATATTTAAAAGAGTTGTCGTTCAGAATGGTTTAGTAATATCTAAACCTAAAATGCAATTATTTAAATCTAATATTAGATTTTTAGGTCATAATATTGACAAAGGAAAAATAATTCCTATAAACAGAAGTATTGAGTTTGCTTCGAAATTTCCAGATGAAATTAAGGACAAAACTCAACTTCAAAGATTTTTAGGTAGTTTAAATTATATTTCACCCTACCTAAAAGACTTGTCCAAAGATACTGCCATCTTATATGATAGGCTTAAAAAAGAACCTAAACCCTGGACTAATAGTCACACAGAAGCAGTTAGGTCTATTAAAAGAAAAGTTAATAACTTACCCTGTCTTATGCTAGCTAATCCTAAATGGGATAAAGTTATCGAGACAGATGCATCAGATATAGGATATGGTGGTATTTTAAAACAAATATCACCCACTGATAAGCAAGAATATCTTGTTAGATTTTATTCTGATAAATGGAATGACAGCCAGAAAAATTACGCTACTATAGCAAAGGAAATTTTAGCTATATTAAAATGTGTACTAAAATTTCAAGATGATTTATATAATCAAAAGTTTTTAATAAAAACTGATTGTCAAACAGCTAAGTATATGTTTGACAAAGACTTTAAACATGACGTCAGCAAACAAATGTTTGCTAGGTGGCAAGCTCAATTAGCCCCTTTTGACTTTATCATTGAATATAAAAAAGGGACAGATAATAGCCTGCCTGATTTTTTAACAAGGGAATATTTGTCAGGAACTAATAGTTTCAATTTAAATGTTGCAGGATGTGCACTAAAAGCAACAAAGGAATGGGGAATTCCTCTCATAGAGGACAATCCTCTCAACGCCGAGGTCAATATTCCTCTAATAGAGGAAGAAATGTTTTAGCACAGCATGGAAATTCTAGGCTCATAGCCCAGAATATTGCAGCAACTGGATCGGAACAGGAAACCCTTTATAAGGAATTCCTGGCCTTTAAGGCATCCCAACATAGCCAGAGTAATACTCAGGCTGGATCAAGTAGTCAAGCAGAAAAGACTACAAACCCTTCCTATGCTAAAATAGTGGAAGACGAAGAATCTGATGACTTCCCCTATACTAAGCATCATGAAAAAGAAGTAATACTTCTTTTGGAAGAAAATGACATCAGGAGAAAAGATGATGTCTGGGGCCTAATGCAAAAATATTTGGATACAGGAGCCTCATTCACTGCTGGTTCTTATAAGACCAGAATCCATTTTGAAAATATTCTGAAAGCAACAGACTCATGGGAAATAACCCATTTTTCAGTAGGAAGTAAGACTGCTAAAATTTATAGTTTTAGCAAGGCAATTATAAAAAATGTTATAACTGCCGAGGAATGGGGGTTAAGTACCTTCAAGGAAAGAGAATATCTCCATCCCGAAAATAAAGCAGTAATAAAATTTAATTACTGGGATTATATGGAAGCTTTTAATAAGGTTTTGTTATACCAAAACCCTTCCAGAAAACATACCTGGTTCCTAAAATTTTGCCAAGGTATATATAAAAAAGATTTCCCAAATTGGTTATACCAATGGTGGCAATCTTTTGGCCCTGGCATAGATATATTACCAGGGATCTTTAAGGATTTTTATACCGAATGGGTTGAAATATCTCCCAAATTAATAGAGGCTCTCCATGCTAATAAATGGATTGAAGGCATGCCTATTTCCAATTTTTTCATTGAATTTGGCATCCCTTATATCTTTAAATGGGACATTGAGTTTGGCTATACCAAACAGACTATTCCGTGCATATCAGGAGATTCTTCTCAAAATTCTGGAAGAAAATGATGCGGAATAATGAGCTTGGTATTCTAGAAGCTCAAGAAACTATTGATAATATCAAGTTGAGAATCATTCAATACAAATCTGGTATTGAATCTGCTCTCCAAATGGAGTCACCAAGTCCTTTTGAGATCCTGTCAAGGAAGCTAAAAATGCAAAAGGGACAATTGACCAAGGAACAAATGGTCTCGGCTTATATAGAAGCCATGAAGTCAGACATGAAGAAAATTTTTGGGATTGACGTCCAACCTGATTTCTCGTTAACAGCCTCCTCAATAGGAGAGGATATTGTTATGGAAGCAACTAATGCTACCAATGAAGCTATGCTTCAAGACTCCCAGGACCCTTACGAGGACGAATTACCACTGGAGCAGCTGCTTGGTAATACCAAGCAAGATTCTAGCAAAAAATCAAAGGGCAAAGAAAAATAAGGCCCAAAATTTTTAAGTTAATTTTACCTTTAATAAAGGTAAATTTATTCACTCATAGTGTATTTTTAACAGAGAAATATCTCTGTCTTTTTGACTGACGTGCCATCAGTCGCCTCTGACAGGGAATCTTCTTTTGGTCGGCCTTATCTCCTTGTCTGCCAATCCTGTCGGCCACCAGTCGCATCAGGCGTCCTTTGTCGGCCACCTTTCCCATCCGCCAGCTGCGGTTTATCCTCTTCTGCCAGCGGCCGCCCCCTGTCGTTTTCTTTCTTTTTATCTTTTAATATTTTGTATTGTATTTGTTTTTGAAATCCGTTTTCTATATAAACGGTTTCCTTCGTTTGTAAAAGGAGGAGGGAAAAAGAACGCGAATTAGAATAGCAGAAAACATTGTAATGATAGGTGTGCAGTTTGCTTATAACCATTAAGGAGGAGATTATAGACTCTCTCCATTGTGTGCTCGATAGGTATAATTCCTATCATTTGTAAATTTTATTTTAATAATATTTTATTTTAAGTTTTATTTTATGGAAGGCTAATAGCCTTGTGTTAAATAATGCCATGTATACATCTGAAAAATAGTATGTTTTTATATTATTGTTATGTAGACTAGATATACATAATAGAATACTTAGACTATTTCATATACTTAGGTTATAAGAAATTAATTGGAACTTAATCTAGCAACAGCTATATAAGATAATTTTATACTAGACATTAGATGTAATAATAAATTGGGTTAAAATTATTAGGACAGTCAGAACTTTATTAGTAAGCTCTTGTCGCATCTAGCCGTTTAGCCGGGAAGGCGTTTTAGGCGTTTTATGTTGACTATGCTGAAAGTAATGTTTGTTGACAGTCCTAATACCTTTGTAAAATTTATCCCATATTTAGCTATTATATTTATTAGTCTAGTCTAATAATTATTTTATTAAGCTGTTATTAAATTTGGTTCTGATAAATGTTTTTATAAACTTAAGTACATAAACTAGTCATGGTATTCCATTTTGTATGGTCCGGTCCTGTAATACATATTAATGGATTCTTACAATTGTTGACGGGAATCTTAAAATTCATCTTTAAGTTTAAAATTCATTTCTCAAATTCATTAAATTTCAATTAATTTGTAATACATATCAATGGATTCTTACAATTGTTGACGGGATTTCTAATTTGAAAAATTTAGATTTGTACTGACACGAATAAGAGGTGTTGCCTTGTTGGTGAAATTATAAATTGTTTGATTTTACCTTTGATTTTTAGTTTAAATACGAATACATTCTTCCTGTTTTGATTTTATAATTAGCTAATTGTTTAATACCGAACATATCTATTCTTAAAAAAAATATACTCAAATTTTCTCTCTTTAATTTAAATTATCATATAGGTTGTTATTTGATAAATTATAACACAGACAACTTATCAGTAGCATTTACTATGTGAACTTATTTTTAATACTAATTTTTTTTAAAAAAATGTCTCATATGGACTTATAATAATAATAAAGGAAAACCTTATCCCACTCCGTCCAAGTATGGACTCAAACCTGTGACCTCTAAAATCACAGTTTCAAGGCTCACCCGCTAAATCAAGCCTTTATCACAATTGACCTTAATTTAACTTACTCTACTATATGTAATTTATTAGATGCTTAAATTCAAATGAGTTTTAGTAACTCAAACTATGACATGATATATAGCTTTAATTATTAGATGGGTTAAATATGTTGGTCTGTCTCTATCATAATTATCACAAATTTTCTTAATTTGGATGTTAGCGTTGTTAACTTATCAGGACCCATTTTGATTTCTTACGAGATAAGAAAAATAGCACAACCAACATGCAATTATACTATTTTGTGAAGTGCGGAAATGCTTTTACTTTATGTTTTATCAAATTAAATTTAAAAGCATGGGAAGATTTCTACTTTGGAATTAAGCATATTAAAGCTTTATATTTAGCTCATCTAATAGTGATAATAGATGGTACGTAGAATGATATATAAGAGTCGCTGTGTAAAATTATCTTGTTTTGATGTCACGCTCATACGTTGGAAAGCAGGCTTTTATGGTGTAAAGAGTACAAAGGTGAAAGTGAATAAACAATGGAAGAAGATTGATCCTAGGGGAGGTGAGAAGGATAAGCACGTGTTTGGATTTGGGAATCTTAGAGGACGTTTCTTACTTTGTTTTGTTAAAGCGAGGTATTCACCCATGCATAGAGCTGGATACGGACCCGTCGGTATATGTGGGATAGAATGGGTTTAGATAAATTAATTGATAATATGAAATTTAAGAAGTTTAAATTGGAAGTGAGTAAAAATTAATAAAATTGAATTGAACTGAAAAATTAAATTAAAATTATTCAGTTCAGTTTTCGATTTATATATTTTCCATAATTCGGTTTTCGGTTTGATTTTCTTTTATTAAAAATCGAACAAATTGAAAGCTGAACCGAATTAGCTTTAATTTTTTTAATTTACATATGTTAATTTTTTTATGTTTTTTAAGTTCAATTTACATTTTATACTTGATAATAAAGTTTTTCTTTTCAAATTAACAATAATTTCTTTTTAATACTTACAATTGTTGTTAAATTTTCTTGCAACATATAAACTATATTTTTGTGACTTATATTACAAATTTAGTTATCATTATTATAATTATTTATTCTAATTTTTTACTTATAAATATTAGTTAAAAAGGCTGCGGGCTGGGTTGAGATTTAATTATTTTATAAAAGTTCGACCTGTATGCAACTTTTATTTTTATAAATTGAACCAAACTTAAGCTATTAATTTTTTAATTGACTAGACTCAACCAGGCCAGCCCAGTCTAGCCATACCCATGACTGATTGATAAATCCAATTGCTTATATGTTAGCACTTCATAGAGATAGACAATTAGACCAAAGATTTAAAACTGCCTTGTACCAATGCGAGCAATAGATCCATGACTTTTGTTTAAGGATGGATGAGTTGAATGGACTCAATCACATCCTTGGATTTTTCATTGGCACTTCTTAATTGATAGATAGTTCAATTGATTCTTAACGTTAGCTTATAAATAGTTTTATTTTTTGCTAGAAATAGTTGATAAACAACGTATAAATCATTATAATTGTCAAATAATTGAAATCTTGGCAAAGAACAATAAATTGTCACTCACACAATAAATATTTCATGCGTGCGAGAATACAAATTCTTTCATTTTCACCTAGAAATAACTATTATACATGATTTTTAGAACTGACACTAACCCGCGGAACGAGAAGTTTATTAATTTTAGATTAAACCGAATTTAGTTGGGATTAAACTGAATTTTATAAATAAGATGAAAAAATAAATAAATATCAGTTATAAATTTATAATACATAAAAAAATATGCATTTATAGAACAATTTTATGAAATTTCAGAATTTTAAACTCAATATATGAAATAGAACTTAATCTATTATTGTGTAAATAATTAAAATGTTTTGATTTAATGTAATCTAAATAGTTTTAATTTATTTCTGTTATAAAAAAAACTAAAACCATGACAATTAACGAAATGTTAGCAAAAAGATAATGAAAATTTTAAATTGTTTTAACATTTAAACTTATTTTTGGAAATACTAGTATTAATTATTGCAAATATAAGTGAAATCCAAGTATTGATTTTTTCCATTCCAAATGGAGGGCATTAAATGTTATTTTCTACTCCTTCCGTATAAAAATTATTGTGTCTTTAGCCATTTTATTAATTCTCTTTTTAATTATCAATTTAGATTATTAATGCATCTTGTACAATTTTTTCTCTAATTTGCCCTTTTATTAACTATGAGAGAGATTATGTATTGTTAAAATTATAAGTGAGTAATTAAAAAGAAAGAGAATTTAGTAAAGGATAAATTAGTTATTTTAATTATATAATAAATTTTTCATTAATTTTAATAATTCGATTAAATAAATAATATTTTATAAATGGAGGGAGTAATTTAAAAAGTAATCGGTGCAAGTATTCGTGTGCTTGCCGATTTCGAAAACAATCAGTAGTTAATTACACCAATTTTGAAAATACTGAGTAATTAATTATTATGCATATGAAAAGCCTTTCAACTTATTATTTCCCTTTTTTTAATCCAATTTATGGGTGAACCGGCCGATTTTAAATTTGACTAACCGGTTTAATATAAAATTGATCGATTTTTAATTTTTTATAAACCGTGATGGAATCGATCGGGCCTGCTATCGAGTTTTATTGAACCCGATCAGACCGATCGATCCAATTTGATTTTCCCAACTATGCTATTATACGAGAAGTGAAATAGGTATAAGGCAATAGTTTATTAAAATTCACATTCATTCATTCATTTCTAACTTATTTACGTAGAATAGTCATTTTGCAAATCACGTAAGTAGATGAACATATATTACAAAAACAAGTTTAAAACATTAAACTTACGGGTCATTTATCATACACATAGGACTTGATTGCAACGCATGACCACAACAAATATTAAGCTAATGATACTAGAGTAAAGTGCTTTTATAACCAATTATACAAATTACAAAGTGCTCTCATCCTTCCTTTTCATGTCTGTGGCCAAAATATTTACGTTAAGCTAATTTTCAAATCAATTCTTTTTATAGCAGTTTCCACATATTACGGTCAACTTTTTGCTCAAATTTTTAGACCGACCAATTTTTTTAATACTCTTATCCAAAATCAAAGAAAGATATTCAGGTGTAACACGTAACTTATTGGATTTCAATTTTGTGTACCGGAGAGTAATGGGCTCTGCATTTCCAACATTCCATGAAAGGGAAACTTCAACATATAAAATGTATTCCTTACAGTATAAAAATATATATTCTTTACAACTTGTATAAAATGAACTCAATTAAATGATTTGAATTGATACAAATTTATAACTATAAAATTGAAACTAATAAAATGGAATTAAACTTGTTAGGTATGAACGTTGCTTTAGGAGGATTCATTAGGTCTGTATATAAATTTGGCCCCGAAAGCTTAAATTCAAACAACGCGTTTTAAAGTCGTGAGGTTGGTCGTAAACGGTGTCAAAGCGGATGATATCGTTCAAGCCGTTTATAACAAGTTATCAGCATAATCGCGATGAAGGGGTGTGTTGAGAATGAATCCCACATCGCTCTCGAAAGATCCACTGAGCTTATAAATAAATAGGATCCTGAAAATTTTAACTCGAACAACGCGTTTTAAAGCCTGAAAGTTGGTATAAACGGCGCCAAAATAAAAAATATCATTTAAATTGTTTAAAACAAACTCAATTAAATTAGTTATAATCGGAAGATATCATACCATATGTGTAATGAAGTATTTAATTAAATTGATAAAATATTTAATTAAATGTTCATGCCATTGAACTAGACGAGAGCGCAAGCAGTTGCGCAGGACCTTTCCACACAGAAAAATCTCTCATTTTGCTTTGAAAATTGCAGTTTTGGAATCTCCGATCACTTTTTGTCCGATCTGACTGCATCTTTTGTATAAGAAAAAGAGATAAAATAGGAGTTTTACCTGTGAATTCATCCGATTGCCAAAATCGAGAGATGGAGAAGATAGAGCATTCAACGGTGGCCACTAATGGCATCAATATGCACATAGCATCTATAGGGACCGGTCCCGTCATTCTCTTTCTCCACGGTTTCCCTGATCTCTGGTACACGTGGCGTCACCAGCTACTCTACCTTTCCCAAATTGGCTACCGCTGCATCGCTCCCGACCTCCGTGGCTTCGGCGACTCCGATGCTCCTCCGGCGACTAATCAGTACACTGTATTTCATACCGTCGGTGACCTAGTTGGACTGCTCGACTCTCTAGGCATTGACCAGGTGTTTCTTGTCGGCCATGATTGGGGCGCGATTATGGCTTGGTATCTCTGCTTGTTTAGGCCTGATAGAGTCAAAGCTTTGGTTAACGCTAGCGTCGTCTTTATACCAAGGGATCCTCGCTGCAAACCTCTGGAGAAATATAGACAGTTATTAGGTGATGACTTCTATATTTGCAGGTTTCAGGTATGTGAATTGGAACTGATTTTGCTTCTTTTTGTTTTGTTGCCATGTGATTTCATTGAATTGGTTGATTGATTGTGCAAACATTATTGAACTTGGAATTGTTGAATTTGAAATATAGAAGATGCAATGTTAGGTATGATCTGTGGCTCTTAGAATGTAGCAACAGTTGGATTGTAGATAAAAGGTGAGTTATAGTTAGGTAATTATGGTTTCAAATCCACAAAAAATTGTGAATAGAATTAGCTTGTGTTTAATGCTTGGTGGGACTAACAATGGCGCCTTGTTGACTCAACTACTCAAGATGTGTAATCAATTGTGACCTGTTTATGACTTATGATTCCTCTGTTTTTGCTTGGTTTTGCCCTGCTACTTATCTTCTGCATTTCGCATTCTTAACTTCTCCACATTCCAGAGAGAGGGATGCACATAAATCCCATCATGAATTCTGATGGCAAGCTCAGTAATCTGATATTTGCGTTGTTGAAAATATAATCATCAGAGTCCTGATTTGATTAACAAAACCAGCATCGTATTAGAGCTCAGATCAGTGTCCAAATAGGCGATTTTGATGGAATTGGCTCCAAATCATTGTGCAATACGAGTTCTAGAGGGCACAATATTTTGGCCACCCCATAATTTCTTTTCAGCAGCTTATAGATTTGAAGCAGACTGCTGCTTTTGATTATTAAATCCTAAAGACATTACCAACATGTTTCAACCTTGACAATAGCCTGCGGATTCATCAAAATTTCCATTGGCATGATCTGTCTGCAAAATATTTTCGATGGTTTGCTTGCTAATTTGAATTACAGGAACATGGAGAGATTGAAGAGGACTTGGCCCAAGCCGGTACAGAGAGAGTCATTAAAAGGTTCCTCTCATCTCGCTCTTCGAAGCCGCCAATAATTCCTAAAGAAACAGGATTCAGGGGTTTACCTGAGACTGCACACCTCCCTTCTTGGCTGTCACAAGAGGATATCAATTACTATGTCAGCAAATTTAACCAGAAAGGCTTCACCGGAGGACTTAATTACTATCGATGTTTGGACCTGTACGTTTCAACACCGTCTTGGCTAGTATTTCATTCTTCTGATCTTTGTTAATATTTAGAAAGTAAAATAATACTGCCATTGAAAATCCACACTTGTACAATTCTTTTCCTCATTGCAGAAACTGGGAGTTGACAGCACCTTGGACTGGGGTACAAATCAAGGTACCAGTGAAGTTTATTGTGGGAGATATGGACGCCACCTATTACTTCCCTGGCGTGAAGGAGTTTATACATAACGGGGGCTTGAAAAAGTATGTCCCGTTTCTGGAAGAAACAGTTGTAATGGAAGGTGTTGCTCACTTCCTTCAGCAAGAAAAGCCTCAAGAAATCAATGAGCATATTCTGGATTTTTTCAAGAAGTTTTAGCTACCAGTTGATATTTCTGGGTGGTTTGATCTTTTATCTGATGAACTTGAACTCTTACTATATAATAAGCGTCATGGATAGAGACTTGTACATGTTTTCTTCTTCACAAGTTATAATTAAGTGACCCATTAATTTGAACATGCAAGTCCGATGCAGTTATATGCCTGTTAACCTATACCTTACCATTTCAATTCGACTTCCAGGGAGAATTCATCTGCTGGACTTTTATTCGTGGAATATAGGACTGCTGGACTTTTATTCGTGGAATATAGGATGGGATGGAATAAGAATTCGTTAAGGATTCCTTAAGAAACACCTATTCTGAGACCTTAAAATATGGTACTTTTATGACTTCAACTACTAAAAAAATCATAAAAGTTATATAAAAATGTATTGTTTATCTCGTACATTTATTAGAGCCTTTTTGTTCACATCGAATAATTCAGAAAACAGTCAGTGTGTACTATGCGCCATGTTTTATTAAAAACTAATCAAAAAAAAAAAACATGGCAATGCAATAGAACAAGAATTGAAATAAACAAATTCAATAGCCAACTAAAGTTGATGAAATTTTTAATTGCATCACAAGATCATTTCACAAGACTAAACACATAAAATTGCCCGTTATCATCACTCTGAAAAGAGAACTATAGTGTTTGGACAAAAGAAAGCAAAACAAGCAGCAAATTTTAACTTGCTACGGCAATGAAGCTGTTCATTACGGAGCATGGGAAAAGCAAAACATAACTGAGCTAAATAATTGCTAATGAATGCATCATTAGCCTCAACATGGTGGGATAATCTGTATTTTCCGAACGCATTAGAGAGCTTACACCCTAAAACCCCTGCTGTTCCTTTTACCCCTAGCTTTCTCAAATTTCCTACCCTTTGATCGTACATATGGTTTTGTATGACTGTGTGGTACACCAGGAGCAGGACCAAAGTGCTTCACTGCTTCACGGGCATTCTTAGGACCCCTCAGGAGAACCTGCATCCACACATCAGATTCACATCGGAATCATCAGCTAAAAATATCAATAACAAAGTAAACAATATTTGGCCCATCATGTGAAAATGAGCAGTGAGAATCCAGAGCTATTACATCAACAAGACACTACAATCCTGGCTTGCAAATGATGAGCAATCCAGTTTTACACAAACTTGAGAATTGAAGGTTCAAAAGCTCACAGATCATATTATATATTTTTCTGGACAAGGATTAAAGAGCTTCATATCTAGCATGAGTTGTCAGTGAAGGGTGTTTACGCCTAATTCTAGCCTATGATTTTATAATTTCAGTTTCTCAAGCTCTAACAGTAATGGCCTACTACTTGCCTAATAGAAGCAATTCACCACTAAAACCATCATTCAGGCATGGCTCTGATCATACACAGTTACAAAAATAAGCTTTCGACTTCTCAGGGTCATTTGTTTCTACTAGTAGCAAAAACAACTTGGGGCAGTTTGGTATTGCTTTTTAAGCTGCTCTCACAAACTTTGATAGAACTAAATATTTTGGCTTTGAACAACACATTTCGATCCTTCATACAAATTAATTAGGAACTATCTGATTTATTTTTTTCAAAATAAAGTCCGCTGCATCTAGGAAAAGCTTGAAAATGGAGCTTTTAAAAAAAGCTGCTGAAAAAAGCTACGCCAAACTGGCCCTTACAGAGTATAAATACTTCTTTCACGTCAAATGCTTTAAAAAATTAAGAATACTTCAGATATCATACATAGGCTAGTTTTTCAAATCCTTACAAAAGACCAAAAATAATAAAAGTTTTTCAGTATTAGGCCTGGTCAATTCAATATTCAGCTAAAATACAGTTCTCTCCTTTCCGGAGCATATTACTAAATCCCTAACAAAGCAAGTCACATATAGCGCCAACATCAAGCACTATTAACTTCATCAGAACATGAAATTAAACTTCAACTCATGCTAGCCTGAAGTTAAAAACTGTATGATCCAAACATTTTGACTCAACTTGAGCTACACTGATTAATGATTATGATCAACAGCCAATCGTATGCAAAAATAACCAATGAATATAAAAACACTTGAGAGCAAAGACATCAATCAATACCGTGTTTTGGCCAAGAGGAGCACGGAGAGCAAGTTGATCAAAGGTCAAGCATTCTCCACCCACCTTCTCAATTCTCGCTCTAGCTGTCTCTGTGAATCTCAGTGCTGTAACCTTCAAAGCAGGGACTTCATAAACCCTAATGTCATCAGTAACAGTACCAACAACCACAGCAATCTTGCCATCCTGATGATTTAACAGGAGTAAATAATTGATCAATAATTAATAAAAGTGGAAAACAAAAGGAATATTCTAAAATTGAAAATCCAGGAACAGTCATAAAGCCACAGTAGACAATAGAATATAAGCTCCAGCGCCTTACAAATGCAGGTAGCAAAAAGTGATCTCAATCTCCTGTTAACACAACAATCACAGCATTCTAATTTTAAAGCAGTCTTTCAATTAACTCTACCAGTCAAAATCATACAGACAAAGGACACGGAATTCAGCTATTAATCTAGCTCACACGAACCATTCGGATTCAGCATCAATGAAATAAGCTTTTTGTAAAAGTGATGAGAACGATAATTACCTTGCCCTTCATGAAGCTAATCAAACGAGAAAGCGATAGAGGGGCCTTGTTAACCTTGCTCATAAAGAGCCGCTTCAATACAACTGCATTGAATTTACTACCAGTCCTCCTCACCAAAAATCGGTACAACTGTTTCACAGATCTAGCATTGTTAGCATATGATGAACAAAATAACGTGAATACCACAAGGCTAGAGAAATGGGCACCTTGACGAGGAGCTTGAGGTAGATATCATCGGACTTGGGCGCGGTGCGCTTAGTCTTTTTGCTCTTACCGCCAGCCTTCAAATCGATACCCTGCAATTACATGGAAACAAAATCAGGTATGGACAGTAAAATATGAGATTCTAAGATTGAATTAGGGTTTGGTATAATGCTTGGTACCATTTTTGTTCTTGCTGATGCTCGGCGCAACTGCTGCGAGGGCAAATGTGCTTAACCATAGATGCTAGGGTTTTAGAACTTTGTAAAGGAGAGTTTGGGATCGAGTACTTCCATCTTATCATGAGTTCTGTGCATCCTAATCCACTATCTTACACGTGGTGTTTTAAAGTTTACATACGCTTTTGTTCTAGGCTCGGCAGTCTCCAAGGGCGCGTTTGGTTCATGGAATTATTATTCTGCGGAATAAAAAAAATAAATTATAAAATATATAAAATGATTGATTATTTATCTAGAATCCGTCATTAGAATGGAATACTTATTCGTCGCTAATATTTGTCTCATGTAATTTCTATTTCTATTTGATATAAAGGAATAGTTATTCCATGAGATACATGATCGCTAGGAATAGTTATTTCATCCGACGGAGGATTTTTGACAGACACTATCATTTTTCACTTTTTTCATTCATTTTTCTTCTAGAATAACAATTCTGCAAACCAAAAGCCACTTAAATATTTAGTGAATATGGAGGAATAGAATAAAAATATCTTAAAAATTTATTAAGATATATATATTTTATTATGCTCTTTTTCATTTTATCCCGTGAATCAAATGAGCCCTTAAATATTCCTTTTACATACTTTTTGAAAACGCTAAAAGATAATAAAGGGCAACAATCATAACTTATCTTTAGATTCATCCCATTGTCAATCTCTATAACTATTACTAAAAGTCGTAACTACTTAGCTTTATAAATGATGCATAAGCATAAAAAATCTCATATATTAAATTGAAAGACAATCCAATTATTTTTATTTAAATTGAATACATAAAATGGTGTTGATATAATTTGATCTTTACAATCATCTAAATTAATGTATTATCACTCACAAAAATTGTTGAAACAATAACTTTTTTTTGGTAACAGAAATAATAACTTAGAGTATCTTTAGTAGATAGTGGATTTCATTATCACGTGGCATGTGAAATAGACAATGTTTATAAAAAAGTGATACACTAGATTATCTATTTCATCTAGAATTGTATAATTAAACAATAAAAAATATTCAAATACAAGCTTGTTTTAATGTTAAATATTAAAATATTAATTAATTTGATGAATTGTTAGTGCATTTAATTGTCTACGTGTAGATGATCAAATAGATAATATCTAACATTTGTTATACCACATCATATAGAAAAGAGAAAATGAATAAGCTAGTATAGCACAATTTTTTAATCAATTATCTATTTTTACCTATAAAAAAATTATTATTAAAATAAACTATCTACTGAAAATAATCTTATTTAAACCGATAATACAGCGGTTACTATTTTAGTTTGTTAGAAAGTTAAATAGGTAACAATATGAGAGAATTAAAACTATTTTCGCAACATAAAATATTCAATTAAGCATTTTTATGCTTTTTGTGTAAATATATTAGGAAGTAGTGGCAAATATTCAAATATGAGCAGATTTAGGTTGGCATAATGTTGGGACTTTGTATTATTATATTGTTGTGTGGACTTGTTTATAATTGAGCAGCGACTTTTATATTTGCCTCACAGATACAATTATGCATTTACTCCCTGTACATTATTCCTTTGCTTGTCCTATTTTTCGTTATCTATTTTTAATATAAGGTTTTATTCATTTCTCTTCTTTATATTTTTATTACTTATTAATAAAAATATTAATTAATTAATATTAATTTAATAATAAATAAGTAATTATATATTTTTTATTAATTATCTTTTAAAATTTATAAAATTTTTTAAAATAATTAATTTTTAAAATAGGAAGGAATATTATTTTTATTGTGTTACATCATTGATATTTATCTAAAAATTTCATTGATTTATCTTAATTCATTTAACTTTCTTTCAATGATCAAAGACTAAAAGACAATTCAAAATGAAAGATATTTAAATATAAATAAGGAAAAGTTTAAAAAGTTATGTCAGCATTGACAAATATTTAACAAGTTTCGTTGTCTCGTGTTGATAGAATTAGGGGTGAGTAAATATTGATTCGATTTAAAATTTGGATTGAATCGATTTAAATTAGTAAAAATATAAGAACTAAAATTTAACCGAATATAGTTTAGTTCGGTGTAAATCGAATCGAATATAATTTGGTTCGGATTCAATTCAATTCGGTTATAATCGAATTGCTCAAACTTGATCTATAATTTATAAAATAATTTGTAATCTATTTTTTCGGGTTATATGAAAGAGTCTTAAAGTAATTTCATCTTAATATGTTAAATTTGATAGTTTCTAGACTTTAAAATTTATATTTATAGCAATAAATATAAATATTGATATATAAAAAATATCAATTCAAATAGTATGAGATGTATATAATGAATTGTTGAATGAGTCATATTCCTCAGTTGTAAATTAAAAAAATTCTTTCCAAATTAGGATTACTTAAGTGAAAGGATTTGGATTCTCTAAAATTAAAATCTCATATTTGTTATTATTGTTTACTAATTAGTGTATTGCATATGGTCAATATTGATTAAAATATTAGATATAATGTTGGAAAAACAATGATCCAGATAATAAAATCTAAAATAATCCGGATCAAGTTTGAAAGAAACAAAAACAAGTGTAAAAAAATTCTCTTGAAATCCAAACAGAAGCATCCGGACAAAGCTAAGATCGCTTATTGAACAAAATCAGAAACCTATGCAATGGAAGAAAATTATCCGGACAAATTCTGGAAAGAAAACAAATTTCCGTCCTCAAAACTTGCAACCGAAAGAATTGACTGAAGACATCTCCGAAAGGAAAATCCAGAACATATAGGTCCAAAGGACATCCGAAAGACACCTCTCGAAGACCTATATCCAATAACTAAGGAAAGTGTTAAACATAGCTTTCCTTGTGCCTCTGTTGGTCTACAGTAGTCAAAGAACCTTTTTGTTGAAGACAGCTGGCATGGATCAAAGAAAAGTCAAAAGGAGTAGACATTGGACAGAGAAAGTCTAAACTACTTTTATCCTAGACCAATAAAGGCGCGCGTGAGCTCACACCATATGACAATTGGTATGAAAGTTGGTGTATCACAAAATGACAAGTAAAACGATCACTGACAACTTTTTAGCACCAATCCCAAGAATTTAAACGAATCAAAATATGGTCTAACGGACTAATCAACGGATCCAGAAGCTCCACCTCACAACCTGATCAAGGGTGAAGATTAAATGTAAGTTCACTAACCACAAACGACTACATTTATGATCAAAGCCTATAAAAGGAACTCTTCACCAAATGAGAAGATAATCTGATCAAATTACAAAAGCAAGTAACAAAGAAATACATTCAATCAGTTGAGATAATCCCTCCAAGAAACTCTTAATTCAAAATCTGTTTGTAAGGATTCCCAAGTGAAACTATAAACTTGAGGAACTCCAAAACCAACCTTTTGTTGCAAACCAAAAGTGTAAAAATCTCCAACTTAGGTGAGTTGGGAGATTGGGATATAACTTGAAGTAGGTGCTTTGAGTGAGATCTCCCTGTAGGACTCAGCTTAGATTTAAGGTAGAAGGCTAAGTGGTATATCCTACTAAAGACGAGAGGACTCAGCTAGGAACTAGTGCTTCTAGTGGTATATCCTACTTCCAGAAAAAGTCATCATTCGGAGACAAATCTGTAAGGCTTGATTCCTGCCAGTTGAAAAGGAATCCATTAGTGGACAAGCACGAAAGAAGGAAATTTCGAGGACTGGACGTAGGTAGGGCCGAACCAGTATAAAATACTTGTGTTTGATTTCTATTTACTTTTACTATACTACATTCATATTACATCATCCGGATCCATCCTCCGTATTACATTTATCATCCGGATCCATCTTCCGGATCATAATCAAATACGCTACACATAGAATTTTTCTAAGTCTATAAATTCCGTAAAAAAGGGCCATTCACCCCCCTCTGTCCTTATAAATACTCTAACAGGGACCTACAAGTGGTATCAGAGCAAGTGCTCAAACTAGAGATCTAACAATCTCGAGCTAAAGATCCACAGATTTTGATTCATAAATCAAAATGAGTTTCCACAACTCACAACTTCTTCCCGAGGGTATGTCTGTTACCCGTCCTTCACTCTTCACCGATGAACACTACATGTTCTGGAAAAATCGGATAAAGAACTTCATCCAATCACAAAGTATGCAAGCATGGTTAGTTATTAAAGATGGTCCATATGAACCTACTTACGAAGTAGAGGGTATGACTACCCAAAAGCCATCAAGTATGTGGGATGATAATGACTTTTAAAAATTGCGTGAAAACGCAAATGCTCTTCATTGTGCTTTTAGTGCAGCAAAATTCAACAGGATATCTAGATGTGAGACTGCCAAAGAGATTTAGGAGAAGTTGGAAGTTACCTATGAAGGAACTACCAAAGTAAGATAGGCCAAACTTGATCCACTCGAACAAAAGTTTGAATCCTTTAAAATGGAGCCCAAAGAATCAATCAGCAGCATGAACACTAGATATACAAATCTAGTGAATGAAATGAAGAGGCTAGGGAAGGAGATTCCAGAAGTAGACATCGTTAAGAAAGTGCTTCGGAGTCTCACCAAGGAATGAGACAACAAAAAGACCGTCATTGAGAAAGCTCATGACGTAAATTTTAACAGTTACGATGAACTCATTGGTAATCTCCTAACTCAAGAACTGTCCTTGGAAAGATACAGCCAACAAGAAAAGAGACATGAGGAGTGAAAGAAGGCCATTGCTCTTAAGATAGAATCCATAGGATCAGGCTCATCCGAAGAGGAAGAGCAAATAGATGAGTACTAAAGATCAACTCGCTCTATTGACCAAGAGGCTAAATCTATTCATACAAAAGAAGGATAGAAGAAGATAAAAAAAGGTATGAATCTCGGAGACCAAGAGAAGGCACCTCCGGAAGAAGTAAGCACAGAATGAATCCGAAAGAAAAGAAAGATCCGGAGAAAGACGCTGCTTGTTTCGAGTATGGCAAAAAAGGCCACTTCAGGACAAAATGCCCCAAACTCAAGAGAGCTAAGAAATTTAAAAAGAAGGCAATGGTTGCTACTTGGAGCACAATGAAGAAAGCAGCAGTTCATCCTCAACAGAAGAAGAGGAAACTGCTAACTATGCATTCATAGCTCTAACAGAGCCAAAAGCAGAGCAATCCAGAAGGAACACCTCCAGACAAGAAACTATGCAAATTGAAGAATCAAAATCAGATTCAGCATACACTAAGGTAAACTCTTACTCTAACTCTACCTCTAACTTTGATCTTGTAAAAGTTCTTTCTATTGTTATCAAGGGAGTAAAGAAGAATGCAAAAGCCATCAAATCCCTGAAAAGAGCAATACTAGAATTAGCTGAGGATGCTGAGGTGATGGCACAAGACATCAATTTGGTTAGAGCAACCAAGCATATTTATATGGTAGAAGAAAACTTTCTGAGAAATCAAGTCCAAATTCTGAATGCAAATGTGACGGGACTGGATAGAGAAGTCAACCTATTAAAGGATGCATCCAAAAAGAAACCTGAAACAAAGAATCCAAGAAGAGATAACCCTTCTCCTCCTTAGAATAGGATTCAAAGAAACTCACATCAAAGGACAAATGAGGTAAGAAGACAACCACAAGCTCAAAGATTTACTGTTGCTCAGAAGGGAAAGGCTAAGGTAGCTTATAACCAACTACCTATCAAGCAAAGAAAAAAATCATAGAGCTAAAATTGCACCTCCAACCAACTTCCAGAGTTATACCAGACCATCCACGAGTATGCACAAAGCTGGGTATAAAGGCAACTACGGAAGGGAGGATATGAAGAAGATCAGCGAGAAGCAAAAGCAAAATAAACCTATTTCAGGATACAAGTTTTATGGTAAAAATAATCATATAACTAAATCATGTAGATTAAAAAATAGCTATTACGATGATTATCCTTGGCCCGAGATGGTTATTAACCCGAGAGGAGCCAAATCTGATTGGGTACCCAAACCCACTTGATCTATTTTACAGGCATGCCTTAGATCCACAGTAGATCAACACGCTTGGTATATTGATAGTGGATGTTCAAGGCATATGACAGGTGATGAGAAGGCCTTCATCACATTAACCCGGAAGAAGGGAGGTAAAGTAAGATTTTGAGACAATCAAAAGGGACAGATCATTAGTCATGGAACCATAGGATCTGGGTTAAAAATTGAAGATGTCTTACTAGTTGATGGACTGCAATTCAACCTACTGAGTGTGGCTCAAGTATGTGACAGAGGAAGAAAAGTCACATTTGACTCCCGAGGCTGCTCAATTTATAATAGTAAGTCAAATAACTTATTCTTTATGTACCTAGAGTAAATAATGTCTATTCTGTAAACATTAAAAATGATAAAAAGAATATATGCTTCGTGTCTAAAGAAGAAGAATCATGGCTATAACACCGAAGATTGGGATATATAAGCATGAATCTCCTGTCCAAATTAGCCAAAAAGGAATTAGTTGAGGGTTTGCCTAAGGTTGCTTTTGATAAGGATCATCTATGCACCGCATGTCAATTAGGTAAACAACATGGGAAAAGTTTCCCTTCCATATCATACATTCCTTCCAAAAGAGTACTTGAGCTCATACACATTGATCTTTTTAGTCCGATTAAGCCACTGAGCTTAGGTAAAAGAGAATACACCATGGTCATTATAGATGACTATTCTCGATATACCTGGGTTCTCCTGCTAACAAGTAAGGATGAAGTATTTGACCAATTCTCCAAAACATTCATCCGAATAGAAGTAGAATAGGGCATACACATTGCACGCATCCGGAGCGATAATGGTGGGGAGTTCAAAAATAAGCATTTTGCTAACTTTTGTGACTCCAAGGGCATTGAACACAACTTCTCTGCCCCTCACAATCCTCAACAAAATGGAGTGGTAGAAAGAAAAAATAGGACCATAGTAGAAATGGCAAGAACAATGCTAAGTGAAAATAGGTTGCCAAAATATTTCTGGGGTGAGGCTGTAAACACAACATGCTACATCTTAAATAGAGCTCTCATCAGAAAAACTATATAAAAGACCCCATATGAAGTCTAGAAGGGAAGAAAACCAAAAATTGGATACTTTAAAGCATTTGGATGTAAATGCTATATCCTTAACGATAAAGAGCAAATAGGAAAATTTGATCCTAAATCTGATGAAACAATTTTCCTCGGCTACTCAATACATAGCAAGGCTTATAGAGTCTTCAATAAATGAACCCAAACTGTAGTAGAATCTATACATGTAGATTTCGATGAGACTAACACTGCAGGAAAGAAAGGCTACCCTCTGGAAGGTCAAATTCCGGAAGCTGAAAAATCTGAAGAAAAGAAGGAAAAAGATATCCCTGATTCATTTCAAATCAAGAAATACACAGAGGAAGATGAGGGAAAATCCTATAATCCAGAGACATATCAAGTTAATCATAATCCATAGGAAATTGACTTTAATGAAGAAACAGTTGAAGCTGAAGAAGAGCAAGTCCAAATTCAACATAAAGGCCTGGAAAGAGAAATCCGGACACACAGAGATCATTCTATTGAGAATATTCTGGACGACATTCAGAATCCAGTTAGAACTAGAGGACGGCTTAACCGGATGATGAGTTATGCTGCCTTTATCTCTCTTATAGAGCCAAAGAAATTTCAAGATGCTGAAGGAGATGAAAGCTGGATGATGGCAATACAGGAAGAGATAGATCAATTTACCAAAAATGATGTATGGGATCTTGCGTCCTATCCTAAAGGAAAATTAATTATAGGAACCAAATGGGTTTTCCGGAATAAACTTGATGAATCTGGAGTAGTAGTAAGAAATAAAGCTTGACTAGTAGCTCTAGGCTACAACCAGCAAGAAGGAATTAATTTCGAAGAAACATTCGCTCCTGTAGCAACACTGGAAGTAATCTAGATCTTATGTGCTTTTGCATCATTCATAGGGTTTACATTATACTAAATGGATGTCAAAAGTGCATTTCTAAATGACTTCATTCAAGAAGAAGTATATGTCAAGCAACCACCTGAATTTGAAGATCCAAAGCATCTGGATCATGTCTACAAACTAAAGAAAGCCCTCTATGGATTAAAGCAGGCACCAAGAGCCTGTATCAAAGATTAACCTCATTCCTCATATCCAAGGAATATACTAGAGGCATAGCAGATACCACACTCTTCATCAAGAAAAATAAAAATGATATTATTCTAGTCCAAATCTTTGTGGATGATATCATTTTTGGTGCCACTGATGAAAAGATGTGCAAAGAATTCAGCTCTCAAATGCAGAAGGAATTTGAAATATCTATGATGGGAGAGCTCAACTTCTTTCTTGGCTTACAAATCAAACAAAGTTCAGACGGGAACTTCATCAATCAATCAAAATACACCAAGAAGATTCTGAAAATTTTTGAAATGGATAGCAGTAAACCAATGTCTACTCCCATGAGTTCAGACACAGTCTTATCCAAGGACTGTGAAGGAAAAGTTATCGATCAAAAACTGTATAGGGGAATGATTGGCTCTCTCCTATACTTAACAGCTAGCAAACCTGACATCCACTATTCAGTATGCTACTGTGCAAGGTATCAAGCAAATCTAAAAGATTCTCATCTCAAGGCTATCAAAAGGATACTTAGATATCTCCTAGGAACCACTGGAGTTGGACTGTGGTATCCTAGTAATGGAGACTTTACACTCTAGGGATTCATTGATGCAGACTATAGCAGAGATACCTTTAAAAGAAAAAGTACATCTGGAGGATGTCATTTTCTTGCGGACTGCTTAGTCTCGTGGCATAGCAAAAAGCAAACTTCAATTGCCTTGTCCACCACAGAAGCAGAATATATAGCAGCTGGAAGCTATGTTGTTCAACTCCTGTGGATCAAACAATAACTTGAAGATTATGGAGTGCAATCCGGATGTGTAGACGTACTGTGTGACAATAAGAGTGTTATTAATGTGTCAAAAAATCCAGTACTTCACAGCAGGATGAAGCATGTAAATATAAGGTATCACTTCATTCGGGATCATGTGATGAAAAAGGATGTTGCATTGGTATATGTCCCAACCAATAAATAAAGGGCTGATATCTTTACTAAACCACTAAGTAAGGATCAATTCGGGAAATTGAGAGAATCAATTTGAATGACAAATCCAATCTAGAAAAACTCGGGAAGATAGCATCTAATCAAGCTGGATCTTAAGTTAAAATTCTCACTCCAGAAGAAAAGAAGAGTTTTAAAAAGTATATTCTAGAAGATTGCCACGTTAGCCGACAACAATGACGTATGGCAGTAAAAGCCCATCAAGGTAACTGTTACTTTTTGAATTTCAAAAGTTCAAATGGTTGTTACACGCGTCGTAAATACAACAGTTAATTCAAAAATAAACAGTTCATATTCTCCGGTTAAACTGAATTCACCTCTCTCCTAAAAATCAGACTGCCATATCATCAATCCAGTCAGCAACACCGGAGTCCGAATTACAGTTATAACCTCACTTTGAAAAGTCTATATAAACCCCCTCAAAATCCCTTCTCTTCTTCACACGAGCAATAATTTCATTGTTACTCTGCAAAAATTCAAACCTGAAACACCATCTCTTAAATACTTGAAAATGGCAGCCAAAAACACTTCAAAAACCCTCAAAATCCTACCAAGCAAAAACCACTTTCAAGTATCTGACTTGAAACAAGTAGATTTTGAACCCTTAAACCTAAAAACCTCCGATTTCGTCATCCCTACTGATCATCTAGGAGATGACTATCTATTCAAAACTCCACCATTCTTCACCCTAATTGAAAATCAGAATCTGGGTGATCTTCTCAAAATAAACTATCCAACCTATCCCAAACTGGTGAAAGAGTTTTACTTAAATCTGAGTGCGCATAATCATTTTGATGCCCTATGCACTGAAGTACAAGGAAAGACTATCCACCTAACACCAGAATTCTTCGAGAAGAATCTAAACATGAAAAACTTAAGAGTGATGTTGAGAAAAGATGTAGATGAGATTGGAATTGAGTATGACTCCAAGCTGTGGCTCCATCAGAAGTACTTCGGTGATAAATTCTCAACACACTTCCCCAGAACACCCAAATTCCTGCAGCATGCTCTAGCAAAGCTCATTTTAATAAGGAAAGGGTCATTGACTATAATCTCTTCCCTCCAGCACTGCATTTTGTAGCACTGGATTGGCAGTGTAGAAGTAAATTGGCCAGTCTTAATCATCTATTATCTCAAGACCCATGTTAACTCCTATGGCACCTTGATCACGAGGATCCTTCAAGCGGAAGGAGTGGATCTTACTGGATTTAAAGGAATTTATAGAAAGCCCATCCTCAAAAAGAACTTCCTAAATCTCTATTTTGATGAAGAATGGGATGAAGAGAAGATGAATTTAAAGAAGGACGAGCGCAAAATTAAATCCAGAAAGGCAGTTGATCCGGAAGCAGAAGCCCCAGTTCCCAAAAGGCCTAGAACCATGAAAGCTAAAGCCAAAAGACAAGAGGAACTGATTGATGAGGATACTCTGCCTCTCACTCAAGTCCTAGGATTTGAATAGCCAAGATCCAGAGGCAGATTGATTACAGCTGCAACCAAAAAGGGACTGCATAGGCTTACTACGGGTCTACCTAAAATTACTACAAAGGCGATTGAGGCAAGAAGAAGAAAAGCCAAATGAACTTCGGCTGAAATGGAAGAAGAAGCTGAGGATGAGGAAATAGAGGATGAGGCTCCTCCTGAAAAGTAGGTCTAAAGAAAAGGGCTAACATTTGATGAAGCCCTGGCTGCTCAAAAGAAGAGAGCTAACAAAGGCAGAAGGCTTGCTGGGATAATGTTAAATGAAGAGGCCAAGCAGTATAGAGAGAAGGCTGCATTAGAAAAGGCTAAGTCCAGCAAAGGGAATAATATTCCCGGAGCAACGGAAATTATAGGGCAAGATGACAATCAATTTGATGTCATTCAAACAGTAATACTAGAAAACAAGAAAATTAACAGAGAAAGAACTGAAGGTCCTGGAGATTTCTCACAGATTCCTCCTATTCTTGTTGATGGATATCATCTCAAAAATTCTGGAAGCAGCTGAGTTCATGTTTGCTGACAAAACAGATCCACTTTTGGAGAATCTGCTTGGACCAGGCTATGAGTTTATAAACCTTGAAAGTCCTGAAAGGCATTGTAGAAGGCTGTTGAGGAAAATGCCAATATACCGGGGGAAGAAGGTCCTGAAAAGGTATCTGCTAAAATGGTTGAGGACAGTTCTAGCCATCCGAAGGAAGGGCCGGAAGAAGAAAGAAGGGACGAGGATCAGACGCAATAAACCACTAAGGTAACCCTTAATCTTCTTCATCTCTCTTCTGAAAAGGAAAGGCATAACTTAGTTACAATCTCTCAAAATGTAACTAAGGACATAGTGCCATACCCGGATGCAACAGCTCCGGAGGAGGGAAAAAGTCTGAGTTCTAAGGTACACACTTCTGAAGTAGATCCTATGGGCGAGGCTAATCTGGAGGAAAGGGAACTAAGCAAGGGTGAAGTAGAAAGAGCAGTTGGAGGCTTACGATTGCCAAATAACAGCCCCTCCAGTAGTAGTTCAAGCTCCGTAAGTGAATCTCTGAAAGCAGTTCAAGCTCCGTAAGAGAATCAAGCTCATCTAGTAGTGAATCATCCGGACCCTCCAAAAAACACTTCCCTCCTCACACCAAATCAATGACTCTTCCTGATGAAAAATCCAAAGAATCCAAAGTCAGTGCAACTCTCAAACTCCTTCAAGAGGCAACCCTTGAACACTATAAAGAGAACTTTATCAAAAAGAGCCTCTTGACCATCTGCACCTATCTCAAGGCTGTGGAGAAGGAATTGCTTAGGCAAATGTTGAATCAAGAGGTCTGCAAGGACTTAGGTGAAATCAAAGAAAAGCTAAATTGCCTCCCCAAAATTGAGTAGCAAGTAATGAACTTCCCAACACCTGGAGCTCTGGCGGTAGCTTCCCTTTCTGAGATTAAGCCCCTCTTGAATGAGATAAAGGAAAGCACCTCTAAATCAAATCACAACGCCAGATAAGCCAATACTTTAGCCTCTAATAATTGTGCAACAGTGCTAGAAAGGGTGTCCTCCTCCACCACAGACCTATCCATAAAGCTCAAGGACTACACAGATACCAAGTTTGAAAACTTGTCAAAATTCATGGAGCATAGGGATTTGAAGCCAACTCTGCTCAGCATGGAGACTAATCAGCAAGTCACTCAGGAGATGCTTGCAAATTTTATAGACAAAATCCTCCCCCAACTGAAAAAGAAGATTCTCGATGATATGGGTGATGAAATGCAAGCAAGAAACTCCAGCATTGAACAATCAATAAATGAGTGGAAGAAAACCGTCTTAAAAGAGATTAAAGATCAGACGAAATCTATCCATAATATTCGAAAGGGACTTAGTGATGAAATCAGTCTTCTTCAAATCGGAATAAATAAATTGTCTATCTCCGGACCTTCCTCTTCTCCGGATACTCCAGAGTGCCAGCTCATTCCAATCCTTTACGATCTAGTTCAGTCTATAAGGGATTCAGGGTTTATGAGCCAAAAAGGCTTGACTATCCTCACCAAGGCCATGTTCCCTTACTTCGATCCGAAGGACCAAGAACAGATTCTGCGCATCCTCCCTCAGGTTTCACAATCATATGATCAGCTTCAGAGGGCCCTTCATCCTTACTACCTGACTCCTCCTATTGTAAATCAAATTATTGATGAGCGAGCCAAAGGTAACAAAGACTATTCTCGCTACTCCTCTGCATAGTAGAAATCTTGGGATAAACGCACCTATATAGTCATTGACCCCCTTGATGGAAGCAAAAAGGGGGAGGAAGAAGATAGTCAGCAAGGAGATGGAAGGGGGAAAGGAAAAACATTGCAAGTCCGGAAGAGTGGTCCGTCCGGAGAGATAGTTAAGCTAGCTAGATAAAATTGTAATAGCTAGATTCTCTTTATATGTATTTCTGTATTTTGTAACACTGAACTTCATGATGTTAACTATTATTAACAGCAGAAGTATATATAAAGGGAAAATTTCTTAACTATCAAAACAAACGCTTTAGTACAATCTATAAGTGTACTGCAACAAACTTAGAAGCAGAAGTCATAAAATTATGGGGGAGCCTGGATACTAAAATCATAGGGGAGTAACTTAAAAGTTAACTATCTTAAGTTTTTGTTTCCATCAAATGGGGGAGATTGTTGGAAAAATAATGATCCGGATAATAAAATCTAAAATCAATCCGGATCAAGTTTGAAAGAAACAAAAACAAGTGTAAAAAAATTCTCTTGAAATCCAAATAGAAGCATCCGAACAAAGCTAAGATCGCTTATTGAACAAAATCAGAAACCTAAGCAATGGAAGAAAATTATTCGGACAAAGTCTGGAAAGAAAACAAACTTCCGTCCTCAAGACTTGTAACCGGAAGAACTGATTGAAGACATCTCCGGAAGGAAGATCCGGAACATATAGGTCCAAAGGACATCTGGAAGACCTATATCCAATAACTAAGGAAAGTGTAAAACATAGCTTTCCTTGTGCCTCTTTTGGTCTACAGTAGTCAAAGAACCTTTTTGTTGAAGACAGCTGGCATGGATCAGAGAAAATTCAAAAGGAGCAGACATAGGACAGAGAAAGTCTAAACTACTTTTATCCTAGACCAATAAAGGCGCGCGTGTGCTCCCACCATATGACAATTGGTATGAAAGTTGGTGTATCACAAAATGACAAGTAAAATGATCACTGACAACTTTTTAGCACCAATCCCAAGAATTTAAATGAATCACAATATGGTCTAACGGACTAATCAACGGATCCAGAAGCTCCACCTCACAATCTGATCAAGGGTGAAGATTAAATGTAACCTTACCAACCATAAACGGCTACATTTATGATCAAAGAACTCTTCACCAAATGAGAAGATAATCTGATCGAATTACAAAAGCAAGTAACAAAGAAATACATTCAATCAGTTGAGATAATCCCTCCACGAAACTCCTAATTCAAAATCTGTTTGTAAGGATTACCAAATGAAACTAAAAGTTTGAGGAACTCCAAAACCAACCTTTTGTTGCAAACCATAAGTGTAAGAATCTCCAACTTGGGTGAGTTGGGAGATTGGGATATAACTTGAAGTAGGTGCTTTGAGTGAGATCCCCCTGTAGGACTCAGCTTAGATTCAAGGTAGAAGGCTAAGTGTCATCATCCGAAGACAAATCTGTAAGGCTTGATTCCTGCCAGTTGAAAAGGAATCCATTATTGGACAAGCTCGAAAGAAGGAAATTCTAGAGACTGGACGTAGACAGGGCCGAACCAGTATAAAATACTTGTGTTTGATTTCTGTTTACTTTTACTATACTGCATTCATATTGCATCATCCGGATTAGATTTATCATCCGGATCCATCTTTCGGATCATAATCAAACACGCTATACATAGAATTTTTGTAAGTCCATAAATTCCGCGAAAAAGGGCCATTCACCCCATCTGCCCTTATAAATACTCTAACAGGGACCTACATATAATATGAATATATATTAAAATATAATATTTATTAATTTATTCGGTTCGATTCGATTCGGTTTTATTTCGATTTTTATTGCAAAAACTGAAACCGAACCGAAACCTGAATTTTAAAAATTTTAAAAACCGAAACAGATCCGAAATAAATTTAATTCAGTTCAATATGATTATTTTTATTCGATTTCAATTTGAATTTCGATTCTAATTTAATTATGCACATGTAGAACTTGATTATTCGAGTACAAATTAGTTAGCATAGCAACTTTTTGTTTCTATATTTCGACACATTTTAATTTGGTTAAGAAAAGTTAAAGAATAACTCAAATTTTTTTGAGTGATTGTTATTTTATTTCACCATATTAAGATTAGAGCTTAATAAAGTGAGGAGAACTCATGACCAAAACCCAACTCTTCCAATGTTTAATTAAACTCAATGCATACTTACCCTTCAATTTCATAATTTTTTGGGTAAACTTTAAAAACATATTTTATAGTTTGAACGTTTAATAAAAAGGTTTTTGTGAAATTTTTTTTTTCTTCAAAAGGGTGTTTGTGGTTTTAAAAGTGCAAAAACATACTTTTCAAAATTTTAAAACCACATTTAGAAGGGTAATATGGTCCATCTTGAAGTGAAATTTTGTAGCTTTGTTTATAAAAATCTAATACACATTAGTGATAAATTTTAAATTTTTTTGAGAAATACAAATAATTAAAAATTAACGATAATTTTAAAAAATCATAACAAAATGAAAATTTTCTGAAATTTACTCAAATCTTGATAAATAATTCATAAATAATATAGTTTAAATACAGGAATGTTGAATTTATTGAAATATATGAGAATATCATTCCAAATGTAGTTTCAAAATTTTGAGAAGCATGTATTTGCTAAATTTTTAAACCACATGCACCATTTTGAAAAAAATTCCATAAGAACCTTTTTGCAAAATGATCAAACTATAAGGCATGTTTTTTAAATTTAACCTAATTTTTATATTGGAGCCTCCAACTTAATGACGTCTTTACCAACATTATGATTTGGCAAAAGTGTTTACCGCAGCCCTCTCAATGCCACATGTCACATTGTGATTGATGTGACTTTTCTAAGATGTCAAATTTTTTATTTTCCTCTCTTTAACCAGGGGGTTGGTAATAGACCTCGGCACAAGTCTGCTAGCCTGCAAGGCCTACCCGAGGCCGTCCTTTATAGATTGAGTTTGAACAACCATAATAAAGTATAGGCTAACCAGGCTCGAACCCAAAATAGCCCAATTAATAAATAGGATGGACTTAAATTTAGTATATAAATCTAAGCCCAACCTGCCCTATACATGATAATTTTAATATACATTTAATATATAGATGTCAGTAAGTTATCTCAGAAAATTGTTTTGATCAATTTTTGCTAAATACTAAGCCTAAAACTACTCCCTTCATCTTTTTAAAATAAGCATTATAGCTTAAAATTGGATTACCAAAATACTTATCATTTATTATTTTTTAGGTATTTTTTTCATTATTCTTCCAACTATATTTTTATATTAATTACAGTTATGTTAAAAAATTAAGACATTAATTAAAGATATAAGAATAAATTAATATTTTTATATCATTAATAAATAATTTTATTAAAAAATATGAAACTTATAGAAAGACAAGTAAAAAATACGGAGATAATAATTAATTTCTTCTCGCTTTGAAAATAAAATTACTGTTGGCAACTGAAACTTAAGGAATAGAAATTATTAGCTTAGAATATACAGTATTATCAATAATCTTTGGACTTTGGCGAATTATTATTGGAAAATCGAATGGCATATGAAGAGCTTACTGTTCCCCACAAAAAAATTAATAACGGTAATTAAAAATAATTCAAATTTTATAAAAAGTAATATAAATTTGATAGCTCCATGAATGGAGCTTAGTTTTTAATTATTTTATAATAATTTAATTTAACCCATGCTTAAATTTAATTAATAAAGATATCTATAAGTTAGAAGTAAGTCATAAAAATTATTAAGTTCGAAGTTAAGAATGTATTAAAATTTTAATTAATTATTAAATAATAAAATTCATTATTTTAACAATTTTAAACTTTTCTTCTTAAAAAACATACAATTTTATTATATCAATTATTTTGACATGAGCGTTTTAATTTTTTATTTCTTTGGACCATAACACGAAATAACCCTGAAAATTCTCTAACATTATTCCGCTGTGAAAACTTAGAAACCTTCGGGTCAAATTAGTCAAGCCCATCTTCCTTACTTGTCTAAATAACTGCTCGTCGGCTCAGCCCATCTCCTAATTTCGCATCTCAAATCCTTCAAACCAACGACCGCTAACGAAATGAACTCCGCAAAGCTCCGCCGGAAAGTGGCTCCGGCAAACGGAGACGCTGACAACTCCGTTGAGAAACAAGAGCAGCTCCTCCTCTCCGCCGCCATCTTCAACGGCGAGGACCTTGGCCCCTTCATCCGCAAGGTCTTCACTTCTGGCAAGCCTGAGACTCTTCTCCACAGTCTCCGCCGTTTCGCTCGCTCTAAAGAGTCAGAAATTGAAGAAGTTTGCAAAGCTCACTACCAGGACTTCATCCTCGCCGTTGATGACCTCCGATCTCTACTCTCCGACGTCGATTCATTGAAATCTGCGCTTTCCGACTCCAATTCTAAGCTTCAATCGGTTGGTTTACCTCTCTTAACCTCCCTCGACTCCTACATCGAAGCCCAAACCGTTTCGCAGAATGTGAATTTAGCGCTATCGTTAATTGTGTCCTGTGTTAAGCTCATGGAGCTTTGTTCTAGAGCCAACCATCATTTATCCAGTGGTAATTTCTACATGACTTTGAAGTGTCTGGACACGATCGAGAACGATTTTTTAGATAAAACTCCATCTTCTACTTTGAAGAGGATGTTGGAGCAGAGGATTCCGCAGATTCGATCGCATATAGAGAGGAAGGTGAACAAGGAGTTCGGCGATTGGCTTGTGGAGATCCGGGTGGTCAGCCGGAATTTGGGACAGTTGGCCATAGGCCAGGCCTCGGCAGGTAGGCAGCGAGAAGAGGATTTGAGAATGAAGCAGAGGCAAGCCGAAGAACAAAGTCGTCTCAGCTTGCGAGATTGCGTGTATGCTTTGCAAGAGGAAGATGACGACGACGAGCTTAACCGTGGGAGCAGGGATGATAGTAAGGATGGGTATAGCAATGGTGGTAGCGGATTGCTAGGGTTTGATTTGACTCCGCTGTATAGGGCGTATCATATACACCAGACTTTGGGGCTTGAAGATCGGTTTAAACAGTATTATTTTGAGAATAGGAAACTTCAATTGACTTCGGATTTCCAGGTATCATCCATGACTCCGTTTCTTGAATCTCATCAAACATTTTTTGCGCAAATTGCTGGGTTTTTCGTAGTAGAAGATAAAATTTTGAGGACTGGAGGGAGTCTTATTTCGAGGACAGATGTTGAGAATTTGTGGGAGACTGCTGTTAGCAAGATGTGTTCAGTATTAGAAGATCAATTCTCTAGGATGCAAACTGCAAATCATCTTTTGTTGATAAAAGACTATGTGAGCTTGCTAGGGGTGACTTTGCGCAGATATGGGTATCCTGTAGATGCCTTATTAGACGTTTTGAGCAAGCACAGAGACAAGTACCATGAGTTACTCTTGTCTGATTGCCGTAAGCAAATTCAAGAGGCTCTTGCTGCTGATAAGTTTGAGCAGATGTTAATGAAGAAAGAGTATGAGTATTCAATGAATGTGCTTTCATTTCAACTGCAGACATCAGATATTGTGCCAGCTTTTCCTTTTATTGCGCCATTTTCATCCACTGTACCTGATTGCTGTCGAATTGTGCGATCCTTTATTGAAGATTCTGTGAGTTTTATGTCATATGGCGGGCAACTTGATTTCTTTGATGTCGTTAAGAAATATTTGGACCGGCTTTTGGCTGAGGTTTTGGATGATGCTTTGTTGAAGCTTATAACAACATCTGTCCATGGTGTTTCCCAAGCCATGCAATTTGCAGCTAATATGGCCGTAATGGAGCGTGCTTGTGATTTCTTCTTTCGCCATGCTGCCCAACTTTCTGGTGTTCCTTTGAGAATGGCAGAGAGAAGTAGGAGGCAGTTTCCACTAAACAAAGCTCGTGACTCAGCAGAAGAGATGCTTTCTGGTTTGCTTAAACAGAAGGTTGATGGTTTTATGACATTGATTGAGAATGTGAACTGGATGGCTGATGAGACCATACAGAGTGGTAATGAATATGTGAATGAAGTTATAATATATTTGGAAACTCTGGTTTCTACTGCTCAACAGATATTGCCTGCTCATGTTCTTAAAAGGGTTCTAAAAGATGTCCTTTCTCACATTTCGGAGACAATTGTTGGAGTCTTATATGGGGATACTGTTAAGAGGTTCAATGTTAATGCTATCATGGCGATTGACATAGATATTCGTTTGTTGGAATCTTTTGCTGATAATCAATCTCCCCTGTTCTCTGAGGGAGATACAAATCAGTTGAAAACAGCCCTTGCTGAAGTTAGGCAATTGACTAACTTGCTTTTGAGTAATCACCCAGAGAATTTCTTAAACCCTGTTATTAGGGAGAGGAGCTACAATGCATTGGATTATAGGAAAGTAGTGACCATATCAGAGAAGATAAGGGATCATTCAGATAGACTATTTGGAACATTTGGAAGCAGAGGAACAAGGCAGAACCCGAAAAAGAAATCTCTGGATACATTGATAAAAAGGCTCAAGGATGTCACCTAATTCAGATAAGAGCTGTATGAATTTTCCTTTCGTCCTTTTTGTTTTCGTCAAGTATAGCTATGGAATCTTTTCTTGCCTGTGTTGCTTGTTGCCTGTCTTGTTTGCTTCCATCTTTTATTTGTTCTGATTAATGATTATGTCAATAGATACGAAAATGATATTCTTGTATTTGATTCTTTTTATATTATATTAGTGTTCATCATCTCCAGGGTTATATCTGTATGAAATCCATTTTCAAACTGTCGACGGCAGTACGACCACACCCACTGCTTGCTTTTTGTGTTTGTTTTGTGGCACCATCCAGACTACTTCTTACATTTTGCATCCTCTTGCTAGTATAATTGTTATTCGACTAGAGTTTTTTTTGTAGTTTCTTTCAGCTTAAACACTGAGGACCAGATTCGTTTTTGTTTACTTTCTGAATACCTCAATCATGTGGGGCATTAGATTTTTTTTTGTTCCTACGGAATTTTGCAGTATACTAGCTTATTTACTGAATATAAAGAGAATGAGATGGACAATAAAAGTGTTGTTAGAATTTGAAGAATCAAACTCAAACAACATGGTTTCTTTTGACAAATTAAAAATTAGGAACCAGAGATGAGCATGTTCATATGTGGAATGCAATTGGCTTAGTATATTCTACAGCCATCTGCTATACATTTCGTTATGTGGTGGAAAAAGGGTATGCTACAAGTCTATAATAGATGTATTCGGGAACCTGGATACAAGGAAGAACCAGACTTGTCTGCTCCAAGGAAGAAATCCAGGTACTTAACTAATGTACTAATGTAGGAACTGTGTATGATATTATCCATTTGGTTAGTTTTATTGAGTTTCATGCATCTCTGGTTTCGAATTTTGAGATATGAAAACTAGCGATTGTTAGGTCCTTTAGTTGAATACGCACGAGTCTAAACATCAACTTGGCATGATATCCAACCTATCTATATTTGATTCATCAAACATCGGTTACCAGCATGCAAAATTGTAGTATAATATGGCTTACCAGCAGGGCTGCTGCCAGAAAGAGTGGCAGAGTATGACTTGAATCCAATTACAGGTGAATTTAAGGCATACCTAAACAGAGATTGCAGGTTTACTATTGAATCTAGAAGTTATCAACTATGGCAGTCTTTTTAAGGTATAATTTCGATTGGTAGACTGGGAAATTTGGAAGGTGTTGTTGTTTTGTTTTTCTGGGTTGGCATAATAGCAGTGATTGGCGAATACTTCTTATTAGTATCAATTATTGAGTGTTTAATAAAACTATGATTATGATAAGAGCTACAGACAAAGAAGAAACAAGCTGCCTCTCATACACAATATAACCAGCACGGTTTTACCAATGCGAAATATACACAGAATGAAACTTACAAAATGATTTCAATCAACGTTGGCTGTGGCAATTTGAGCTCTTAGGTAAATTAATATTAAAAGTAATAATATGGGGCCCTGAAATAAAAAAATAATGTAATAAAACATACTTTTCGCAAAACTAGAGATTTAACTCTTGCCGTCTCACAATTTTAATAAACACCTTACCTATAATATCAATATTAATTTGTGCCTACTTTTATTTTTAAAATAATAAAAACTAAATTTTAGACAAAAAAAATTTTTGAGCTCCTTCCGACTATGGGCCGCCTTTTATTTTTAAAATAATAACTAAATTTTAAAAAAAAAACATTTTTGAGCCCATTTTGATTATGGATTCTAGGAGGTGGCACCCGTTTCTCACCCCAGGGCCAGGCAAACATATCTACGAGAAGAAGCACTCCGCTAGTACAAACAAACATTTTGTATACATGAAAATGTATACGATCAAATTTGTTCAAGAGAGCAATATGATTTCTTATTAGCCTATTAGTTCTCATTGATATACATGACCCACCTTAAACCTTTTAGTTACTAAATTGCTAAAGAGAACACAAATGTTGTATGGAGATCATGTAGCACCGACTTATAAACTGTAATAACTATTTAATGAATATACCGGCAGTTAATTTGAATTCAAAGTAAAATGCCGTAAAATTTATGCTAAAATTAACTTGTATGAACCCGAATTGCAATGGATGTTTTTAATTAACATTTTGCACTGGTTTGGCACGTGGTGGTTATAAATATGACCACTGTGAACCAAATGGTCAAAAAGTCAGCTACGCTACCAAAACAAAGACTAACCGAGCAAACAAATTTTAAATTTATCGCATCAGATCTAAGTTTTTCTCCATTTCAATGGCATTTCTCTGCGCAATTCTTCTTCCTCTTCTTCTCTCCTCGATCCAATCGTTCTCATTTGCCGCCAATCTAACGGTGTATGAAGTTCTCGAAGAATATGACTTCCCGATCGGGCTTCTTCCTAACGGAGTTACTAGCTACGAACTGGACACTTCCACTGGTAAGTTCTCCGTTTCTCTCAATTCAACTTGCAGTTTCACCATTGACTCTTATGAGCTCAAGTATAAGAGCACAATTAGTGGCGTTATAGCCAAAGATAAGCTCTCTAGCTTGAGCGGTGTTCAGGTTAAGGTTTTGTTTCTGTGGCTTAGCATTGCTGAAGTGATCCGCGATGACGACGAGCTTGAGTTCTCGGTAGGGATTGCTTCTGCTAATTTTGCTGTGTCTAATTTCTATGAATCTCCTACTTGTGGATGTGGATTTGACTGTGATTCATTGAATTTGAGGAGGGTTAAGCTTAATAAGCTGGATCAAGCCTTGTGAAATGTGACTCCGATTACTGATTAATCTTGGTTTATCTGTGTGTGAATTATCTCTTTATCCTTGTTTTCTGATTCAAGATGAAGACACATTATTTAAAATGGTTAGTTGGCCATGATATATTGATAATCTACTTTCATAATAATAATACATTTAATGAATTCATATTTTGTTGTATCCATTTTCATTGGGCTGTAGCTTGGATTAGGTTGTTCTCATGGGCCGCGTTGTACATGTATTGAGCAATTCTTCTGTGGGCATTTCCTGCCTCTTGCCATTGTGCTATAATTTCTTCACAAACACACTACTGGGCTAAGATTTTGCCCGTGCGACACTTTGCGATCTTGCTGCGCGAGTTTCCAACAAGTCTTTACGAGACCTATTTTATTTTTATGTGAGCTTGATCTTGATCTAAAGTCACTTCAAGTTTTGAGAAAAATTAACAAGTTCTACCGAACTTAACCATCTTACTTCTTTTGAATATAAATTTATTAGTATAATTATAACCTTCCAGTATTGGTTATATAATGCATATTTGTTATAACGTCAAACTTAGGCCTGAGAGAAATTTCAAGCCCACCAGATGTTTGTGTATGAAATTGCCAATGAATTTTTTTTTTCTAAATAATTATAATCTTCCTTCCGTTTACACTAATACACTACTATATCTCTAAGTTTTTCAAAATAATTTATACATCCCTATAATTTATTTCCATCCAACTATTACCTTCTTATGTTGACTTTTACGGTTTTTCCATCCAAAAAACTTTTTGTTTGACTATATTGCCCTTTTATTCTATTTTTATTTTTCATCTATCTTATCTTCACAACATATTTTCAACTAAAATTCATGTCTTTGTCTTTTTTCTCTCTTTTCATCTTTAGGCTTCTTTAAACAATTAAATAGTAAGAGTAGCTGCCATATGTACGCTAGTAATAACAAATCATATTAAATTTGGTACTTCCAAAATGGTCAAAGCTTTATAAAAAAGTAACATATTTATATACAAGTAATTTTTATATTTTTCTTTTCATGTCATATATCAACCAACCGAATAAATTTACCGAATATTTATCAGTTGAATTCGTTGAGAACGCTCACCTATATTCTTAGGTATTGTGGAATTCGTTTGATGATAAATTCTATGTACAATTCATTTTCAAATAAATTTTGTTGATTGGTATGACATGTTCAAAATGTGAGATTTAATTAAATTTCATCAATCAAAAAATTGAATTTACAAATACCATAATTTTATGGAATTGAATTATAAGAATCTGAAATTCAATTTTTTTTCACATTTATGAGAAAAAAAAATGAAATTCTAAATGATAATAATCTTGAAAGGACTTAATGTAAGAGGGAGAAGCAAGAAATACATGAATTTTTAGATGGAAATATATTGTGAAAATAAGGTAGGTGAAAAATAAAATATATCAAGGGTATTATAGTCAAATAAAAAGTTTTTTTGGATGAAAAAATTATAAAAATTAATAGATGGAGGTAACAATTGGATGAAAATAAAATATAGGGGTAAATAAATTGTATTAGAAAAAATCACAAAAATAATAGTGTATTAATACAAATATTAAAAAAGTTATAATTATTTATTTTTTTTATAATTAATAATTTTTGAATACGCTAGAATTATCTGAATTGATATTAATAACGAAGCTTTGAAGCATGGTCCACATATTTTATATATTTACGTGTGAATTATCTAACACCAAGTAGTTGGCACGGTTAGCAGAGTAGCCACATCAATACAAAATTCAAGGGTGGGTTTGGAAAGGTAAATTTTAAAGCACTTTAATTTAATTAAATTAATTTTATTAAATTTTTTTATTTGAAATTAAAAAAATATTAATAGAATTTAAATTAGGTAAGATTTGAATTTTTATGAATGTATGAAATAAAAATTTTATTAAAAGTTGTATGATTTCGATAGAATTGATTTGAGCTAAGCTTTTGAATATTATTTTTACCATATTAGGCTTCACATGAGTGAAAGACATTTGTCATAAACTATCAAAATTTTTAAAAAACTTTGACAAAACTTTTTTAAATCCCTATAATTTTAATTCAACAAAAAACACCATCTTCTACAATAGATTTTAAAAAAACCTTGACAAAATTTATTTAAGTTCCTATAACTTTTATTATATAAAAAAAATAAATTTGGTTCAAGAAATTTGTAGAAAATGTTTATGTATGGGCCCAAAAATGTGAAAATACGTTTCGGGGTCCGATTTCATAAAAAACCTAAAATCTCAAAAAATTATGAAATATTCAGAAAATAAAGAAAATAAATTTGGTGCAGGAATTTTTTAGAAAATATTCCTGAAAGGGCCCGAAAATGTGAAATTATGTTTCGTGGCCTAGTTTCATAAAAAATTGAAAAATTCCAAAAAATTATGAGATGTCTGAAAAAATAAAAAAATAAATTTGGTGTAAGAATTTTTAAGAAAATGTTTCTGGAAGATCCCGAAAATGTGAAAATACGTTTCGCTTTTCATAAAAAATCGAAAAATCCAAAAAAATTATGAAATTTCTAAAAAATAAAGAAAATAAATTTTGTTCAAGAATTTTTTAGAAAATGTTTCTGAAAGGGCCCGAAAATGTGAAAATATGTTTGGGGCCTGTTTTCATAAAAAATCAAAAGATCTCAAATAATTATGAAATGTCCGAAAAATAAAGAAAATAAATTTTATCCAAGAATTTTTCAGAAAATGCTTTTGGAAGGACCCAAAATGTGAAAATACGTTTCGGGGTACGGTTTCGTAAGAAATCGAAAAATCCCAAAAAATTAAGAAATATCCCAAAAATAAAGAAAATAATTTTGGTTCAAGAATTTTTCAGAAAATGTTTCTTGAAGGGCCTGAAAATGTGAAAATACGTTTCGGGGTCCTGTTTCGTAAAAAATTAAAAAAATCCCAAAAAATTATGAAATATCCCAAAAATAAAGAAAATAATTTTGGTTCAAGAATTTTTTAAAAAATGTTTCTGGAAGGGCCCGAAAATGTGAAATTACGTTTCGAGGTCCGTTTTCATAAAAAATCGAAAAATTCCAAAAAATATGAAATATCCAGAAGATAAAGAAAATAAATTTGGTATAAGAATTTTTCAGAAAATATTTCTGGAAGGGTTAAAAATTGTGAAAAAGCATTTCGATGCCCGGTTTTGTAAAAAATCGAAAAATCCAAAAGAAATATGAAATATCCGAAAAATAAAGAAAATTATTTTCGTTCAAGAATTTTTAGAAAATGTTTCTAAAAGAGCATGAAAACGTGAAAATACGTTTCGAGGCCCGGTTTCGTATAAAATTGAAATATCCCAAAAATTATGGAATATTCAAAAAATAAAGAAAATAAATTCGGCGTAAGAAATTTTCAGATAATGTTTTTGGAAGTGCCCAAAAGTGTTTCTGAAAAAATATCGATATTTTATGAAACCGAGCCACAAAACGTATTTTCACATTTTTGGGCTATTCCAGAAACATTTTCTGAAAATTTTTTGCACTAAATTTATTTTCCGGACATTTCATAATTTTTGAGAATTTTTTTATATTTTATGAAACCGGGTCTCAAACTGTATTTTCACATTTTCGGGTACTTTCAGAAGCATTTTCTAAAAAATTTTTGCACCAAATTTATTTTCTTTATTTTCCAGACATTTCATAATTTTTGAGGATTTTTTAATATTTTACGAAATCGGGCCTCGAAACGTATTTTCACATTTGTAGGCCCTTCGAGAAATATTTTCTGAAAAATTCTTGTACCAAATTTGTTTCCTTTATTTTTTGGACATTTCATAATTTTTTGGGATTTTTTTGATTTTTTACGAAATCAGGACCCGAAACGTATTTTCACATTTTTGGGCCCTTCCAGAAACGTTTCCAGAAAAATTCTTTCACTGAAATTTTTTTCTTTATTTTTTGGATATTTCATAATTTTTTTAAAAATTTCTCGATTTTTTACGAAACCGGGTCTCAGAACATATTTCTACATTTTGGGCCCTTAACGGCCCATTTGGGCAGTCAAATAACTATATTTTTTAATTAAACATTTAAGAACACATATTGTAGGAGAAAGACAATTTTAGTAATAACTTAGAATAAATTCTTTAAAAATCAATTGAATTCTTTCATATACAAAAAAATTTCTAAATAAAAAATTTAAAGTAAAAAAATGAATTCAATTAAATTCTACCAAAGAATTCAATTCAATTCTTTTCAATTCCCTCCAAAAATTGATTTTGTAAATACACCCTGATTTAGATGAAATATGTACGGATCCGAGTAAGGAAATTGGTTTCTTTAAATAAATTTTTTATTTAGAAATATTGTTCTTGTTAAAGAATTTAATTAATTGGTAATATATTTATTTAGTTATTTTTTTAAAATTATTTACACAAGTAATTTTACTTGTTAAAATAAAAAACATGTGAGGGATAATATGATAAATATAATACTTAAATGCTTAGCTCAAATGAATTCCTTTAAAATCATACAACTTTTAGCAAGATTTCTATTCTTTACGCTCACAAGAATTCAAATGTTGCATGATTTGAATTCTATCAATATTTTTTGGTTCCAAACAAGAGAATTTGACAAAATGAATTGAATTGAATTCTCTCAAAAGTGATCTTTCCAAACACATCCCGAGAGATTATGGGAATAGTTATCTGCCCAAGGTTTAATCTTGATTGATTTGATTGAATATGTATTTATTATGGTATTCGGTTTTTCACAAGGTTTTAAAAAGTGTTAGGCGTTAGTCAGGAGGCCGGGGCTTCAAATATCTAGGTGGGGCCTAGGCGGTATCTAGGTGGATTTGTAAATTTTTTTTATAATTATTAATAGATAAAAGTATAAATTCAACAAAAAAAAATTAATTATAATACAATAATATTTCATAAAAAACATACTTTAGCATATGAAAACATAATTCTTAGTTAATTTTTACATAAAAACACATCAACTTTAAAATCAATTCCTTGAAAATAAATATCATCACTAACTTTTTGTGATTTATAGCGTACTATTTCTCTATTTGAGATTCAAAATGAAAATTGCATGGTGAGAATATTTTGTTATAGATTAGTTTTACCAACCGTGCCACTTTTTTTTAATTGAAAAAATTGAAGTATAATTATTATAGGTATCAATATTTGGAAAATTAGGGAAAAAATCGGATTGGGCCGTGCCTAGGCGGCAATATATCGGTCCAACGCCTGACAGCGCTTGAGGAATGAAAAGTCGGACTGCGAGCCTCAAAATAGCGTCTAGGCGGGGAGTTTTAAAACACTGATTTTTCATATATATCATGAATATTTAATATGTGAGATGTTATTTGTTTCATGTCTAAGCATAGAACCTCTCACCCATCACCATAATAGTTATGATTTACTTTCTGATTTCTTAGGGGTAAAATACTGAGTGTCAATACTTCAAACCGTTACATAGGATATATATACTTGCAAGGAGGCGAAACAAAGAGAACTCGAATTTCCCCTTCCCCTACACAAGTCCGGACACCACCCTATCCATTTTCTTGAAGTTGAAGCACACCAAAGGAAACAAAACGAGTGTGCTGAAATTGTAGCAAACTGAAACAATTGAAATGCCTCTTGATGTTTTCTACCTTCTCTAGCATTGCTCCACAACATTGAGAGTTGTACGCAACAGCTTCCAACATATCATGAACTCTTCATGACTTCAGTAGTAGTGTTGTGAAAAACACACACAATTCAACTATAAATACTGCCAAAACATCTCTTCATAATTCACAATCAAACCCAAAAAAATCAGCTCATCTTAGTCATATGAATAAAATTCCAAAATGGAACTAAATATCATCTCAACCATATTTCTATTTCTGAGCACAATATTTCTACTTCTATTGTCCTCAACCTTAGAAGAGCCATCTTCTTTCTATGATGTTCTCAAACACTACAAGATGCCACCAGGTCTTCTTTCAGGCATTAAGGAATACAAACTAAACGATGACACGGGTAAATTCAAAGTTCGTCTTAAACAAAAATGCAAATTCACACGTGGAAGTTATTATTTCAAGTACAGAAAGAGAATTAGGGGTATTATAAAGAGAGGTTTACTTACTAATTTGAGAGGGATTAAGGTTAAGACACATAAAAGGGGGAAGCGTATAAAAACGATATTTCGTCGCACCGACACGGACACCGACACAGACAAAGGCAGCAACTGCAGCGACACAAGTACAAAGAAGCATGATAATCTTGTGTTTTTAAGCAAGAAAGGTAGTTTCACTTTGCCTGCTAAGGGGTTCAACAAATGCCCTGCTTGTCAACAAAAGGCCAACTCCACTCTTTATTAGAATATATATTTGTGATGGATTTCAGCAAAGTGTCCAGGACTTATTTGGTTTAGTTCTTAATTAATATACATAATTATTCATTGTCAGATTAATTGTCTAATTAATTTGATAATGACAGTTAAATAAACATTGATGCTAATTTGGTGTTTAATCTGTTTGTGTGCCGCTTTTACTATACAAGTATATTGGGTCACTGTGTGTGTTGTACTAGTTGTTTTTATACATTCGAAAAACAATAATAAAATGCCTTTTTTAAATCTTATTAAATTTTAATTACCTTGTAAAGATAATATATGTTCATTTCAAAATTTTCATGGATATAGTGATTTCACGGATTAACATGTTCCTATTAGCAGTTTTATAAATACCAAATCGGATATCATACTGGTGAAACTAATGGTACGCGGTATAATCGATATAATTAGTGGTTTATCGGTTTTTTATTTTTAAAAGAATATGTATTATTTAGGACTTGTAAAGGCTATTGCAACGATTTTTGAGTGTTTTGTACGTTTCTTAGTATTGCCAGAGGAACTTTAGAACTTTTCTGTGTGTTTCCAGTGGCTATCTATGCAACGAATTTGGGTCTTTTGCTACGCCTTTTGGGTTTTTTGCATCACTTTTTAGATCTATTGCAACACTTTTTAAATGTCTCCATTTTAAAAAAATCAATTTTAAATTGAACTGTACCGTAGTTACGACCGATTTGAGATAAAATCAGTCAAAACAGGTGATACGGTGCGATTTTGATAAACTGCCTATTAATATAATATCTGTAATTTTATATACGTTCTATATTAAAAAGTTAAAAGAATTTTGCAACGTTATGCATATATTCCTAATAATACTTTCAAATAATATTATCTTTGTTAAATAAATGATCATTGTGATTGATTCTAAACACGGTATGACTAAAATTTCATACCTTTCAAAAAGGTAATTCTATAAGATACCAAAGAATTTATAGTTTATGAGATTCGTCTATGGGCGTATTTGTACAAATAGTTTAGTATATTTTATGTATTGTGATTACAGTAAACTTTTGATCCAATACGAAGAATAAGTAGTAACGTGTGATCTACATTTCCTTGGTTAGTAAGACTCATCCGCAGTTTCCACAGACCAACATTTATTGGTTAGCTTAATCATCAAGCATCATTGAGTAACTCATCCTTTACTTGTAAAGTGTTAGATTATGTAATGATATATATCATCATTATATTAAATTTTATCCTATTAATTTAATAATAATGAAGAGTAAAGTAATTTTAATTTTATAAAAATAAAGTTATTATATTATTGCCGACAAGTAACAATAATAATAATAATATGAGATCAGGTATCTTATGTTATAAATTGACTATAAACTACATAAAAATGTAAACAACTTCTAAAAAAGATAATGTATTATTAAAAAAAAGATAATGGTGGTGGGTAACAAATTATTTGCATAAATCAAATTGAGTGTGCTTATCTTTTGTTAAAAAATTAAAGTAGAGGTGGGAGGTTTAATACCCAACCTCTTTAAAATTTATATCTTTTAAAATAAAAATTAAGTCCAATCAAGGAACTTTCGGGAAATGAATATGAAAAATGGTTGAGTCCAACCTTTCTGTGTATAGTATTTCCCAAAACAAGGCTTCCTTATACATGGGGAATAGATCTATTTACCATTATAGGGAATATTTTAAGGGTTAACTTCAAAAAAATATCTTGTGGTTTCACTCATTTGCAAAACGGGGTCTAGAGAATTTTTTTTTGCAAAACAAGGTACGTGGTTTCAAAAAATTTATAAATAAAGGATCCTTAATATTATATTATGTTACAGAAATGGGTAATCTTGTCCGTTTTTATCTGAAATTTTGTGGGATAGTTCTTAAATATACAATACACATCGGTCAATATTTTTGAAATTTTTTTAATATTGAAAATAGTTTTTTAATTAAATTACTATAACAAACTTTAAAAAATTATAAAAAAATAAAAAATTTATAAAAATTACTCAAATCATGATGTATAATTTTTAAATAATAAGGTTAAATTATTAGAATGTTGAATTGTTAAAAATATTTATTGTAACACCCCTATTCTGAATTCACATGCCCATTTTTATAATTTTTTTAAACAACGTATCCCATTTTATATAAAAAAAAATTCTCCAAACTTCTTTTTATAAATGAGTGAAACTATAAAATACTTTTTTTAAAATTAATTCCTATTTTAAAGTAATATTATTTTTTATGTATTTTTTTCATTCTTTTTATTAATTTAATAATAATAAAATATCATTATTTAAAAAAAATTCGAACCAAACGATTATAAAATAAAAAAAATGATTGTAGAAAAAATAGTATGAATGCCGAAATAAAGTTTGGCAATAAAATTCGGAGAATATAATTGGATTTCCTTTAACAATATTATTATAAGGTTATTTTTATTATTATTATAAGGTTATTTTTTATTATTTTATAAAAAAAAGTATTTGTAGCTTAAACGAAATAAATGAGAGGACCACTCGTTTTGTTCTCATACAGAGACTACAGTCATTGCAAATACAAAAGGGATATTTGATTTATTGTGACTCCAATTATTTAATCATACAGCGACTTGACGCTGAAACAGCAACACAAAATCAAAGGACATAATCGGCAATGGAAACTTACTTGTAAGATCAGAACTCAATAGTCAAACGGCGTCGTTTTCTTACTACAGATATTTTGAGAAGATTTTTCTCTTTTGAAAAGCTCATCTGTGCTGTCTCTCTCTGTGCATTATCTCGTTTAGGTGTCAAATTTAACAAATTCCAGCGCAAAATTCCCCTTACAAATATCCAATTCCATTGTTTCCTTCAACAAATCAATATACAAAATCTCTATTTGATCCGAGATACTCACCGCCGTAATGTCGTTCGCTGCCGTTTCAGTTATTCTACTCTTATTACATGCCGCCGTATCTTCCTCCGCCGTCGCGGACGATGCTCTTAAGGTGTACGAAGCCCTTGCCGCATACAATTTTCCACCTGGTATTATCCCTCAAGGAGTTATAGGATACGAATTGGACAAAAGCACGGGCCAATTTCGAGCCAGTTGGAACGGTTCCTGCAGTTTCTCTCTTGAAGGTTCCTATCAGCTCAAATACGCTTCCACGATCAGCGGTTACATAAGCCAAGACAAGATCACCAAGCTGACCGGTGTGAGCGTTAAGGTACTGTTTTTTTGGTTGAATATTGTGGAGGTGACTAGAGACGATGATGAACTTGGTTTTTCTGTTGGTATTGCGTCGGCGAGTTTTCCGATTGATAATTTCTATGAGTGCCCTAAGTGTGGATGTGGATTGGATTGCAATAGTGTGAAAGTAAGCAAACTTAGGACCAATCCGTTTGTATCTTCAATTTAGGGATTTCATATGTAGTTGTTTGTTCTAGGGTCTTTTTAAGTTCGATGTCGTGATACTAATGAATACTGTATATGTTCCTCTCTATGGAATTTGAATTGATTTCTAAGTCGTTCAAGTTGCATTTTGTTTGTTTGGTTTAAATAAATTTGTAACATTGTTCTTTGTTTATGCCATAGTCATTTGCTTTTCTTCCCTAACTCACTGTGGTATATTCCGGTGGAGTTATTGCATTCTGGTTGAATTGTTAAATGAATTGATACGATGTTTCCTCCTGGAAAACTGTTTTTGAAGATGTGGATGATTTATAAAGGAAAAGAATTGTTATCGCTTATCATCCTGTGTTTTTGAAACAATGTAGTCTTGATGGAGATTGCTGCAAGCAAGAATTTATTAGATATTTGTTTTTTCATGTTTGGTGATAAATTTTATGAATAAAATTTTATTTGTAATATAAAATCAGCAAATATTTCATGGCATAAAGAGACAAGTGACTCCCAGATGCCTCAACTGGCCCCTAAAGACAATGCCAGATACATAATGCAGTAGTAATTTGTAATTATATATACTGTTTTGTTGCAACATGTCCTGGTCGTCAAGTAGTCTCACTTTGTATAAATGTGGTAGTTCCTCGGTGTTAACTGAATCAAATGTATATATATCCTCCGTTCTGTGGACATGTTTTTGTGTTTCGAATGAACCCATAGCTAGCAGATGCTTTCTCTGGCCTGTAGGCACTTCTATGGTGTTAGATACATGGTCTTGGTAATGGTAATTATACACAGAGTTAAGTCGTCCTGGTGCAACATAAAACTGCTGTGATGTAATCTCACACTCTCAATTAAATCAAGCTCGTCTATATCTAACTGACATAGTCGAAGTTTAAAATTTCTTAGGCAGACTTCAATATTCTGGTAAAGTCGCTACTCACCTTTCTGTGTGAATAGTAGGTGACGGCAGAAACTCAAAAAATTTATAATATAAAGTCAGTCTTGCTAATACTTTGTTTGTTTGTGATTATATAAATCTATTTTTGATATATGTATATATGTTGTAGTTTATTAATTGTGCGACAAATTGGTCCCCTTGGTATCGCTTACGGTCTAGGTTGCATGGACACGTCCTGAGTGTCGGACACAACATGAACACGTGGATACGGCAATTTTGAAAAAATACGCATTTGAATACGGTTAGGACACGGTGACAAAAAAAAATTGTCAAAACATAAATATTTATCCATAACTGGATAAAATGTCAAACCAATGAGATTACTAGTTCATAAGTTTATTCAACTAGGATTACAATATTTTTATTTTTAAAAGATATTTTATTAACATTTATATTAACATTATTAAACCGAGATTGCTAAAATAAGAAATGTTCTTTTTATTTGGCCCAATATTTCAATAATCCACGTATAAAATACAACCCATTATTACTAAAAAAAATAACAGTCCATTTATAATCCTAGCTATAATAACACCACTTGATTCTTTTTCTTCTCTTCTCCTACGCAGCCACTCTCTACTGCTACTTTTTTTTTCTTTCAAATTCTGTTATCTTTTTTTTCTTACCTTCTGTTCTTTGACTTCTTTCCCTTCATCTCATGATAAATGATTGAATCTTTGGAAAACTGAGCTTATTAACGAAGGAGAGGGCAGATATAAGCAATCACCGATTGTATGGTGGTGGGTTGTCGGCCGGAGAAGATGGCGAGCAGCAGCAGATGTGCAGACTGAAAGTGTTGTGTATATTTTCTCTGTTTAACGACCGTGTTCGAGAGTAACCTTGGAGTGTCCGCGCCGTATCCGTTCCATACCAAGCCTAGGTGACATGTCCATTTCTAAAATGAAGTATCGGACACGTGTCCGTCGCGTGTCCGTGTCGGACACATGTCCGATACGTGGACACTCCGTGCATCATAGCTTACGGTGCAGTTCTGTTTTGACTCATTATGTGAATTACTCGAGGGATAAGTATTCTAATATAGCTTATTGATTTTGTAACGAACTATCATATGAATATAGCACATATGTGATGCAATTTCTTTTTGACTACTTTTAACAATGGAGTTAAGTAATTGCTTTACTTCTGTTGTAGTATTATGAAATTGCAGGTTGATTAATTTTATTTATTGATTCATTTGCATTGATATAAGCTGAGTTCTTATCGCTTAAAAAATGTAAGATGAGTGGCTTAGGACAGGAATATGATACACTTGGCCAACTGTAGTAACCAAGAGTTCATCCCATCCCTCTTTATGTTGTTACAACTAGGACATGCCAGTGCTAATAGGGTTAACTTAAAAAAAAATATAGTGTAGTTTTATTCATTTTAAAAAAGGGTTATTTTTTTTCAAATGTTATGTGGTTTTGAACCGATGGGTAGTTTTGGAAACCCATCAACCACTATAAATTAAAAAAAAAACCTAATTACCCCTCACTTCCATCTCTCTCCTTCAGCCACCCTCTACGCTCCCTTTCTCCTTCAGCCGCCGTCTATGAAATCAGCTGTTGGTACTCCGATTCCATTAGCCTCGGTGCACCGCTGCTATTCGACAATCCGATGAATGTAGTTCGAGCTACGAAGCCACCGCAGCGTTGACTCCCAAAACGCCTTTAGATTTCGGCCGAGAAACTGCAAAATCGGTTGGAACGGTCAAGGTTCCAATTCACGATGCAGTCGCCGGCGGCTATGGTTGGTGTTGGAGGATGATATTGATTTTGTACTGGAATAAGAAACGCAGATCGGGGGAGAAAAGGAAAAAATTGTTCATTTTGTGTTTGAATGTGTACAGAGCTTCAAATGGCAGATTGTAGTAATAGATGAGATTTATATTCTTTTCTCCCATTAAAACTACTCTTAGTAATTGTTGATTTTTCGCTTGGAATGGGTTACTTTGTTTCTTGCTGTATTTGATTAGTCTTTAACACAAATTGTTTGATTTAATTAGATTTCGTTTTTTTGGTAAGGGAATGGTTTTAGGGCCTTAAACTTGGTTCACTCTTCTTAATAAGTTCTGTTCTATACCTTCTCTTCTTGATTTCCATGTTGGCATTCCTAATTTTGTGCATTGCCTGGTAATTTCGATTGACATATTTGAAGCCTTAATTGCATATTTTCTTTAGCTTTTCTTCACGGATCCTTGTTCAATTAATTTAGTTTTTTCGTGTTTGTGCTGCTTTTTTAGTTCAAACTCAATTTCTGTACGTAAGATTGGTTTTGTTTTTGTTGTTGTTGCAAAATATTATTGATCTGAGAAGATGCAGGAGAAGAAGGGCTATGTGATGTGTTGAAAAAGTAATTTTCCAAAAGAGTCCATTGGGACGTCATCAAAACTAGTGGTGTTAGCATAAAATCCTTTATTTGCTAACGGTTTAAAATCACGTATCCTTTTGAAGAAAAAAAATTTTCACAGGCCCCCTTTTAAAAATGAGTGAAACTACATGGCACTTTTTTTAAAGTTAACCATAACATAGCATCTATCATCTTTCATTTAGCTCAGTTAACTGATTAGTGAGTTTGTTCTATGAAAATAGAAGAAAACTTCTTTCTTGGATTTGCTGAATATAGGCATCATGAAGTAGTACATACATGGTATGTTATGCATAGTTATCAAATCGAGAATCGAAATTTAAATTTTGTGAATTGAAAATCGTTTGAGTTCATAAAACTATAAAAACATAACATTTAAATTGTCAAATCGAGAATCGAAATTCAAATTTTGTGAATTGAAAATCGTTTGAGTTCATAAAACTATAAAAACATAACATTTAAATTGTTTACGTAAAGATACTATTAAAATTTAGTTCAGATATGCACGTTTAAAATTCAAAAGAGATATTTTATAGTTTTTTTAAATTAGAGACTAATTTGAAAGAAAAACATAAACACAACTCACTTCAGTGCATGGCCGCTCCACCTTAGTCGCCGACCTCGTCACCCAAAATCCATGATTGGCGGCGTGGTGTACGGTTCCTCCTCACTCCGACGACTAATTGGTGGGGACAATCGAATTTGCTACCCTGAGTCAAATCTTTAATTTTATCATGCTTTAATTTATTATAATTCTTGAATCGACTGAATTGATTGAATCGAATCATAATTGTGTGAAATCAATTGCGTTGTTTACTCGTTATCTCATCTCATGTGTTACTCAGAGTAGCAATTCTTGAAACTATTCGGTGTTCATGCAAGTAGGTTGTAATGAACGTGAATGTTTGGAATTTCAGAAGTTTCAGACATTGAGTTATTGTAAATATTCGAAACAGTTGCAAAGATTATTGAGTAGCTATGTAATGTTCTGGGCTAAATATATATTAGACTGAGCTTGATGCAGTAAGGGGAAGAAATTAGCATAAGCTGATAAGCATTCAGGCATAAGTTGAAATCAATGAGGATTGAATGCTTGAAAATTCACGTTTGGTTAATGTTTACACAACTCAACCATGTAAAACAATATTTTACCTTGCAGGAATAATGAAACCTGCAAATGCTCCAGTTTCCAGTTTCCCGAATGAAGCTCGAGTAAATTTTACCGATTGTACAGGTTAATAGGTTGTCCATCAGTGAATATTGATGACATGGCAAGTAAATAGTATGTATGTTTGACCTACTAACATTGAGAAACTTATTTTATCTTTAAATCTTTTAGATTAGACTATTTTTAGTTTTGCTAAAAAATACTAACCATATATTTTGCAACATTTTTTTTCAAAGAAAGCTATTTCAATTGAAATCATTTTATCTGACTAGCATAATATTTTTATTATATGTAACGCATGTTTGAAAAAATATATAAAAAATAATTGACATTCTAAACTGATTGGAGTTTACATAGCGTTGTGCTAGTAAGTGGGAAAAAATTTGTAATTATTTCAAAAGCACAATACGATGGGTAAACTAATTCTGTTGATGCCCATATCTGAAATTTTAGTGTTAATTGGTTTGCTAAAATAGGAATTGCATATTCAGGTTGCTTTCCATCTTCCATAAAATATTCTTGAATTTATATGCGAACTAACCTAGTGAATTGGTGAGTCAGAGAGTTATAAACTTTAGCATTTCTATATTCCACTAAATTGTCCATTATTTGTTCCCTTTTGTTTATAAGCGGTGTTAGGAATAATGTATTGATTTTCATGGTGTCACTGATTAGATTCATCTTCAGCCACAATACACAAATGCTATATCTTAATTTATCAGGTATTCAACTTTTTTATGTGTTGAGCCTTAATTGTGGTAACAAGTTTTATTTTAATTTCTATGGTACTCATCAAACTTCCCCTTATTATGTTAAACTATTATTTGTGTATTAGAATGATTTGCAGTATTTTTGTGGGCTCTTTGAGTTTTATACGTGCCCCTTTACTGAAACAACAGCCATATGGCCACTCAACGAAATTAAAATATCATATTTGGCTTTTCTGGATAATTATTATTTTATTTCAATTTAACCAAAGTATGATTGTAGGATTGCAAAACCCGTTCCTACTTTTTTTTTTTTTAGATTTATGGGCGGGAAAATTTTTTAAGTCCTATTAATGATTGAAATTTTTAAAATAAAATATATGATATTATATTTCTATCCATATTTAATAAGATATCAAATAAAAACATCAAATTTTAAATTTAAAGTAGAAAATTATAAGCAGAAAATAAAGGAATTGGAGTATGACATTTGGAGAATAATAGCAATGGTAAGGAAGATTAATGTCCTTGATTTTTTATTTTCAATTTTGGAAGTGAACAGACTAAAGAAAATTTAAAGAAAAAAAAACGTCAAGAGATAATGATGGTGGTTATGAAAATCGGAGAAGTTAGTGAGATAAGAGGTTAATTCAAACTTATTTTTATCTAATAATTAAAAAAAGCTAATCTATAACTAACTAATTATTTTAGATTTAATAGTATTTTATTTTTAATTTTTTTATAAAAAAAATTTAATTAACTTAAACTCTAATTAAATAAAAATAGCTTAATAATTATTAAAATTCGTCTTGGGGATTGCTATACGTCATTGCAAGATAACTATGTCGCTTTCACTATATAAATCAGTGGCTATACCAGCACCATGTACTTGAAAGGCGGAATCACTGCTAAAAATTTATCTAACTACATAAACTAAGTGAAATTCAGTTAAATATTCAATTACATTAACTAGAATCATGCAAGTTTCACCTAATAAATTCATTGCATTTTCATGCAAACTATATATTCATAGTTAATGATTATATTAAGCGTTATACATAGCTAATGATTGTCGTCAGACAAATATATTCATAAGTAGCTATGTTTATTGATGTATTGGCATATAAATATATTCATAGCTAGAAATAATAAGGGTAAGAAAGGATCCGTGAAATACCTAAATAATTAAGAGAGATATTAGATTTTTGGATTACGTGTCATGTGAAATAGAAATTTATATTGATGATATGATAATGATTTTAAAAATAGATAATGGGTATAAAAAAGAGCTATACTAGATTGTCTATTTCATTTATAATTGTGTGATTTTATAATAAAAAATACCCAATTACAACTTGTTTCGTTGTTTAATATTAAAATATTAATTAATTTGATAAGTTAGCATTTCATTTAATTGTCTACTTATAAAGATCAAATAGATAATGTTCAATCTTTATTGTACTACATCATATAGGAAAGAGAAAATAGACAATATAATGTAAATTTTTTTTAATCTACTCTTACCTAAAAGTGTTCAAAATCAAACATAATTAAAATACCGATCGATAAATTTCAATTTTTCAATTCAATTTTTTAATTTAAACAATTTAATTTTGATTCTTCATTTTATATATTTTCTGTAAATACAATTGATTTAATTTTAATTAAAAAAAAGTCAAATTAACCTATTAAATAAAAAACTCTTACAAAATATGCAATGTAAGATTATTCTTAATATTTTATTTGTTGAGATATAACTTAAATTATTTTTTATTATTTTTAATTTTTAAATGTAATATTTTATTATTAAAATTAATAAAATTGAATAATTTGTCCTTTTAAGATCATGTATCAGTTTTTGAATGGAGAAAAAAAATCAGAAAAATGACATCTTTAAAAAATTAAATCAATCATAATCTGACATGTGACATTAAAGAAATAAATTGTATCAGTTTTATCAATTTTAGGGAGTAAAGTATCACTTTTAAAAGTTAGAAGTATCTAAAGATAATTTAAACCAATTTTAAAGTACTCGGTCCGTATGAATTAAGCTTAGATTATGAGAACGTTGGTATTGTGTTTGAGCTTTGCAAATTTCATAATAATAAAAAAACATAAGAATTGCAAGTATTCAAATGAAATTGAGTTGGCATTTAAAGTGTTTAAAAGAAAAAGATTACAAGTTTAAAAAATAAAAACCGAAATAATAAGGCGAACCAATTGAATTAAATTAATCGGTTTTATTCGATTGCTTCTTTTATTTTAGTTCGATTTAATTTATATTTTTTAAACTTTTTAATTTTTAATGTATTCAATTTAATTTAATTATTAAACTAAATAGATCAATGAACACCCTTATTCTTATATATGCGTCAATACTGTTATTATAATAGACTTAACACTTTGTGAAGCTAAATATTTAAAGGCCTAATTAGAAAAGAAGACTCATACAATATAGGTACAGGCGCCGTACAGCTAATAAAGCCTTTATTTTTTACATGGAATCCAACTCATCAATAATACCAAAGGACATTGTTTACTCTAACTATTTTTTGAAATAAAAATAGAAAATGGAATACAGCTCATCATCTTCTACCTTGGTTTGGGGGCAAAATTAACTCCATATATCAGATTTTACTGAAAAACACCGGAGAGTTTTCCATTTCTTTGGCATGGGAGAGTCAATTGACCCTTCCGACCCCTCCCCGGCGCCGCCTCTAATATAAATCAATTAGATATTTAATCAATATAAATCAATTAGTTGATTCCTTATAATAATGATATATTTCAGCGCATATATATATATATATATATATATATATATATATATATATATATATATATATATGTGGGGGTGATATACAAAAATAAACTGAAAAAAATAATTCTGTTGATGGGAGCTTATCCTATTAGCAGATAATATTTGATTATTATTTATGAATTCAAATACAAGACGTTTATCTTGATAAAGGCTCTCTTCAAACAAACTTCCTTCTACAACATTTATGTATTTTTTCTTAAAAATAGAAGCAAAAAAGTTCTTTTAGTTGTATTATTGACAGAAATTAGCTAATCTATTATAATATTTTTATGATTATGCATAAATGTAAGGTCTGTTTAGTTTAATTGTGATTATTTGTTATTGTGGCTGTTTAAAAAATAAATAATAAATAGTATTAACTTTATAATAAAGACTTAGTCTAATGATTGAGTTTGAAGATATTAAAGATTATATATTTAAATTTATATTTAGACGCAGTGAGATATAATTTTTTTTGTTATTATTATAAGTAGAACATGAATCATTTTTTAATAAAATTAATAGTAATAACTTTTCATCACAGACATGCTCCGAAAATGAAAAGATAGCATCAATCTAGTTAGTAATTAAAAATTGAACATAATAAATCTAAGGGAAGTCCATGTTCTAAAAAAATTTGAATGTTTTATTTATTTGTTTGATAATAAGTTTTTACAGTTTTTTTAATAGTTTTTCTTGAAAAATTTTATTTTTAAGTTTTTTTTAAATTTATAGATTTGATTTTAAAAAAATAGATTTGATTGAAAAAAAATAAATCAGACAATTCATAATTAATTAATATGAAAGATTAAAATTTATTGTTTAAAGTCAAAATGTGTAGTACTGTTAAAAGTTTGTGAGAACAACTTATTTTAAAAACAGCTTAAATAATAATGATAAACCGACACTAATTTTTTTTATCAATAAACCGACACTAGTTATATACAAGGATTTCCAGAAAAATCATAATATGAATAGAAAGTTATGAAAGGTTGTTGTTCATTCCAAATTAGAGAATGAGGTTTTCAAATTTGACACTATATACTGTAAATAGGGAGCACCAATAATTGGGGAACAAGCAAGCAATAAGCATACATTGAATCTTTGACTAATTCACAAATAATGCAAAACGCATTCCCATGTGATTAATGTTTAATTGTCATACTACCAAACAGACATCACACACTCTATAATTTTTTTTTAATATTTTCAGTTATTTTTATTTGAGATAATTTTATTTAAAATTTATTAAAAGTTAAAGTTTATTATTTTTTTTTAAGTTTATTCAGTGAAATTTAAATTTTATTTTTTTTATTTATTTTTTAATTTATTATAATTATCTTATAATATACTCTCTCTTTTTAAATAATTATTATTGTTGGGTAATAAGTAGTTTTTTAAATAACCGTCAATTTTCATATTTTAATGTATTTTAATGTATTTTTTTTCTCTTTACACCTATTTACTCCTTTATTATAAAAGATGAAAAAAAAATAATTAATTTTAAGGACATAATAATATTTTTACTATTATATTTAATATAACATTAATATATAAGAAAGTGTCAAAAGAAAATAAGAGATGAAGTAGTAAATTGAATGATATAAAATAAATAGTAGATTCGTTGAATTGTTTATAGCATAAAGCCTAGCATATTGATTTGAATTTTTTAAATTTTAAATTCTTTAAAATTATATTTCAGTCAATTTCAATCATTCGTTAAATTTTAATGATTCAAATTTTATCATACTGTAAACCCCATAAAATATTAAAACTAAATTTAAATCATTAAAACTCAATGAATTATTGATATTGACTGAAATATAAAGTTAAACTGTTAAGTTTTTTTAAGTTATACTGTGGTCAAGTATCTACATGGATGACTTTCTTCGTATGAGCTATATAAAATTGATTTTATAATTATAAACACAAAAAATACTTATTGGTGATTATACAGAAAACGAAAAATATATTTCATTAATAATCGAGAATAATCAAAATATTGTATATTTCTAAGAGAAATATAGACCTGTGAATTCATATAATCACGGTTGCCCCCAAACAGAGGACAATAGAGATAATAACATGAGAGCCTGTATACCACCCTTGATCGACTATATTACATGTCGTCGCCATTGGTAATAACTATAAGAAAACCGATCAATTCTTCTTCAAGAGAAGCGCTCTTAATTCGGCAGCATCAACTTCATTAGCGACGTTTTCCGGTCTGTAACAACCGGTACGAGGATCCGGAACCCATGCGACCTTCTCAGTTACAGTTTCCTCCCGTGATTTCTTAGCACCGGCGCCGGCGCCGCTTCTGGCAGCGGCGGCTCCTCTAATAGTCAATTGCGGAGCCACGGATGAAAACCCTCGGCCGTTGATCGCGGTGTTGATTAGAGAGGAAAGGACCTTTGTGTTTGAGAAAGAGCGAGCCATTGGGATTTAAACTGAAAATTAAATGAAATTGAAGCAAAGCAACAATAGCTGATTGTGGGCGGAAGAAAGAAAGGATTCAGCAGTCGCAATTGCTTTAAGAACAGAATAGTGAGGCAAATTCCTGTGTGGGTTTTAGAAAGGGGGGTGGGGGGTATTTATATAGTGATACGAAATAGAAGCGCGTGGGACTCTTCTTATTGTTCTATTCACTTAAGGTTCTATGATATCTGACTCCGTCAAATTCGGCTCCATTTCAACCTCTCCTTCTTTCGCACGTGCCTTCCTATTTTTTTTTTTTTATCACGAGCTTAGTTATAATTAAGGGTTCTTATCCTTTCAAATAAGGGTATTTAATATACCCGAAACCCTTTCATGGCTAAAAGACATGAGATACACACATGTGATTTTTGATATGGATAGTCGAATTCTTTTTAACTCTTTAATAAGTCATGATATAAGCTTCTCTTATTTTTCATTCATTATTTTGGATTGTAAACGTTTCGCACAAACTTTTAGTTTTTGCGTTTTTAGCTCTATTGCTAGGGAGGCTAATACTATAGCCCATTTCATGGCTCGATCAACATTTTTGGATGAGGTTACAGAGGTTTAGTTGGACTCACCACCTTTATGTATAACTCATCTTCTTAGTTTAATCACAATCCATCTTTCCTAAAAAAAAAATAAAAACCTTATTCTCTTCTAATTTATTTAACTTGTATTACCAACTGAACTACACTTTACTAATATAATTATTTTATTTTCAAATCAACGAACATTAATATTTTCTTCCTTGTCACCACTATATATAATTAATTTATTTTATTATAAGATAAAAATTCCTTTATTTGAGTGAAATTTAATTCAATAAATATATAATAAAGTAAATAAAGAAATAAAGTCATCAGTAACATTTACTTCGTTATAACTAAAGTAATCATAATAAAATTCCTCAACACAAGTCACTTGCTTTTCTTTTTCTATTCAAATTAAACTAAATAGTTACACTGAACTAATGAAACTAAACTTTGGAACGAAACTCAAGCTATGTTTTAGTTGAAAAAGAAACTAGATTTGACACTAATATATTTTGCTATTATTAAAATACAGCCATATCTTATAACAGTAATATAAATAAAATATTGCATATCGGTTTAAAATAATCGTGACTTTTTTAATTGTATAATGTCAGGTATAAATATTGTCATATGTATATATCAATAATCTTTTGGTGGGGTACAGTAACTTTATTATTTATAACGGAAACATTACTTTAACAATCATAATTGCATAATAATATTGCCATTCACTCGTTCAATAGTGATGCGGTAAAATAAGGCTTGCTTTAAGAAAGAATAAATTCTCCCTTATCTTTATAATTATGTAGCCGAGATTTATTTTGCATTGAAAGGTTTTGTAGATAAAGTTACGTTTATCATATTAAACATAATAAAATGTACAGATTTTAGTAAAAACTAAAACGTTACACATGTTTTTTCACGTAGCACTAATACTAAATATTGCACTGTCAATTAAAGTTAAGGTATAGACATGGTAAAAAAATCTCTCTCACATAGGATATAAAGTTTTAAGTCTATTTCTTTTAAAATGTAAAAGGTTCAGTTTATTATTCTTTTTAGTACTCAAACGATCTTTCAAAAATCTAATTTCACAAAATTTTTCTAGAATCTTAGCTTTTGAAAGGTCACCATAGCAACAAGAAAGTAAAAAAATCAAATTAAAGTAAGAAAGGAATGGCGGGTTTAATGAGTATGCGATTAACGTAAGTCAGTGTGAGTAATTAGTGAATCATGCGATGAAGGCATTACTTTATTGTATGGATTATTAAAAAAAAGCAGCAATGTTAATTACTTAATTAGGAATAAAGGAAAGGCAATGTGAGTGCGGTGCGGTATCTTAAGCTGTCAACTATATCCACGTGGCGAGCTTTAAATGGAAGAAAGAGGCGGCGGGCACAATTGGGTATTTCTGGTTCTGGAAGAAACGACCGCAGACGGTGATGAAAGGTCCTGGTGAGTTCCTACTTAGTCTAAGGGTCAAATATAGTGAGAAATTGTATAACGAATCCGCGCTTTGAGTTATTTTCCCCACATAAATTTATGTGTTTCGGATAAAAATAAATAATAAAAATAATAATATAATGCAGTTTTTTCAGAACATATATCATTCATAAAGAAATAGAGGTTTAAATAACAGGATCCATTATATAATTGCAAGAAAAGGGCAGAGATTCTCTAAACTTCATTTTTTGACTTGAGAGAACATTTGAATTATTTTGAAATAATCATTGAGAATTTTTCATTATTTTTTAATAAAAAAACTATTTTTTAATTTCTATCGGATTTAAGAAAAAAAATTGTATAATAATAAAAAAATACATATAAGTCACATGGTTTAACAATATATACAAATCAGACACAATTTTAATTCGGAAGGCTTTATTCGTGTCAGAAAACGGGCTTCGTCTGAAAACGGGCTTATTAAGCCGAAAACGGGTTTACTAAGCCCGTTTTCTGACACGCCTGTAGCTGATGAGATGTCAGCTACAGTGATCGTCTGAAAACGGCGCGACAGTCGAGGCAGTCTCGACTGCCGCGTGAAGCAAAGAGACCGGTTTTTCAACCATTCTCACTTTCCATCCGCCCCTTTAATATTTTACACTGCAAAATTTATTTTCAGCTCCCATTCAATTTTTTTCTTTCAATCTCACGTTCATTTCTTTTAAATTCTTCATTTTCATTTCAAAAAACTCAATTCACTTTCACTTCTAAACTATAAAATTTTGCTTTTAGAATACAAATTCAAGGCAATAATGATTGTTAAATTTATTTATAATTTTTCATTGAACCGAAAATAATTAACCAATATGAGAAAAAAATTCTTTTAAAATAACCCACATTTTTCCAACCATTCTTCAAATTCAAAGCCAATCACGTCCAGCAAAAAGTCGAGGCTGTTGGTCTTAGATGATGATTGATCCATAATGCTTAATAGCTCGAAAAAGTTAGCTCTTTGCCTTTGCTACTACAGCAGACAGTCAATCCTTCACGCCTCACCTATAGCAAACACAAGACGAACTAGTTACCACACCTTAAGCCTGCCTACAAATCTCATCAATTATACGAGTAAATAACTCTGAATACATGCTCACGTAACTAGATACAACCAGTTACAATATGACTTTGAGGTTTCAAAAATGGTAATATATGGCTAGAACTGACTGCAAAGTTCAGTGATTGAATTAATATGGCTTTCTGCTACTGCATATTGCAATAAGAAGTTCCAATATTAGATTTGTTGCTTTTATTTAGTTTAAACTCGAGATTAGACAAATGATTCATAAATTTTCAAACCAATTAGCAGTATTGAACTCAAACGCCTAACCCAGTACAAAGTTACCAGACAATTCCATTCGGAATCCTGCAAAAACAACACACTGCAAGACAAATAGGCACAAAAAACAAGAGTTTTACATGATCTACACAGGCTAATAAGACAAGCAAGCATATGTTATTCAGCTTGTTGAAAATATATGAACAACAGATATGAGAAAAGGCACAGCAAATGTGAAAGCAAGACAGATATACACTATTTATAATGGTGGTTAAATTTGTTTATAATTTTTCAAAAATTTATAAATAAATTTAACAACCATTATTACCTTAAATTTATTTTCTAGAAGTAAAATTTTATAGTTTAAAAGTGAAAGTGGATTGAGTTTTTTGAAATGAAAAAGAAATGAATCTAAGATTCAAAGAAAAAAATTAAATGGGAGCTGAAAATAAATTTTACAGTGTAAAGTAATAAAGGGGCGGATGGAAAGTGAGAACGGTTAAAGAACCGGTCTCTTTGCTTCACGCAGCAGTCAAGGCTGCCTCGACTGTCACGCTAAGCCCGTTTTCAGACGATCACTGTAGCTGACAGGAGTGTCAGAAAACGGGCTTAGTAAGCCCTTTTTGAGATGAAAACGGGACTTAATAAGCCCTTTTTCAGACAAAAACGAACTTACTAAATCCGTTTTCTTACTAAACCTATTTTTTGACAAAAATAAAACCATCCAAATTAAAATTCTATCTAATTTATATATATTATTAAATCATGTACTTATATATATTTCTTTATTAATATACAATTTTTTTTATCCTAAATCCAATTTCTATCTCACTCTCTTTCCTACTTTACTCTATTTAATGCAGAGATTCCATTTCTCAGGAAAATTAGCCTTCTATCTCTACAAAACCAAATTTACCAATTGCCTTTTCATGATACATTTTCATTCAATTTTTAAGTTTTTCCATACCATAATTGAAAAACTGTCACTTCAATTTGACTTATCATTCTATAAAGCAGCCCTATTGGAATTGAGTGTCATAAGATTCAAGGCTCATGTCACACATCCAATAATAATGACGGTGAAGAAAACAATAACTACTGTACTATTTTAGTAGATTAAGCAACCCTATGAAAATTTAAAACTTAAGACTGAGTCCATTTTTTTTTTTTTAATATGAGGTGGTATTGATGGATCTGGCGATATCATTTTATTTTGAAATCTAACGTAGGTTCATTAGTTGATTTTAACGTTAGACAATTGTAAATTTGTAACTAAAATTATTTTTTGTCGTTCATAAAGTTCACTGAAGTTTTGCTTCAACTACGTTCATATCCGACCCGGATCTCGCACCTTGCTGTGGTGGGTGAGTCTCCCAATAAGGATTTTTTGTATTCACTAGGACTCGAATTCGAGGCCTTGCTTAGGCAATACCAAATCGCTTATCACTTAAACCAACCCTTATTACTAATTTATAATTGAAATCAATTGATAATAAAAGTCTAAAAGGTAAAAAAAATATTTAAATTGTGGATCGATTATTGAATTTAGCTAATGTGTACCTTATTAGACCGTAAGAGGCAGGGGAAATTTTGAAACAAGATGACCTAAAGAATGAATAATAGACCATATGGTTTTATGCAAATATCAGTAGTTGTTGATTCCACAGCTCAAACTCATATCATATCGAGACACCGTGACAATTATACCAATTTGCTCTCCCTTCTTTTGTATATTTATTTTCTACTATGAAACAATTACCTAACAATTTTAACTCAATGTGATATTGGAAGGTGAATGTAAACTGTAAGGTGCATATGTGGTATTATTTCACTTATGTACTTTCTTAATGTTTAAGCCCATGTTGGACTCTTTTTTGTTTTTTTTGGTTTTTTATCAATCGGCAATTCATTTTTGTATTAATTTTAATTTTATTTTTTTGGGCTGCCAACTTTGAGAAATAATTATTACAATATTAGTTTGCATTATGTGCGACAACTAGGTAGCAAGCATAATATAAGGTAAGCATGAACAGGCTGGCCTGCTTTTGCTTTGGCTGCACAGTTCCATGCAGTTTCCAATAGATGCCCAATGCTGTCTTAACTTTGTTTCTGTTTTTCTGAATTCAAATTAACTTATTTTCTAATAATTTTCAATATGTAGCCCCTTGTTTATGTCCCATTATTTTGTTTCAACTTGCCATAACATTTTTTTACGAGTACATTTAAAATTAAAAATTCTTATATTTAATACAAATCTATTATTGTAACTACTGTCTTTTTTACTATTTTTTTAGTGATTATGAACCATACCTTGTGATTAGGGACGGCAATGAATCTTAGGCCCGGCCCAGATTCGTGGATCCGGATTCATTTTTAGGATCTGGATCCTTAAATTTCATACCCGTCGGACCCGGGTCTAAAAAAAAGGGGTCCGGATACGGGACTAGATCTCAATTTAATATCCGTATCCGGACCCGGATCAGTGTAGTATATATATATTCTAGATAAGAACCCTAAAATCTACTCACCCTCATACCGTCTCCCTCTCTACCTCTCATTTTACCTTCATCATTATCCTCCAAACTCCCTTTCAAGTCCCATTCTTTTGCCTCTTAAGTCTTCATTCCATTCTTTTCCTCTCTCTAGTTTCAATTCATCAGCTACCTTGTCTACCTCTAGGTCTTGGTGTTCAAACGTTAACTCTTGGAGTTCATGTTTTGGAGCAAAGTCCTACTGCTTTACATCTGCTGCTTAGAATGACTGTGGAGGGGACCCATGCTTTAGGCTGCGACCCAAATCTGTTGTGGTTTTGTTGTAGCTTGCGTCATCCATTTGATGTTTTGTTTCTCTACTTTCTTGCCTTTTCTCGTTTGTAACTTTACTAGATTCACTCAAAAAAAAGAGTTCAACCTTTGTCCATTTTGGCCAAATTTTAATTATACATTGTTTCATGAGCATATTTGAGATTTAGATCTTCTGTTAGTTGTAATTATGCTTGTTGAAATTCTTTAATTTGGCAAGATGAGATGAAACTCCTTAAATTGCCTTAGACCCGTATCGTACCTGTTTTCAGACCCGGATTCGCGAGATCCGGGTCTTGTAGGTGAAAACGGATCCGGCCGGTTTCCATCCCTACTTGTGATTGTATCTTTATTAAGTTCATTTTAACTCATATTCTGACACAATTGGATATTCAAACAATTTTGTGTGAATGTTGTTTTCTTATAATGCCGAATCTAAGAGTACGATAACCTATGATACACAATTGAATGGAGCCCAAATTTTACAACTATATCTATATACATACAGAAGTTTTGAAAATTTTATAAATTTATTTAATATAAATTAGTTTATTAATATATAATAATAATTAAACTTTAAAATTATACTTTCTTGTTTAATATTATTATATAATATTTCAATTTTACAAGAATATTAGTCTAATCAAATAAACCCTTATTTATTATTAAGTATAGGCACTCAAACTGTTGGAAGTGGCCATGTTTTCTTGTTATATAATTATTTTAATTAGTTTAATCCGTTAGTGTAGTTAATTTAACAAATTGATCTTCATTCCATCAAAATTTTCAATTTCACATACAAAGGGTTTACTCTCTTTCTTTATAATATACACTTGTATGATCTGAAGTTCGCGTGTTCGATCCACGCTCACCGCATTAATTGATGTCACGGGATACAAATATGCTGAACTTGCAAGACAAAGGGCGTTAGAGGGGTCATGCCGGGGGTTTTTGGCGTAACCCTCCGAGGCCTAAGTCAATGTTTGACATGGGGGGATAATGAGTAGAACAGAAGAGAGTAGTTAAATTATCTCATATCGTGGGTTGATGCCCTTTATATAGGAGAACGGTAATGACTTAACCCTCTCTTAAATTATCATGTGTCCTTTATTTGAGCTTAGTGAATAAATAACGTGTTTGGGCCTTTAAGCCATTGAATGGGCTTATAGCCCTTATTATCTCTCCAGTTTTCCAATTTGAGAAAAATGTTTTTTTTTAATATGTACTTGTAACTTCATTGATATAATTTATTTGAGGTTTATTGACAGTTAAAGCTCCACATCTCTTCCAACATGTGTATATAGTAAGATTCGAACATTATTATCCTTTAATTTTCTCCGCATGCGTTGCCAACTGAGTTACACCTTATTGATATAAAAATGCCTTTTAATTTGGGCAACTTGTTCTTATTTTTTAAGTAATGGCTCAGGATTAAAGTCGAGATAAATGAAATATGGTAACCTTTGAAAAAGTTATATTAAAAAATATCTAGGGTGTGGTAGTTTTTGTTTCATTCTGACAATAATGATCAGTAGTATCATCATTAATCTTTATTGAAATAAAAGGATAAACACTAATTCAAACAACACACACAAGGCACATATGATCCTATAATTTTAAGTTTAAACGTTATTATCCACTAAGAGAGGCACAAAACTAGCATTTTGTTTTGATTATGTCAATGAGATCTCAAGGGTAACGCACATTAAATTAAGACGAACCTCAAACAAATATTATATGTAGATTCAATGATGAAAGTTAATAATAACGTTGGGCATTCCAAACTTTGTAAATATAGTAATCATCTATGTATTTGTATTTAAAATTATTTAATTGAATTCCTAAAAAAAAGTATGTTGATAAACACACTCAGTAACTTACACAGATTATTCCATGCATTAACCAGGAATGCACAAAATTGATAACAAATGGCCGTGTAACATGACAACTCGCCTGAATGCATGCAACAATCTGAATATAATGTTAGACCATGTCCTCTTTAACTATAATTTAATTCACTTTAGTTTAGATCAGTTTGGTTCAGTTCAGTCCACTTCAGTTCAGTTGAACTATACGTAGTTATAAATTTACACTAAAATAAGTTCATTTCAATTCAACTCATTTCAATTCAGTTCAGCCAACTTCAGTTCAGTTCAAGTCAGCTTTTAAAAATTGAAAATAACTTGTCCTTAGTTTCGGAATTTGGATCGAAAACTCTCTCTCATCTTTATACTCCACACTGGTAAGAATGTTTGATCACTAAATCATTGTTGAGTGATTATTAATATGGATATATGTTTGGATAACATTGAATATATATAACTGGAGGGGGGGAATCACAATATAGGGTAAAATTGGTAAAGAATGATTTTAAGGGCTCAATGCCTCAACTAGTCAATATTGGAAATAATAATAAAATACTGTAGTAGTTAATCTTGAACCTTTGAATACCTCTAATAGTTGATAACTACTACGATTGAAGTTATCTAAAAGCAACTAATAACAAATTGACTTTTCATAAAAAAAACCGAATTGACTCAATATGAATATTAGGCTTTTAATAAAAATAAGTAGGCTCCGTGAATTCTAGATTGTGTGGTTAAAAATTTAAATGACGTCCACCCCTTTGTTTGAGTGTGCCAAAGGTAAGAAATAGTTTTGTTGGTAGGGACTGATATAGAAGTAAGAGGGGTGATTAAGTCCTGTTTAAATTTGACGTGAAATTATAATAAACTTTTTTGTCAACTAATTTGATCGACAAGCTGTTGATGAAAGTTTATTGATAAATAATGTTTGATTTGTGGTGTTAATTTACTTATTAGCTATAATATAACAAATGTGAAGTGCTTCAGGATAAAGAAAATTAAATACAATATTTTTATATTAGCTCGACCTGTCTACTAACAGTCCTTGGAGTTTCCTTCCTTCGAACTTAAATCTACTGTATAGCCTTTACAAATATGAAATCTTCTTGCACGCATATTTTTAATCTAAGAGTACCTTCAATTAGATTCTTCTGTATCACCCACTTCGCCAAATTATAAATAAAATTGAAGACTTGAACCAATACTTGGCCAATTATATCCTCATCAAGCCCTCTTTACCTAGCTTCTCATCATCTTCTTCTTTAATGGATTAATTTGAATCTCTCGTTTTATTATTTACGGTTCATAATTTAAATTTTAGTGTCCTTGTATTTTATTATAAAAGACACTTTGTAGGAAAATGATTTATTGTTATCAAGCTATTTTATTTTAATTGCTATGTACCTCATCAAACTTCCCCTAATTATGTAAATCATTTTTTGTGTATTAGAATGATTTGCACTATTTCTGTGGCCTCTTTGAGTTTGATACGTGCCCCTTTATAATACTGAAAACAACAGCCAAATTGCCACGCGTTTTCGATTTTAGACGACATTAAAATATCATATTTGGCTTTTCTGGATTAATTATTATGCTATTTCAATTTAACCAAAGTATGATTGTAGGATTGCTGTGTGTCATTTCAAGATAATTATGCCACTTTCACTATATAAATCAATTAGATTTTAATCAGTATAAATCAATTAGTTGATTACTGATAATAATCATATATTTCGGTAAATCTTGTTGCGGAAGCTATTAGCAAACTAAAATTACTGCTAAAATAAAATAAAGAGGAAACACTAAAATTACACTACCAACTTAATTTTATAACAAAATATTACAAAGAAAAGGAATAAGAAGAACAAATGCCTTAGAGATGAGAAACGCTTTGTTGGTGTGATTTCAACTAAGGCCATAGGCCTTTTTTTATACTACAAAATCAGCCCCTATGCCTTACAATTGGCAATGTGGGACAATTCTCATTTTTCTTTCTTATTCACTTTGCCAATGTGGGACTTGGTAATCCCACAAATCTCGACCTTGACAAGTTCCACATCTTTAATCTCTTATCTTGTGTAGAGTCTTCCAATGCAGTCTTCAAGTTTTGACAGTATTGATCAAATCCAAACAATATTGAAATTTGATTGGATTTACTGCCTTTGTCAACATATCAGCTGGATTTTCTGTGGTCTGAATCTTCTGGATTACAACTCCACCTTCTTCGAGAACCTCTCGTATGAAATGGTAACGAACGTCGATATGCTTCGTCCTTGCGTGGTAAACTTGATTCTTTGCTAATATGATAGCACTCTGACTATCGCAGTGCACCTTTATGTGCTTTTGTTGAATACCCAATTCACCGAGCAACCCTTGAAGCCAAATTGCCTCATTTACAGCCTCTGTACATGCCATATATTCTACTTCCGTCGTAGACAAGGCAACTGTCGACTGTAATGTAGACCTCCAACATACTGGTGCTTTTGCCAAGGTGAACACATAACCAGTAGTTGATCGACGTTTATCCAGATCACCAGCATAGTTGGAATCACTACAAGAATTTTAGCATTTTATGACGGTTTTTTTCTCTACGCACATGATTTTGTCGTAATAAGTAGCTTTCTAGTGACAAAACTTAACATTTGTCATTATTTATATTTTTTTATGACAAATTTATTTTTTGTCTCTATTGATATAAATTTTTGTCACTAATTATATAATCTTGTGACGATAAAAGAAATATCGTCACGTATTAATTTGGAGGGTAGAAAAAATTTGGAGGGAAAGTTTACCATGACAAGGTAAAGTCAATTAGTAACAACTTACTCGTCATGATTAAAAAGTTTTTGATGACATTTCGTATTCGTTATGATTTGATAAACAATTTTATGACAAATTAAATTTTTGTCATATAATTTATTTTTATAGTGACAATATCAATTTTTTGTCATATAATTTAATATGCTTTTATCACGTATATGGTAATTGTCACAATTACAATAATTAATGACAATTTTAAATTATCACTATTTATTAGTTTTTATGATGATTTTCATATATCACCATTTAATGAAAAAAATATGACAATTTTGATTTTTTTTCATATATTGTAACTTGAAGTGATGATAATAGGATTTTGTCATGTATTTTTGTGCGTATATTGTGATGATATATAGCATATGTCACTATAATGTTAATAAATGACAATTATATATTATCATTAGTTATAATATTTATTTGACAATAAATATGTCATGATTTAGTAACAACGACCATGATAACTTTGACTTAGACATGCATTTTTTATATTTAGTGACAATATATAAAATGTGTCACTGTCATGTTAACTGAAGTTGATTGTATAGTTGCTGTTTAATACTATATACATGTAATGATGTAATTCATATATTCTATGACAAATAATTACTATAAAGTATACATATGGTAGAGTATTAAATTTTTAAATACAATTGTAAGTGTTTGATAAAAAAAATGTGTAATTGTAAGTGTATGTATTAAATTATAAATGCTAAAATTGATCGTAGGAGATGTGTTATAATTTTTAAGATAAAAAATTGTAAGAAGATAATAATAATAAAATATTTTAGTATATGTCTATTTTCAAATGTAAGTCGAATTTTAATTTTGATCTGGTAATTTAAAGTTTTTATTTTAGCATAGTTTAAAAAGAAGTAGCCTTATCTATTTAAAAAGAAATTATATATTTTGTTAATTTTTTTAAAATAAAAATTTGTCTCATTAGGCTTACAATAATAATAAAGAAAAATATAATCCCCACCCCACCCTGAGTGTGAATTCAAACCTATGACCTCTAGGCTTCGGACTCAACTACTAACTTAAACCATTTGCCACCATATATTCTAACATTAATAAAAATTGACAAATCGATAAGAAACTTTACCAAGTGATTATTAGTTCTTTCAAATGAGATGCCAACTATTTTTGAAAGGTCAAGTACACAAATAAATTTTGTGGGTTCATCGATTTTCAAACTAACATATTTGACTCAAAACGATAGAAACTACAAAAAAAAAAATTGAGAATTTCTTAGAGTAACAAATATTTCTCATTCATTAGTATAAAAAATTCAAAAATATAAAAATATAGCTAGAAAATGTTCAAAGCTGCATGAAATATATATATATATATATATATATATATACTAATTTATTCTTCCTAATCTAAACAATCTCTATTTATTGACGTCATTAATATTTTATTAATTTCTCTCTTTCCAAATCTATTTTTTAATGAAATTTTCATATCAATTTATTTCTTCTTAATCTAATTAATCTTTGTATTTAACAATAAGAAAATCAAATAAACAATTTATTTCTTCCATATTTTTAATTTTTTTGTTCAAGAAGTTAAAAATATATACTTTATATGCGACCGGCATAAAAAAACAGCCGGTGGGCTGTTTTCTTGATCGGCTATGGTCAAAAAAAAATTTTCCTCTTAATATATAAAAGCACATTTATCTTTTTGCAAGGCCACGACACCTTAATTATAACAATAATAATACTATTTGATTCATATATTAGTTAAATTGATTTACAAATTATAGATAGAGAAGAAATCAAGAAACCACGTTATAAACCGTCACTACTATTTTAATATATAATATAAATTATAATATTGGTTTAATATAATAATATGTATAGGAATCTAATAAGATTCATCAATTCAATATATATTTTTATATTTTTTATATTATTTAATATTTATATTTATATCAATAAAATTAATAATTAATCAAAAATTATATTAGTTCAAAAAATATAAAGGATACTAAGTAGAAAAAGTCTAAATTACTATCTTAACTCTATACTATAATAATATATTATATATAATATTTAAAAATTTATAATTATTGGTGGCTTAAGTTAATTATTTCTTAATTAGAAAAGTTAGTAAATAACTACCTTAGACACGTTCTCCATCTCCACCTCTTCTTTGATTTAGTTAAAACGTGAGTTTAGAACCTTAATTGTGCTAAATATCCCTTAGCCGCCGCACTTGAAAAAAATTCATCTTTCTCAACTGCTTCAGACTCTGCAGCTGGTGACACTGTTGCAACTCACCATAAGGAATATGCATGATACTTGTTCTTTTGTTGTTCGGTCAGATTAAGATTCGAGTTGTTTTTAGCATTTCGAAGATCTAGGTGTGCAATGCTTTTCAACCAGGTGAGCTATCTCTTCCATATTATTTGTTAATGATGTTAATATTTTTATTTATGATAGTGTGTTTTTAATTATACGGTTTTAGGGATTTGATTTATTATGGTATATCTGTTGTTTTTTTTATTATAAGTAAGAGTTTATCTAGTTTTAATGTTTTGATTTTACCCTCTCGTATCTCTCAAAAAACGATAGAGCCTTGATTCCGGAAATACATTCATTCTAATTCATATAATCATATTTACAATGTTTATTTAATATTCCTACACATTTGTTCTTGTTTATATACTTTAATTGATTTTATTTGTGGGGAGAATGATATGGAGATTTAAATTAAAGGGGAGAGAATGTGAGCCCTAACCTGATACTTATAGGTCGTGTTTTAACTTATTTTCTTTGGACTTTTTCTATTTTTACCGTATTAAAATTTGTGGACTGGTTAATGGATTTGTTCAATGTAATTGATGAATTTGTGTGATGTAACAAATAAAATGCACAATAATACTAATTTCTGAGTTTGTTATGTATGTCTATTGAACATAGGCATTTGATTTTTGTCTAGTTATTTGAAAAAATCCCTCTCAATGCACTATGAAATTAGGACAAAAGGCATTGGATTCACTAATTCATTTCATTCTTTTTCATGTTACTGGTTGTGTGAAACCAAGTTTACATAAATGTGTAGTTTCTACGAAACTTGTCTTTATTTATTTATTCATTTTCTTGGCAAGTGTAGGGAATAAATCATATGGTCTAAGAAAATGAGAAGGGGAATTCATGCATTCTCTCAATTTGAGATTTTCATTGTAAAACTAAACCATTATTGTTAATTTTCATGCAGGCTATTTGACTAGCAGTAGATTGAGGCTTTGGAGAAGTATGATAAAGATAATTTCACTAGAATTGATATTTGGTTGATTTGTTTTAGTTTTTTCGATGCATATTATGTTATATATTATTGTATTAGAAAGACATGGTTATTTTTGGTTATTCAATTATTAAAGAAAATGGTCTTTCTGTTTAGAATTTTAATAGATATATTTATTATAAATTAGACGAAGATTATTTTGTTATCAAATCTAAGGTATTTATTGTAAATTAGACGAAGATTATTTTGTTGCCAAATCTATATTTCGTACCAAAAATAATGTTAGTATGACAATATTATTGTCATGATTTATAAAAAGTGACCTATTTATATTATGTCAGGAAAATTCATAAACATCAATGACAATAAATATTTGTCATTTAAATTAATCTTTCGTGACAAAAATAAGCTTTTATAAATTCTATACTAGCATGACAATATTATACATCTAATGATGCACTAAAACGTCACAATAAGTATTCAAATGGTGACGATTACAAGTTGTAGCAAATTAATATTTTATCATGACAACCTTATGTGTTTCATTGACAAAATTGTGCATTAATTATGACAGTTGCAATGTCACTAAAATTTTATACATTTCGTATTCACTTGAAATTTGTCATTGTAACAAGAATTTTAGATGATGAAATGCAAGATTTGTCATTTTAATATTCATTTTCAGTGACGAAAGACACTATAAAGTGACAATAAAACATTAGTAAAACGAAAATATAGTTGTCACGAAAACAAAAAAGCTATAGTGACACCTGTAATTTTCGTCAAAGAAAAGCAAAAATTTTTTATGACGAAGTAGAAAATTGTCACAAAGACAAAAATACGACGGACATACCATGACGAAGGATGCGACGATGATTTTTCGTCATCGATTATCTTTAGTGACAAAAAAACATGTTTTCGTGACAATTTTAATGCGTCATAAAATGCTAAATTTCTTGTAGTGAATCACAATATCCAATTACATGTTGACCGCCTTTATCCTGCTGATATACCAATCCAACATCCACGGTGTTCAGAATATACCGTAGAATCCATTTCACAGCTTGCCAATGTTCCTTTCCAGGATTATGCATATACCTGCTCACGAACCCAACTGCATGTGAAATGTCGGGCCTTGTACACACCATAGCATACATTAAGCTACCAATAGCACTTGCATATGGTACTTTTGACATATATGCTTTCTCTGCTGCAGCTTTTGGAGATAATGCTGCACTGAGCTTGAAATGAGAAGCAAGTGGTGTACTAACAGGTTTTGACTGCTTATTTATGCCAAAACGCTTCAATACCCTTCCCAGATATTCCTTTTGAGTCAAAAAAAGTCTTCCCACATTCCTATCTCTGCTTATCTCCATGCCAAGAATCTTCTTTGCTTCGCTAAGATCCTTCATTTCGAATTCCTCATTTAATTGAGATTTTAACTTCTCAATTTCCTCTTGGTTCTTGGAAGCTATCAGCATATCATCAACATAAAGAAGAAGATATATAAAAGATCCATCTTGCAGCTTGCGCAAATATACACAATGATCATATTTGCTTCTTGTGTACTTCTGCCTCAACATAAACTTGTCAAATCGCTTGTACCACTGCCTCGGAGATTGCTTTAATCCGTACAATGATTTTTCAAGTTTACAAACCATGTTCTCTTTTCCAGCAACTTTGAATCCTTCAGGCTGAACCATATAGATTTCCTCCTCCAAGTCTCCATGTAAAAACGTTGTTTTTACATCCATTTGAACCAGCTCCAGATCTAACTGTGCTACCAAAGCCAATAAAATACGGATGGAAGAGTGTTTCACCACTGGAGAAAACACTTCATTGTAATCCACTCCCTCCGTCTGAGCATACCCTTTAGCTACCAACCTTGCTTTGTAGCGAACATTAGACTCGTTAGGAAATCCATCTTTCTTTGCATAGACCCATTTGCACCCAATTGCCTTCTTTCCCTTTGGAAGATCAACTAACTTCCATGTCTGATTCTTCTGAAGGGACTGCATTTCTTCAATCATGGCATTCCTCCACTTATCTTCTTCTGAACTTTTGACTGCTTCTTTGTAAGTGGTAGGGATGTCATCATTTGCAATTGGAGATGCAAAAGCCACCATATCAACATAGCGAACAGGCTTTCTTACTGTTCTTTTTGGCTTTCTCAATGCAATTGGTTCAAGGTGCTGTGGAGGTTCTTGGGCTTGAACCTCTTCCTCATCAGACTCCTCATCTACCATTGGAGTTTCTACATCTTCATCATTTGCTGGACTAATTATCTGCCTTTCAAACTCCACCTGTTTCGGAGTACCATCTGTTTGTTCTGTTGTTACTTTTCTTAATATGGTAGATTCATCAAAGGTAACATCCCTGCTGATGATCGTCTTCTTGGTCTCTAGGCACCAAAGACGATACCCTTTTACTCCCAAAGCGATCCCCAAGAAAATTGCTTTCTTTGCACGAGGATCCAACTTTGATTCCTTCACATGATAATAAGCAGTGGAACCAAACACACGTAAGGAATCATAGTCAGTAGCAGGTTTCCCAGACCATTTTTTGAGTGGTGTTTTACCAGCAATAGCACTAGATGGTAGGCGATTGATGAGATGGCTCGCATATGTAACAGCTTCAGCCCAAAACTGCTTGTCCAACCCAGCATTGGACAACATACATCAAACTTTATCCAGTAAGGTTCGGTTCATGCGTTCAGCCACTCCATTTTATTGTGGTGTATGCCTAACTATGAAGTGCCTGACAATGCCGCTATCATCACAGGCTTTCTTGAATGGATCACTCGTGTACTCTCCACCATTATCTGTTCGGAGATGCTTGACCTTTCGACCCGTCTGAGTTTCCATCATATTTTTCCACTTAAGGAAAATTCCGAGCACTTCATCCTTAGTCTTTATAGTATACAACCAAATTCGCCGGGAAAAATCATCAACGAAGGTGGCATAGTAGTGCTTCCCTCCAAGTGATGCCATCTTGGAAGGCCCCCATACATCAAAGGGAACATAGTCCAGAATACCTTTAGTATCATGGATCGCAGTTCCAAATTTCACCCTCGTCTTTTTCCCTTTGACACAATGCTCACAAAAGTCCAATTTGCAAGCCTGGACATCTTTTAATAATCCTTGTTTTACCAGAAGATTCAAGGATTTTTCACCAGCATGCCCCAATCGCATATGCCACAATCTGGATGCTTCCAATTCTTTCTCATCATTAGAAGCTACTGCTGCAGTTCCAATAACAGTAGACCAATGCACCAGAAATGATCTTCATTATTCCATTTTCTGCTTGAACTTTGAAACCCTTTTCTTCTAGGGCTCCCACAGAAATGAGATTCTTTGATAAATCTGGCACGTAGCGAACTTCCTTCAATGTTCTGATTGATCCATCTTGGTTTTTCAACCGAATGGAACCAACCCCATGTGTGGTGATAGGGGAATTATTTGCTGTGTAGACAACACCATCTTCTAGTTCTTTAAAATTATAGAACCATTCTCGATTAGGACACATGTGATAACTGCATCCTGAATCAAGAAGCCAAACACTAGAAGAGTTGGTAGAAGCTGAAAGAGCAAGTGAACAATCTGAGTTATCATCATACTCAGCTACTGCAACAGTCTTTCCCTTGTCAGATTGGCCTTTCTTTTTCAGCTTAGGACAATCTTTCTTCCAATGCCCCTTTTCACGACAAAAGGCGCATTCATCTTTCCCCAATTTGGATTTTGACTTTGATCGTTGCTTCATTCCTTTCGCCTGGTTCCCGTGGCGTCCTCTAACAATCAAAGCCTCGGTAGCTCCATTTGAGCTTTCCCTTTTCTCCTTCCTCCTTAATTCATAGCTGTACAAAGCTCCACAAACTTCATTGAGAGTTACAGCAGCCTTCCCATGGAGTAGAGTTGTTTCGAGGAACTCAAACTCCTCCGGAAGAGATTCCAACAACATTAAGGCAAGATCCTCATCTTCAAAGGTCACATCTAGGTTCAACAAATCAGCAACTAGTTGATTGAAGCTGGTGATATAATCGTTGATTGTGGTACCAGGAATGTAAGTGAATCGGAACAGCCTTTTCTTCATGTGAAGCTTGTTCTGACTGCTCTTTTTCATCGAAAATTTCCACCACCAATCTGAAATTTACTCCAGCGGCCCTCTGAAGAATACTTGAAGAAGCATTTGAAGTGGATATCTTTCCGAATGGATTTTCTTCTTCCATTTCAGCTCAAACCATAAAATCACAAATAATAATATTACTCAAGTGCTAGAAAAATTCCCAGGTAATTGGTCGAGTCACAAACGGTCTCAGTTAAATACCAATTTCCTTAGGCTCTTATCGCTTGGTGACAGAATTTTTCCAGTTACTCGAGACAGTATACTATTATTATTCTAGATTTTACCGAAAGATTATTTTAACAATAATTTTAAATTTGCTAAATGCCAACTAGACAACAGGCCCGAAAATTAGAAAAAACTTTCTAATGTGCCGACTGTAGTACACCTACAGCGCACAGAGCATACTAATTTTTCCTAAAACCAACGCTCTGATACCAATTGTTGCGGAAGCTATTAGCAAACTAAAACTACTGCTAAAACAAAATAAAGAGGAAACATTAAAATTACACTACCAACTTAATTTTATAACAAAATATTATAAAGAAAAGGAATAAGAAGAACAAATGCCTTAGAGATGAGAAAGGCTTTGTTGGTGTGATTTCAACTAAGGCCATATGCCTTTTTTTATACTACAAAATCAGCCCCTATGCCTTACAATTGGCAATGTGGGACAATTCTCATTTTTCTTTCTTATTCACTTTGCCAATGTGGGACTTGGTAATCCCACAAATCTGATATACAAAAATAGTTGAAAAAAATTCTGCTGATGGAAGCTTATCCTGTAAGCAGATAATATTTGATTATATTTATTAATGTTATAAATAGCTTGAATGATATTATTCATTTTAGTGTCGTTTACGGTCAATCTCATCGCTTTAAAACGCGTCATTTAAATTAAGGACTTCAGGGCCCTATTTATATACAGGCTCATTGGATACTTAGGGAGTGATGTGGGATATTCATTCCTAACATACTCCCTCATCGCGATCGTGCAGATAACGTGTTATAAACAGCTTGAATAATATTGTTCGCTTTGACGCCGACTAACCTCACAACTTTAAAATGTGTCATTTAAATTAAGGCCTTCAAGACACTATTTATATATAAATTCAGTAAATCCTTAAAAAGTGAGGTAGAATATTCATTTCTAACGATTAATTCAAATAAGAGACATTTATCTTAACCTTGATAAAGCCTCTCTTCAAAAGTACTTCCTTCTTAAACATTTACGTAATTTTTCTTTAAAATAGAAGCAAAGAAGTTCTAATTGTATATTATTGACAAAATTTAGCTAAATTATTATAGTACTTTTATGATTAGGCAGAAATGTAAGGTCTTTTTAAAAGAAAAAAAAAAATTTGCGTGGGCTTATAATAATAATAAAGAAAAACCTTATCCTACCCTACACGAGTGTGGACTCAAACCTGCGATCTCTTGAATCACAGATTCACAGCTCAATCACTAGATCAAGCATTTACCACAAAATGTAAGGTCTTTTAAGTTTAATTGTTATTACTTTTTATTGCAACTGTTTAAAAAAACAAATAATCAATAGTATTAACTTTTATTTTCAAACATGCACCGAAAATGAAAAGATAGCAAATGTTATAAAAAATCGCAAATCTGGAAGTCTCAATAAGGCTTTACTCGGGAAGCTAAGTTGGAAAATTTTTTATGGCAATTTTTTTTATCATGGGCATTCTTAAATGATAATTTATGCATAAATCTGGCGATATTCGACGTCAGCCTTTCTCTTCGTTCATTTGGGGCTCTGTCAAACAATTTTTTCCTTTTGTGAGGGGGCATTGCTACTGGTTGATTGTTAATGGCGCTCGTACGTCTTTTTGGTTTGATAACTGGAATGGTTAGAATTTGGTCTCTAGGCTTGTAATTTCGGAGAATGAAAGACATACTTTATCTGGTAATGTGTCTGATTTTCTTCAAGGCGAGGAATGGAATTTACCGAATAATATACCTATGGAGATTCGGAGGGAGATTCACAATTTGAGAAGATTACAAGGCACCTCTGATTCATGGGTTTGGAAGCCATCGATGGATGGGATTTATTCCGTCAAAGGTGCATATGCTTTTATTCACAACTCTACTCAGCTTTTGCAATGACATACTTTTATTTGGAAAGCTTTTTTTGCCACCATCACGCTCTACTCTTTGTTGGCGCATTTTGTAAGGTAGGATATCTACTGACGATTTACTACAGGCTCGGGGAATATTCACCGCCTCTAGATGTTCTCTTTGTGGTCAGGATTACGAAACGTTGGATCGCATCTTCCTGACTTGCCCTTTCTCCAGGGCTTTATGGCTTGCACTTGGGAAGTTTTTTGGAAACAAAGTTGACCTGGATTGACATCTCTCACCTCATTGACCGTGCTAGGGTTCCTTCGTGTGGCACTCAACTTTTTGAGGTTTGGAAAGTTGCCATTCTTACCTGTTTTTGGGTAATTTGGCATACTAGGAATTTGGCCCGATTCGAGAATAGGGTGCCGGTTATATCACATTGCCTTCGGTTGTTATGGAAAGCCATGAAACAAGTCGAGTTCTTTCGTGTAGGGTGCACTAAAAGTGTCAACGACTTTAGGGCCTTAAAGTAATTGGGTTTTAATATTCACCCAAATAAGACAGAGAGGATTATACAAGTTTTGTGGCAACCACCGAGTGGGACTTTCATGAAAGTTAATGTTGACTGTTCGGCTCTTGGGTGTCCGGGAATTGCAGGATACAGTGGCATTTTTCGTAATGCACGTGGATTTCCTTATGGCGCGTTCTCGGGGAGATTAGATTTAGCTTTTGCTTTTGAGGTAGAATTATTGGCTACCATTGTTGCGATTGAGAGGACTTTTAAGATGGGGTGGAGGAACTTGTGGATTGAGACTGACTCGTGTTATGTGATTTACGTGTTCAAAAATAAATCGAGAAGACTTTCTTGGTGCTTATGGCTTAGATGGGAGACATCAGTTATCCTTCAAGATCAAATGCAGGTGATTGTTTCACATATCTACAGTGAAGGTAATCGAGTTGCAAATTCCTTGGCCCGATATGGCGTCAATAATGGTGATGAATGGAGGTGCTCTAACTCAGCTTTTGTTGCTGATTTTATTAAGGAACAGTACGACCTCCGTCCCCAATGTCGGTTCGTACCTTAACAAGATGGATGACTTTTATGCTTTTAATTTCTTTGTAGGCCACTTGTTACGTTTGTTTACATATGACCGTATTTTTGCCATTGGACTTCTTATGTAACTCTATTTTTATTTTATTAATAAAAATCGTTGGAGAGAATTTTTAACAGTGACGAGAACCTTTCCCACATATCTTTTCCATCTATCAGGAAATTTAAAAAAAAAAAAAGTTATCGAAGGTTGTAGTTCAATCCAAATTAGAGAAAATTTGACACTATATGGGATTTGTTACTGTAAATAGGGAGCACCAATAACTGGGATACAAGCAAGCCAGGATATCCATTGAATCTCTGACAAATTCACAAATAATGCAAAGACGCATCATGTGATTAATGTTTAATTGTTTCCCACTTCGTTCTACCGAACAGACATCGGACACTCTTAGAATTTATTTTAATTGTCTTACAATATAGTAAATCGAACGATATAGAAGAAAGCATGCATATTTTAAAACGATTCTTATGCTACTATTCTGAATTATTCAACTGAACATCTTATTCTATTAATTCAGCCTAAAACAAAATAATCCCTCATTAATTTGGTGATAATATGTTAATAGTATGAATTATTCCATTGAATCCAGATTTTTTAAGCTCTCTAATCAATTTTTTTTATGTCTTACAATGCTTAAGCTCGAGATCTTGTTTAGATAAATACATGAAATTGTTATAAATCTGATCATTTCTTGTTTTGTCTCCTCAACCTGGATTGAAATTCTTCCAAGTTAAATTAGTTGAGTAATAATTTAAATTTTTAACTTCTTGTTTAAATTTGGTGGAGGATTTAAATTAGTTTATACCAAAAGTCAAATTCCACTTTCGAAATAATATCGCATTCAAAATCTGACATACTCCTTCAAAAGTGAAACTAATGATATGTTTGCAGAATAAAATTATTGATCGAATCATTTAATAAATTGATACATGAGATCTATTAAATTTTATTATTTTACTAAATTTTAAATTTAAAGAATTCTAATCCACTATCTTCATATATTATATTGAGTAAATTATTAGTATGAAACTAATTATTAGGTAAAGATTTTTAAAGTTATATGCTGGTGGTCAAGGAGTCATTCACATCTACGTGGATATTTTAACCATTACTTTATATAAAAATACTACAATGTAAGAGTTATAACAAAAAAAAAGAAAACAAAAATTAAATCTCATTAATAATCGATATTATATATTTCTAATAGAAAAATTAGACCTGTGTATTTATATGATCGCGTTTTTGCCCCCCCCCACAGGGAAAATTATAAGTGCATCAGATCTTTTTAGATCGATTTATAGTCAAAAACTGAAAATTAATAGAAAGATATTTATTTAAAATAAGAAATTTTTTAATTAAGTCTTCATTAAATATCAGTAGTGATCTTAAAAGGATCCGATCCACCTAATAAAAGTCCAAGAGAGGACAACAGAGATAATAACACGAGAGCCTGTATACCACCATTGTTCGACTATACGACATGTCGTCGCCACTGATAATAACTATAAGAGAACCGATCAATTCTTCTTCAGGAGAAGCGCTCTTAACTCGGCAGCATCAACCTCATTAGCGACGTTTTCCGGTCTGTAACAACCAGTACGAGGATCCGGAACCCAAGCGACCTTCTCAGCTACAGATTCCTCCCGTGATTTCTTAGCACCAGCGCCGGTGCCGCTTCTGGCGGCGGCGGCTCCTCCTCTAGTCAATTGCGGCGCCGCAGATGAAAACCCTCGGCCGTTGATTGCGGTGTTGATTAGAGAGGAAAGGACCAACGTGTTTCTGAAAGAGCGAGCCATTGCGATTCAGACTGAAAATTAAATGAAATTAAAGCAAAGCAACAATAGCCGATTGTGGGCGTAAGAAAGAAAAGATTCAGCAGTCGCAATTGCTTCAAGAATAGAATAGTGAAGCAATTTCCTGTGTGGGTTACAGAGGGGGGTGGGGGTGTTTATATAGTGATACGAAATAGAAGCGCGTGGGACTCTTCTTGTTGTTCCATCCACTGACTCCGTCAAATGAGTCTCCGTTTCAACCTCTGGTTCTTTCACACGTGCCTTCCTACTTTTTCGCCTTTATTTTTTACATATTTCGTAGTACTAATTTTTTTACTGTACTTTAAAACTCACTTTTATTTTGAGTCTCATCGTTTTATTTTTTATTTTTCAGGTGTTATTAGGTATTTGATTATTATATTATCGTTTAAATATTATTTATTTAATTTTTTTTATTTAAATATCGTTTAGTATGATTTTTTTAACTTTTAACGTACTGATATTTATAATAATTATAGTTTAATTTTTTCAATTAAAAAAAGGTAGCATAATTGATAAAATTAATATACAACAAAATATTCTCATCATACATTTTTCATTTTGAATCTCAAAACGAGAAATAACATACTATAAACCATAAAAAATTAGTGACGATATTAATTTTAAAGAAATTGATTTTAACGTTGATATTTTTTTATGTAAAAATTAACTAATACTTATATTTTCATATGCTAAACTATATTTTTTTATAAAATATTGTTGTATTATAATTAATTTTTTAGTTAAATTTATACTTTTATCTATTAATAATTAAAAAAAATAAAAAATTTACAAATTTGCCTAAGCCCCGCACAGATCCTGTCCAGACGTTCGAAGTCCCGACCATCCTACTAGCGCCTAACGCTTTTTAAAATCTTAGTATTTGATATACTTGCTATGTTTTTTGAAACACAAATATTTTTTGTTTCTTATTAGATTTTAAACATTACACACTCCTCAATTGATATTTATTTTAATAAAAACAAAGTAAACAGGTGAAAATCATTCAATACGGTTCCTTCAAGGGCGGTGTTTGGATGCATTTTGAGATACGGCAGTCTGATTAGTGATTGCCAATTATAATTTTTATCGGTAAAAAGTCTAGTCTGACAAAATTATTAGCGTGACATTTATACTTCTTCATAATGTTAAGTTAATGAAGTACATGATAGCTACAATGATTTTTAATTTAGTCAATATGAAACAAATTTCAAGACCTATTGACATTGGTGTCATATATCTTAAGTTGTTGGATTCATTCCAAATATGATTAGTTGAAGCTAGTATAAGATTATGTACCACAAAAGGTGACGTGTCTTAGAAAATAAGGGCATTGTATTGAATTTTTACTGTCATTATTTGTTGGTAATCTGGGATAAAAAGAGAGAAAATAATAGAAAATTGTAAGAGAAGTCCATCGCGTAATTGTGTATTTGTTAAGGATATTTCTGCATCGTTTAATTTTACTTTACGTCGCCCCCATAAAAATACAGAGTCTTCCTTTAATACATTTTCAATTTAAAATTTTTTTTCTGACCCTAAACTTAAATTAATTAAAATTTTAAAATTAAAATTTTTTTAGAAATTATAATTTTCCGGACGTCAGTCATTTTCAGGTGGCTATCCACTATGGACCGCCACCATTAGTGGCAGGCGTTCATCTTAGACGTCCATCATCTATGATATGCGCCCATGATGGGCGCCCATCTCTCATGTGGGCGTCCCAAGTGGACGCCTGCATGCTATTGTTGAATGGCATGCAGGCGTCCACTTGGGACGCCCATATAAGGAGATGAGCGCCCATCCTTGACGCCCACATGAGGCCGTGGGCGTCCAAGGTGGGCGCCTGATAATGGAGGTGGTTGTCTAACGTGAACGACCACCTTGAAACGCAGGCGTCCCAATAGGACGCCCACATGTATTTTCAAAAAATTTCTTAAAAACCAAAAATTAGTTATTTGAATTGATGATTTATCACATTGTCCGTCTATTGAACTCGATTGAGTCATAAAGTGAAATTTATAAGATTTTATGTTGAATTTTTTGAATTTAGAAGTTGGAATTTTTGAATTAATGTATTTGTTGATGAGTTAATAAGATGAGTTGGGATAAATTGAAATTTAGAAGTTGAATTTTGAAATGAGTTTATAACATCCCATTTCACGCATTATATTTACATATGTCCACATCTGTTACATGTCATGAAATTATTATATTTAATATTTTACATGTTATATTTATTAAAATTGGTTAGTTAAAATAATAGTTATTTTATGTAGAAAAAATGAGAATTTTATGTTATTTTTAAAAGAATATTTTGTGATATTTTTGTTGAGAAAAATATCTTGTGGTAAAAATTATTTATGGTGGAAGTTACAAACTTTACTACCTTCATAAAAGTGAGTTTGAAGTGAATTTAATTCCATAACGGTTATATTTTAATTAAGTGTTTGTACAGTTTTAAAGACATTTTATTTATTATTTTATAACAACCATTTTATTACCTATAAAAAGGTTGGTGGGTTTTTCCATTGGGGAGGAGAACCAAATTTTTATACTTGTCTTCCTCCCAAAATTTCTGGATATGATAAGCATTTCTGATTCCTGCATCCAAACTCAAATCGAGTTTGAAGGAGTTGTTTAATCCTGGAGGGAACTACGAAGTATCGTTTAAGGACAGAGTCTCCTACTCGACTCAACTCATCCTAACACTTAAAATCTTGTTCTTGATGTTTCAGTGATGTTCCAAGTGATTAAAATCATTATCTATCAGCTTCTGGAGATAATTATCAATTCAGCAGAAAGTCTTGCCTTTTGTGAGTAAAGCGTTGCCTAATCTGCGCATCTGGATCTATCAGAAGACTTCAGATCTATTGCAACAGATTTTGAACAATAAAGCATTGCCTAAGCTGTACATCCGGATCTACTGTAGCAGATTTTGAACAATAAAGCGTTGTCTAAGCTGTACATCCGGATCTACTCTAATAGATTTTGAACAATAAAGCGTTGCCTTTGGTATAGTTTCAAAGCTACTGCAACATTTTTTTAAAAAGAGTTGCCTTTCATTCAGTTTGCCTCCGGATCCATCCGGATCAGTTCGAATCATTTTTCATTTGGAAGTGTTGCCTCCGGATCTATTGCAACAGATTGTGCCCCCTGAAGTGTTGCCTCTGATCTAGTTTTGAGCTTCTGCAACAGTTATTGAATAAAAGCATTGCCTCTGTCCGGAAGTAACTTCAGAACTAAGTTTTAAAGAGCAACTTAAAGCAAATTTTCCAACATTTTAACCATATGAAATACGATATTTAATATCTAGGTACCGAATTATATAGCTATAGAATTTTAAGGAATAAGTGGAGTATAGTTATGTTATAGATATAGAATGATTATTTGAACATATGAAGTTGAATAAAATTGTGATATATCATAAGGATTTAAGTATAAGCATTAGTATTAGAATTAGTATTAATTTGGTATAGATACACGTATATGTATTTAGTATAGTTAGTATTGTATTAAATAAAGAATTTGAGGGCGAATTAGTCGTTTTCCCCTTAGATTTTTGTATGGTCTGATAAGAATAGATTTAGATCAGGTCTTCATCTCCTAAAAATAAACCAAAGAACGAAGCATAAGGAAGAAGAGAAGAAGAGAGCTTGAAGGAAGGAATCAGATATTTTAGTAACTTTATAGTACGATTTTTGTTAAGTTAAAGTTAGAATTAGAAGTTTTAGTAAGAAGATGAATTGTTCCTCTTTATGTCAGGGTTCATCCTGCAAAATTTGGGAATTTTAGAATTGGTAGGTTTTTCTCTATGATATTTAGAATCTAAACTATTCAGAACTGTTAGGCCATTGCAATAGAGTAAGATCCAATCAATAACATTACTATACTTATTTCTTAAAATTCGATAGTTCTATATTTCGATTTTCAAATATTAAAATATCATATTGTATATCAACAAATAACTATTATTTCAACTAATCAATTTCTTATAAATTTATGATGTAAAATATTAAGTAATTAATCTAATTTTATGACATGTAATGGATGTAAGAAATGAGATATTACAATTCTCCCCTCTTAAAGAATTTCGTCCTCGAAATTAAATGCTTGTATCTGAAAAAAATATGGATAGTCCTTTCTCATCTGTTCTTCTGTTTCTTAGGTACCTTCTTCCACTAAATGACTTCTTCAAAGTAATTTTTCCAATAAAATTTTCTTTGTTTCGTAGTTGTTCAGTCTTATATCTTATAATCTCCACTGGTTTCTCTACATAACTCAAATTATGTGCAATGTCTAATGCTTAATCCTCCAGTACATCCGTAGGGTCTTATCGATACTTCCTTAACAGGCTAATATGAAAAACATTGTGAATTTGAGCTAATTCTTGCAGTAATGCTGATGCATAAACAAATGGACTTTCTCACGAATTTCAAACGGTCCTATATACTGTGTACTAACTTTCCCTTCTTTACGAATCTTAATATGCCTTTCCAAGGTGATAACTATGCTATATTTAATCTCATGTTGTATTTTTCAATTCTTTCAAAACTATACTTACTCCAAATTCATATTCTTCATTACCTTAATGACTTTGAAAATTCATATCTCTTAAAATACTAAACCAAATGATATGGTTCTTATCTCGTTTTCTTTGTAACACTCATGACTATTACATACTAATATTCTGTAACCATCTGATTAGCATACAATTTATACTTAATTTTTCTTTTACTTCCTGAATCTGTCCCATTTCACATCTACAGCGGCCTAGTAAAACGACTACAACTTTCTCTATATAACCTCAAATGACCTAATTACAATCCTCTTTCATGTTTTGAACCATAATTCTATCTCTAATATCAAGAATATCAGAAAAAAAAAAGTTCAACAAGTTACCAATTCCTTCTACTTCCCTATCTCTTCTTTTGCTATTCTTTTTCCTCCTATATATATTTTTTAGGAACTTCTAGATGTTTTGAAGAGTTTAATATCAGATTTTTTTTATCTTTCTTATCTCTCGAATTAATCATATAAAATACCCTGTCTCCTTGTAATTGATCAAATAAATTACTAATATGAGGTAAAGAATATTTGTTTTTCTTAGTGACTCAATTCAACGGCCTATAATCAATTCGAGTGGTACTATCCTTCTTATTGACAAATCATATTGAAGCACCCCAAGGAGACACACTGGTTCTTATGAAACTCTATTTACAAGAATCAAACAAGTAGGCCCTACCTTACGTTTACCTTAAAAATAACTCGTGACTGACTTGACGACTCTAAATTAACTTCCTTGGTGAAACAATAGATACTGTACGTTGCTTCATCAATCAATTCAAACTAAATATCATATAAAAAAGTCTCTAATATTTAATCTAATCATATCAGCAACTTGTACTGTTTTATCAATTAAATTGAATAATTTCGTACATTTGATTTATAACAATCAATTCACTTGAAAGAATTCCTTTCAATTCTACTATATAATACTTCTTCTATTTCTCAAACATCCTTTCCCTTTGAGCAAATGATAGAGGCTCTTGTACCACAGAGCCTCATGACGTACTTTTAATTCACGTGCATGCACAAGTGATCCTATTGGTTGGTTTTGGCCGGCTCCCCTCTCCTTGGGTTAACATTTTCATCAGCCCTATATAAAGGTGATAAAATGTAAAATCCTAACATGTATGAACTTCTTTATGTGTATGCATATGATGCCCCTATGATCATATCCCTGCTCTGATACTAATTGAAGCAACCCAATACCATATACTATGATACCTACTGAAACAACCTAATACCATATACTAATCACCAAAATCGTAATCCCAACGTATATTTTTTTTAAATACTTCTACTTCTTTATATATATAATTACTTTTAACATTATATCTTTTCACAAAACAATCTTATACAAAGCAAAACCAAACCCGACCACTGATCTATACTTTATGCTTGTCATGTGAGGAGAGAGAGCGAGATGGAACACAGCCAGCCAATCTTTCATCCATGATATCTATAGGTAATGAGCTTCTACAAACTTTATCACCTCTGAAAAAAATTAAGCACTTTATATGAGCCGTAACTCAGTGAATATAAACAATCTATGAATTTATCAAACCATATGTATACATAAATTTGAAAAGTCAACATGTAGACATTCAAATATGCTTGTGAATGATTCATTTATTTATTTGTTGTGACATTTCCGGCTAAACTATAGCACTGTGATACATGTAACATATAACATTTGATTTAATTGGCCAGCCTCTATAACAATTAGTTGACCTTTCGGTCAAGATAAACAATTAGTTGACCTTTCGGTCCAATTGTCAGATATTGCAATTGATTGACCATATATGCCCAGTTGAACTGTACATGTATTGCAATGTTTGATCGGCTACGTCACAACGTCTCTTTTACTTTTCTACTTATTCATGCTCTTGTACATATATGAATTCAAGTTAAATCCTATAAAATATTTCAAGTACATATATCATATCAATTCCATATGTCAAATACAGTACTCACTTATACTTATCAAATAATTCACATTAACCGTTCACCAATATTCACTTATAGCCACAATTCACATATCAATATCATCTCAATGCAATTTACATTTTATATCAGTTATAACCACACAACACATATAACACAATTCAAAAACAATTTCAAATCAAAATAATCATATCACTCAATTCACATTAAGACAATGTACACAAATCATATGCACAATCACTCCAGACATTCACTTGTACACATATCCTTAACTATCAATAACTAATAACTAACTATAAAACACAAGTCACATACAATACAATTCTAGTACATTTTCATATCAGAGAGTTCCACTAAGCTCAATGTATACAAATTCGATACTCACACATAATAGCACTCAATCAGCTCAATTCACACAAAGATAAAACTCACATATCCATTCAAATAACACATCAACACATTTGACCCATAAATTCATATCATGTTTATACTCACAAAATTATCCGAGCTAATTCTCTCGGAATGACTTGGACCTTTCTCCGGAATCCCTTCAATGTTTTGAGCTCCTATAGCATACATATTCATACATCAAACATACATATATACATCTTATATCCTTTTATAAATATATAAAGACTAATATAAACTAGAATAGAATTACTATCTCTGTGACCTTACTACTATAATCATTCATATCTCTCAAAGTACTCAACCAAATGACCTGATTCTAGTTTCATTTTACTCTTATCACATAGCTTTATAACATATCAAAATTTCATAATTTCTAATCACTTTTCCATTTATTACGAATTTTATATTTTAAACTCTAATTCTGTACTGTTTTGCCTGCACTTAGAACTAGTGTTCTTATGACCTCACTTTACTTCAAAATTCATAACTTTCGACTTACGTACTCAAATGCGCTGATTCTTCTTTTGTTCAATTCCTAAAACACAATTACATAACATACTAAAACCACAAAATTTTCAAAGCCTTATACGATTTAAAGTGAATTTCCTTCAATGCCCTGTTTCAACCCCATTCTACCTAGAAAGCATCTTAGTAAAACGACGATAACTTTCTATAAACAACATGAATCGACCTGATTCTTTTTCCAACTTAAACTATACACACAAGGGAATAACATATCAAAAATTCTAAATTTTCTAAGTAGTATAACAATCCCATATTAATTTTGAAACTCACCTCATCTCTTTGATCATCCAATTCTAGACACTTCATCTTATAAAAATCATAGCTATTGATCTACTCATTTAAAAATCCCCAAATTTTACAGAAGTAACCTAGACGTAGAGAATCAATTCATCTTTTTTCATAACCTCAATATCTGTCTCTAACATCTCGAAAATCGTATTACAAAACCATAAACATACCTGATTTCTTCATTCTCTCTATTTCTCTTCTCTTCTCTTCACTTCTTCTCTAACTCTCTCTTTCACTCTTCTGCGTATGAGAATTTGTAAGGATGAGAGTTCTGATCCTAATCCTACCTCTTTTCTCATATATATCTACAATCATTATTATATTCTAAATATACCCCTTTTAACATACCATTATTACAATAATAATAATAATAATAACTATTTATAAAAATATATCATGTGTATCTAATATATTTATAACTATATACATTTATATACCATAATTATACCCTTATACCTGTCTTCAATACCAAAACAATAATACTAATATTTTATCTCTTAAATCAATTTATATCTATAACATTACTATACTTATTTCTTAAAATTCGATAGTTTTATATTTCGGTTTTCAAACAATAAAATATCATATTATATATATATATATATATATCAAATAATAACTATTATTTCAACTAATCAATTTCTTATAAATTTAAGATGTAAAATATTAAGTAATTAATCTAATTTTGTAACATGTAATGGATTTAAGCAATGAGATGTTACAATTCTCACTCTTTTAAAGAATTTCGTCCTCTAAATTAAATGCTTGTATCTGAAAAAAATATGGATAGTCCTTTCTCATATGTTCTTCTATTTTTTAGGTACCTTCTTCCACTAAATGACTTCTCCAAAGTACTTTGACCAACAGAATTTTCTTTGTTTCGTAGTTGTTTGGTCTTATATCCTGTAATCTCTACTGGTTTCTCTAAATAACTCAAATTATATGCAATATCTAATTCTTAATCCTCCAGTACATGTGTAGGGTCTTATCAATACTTCCTTAACATGCTAATATGAAAAACATTGTGAATTTGAACTAATTCTTGCAGTAATGCTGATGCATAAACAAATGGACTAACTTTCTCACAAATTTCATAAGGTCCTATATACTGTGTACTAACTTTCCCTTCTTTACAAATCTCAATATGCCTTTCCAAGGTGATAACTATACTATATTTAATCTCATAGTGAATTTTTTAATTCTTTCAAAACTATAATTAATTCAGATTCATATTCTTCATTACCTTAATGAATTCGAAAATTCATATCTCTTACAATACTAAACCAAATGATATGGTTCTTATCTCGTTTTCTTTGTAACACTCATGACTATAACATACTTAAATTTCGAAACCATCTGATTAGCATACCATTTTTACTTAATTTTTCTTTCACTTCCTGAATCTGCCCATTGCACATGTACAACGCCTAGTAAAACGATAACAACTTTCTCTATATAACCTTAAATGACCTAATTACAATTTTCTTTCATATTTTGAATCATAATTCTATCTCTAATATCAAGAAAATCAGATAACAAGTTCAACTAGTTACCTAATTCCTTCTACTTCCGTGTCTCTTCTTTTGCTATTCTTTTTCCTCCTATATTTTTTTTGGAACTTCTAGATGTTTTGAAGAATTTGATATCAGATTTTTCATCTTTCTTATCCCTCGAATTAATCATATAAAATACCCTGGCTCCTTATAATTGATCAAATAAATTACTAATACGAGGTAAAGAATATTTGTTTTTCACAGTGACTCAATTCAACTGCCTATAATCAATTCTAGTAGTATTATCCTTCTTATTGACAAATCATATTGAAGCACCCCTAGGAGACACACTGGTTCTTATAAAACTCTTATTACAAGAATCAAACAAGTTGGCCCTACCTTAAGTTCACCTTAAAAATAACTCGTGACTGACTTGACGACTCTAAATTTAACTTCTTTGGTGAAATAATCGATACTGCACGTTGCTTCATCAACCAATTCAAACGCAATATCGCATAAAAAAGTCTCGAATATTTCATCTAATCAGATCGGCAACTTGTACTATTTTATCAATTAAATTGAACAATTTCGCACATTTGATTTATAACAACCAATTCACTTGAAAGAATTCCTTTCAATTCTACTGTATAACACTTCTTCTATTTCTCAAACATCCTTTTCCTTTGAGCAAATGATGGAGGCTCTTGTACCACAAAGCCTCTTGACGTACTTTTGATTCACGCGAATGCATAAGTGATCTTATAGGTGGGTTTTGGCTGGTTCCTCTCTCCTCGGGTTACCATTTTCATGACCCTATGTAAAGGTGATAAAATGTAAAATCCTAACATGTATGAAATTCTATATGTGTATGCATATGATGCCCCTATGATCATATCCCCGCTCTGATACCAACTGAAACAACCCAATACCATATACTATGATACCTACTAAAACAACCCAATACCATATACTAATCACCAAAATCGTAATCCCAACGTATATTTTTTTAAATACTTCTACTTCTTTATATATATAGTTACTTCTAACATTATGTATTTTTACAAAAAAATCTTATACAAAGCAAAACCAAACCCGACCACCAATCTATACTATATGTTTGTCATGTGAGGAGAGAAAGCGAGATGAAACATAGCCAACCAATCTTTCGTCCATAATATCTACAGGTAATGAGCTTCTACAAACTTTATCACCACTTAAAAAAATTTAGCCCTTTATATGAGGCGTAACTCGGTGAGTATAAACAATCTATGAATTTATCAAACCACATGTATACACACATTCGAAAAGTCAACATGTAGACATTCAAATATGCTTGTGAATGATTCATTTATTTATTTGTTGTGACATATCCGACCAAACTATTGTCCCGGGATATATGTAAGATATAACATTTGATTTTGCTAGCCAGCCTGTATAACAATTGGTTGACCTTTCGATCCAGATAAATAATTGGTTGACCTTTCGGTCCATTTATCAGATATTGCAATTGGTTGACCATATAGGTCCAGTTGAACAGAACATGTATTGCAATATTTGATCGGCTACGTTACAACATCTCTTTTACTTTTCTACTTATTCATGCTCATGTACATATATGAATTCAAGTTGAATCCTATCAAATATTTCAAGTACATATATCATATCAATTCTACATGTCAAACACAACACTCACTTATACTTATCAAATAATTCACATTAACCGTTCACCAATATTCATTTATAGCCACAATTCACATATCAATACCATCTCAACGCAATTTACATTTCATATCAATTATAACCATACAACACATATAACACAATTCAAATACAATTTTAAATCAATATAAACATATCACTCAATTCACATTAAGATAATTTCCACCAATTATATGCACAATCACTCCAGACATTCACTTGTACATATATCCTTAACTATCAATAACTAATAACTAACTATAAAACATAAGTCACATACAATACAATTCTAGTACATTTTCATATCATAGAGTTCAACTAAGCTCAATGCATACTGATTCGATACTCACATATAATAGCACTCAATCAACTCAATTCACACAAAGATAAAACTCACATATCCATTCAAATAACACATCAACACATTTCACCCATATATTCATATCATGTTTATACTCACAAAATTATCCGAGCTAATTCTCTCGGAACGACTTGGAACTTTCTCCGAAATTCCTTCAATGTTTTGAGCTCCTATAACATACATATTAATACATCAAACATACATATATACATCTTTATCCTTTTGTAAATATGTAAAGACTAATATAAACTAGAATAGAATTACTATCTCTGTGACCTTACTGACTATAATCAATCATATCTCTCAAAGTACCCAACCAAATGACTTAATTCCAGTTTCATTTTACTCTTAACACATAGCTTTATAACATATCAAAATTTCATAATTTTTTTTTTATCACTTTTCCATTTATTACAAATTTTATATTTTAAACTCTAATTCTGTACTGTTTTGCCTGCACTTAGAACTAGTGTTCTTATGACCTCCCTTTACTTCAAAGCCTTATATGATTTATAGTAAATTTTCCCTCAATGCCCTATTTCAACCCGTTCTACCTGGACAGCATCTTAGTAAAATGACCATAACTTTCTATAAACAACATGAATCGACCTGATTCTTTTTCCTACTTAAATTATACATATAAGGGAATAACATATCAAAAACTTAAAATTTTTTAAGCAATATAACAATCCCATATTAATTTCGAAACTGACCTCATATCTTTGATCATCTAATTTCGGACACTTCATCTTATAAAAATCATATCTATTGATCTACTCATCTAAAAATTTCTAAATTTTAGAGAAGTAACCTAGAGATGTAGAGAATCAATTCATCTTTTTTCATAACCTCAAATTCTATCTCTAATATCTCAAAAATCATATTACTGAACCATAAACATACCTGATTTCTTCCTTCTCTCTATTTCTCTTCTCTTCTTCTCTAACTCTCTCTCCCTCTCTCTCTTCTAGGTGTGAGAATTTGAAAGGATGAGAGTTCTGATCCTAATCCTACCTCTTTTCTCATATATATCTACAATTATTGTTATATTCCAACTATACCCCTTTTAACATACCATTATTACATTAATAATAATAATAATGACTATTTATAAAAATATATCATGTGTAGCTAATATATTTATAACTATATACATTTATATACCATAATTATACCCTTATACTTATCTTATATACCAAAACAATAATACTAATATTTTATCTATTAAATCACTTTAAATCTATAACATTACTATACTTATTTCTTAAAATTCGATAGTTCTATATTTCAGTTTTCAAACATTAAAATATCATATTGTATATCAACAAGTAACTATTATTTCAACTAATTAATTTCTTACAAATTTAAGATGTAAAATACTAAGTAATTAATCTAATTTTATGACATGTAATGGATGTAAGCAATGGAATGTTATAGTGGCTGAGTATGAAGTTAAGTTAAATCAGCTATCCAGTTATGTACCAACATTAATGGCAACTGAAAAAGATAGATGCAGGAAGTTTGAGGATGGGCTTAGATATGAAATTCGAACCAAGATATCATCATTTGAACTTGAAAGTTACCTAAAGTTGAAAAATACTGCAGTTAGAGCTCAAAGACTAGAAAAAGAGAAAGCAGATTTTAAAGCTAGAAACGGTTACAGTGATTTTGGTGGTGACCAAAGTAAAAAGTCTGCTAAACATCAAACAAATTCTTCTCTGTTACAGTTTACAGCTAGAGGAGGATATTCTGGGAATAGAGGAGGAAGAACGAATACGCAAACTCATTTGAGACAAAGTCAGGGACAAAGCTCGAAATAAAAACCTCAGTGTATGCTATTTCACAAATTGCATGAAGGCGAATGCAGGAAATTGACTAGAGCCTGTTACTTATATGGCTCTTTTGAACAATTAATACGTGTTGTCCAAAATAAATAGAAGCAACTGAAAGAGCTCAATCGGAGGCTACAGTTCAGAATACCAGAGGTAGGGGAGCTGGTGTAGCAGTAGTTAGAGGTAGGGGTAGAGGAACAACAACAAGCAATATTGGTAGATCTGAGGCTCAGAGTTCTAGGCCTCCAACACAGGCTCGCGTTTTTACCATGACTCGACAAGAAGCTATTGACGCACCAGAAGTTGTTACCGGTAAGATTTCCATTTACAACATTGATGTTTGTGCATTAATTAATCCTGAATTAACTTATTCATTTATATCATCAAACTTGGTATCACAATTGCATGTGGCTTATGAACCTTTGGGGTTTGATCTATATGTGGTAACTCCTTTGGGTGAATTGGTGATTGCAAATCATGTGTACCAAAATTGTTTGAATCAAATTGACAAAGTTATATTAAGTGCGGATTTGATTAGATTGACTATTAAAGAGTTTGATGTGATTTTGGGTATGGATTAGTTAGAAAAACATCATACAGTAGTAAATTGTTTCACCAAGGAAGTTATTTTAGAGACATCAGATAAGCCGAAAGTCATTTTTCAGGGTGAATGTCAAATAGTGCTGACTTGTTTAATTTCTGTAATTAGTAGTTTTCGGTTAATCAAGGGTGTATGTAAGGCATATTTAGTATATATTATTAACACTAAAGTATCAGATGTATCACTTGATGATATTCCTACTGTTAATGAATTTTCAGATGTATTTCCTGCGGACTTACTAGGATTGCCACCTGATAGAGAAGCAGAATTTACCATTGATTTAGTTCTAGGAACTGCACAGATTTCCATTTCTCCATATAGAATGGCTCCAGTGGAATTAAAAGAGTTGAAAAAGCAGTTACAAGAGTTACTTGACCAGGGGCTTAACAGACCTAGTGTGTCTCTTTGGGTCGCTCCGGTATTGTTTGTTAAGAAAAAGGATGGCACTATACGACTTTGCATTGATTACAGACAGTTGAATCGGGTAACTGTGAAGAATAAATATCCTTTACCTCGTATTAATGATTTATTCGATCAATTGCAAGGAGCATGTGTATTTTCTAAAATTGATTTGAGGTCAGAGTATTATCAACTTGGAATTTTAGTACAAGATGTTCTAAAAACAGCTTTCAGAATTCGATATGGACATTATGAATTTCTGGTGATGCCGTTTGGTTTGACGAATGCACCTACAACTTTCATGGCTTTGATGAACAAGGTATTTCAATAATATCTTGACAAGCTTGTTATTGTTTTCATTAATGACATACTTGTGTACTCGAAAAGCAATGAAGAACATGAGCAACATTTGAGAATTGTGCTTCAGATTTTGAGGGAAAATAGTTGTATGCAAAGTTTAGCAAATGTACATTATGGTTGGATCATGTTTTATTTTTGGGACATGTGGTTTCTGGTCAAAGCATTTAGGTTGATCCTAAAAAGATCAAAGCAGTGGTCCAATGGGAAGCTCCAAAAAATGTAGCAGAAGTAAGAAGTTTTCTGGGATTAGCAGGATATTATCGATGATTTATTGATGGGTTTTCTCTTATTGGTGCTCCAATGACAAAAATTACTACGAAATAATGTACAATTCTAGTGGACATATGATTGCTAGAAAAGTTTTGATGAATTAAAGAAACGATTGACTACAACTTCGATTTTGACAATTCCAACTGGCACTGGTGGATTTGTTGTTTACAGTGATGCTTCTCACCAAGGTTTGGGTTGTGTTCTAATTCAACACGGGAAGGTAATTGCGTATGCATCTAGATAATTAAAACCATATGAATTATCTTATCCAATGCATGATTTAGAACCTGCTGCTATTGTGTTTGCTTTGAAAATTTAGAGGCATTATTTGTATGGAGAAACTTTTTAGATTCTCACTGATCATAAGAGTTTGTAATATTTGTTGAGTTAGAAAGAATCGAATATGAGGCAGAGGAGATGGCTAGAATTGTTGAAAGATTATGATTTCATGATAGAATATCATCTGGGAAAAGCGAATGTTGTAGCTGATGCCTTAAGTAGAAAATCCAGTAGTGTAATGGCTAATGTTCAAGTTTCCAAACTCCCATACTTAGCTCAATTGTGAGCAATGAATGTTGATCGAAAATTGGGCGAAATTGGTGCATTATTAGCTAACTTCAAGATAAGACCAGTGTTACATGACAGAATTAAGGAAGCTTGGGTTCGAGATCCTCAGCTAAAAGAGATTATGGAAAATGTCAATCAAGGAAAGAGCACTAATTCTACAGTAGAAAATGATACTTTAATGTTGGGACAAAGAATTTATGTGCCTGATGTTGATAATTTGAAGAAGGAAATTTTAGAAGAAGCTCATACTGCTCCATATGCTATGCATCCAGGTATGAAAAAAATGTATCATACCTTGTGCTCTCATTTTTGGTGGTCTGGAATGAAGAAGGATATTGTTGAATACATTTCAAAGTGTTTGATATGTCAACAAGTAAAGATTGAACATCAAGCTCCAACAGGGAAATTACGACCATTGCCTATACTAGTTTGGAAATGGGAGATGGTTACTATAGATTTTGTGTACGGGTTTCTGAAAACTCCAAGAAAGAATGATGCTATTTGGGTTATTGTTGATAGATTGACAAAATCAGCCCACTTATTGCCCGTACATTAGGGTTGTTCATTGGAGAATTTGGCGAAGAAGTATGTGAATGAAATTGTCAGGTTACATGGAATACCTGTGTCTATTGTATCATGTAGAGATCCTCAATTTACATCTCAATTTTGGATAAGTTTACAGCAGGCATTGGGCACGAAATTGAACTTTAGTACTTCTTTTCATCCTCAAACAGATGGTCAATCAGAAAGAATAATTCAAACTTTGGAAGAAATGCTTCGAGCTTGTGCTATGGAATTCAAAGGTGCGTGGGACGAATATGTTGCTCTAATAGAACTTTTTTATAATAATCACTATCATAGTAGTATTGGAATGGCACCGTATGAGGCTCTTTATGGAAGAAAATACAGAAGTCCTATTTGTTTGGATGAAGAAAGGATGAGAGTTTTAGAGGGTCCAGAAATAGTACAAGACACAGTTGAAAAGGTGAAGATAGTAACAGAAAGACTCAAGGCAGCACGGGATAGACAAAAAAGTTATGTTGATCAGCATAGAAGCGAAATGGAATATGAAGTAGGGGAAAAAGTTTTTCTTCGCCTATCACCTTGGAAAGTCGTGTTAAGGTTTAAGAAGAAAGGGAAGCTTAATCCGCGGTACATAGGGCCTTATGAAATTCTTGAAAGCATTGGTCCGCTTGCTTATAAATTGACATTACCACCGGAGTTAGCTCAAATTCTCAATGTCTTTCATGTGAGCATGCTAAGGAAGTATTGGCCACACCCTACTCATGTGTTAAAGGGCCAAGAGATAGAGATTGCTGATAATATGAGCTATGTAGAAGAACCAGTAGTAATTATCGGGTATAAGACCAATCAATTGTGAAACAAAGAAATACCATTGGTAAAAGTACTTTAGAAAAGTCATTCAGTAGAAGAAGCCACTTGGGAAACAGAAGATTGAATGAGAAAGGACTATCCTTATTTGTTTTCTGATTCTGTTGTTTAATTTCGAGGACGAAATTTTTTAAGAGGGGGAGAATTATAACATCCCATTTCACGCATTATATTTGCATTTGTCCACATCTGTTACTTGTCTTGAAATTATTATATTTAATATTTTACATGTTATATTTATTAAAATTGGTTAGTTAAAATAATAGTTATTTTAACTATACAAAATACAATATTTAATATCTAGGTACCAAATTATATAGTTGTAGAATTTTAAGGAATAAGTGGAGTACAGTTATGTTATAGATATAAAATGATTATTTCAACATATAAAGTTAATTAAAATTGTGATATATCATAACGATTTAAGTAGAAGCATTAGTATTAGAATTAATATTAATATGATATAGATATACGTATATGTATTCAGTATAGTTATTATTTGTATTAAATAAATAATTTGAGGGAAAATTGGTCTTTTGCCCCTCAGATTTTCGTATGGCTTGATAATAATAGATTTAGATCAGGTCTTCATCTTCCAAAAACAAAGCAAAGAATGAAGCATAAGGAAGAAGAGAACTAGAAGGAAGGAATCAAGTATTTTAGTAACTTTGATGTGCGATTTTTGTTGGGTTAAAGTTAGAATTAGAAGTTTTAGTAAGAAAATGAATTGTTCCTCTTTATGTCAGGGTTCATCCTGCAAAATTTGGGGATTTTAGAATTAGTAGGTTTTTCTCTATGATTTTTAGAATCCAAACTATTCAGAGCTGTTAGGCCACTGCAATAGAGTGAGATTGAAATTAAGTATGTGATTTTTCTACTAATTGTATAATTCTGAAATTTTGATATGTGGTACCCTCGTATGTCTATTTTAAGTGTAAAAAGGAATCAGGTCGATTCATATTATGTAGAGAGAGTCATGGTCGTTTTACTAAGATATTGTCCAGGTAACACGAAATTGAAACAGGGTATGAATGTAAAATTCACTGTAAATAGTACTATGATTAGAAAATTTTAAGATTGGAAGATATGATGTCCTTGTGTGTTAGGAGTAAAATAAAATAGAAATCACTTCGTTTGATTTAGTAATTTGAGAGTTATGAATTTGTAAGTGAAATAAGGTCGGAAATACACATGCTAAAAACAGGATCTTGGTTAATGATGATTTTTATTAGAAATGAAATAAATTGTATGTACATTTGATATGTGTTTATATCTATAGGAGTCCAAGAGTGTGAAGGGATTCAAGAGGAAGGTCCTAGTCGTTTCCGAGAGGGTTAGCTCGAATAATCTGTGAGTATAAATATGATATGAATTTATGGGTGAAATGTTTTGTTATGTAATATTTGAATGTCTGATGAATTGTTGTGAATTGAATGATTATATGTTATTTGATGAATTTGAATTATATGCACATATGTTTATTTGGTGAAACATGAGTTAATTGAATAATATATGAAATACGCATTTGCACAGGAATAAATGAAATAAAGAGAGACATTGTGACATAGCTGATCAAACATTGCAATACATGTTCTGTTATCTGGACCTATATGGTCAACTAATTGCAATATCTGAAAAATGGACCGAAGGGTCAACCAATTGTTATATAGCTAGCCAGCAAATCAATTGTTATCTGTTACAAATGTTACATGTATCTCGGCGTAATAGTTTGGCCGTAAATGTCATAACAATTAAATAAATGAATCATCCAATAGCATATATGAATGACTGTATGTCTATTTTGAAGGTGTGACTATATGTGATTTCATTGATTGTTTATATTCACTGAGTGGCGATTCATATAAATCGCTATATTTTTCAGTTGTTGAAGTTGTAGATAAAGTTTTGCACAAGAAGGTCCTTACCTATAGCTGTCATGGAAGAAAGGTCTGTCTGCTGTGTCCATCTCGCTCTCTCTCCTCATAAGACAGACATATAAAATAGAAAGTGATCATGTTTTGGTTTTTGTTTTGTACATATTTGTTATAATAGGATATGATGCTATAAGTACAAGTTAAACCAAATATTAAGTTTTGTAAGTATATTATATATATAAAGAAAATATCAATTAAAAAAATTTATATATGGTGTGGATATTGTTTTATGCTTAGCATAAGGTATGGGGTGTTACAGAGTTAATGAGTTGAGATAATTTAAAATTTAAAAGTTTAATTTTACATAAATAATGTTAGGGAGTTAATGGGGTTATTTGGTATTTTATAATAGAAATGGCAAAAAAGTAAAATTTGAGGGCGACGCGAAATAAAATAGGGCAACGCTTAACAATTCAGTTTGTTAAATGTTATATATAAAAGTGGTAGATTTAGAAAATGAAAGAGAAGAAAAGGGTTAATTTCATTTATAGTAGATCAATTATCTTTATTATCTTAGTTCCATACATAAACGTTATTTTTTTCCATTATCATATATAAACTTGTATTTGACCTTTTATTATAATATATATAACTTAATATTATAAGTTACTTATAATATATTACTATTTTAACTATGATCAACCTAAAATATTGGATCCACAGAATGAAATATATTTTACATTTTAACAAGAAAAATTTAAGAAGACAGTGTTATTTAAAGGAGGACCAAATTTTTTAATTAACCGCATCATTAAATTTAAAGAGGCCATTCTAGTTTCCCTTTGTGCAGCCCACCCGTCTAACTTCTTCGTCGTTTTGTCTCATTTTTTTGAGTAAATATCGATACGGTTTAAAAATTAAATTAAATAAAATTGAGAATTAAATAGAGAAAATATAAGAATTAAAAATTGAAATAAATTATTTCAATTTGGTTCAATTCGATTTATTTTTAAATTAAATACATTTTTTTATTTTTTAAATATAAATTTAATACATAAAATGACTAAAAATCAATATAAATATCTTTTAACACAAATAAATTATTGTTAATTTGAAAAGAAAAGTTTTATTATTAAGTATAAAATATAAATTAAAATAAAAATATAAATAAATTAAAAAATAAAATAAAACCAATTCAGTTCGATTTTCAGTTTTTTCGATTTTAAAAAAAATTAAACTGAACCAAAAATCGAATTAGTGAAAATATATAAATCGAAAACTGAACTAAATAAATTCAGTTCATAATAGTTCGGTTTGGTTTTTTCAATTTTTGCTCTTCCATAATCCTCTGTTTTTTAGGATATGACAAAGTCATGAATTTCAGCAACTGAGGTGGCGCAGCTACCATACCCCGCCCTACCCTGACGTTGTCCATTAATTCCCTTGCTTTTATTTTTTTATTCAAATTAGATTGAATGAACTAATGAAATTGAACTTTAAATCTACCTCAATTGATACGCCTCTTAAAATCTAAGCGGGAGATACAGAGTTAAATACCTAACTTCTTTAAAAATCATAATTTATTAAAAAAAACTTTGGGATAAAACATGAATTGAAACTCAAGCCATGTTTTAATTGACTAAAAAAACTAGATTCGACACTCAAGTATGTTGCTATTAAATTGTAGCCATATCTTTTAACAATAATATAAATAAATGACAAAGGTTTAGCTTAGTGATTCAATCTAAAGCTATGCTTTTGGGAATCACGGATTTGAGAATATATTAGGATGGAGTTTTTATTGTTATTATTACAAGCTCAGTAAA